>CM053610.1:15451003-15511640 GCA_028646535.1 Procyon lotor
AAAGTAAAGAGAGGACCTGAGCAATACAATAAACCAACTAGAAACCCAACAGGAACACATTGCGCATTGTTCTCAGTTGTACTTCTTGAGACATTATCCATGAATGATGATATGTCAAGTCACAAATTAAGTTTTAGTAGATTTTAAAAGATAGATATCATACAAAGTATCTTCTGTGACCACTGTAGGATGATGTTAGAAACCAATAGCAGAAGGAAAACTGGAAAATTTGTTAATTTGAGGAAATTAGCACTCTTAAACAGCCAGTAGATCAAGGAAATCACAAGAGAAATTAGAAAATAGAGACCAGCAACCAGAAAACATACCAGAACTTTTATGTTATACGACATATAAAAGTGAATTCAAAGTGATTCAAAGACCTGAATGAAAGAGCTAAAACCACAAACCTCATAGGAGAAAACACAGGGAAAAATCTTTACACCATTGGATTTGACAATGATTTCTTAGATATGACACCAAAGGCACAGGCAACAAAAGAAAAAGTAGACAAACTGCATTTTGTGAAAATGAAAAACTTGTGTGTGTCAAAGAACACTAGGAACAAAGTGAAAAGGCACCCCACATATTAGGAGAAAGTATTTGTGGAATCTTATATCTGATAAGGGATTAGTATCCAGAATATATAGAGAACTCCTAAAATGCAACAACAGAAATACAAACAAACCAATTAAATGACTAAGGATTTGCATAGAAAGTTCTCCAAAAAGGACATACAAATATCATTTAAGCACATGAGAAGAAACTTAACATCACTAATCATTAGGGAAATGCAAATCTGAACTACAGTGAGATACCACCTCACACCCATTAGGATGGCTACCATCCAAACAAAACAAAATAACAAGTGTTGGTGAGGTTGTGAAGAAATGAGAATCATGTACATTTGGCAGGAATGCAAGATAGTACAGCCACTGTGGAAAACAGTATGGTGTTTCCCCAAAAATTAAAAATAGAATTACCGTATAAGCCAGTAATTCCACTTCTGGGTCTCAGAGTTATTTGTATATTCATGTTGATAGCAGCATTATTCCTGATAGCTAAAACATGAGAGCAACTCAAGTGTCTGTTTACAGAAGAATGGATAAACAAAATGTAGCATATACATAAAATGGACTATTAGTCTTTTAAAAAAGAAGGAAATTTTGACATCTGCTGTAACCTGGATGAATTTCAAGTATGTTATGCTGAGTGAAATAAGCCAGTCACAAAAGACCAATACTGTGTGATTCCAGTTACGTGAGGCTCCTAGAGTAGTCAGATTTATACAGAAAATGGAACGTTGGTTGTCAGAGGCTGGGGAGAGTGGAGAATGGGAAGTTACTGTCTATTGGGTATAGTGTTTCCATTTTATGAGATGATAGTAGTTCTGGAGGTAGATCTTGGTGATATTGATGACTCATCAATATCAATCATCTCTCATCAATATGGTGACTCATTGGTTGCACAATATGAGTATACTTAATACCACTGAACTGTGTATTTAAACCTGCTTAAGATGGTGTATATATTATGTTATATATATTGTACCATAATTTAAAAAAGCAAACAAACACCTTTTTTAAATGTCAGAGCACATCATCCTGGTCCCAGAGACAAGATTATAATAGTGAATGAAAGAGTCAGATTGAGCCAAGGGGTCTGTGGTTGAAGACCCCTAAAGCATAGCAACTGCCATGGGGGAACGCCTGACATATTTGCTCTACTTCCTTTGGGAACACCAAGGAAGATGACACTTGAGGGGTTATACATGGGCCAACCATTCACCCTTAGATGGACTAGGGGGCCCGAGGCAGCCAGACTTTGAATTGATGACCTTCAGTTAAAGAGCTTTAGAAGCAGGTAACTTACCCAATTGGGGCCAGGACTCTATTCCTCAATGTGCAGCCCCTCCCCATGTTTTCCAATGCTGTCATAGAGCTGTGTGTTGTTTCAGGTAGGGGCAAAATATCCAGAGATGCATTAGCCTTGAGAGTTGGATATCCCAAGACTCTATGAATGCTTAAATAAGCAAAAATGACTCTGAATGTCCTCATCGCTGAGGTGTATGGAAGGGCTAGGGTGGAGCTAGCTGAACCGACTCAGCAGGGAATTATTTTATGAAAATTCAGACTCCTACTGAGATTGCTTGTGTTTCAGAATTAATTCAACAGCTGCAGAGACATCATTCATGGGTGTGAATCGAAATGATACGATTTGCCATCTTTTCCCTCAAGGAAGACCCTAGCTTCTCCTAAGGGCTCTATAGAATTAGATTGCTCAAGCTACTATGAAAAGTTGCACTCTTCGACTCTTTCTTTCTCTCTTTCTTTCCCTCCCTCCCTCTTTCTTTCTTTCTTTCTTTCTTTCTTTCTTTCTTTCTTTCTTTCTTTCTTTCTTTCTTTCTTTCTTTCTCTCTCTCTCTCTCTTTCTCTCTCTCTCTCTCTCTTTCTTTCTTTCTTCTTTCTTTCTCTCTCTTTCTTTCTTTCTTTCTTTCTTTCTTTCTTTCTTTCTTTCTTTCTTTCTTTCTTTCTTTCTTCTTTCTTTCTCTCTTTCTCTCTCTCTCTTTCTTTCTTTCTTTCTTTCTTTCTCTCTCTTTCTTTCTTTCTTTCTTTCTCTCTCTCTCTCTCTCTCTCTTTCTTTCTTTCTTTCTTTCTTTCTTTCTTTCTTTCTTTCTTTCTTTCTTTCTTTCTTTCTTCTTTCTTTCTTTCTTCTTTCTGTAGCAAGTGCATTCTCCTCTGTAGCAGTGGTGTTTATCTGTCTGTTGACCCCCAGTGTAGGATGAGGGTGTTCTCTAGTCTGGGGGTGGCTGTAAGTCCCCAGATGTGGACCAGAGGGAAGTAGAAGTGGGTGGAACTTGTTTACTTCCTGCAGGCTCTGCTGCTGGATGCGTACCAGCTATGGATTTGGAGTGACTGCTAGAATTTCACTCCAGCTGCCAGTGGATGAGGCAAAGAGTGTTCCCATTCTACCCACACTCTGCCATCTCTAGGCTCTGGGAAACAAACAAACAAACAGGACCAGGAGGATGTAGAGTCATCGATGAAAGAAATTACTTTTATAATTTCAGTAATGGATTCTTCAAAGTGGAGAGTAAGATTAGTGTTATTTTGTGGAAGAAAAAGTAAAATAATCAATGAATTCACTCAATCATAATTATTTCTAGTAGACCTGCCAGGTACGAAGCATATTCTACATGCCTGTCACTGTGCAAAGAGCCTTGTGTGCATTTATTCGTGGAATCCTCACCACACCAACTTGAGAGAGAGACTGGGACACTCAGTGTGGATACGGAGAGTGAGACGCAGGGATGTCATGTGGTTTGCCTAATTTTAGCTGGTAAGATTTGAACTCAGGCAGTCTGATTCTAGAAACACATTCTGAAAAACTGGCATCTGGTCACTTGCTCAGTCTGACTTTGGCTTTGGAGCCCAAACTCTAATTTTAAAGTTGCCAATATACACTTGTTATTCACGTTAGATACAGAGACTCGGGTTTGTTTTTTGCTTTTTTGCTTTTTTCAGTTGAGTTGTTGGGGGACAGTTGTACAAAATAAACATGTCTGCTTTGATTTTTAAAGTTACAATGAAACATCTAGAAATGATCTCTGGACAGAGCAGAGGCAAAGAGACCACATTAAGTTCTGGAGGCCTCAGGAAGGCAAATCATAGTTTGGAAACAAGATGGTGCTAGTTTGTCTGCTGTAGCTTCAGGCCAGGCCTAACCACAACTTTGGGCTGGCCAGGCAGGGGTAGTGAAGTGGAAGTCTTCATGACCTTCTCTAAGGTAACCGTGACCTGGACAGGCTGGGAAGATGGGTGAGCATTAGTCTCACAAGGATAAACGAAAAACAGATGCCTCCAATTACCATCTAAGAGGGAATTAGAAACTGTATAGGTCAGGGAAAGCTATAAGAATTATAAAGTATGTAACATCCTGTATTTGTCCCTACCATTATTTTTTTCTCCCCACCCTGCCGAAGGCTATGTCTGATTCCTTCCTCCTCCTTCCTATTAACTTAATCAATAATATACATCAGATAGAAACAGGCATCAGTAGAGTTGTCTGGCACACATTTCAGGGTAGCACAGAGTAGGGGAACTTGTATGGATAATGTTTATGTGGAGGTTCTGTTAGAATATAGTGGTGTTTTGGTGAAAAATGCCATTCATTCATGAATTCTTCTGTTCATCCATTCATCCGTCCCCCAGTGAGCATTCATTAAGCATTTAGTATGTGTAGGTGATGGGGATATATCAGGTTTTACATAGATTCCTGATCTCTCAGAGCATAAACTACAGGAGGGGAGGCAGAATTATTGTCAGATATGGAATAGACAATACAAGCATCCCACTGGCATGTGTGCTATACAGAGAAATTAAGCTGGGTCACGTGATCAAGATTGAGGTTAGATTATGTGGTCAGGAAAGACCTCTCAGATGAGGAGATATTGAAAAAAAGATCTGCATGATGAGAAGACCCAGTAATGTGAAGAGCAGGATAAAAGCGCTATAAACCAGAGAGCTGCCTGCACAAAGGCTCTGAGACAGACCCTACCAACCACATTTGCAGCGTTGAAAGAAAGTTGATGGTCTGCACTATAATGGGCAAAGATAGAGTTTTAGATGTGAGGTCAGAGAGGTAGAAAGGAACAGAAATTGTTGGGTGTTAAAAGCTCAACTAAGGAATCTGACTCTTGTTCTAAACTCAATTGGAGACCATTGGTTAAGAGAAGTCTGGGAGTGGTGAGATCTGATTAGTGTTTCAGGAAAATCAGTCTGTCTGGTGCATGGATGTAGGATTGTACAAGGGACAGGAGTGGGCGGCAGCAGGAGGCTATTGCTAAAGGTGTGGGAGGGTCTGTGGAAGTTAGAGATGTACAGAGGGGGTGAGTTATGGAGAAGTAGAGGACAAGATGGCGTCTGCTGGTAGAAATCATGAGTTCTCTTTCATCGTCTCATTCTTTCCAAAGAAATGTATTGAGCACTTACTTTACTATGTAACTATGATGCAAAAATCAGTAAGTTAATTTAACATTCTGTGTCAACTGTATTCAAATAAAAAGAGTTTTTTAATTAAAAAAATTCAGTAAGTTAAAATCCCTGACCCCAAGGAACCCAAAGTCCTAGTGGGGAAGCCTGGGTGACAAACAAATAATTAAAATACATTTTGATAAATACTGCAATCAAGGGGTATGCGTGGAGGCTATGAGAGTCCAAAGGAAAGAATGATTAGCTATTTTAAAATTAAATATGTCAGTCTTTTGACAGACATTATTTTTATTGAATTCTATCCATTGGTCCATTGGGTTGGATTAATGTGTAAAAGCTCAATAAAATTTATGTCAGTCAAATGTTTGCATTCATGTTCTCAACATGAGATTGTTTGATAACTCCAGACAACTCACTTCTGCTTCCTTCACATCTGTGAAATAGACTAAGTCATTACCACCTCCAACCTTGCACCCTGGGGTAGACTGTGGTAGTTACACTCTGGTTTCACCAGCTCCATGACCTCTGGTTAAAACTGTGAACTCTAGAAGCCAGCTGGGTTCAGGGGATGCTCAGGCCCTCTCTGTGGACCACTGGGGATGAAAGGTTGTACTACTTCCAAAATGCCTTCTTTACTTGGTAAAAAAAAAAAAAAAATTGAAGTCTAATATTACATATAATAAAAATCACCTTTTCTGGTTATACAGTTCTAGGAGTCTTAAAAAATGGGTAACACCTAACTACCACCAAAATCAAGATATAGAACATTAACAACCACCCTCCCCCAAGTCCTTCACTTCCCCAACTTCAGAGTCTGATCTGTTTTTTGTTCCTGTAGTTTTCGTCTTTCCCAGCATATCATCTGTCTTGGTCTGTTCAGGCTGTTATAGCAAAAATACTATAGACTGTGTGGCTTATATAAAATACATTTATTTCTCAAAGTTCTGGGGGCTGGGGAGTCCAAGACGAAGGTGCCGGCAGATTCAGTGTTGGTCAATGTCTGCTTCTTGGTTCACAGATGGTCGTCTCTCACTGTGTCTTCATGTGGAGGAAGGGACTGGGGGCTCTCCAGAGTATCTTATAGAGGGGTGCTAATCTCATTCACAGGGATTCTATTTTTATGGACTAATCACCTCCCCAAGGCCCTGCCTCCAAATACCGTGATGTTGGGGATTAGGTTTCAGTATTTGCATTTGGAGGACATATTCAGTCCATAACATCATCTACACAAAACCATATAGAATGAATCTATTTGTATAGCAGTTGGTTTCTTTTTTAATACTGAATATATGTCAATGTATGAATATTCCAGTTTATCAGTTCTTCAGTTCGAAGACATTTGGGTTGTTTCCAGTTTTTGATGATTATGAATAAAGCCACTGTGATGTTCACAATAGCTTTTTGTTTTTTTGATAAGTGTGAAGTTTCACTTCTCTTGGGTAAATACCTAAGAAAAAAATTGCTGTAAGTATATATATTCAATTTCATAAGAAACTGTCAAACTATTTTCTAAAATGGCTCTATTATTTTGCATTTCTACTAGCAATTAACAAGAGTTCCAGTTAATCTGTGAAATTGTCAGCATGAGATAGTCAGTTTTATTTTTTTTTATTGTAGCTATTCTAGTATCTCATTTTTATTTTAATTTGCATTTTCCTAATAAATTAATGTTGAGCATCTTTGCTTGTGCTCCTCCCACATACGATGCATTATATAATGTAAGTCTTCTTATTCAAATATACCCATGTGTGTTTAGTCTTCTCTCTCTTTTTTTTTTTTTAGATTTTTTTTTTTATTTGACAGAGAGAAACACAGTGAGAGAGGGAACACAAGCAGAGGGAAAGGTAGCTGGAGAAGCCGGCCTCCTGCCGAGCAGGGAGCCCAATGTGGGGCTCGATCCCAGGATTCTGGGATCATGACCTAAGCCAAAGGCAGATGCATAACGACTGAGCCACCCAGGTGCCCTTTAGTCTTCTCTTGCAGTGCTAGAGATGCACAAATAATTAAGTCTCAGTGTCTCCCTTCAGGAACTTTCTGCCATGTAATGCAGATAAATATATAATACACCCAAATGTAATGGGAATGGTTCAATGAGAGTTCTGAGTAAGGTAAGATTATAACCTTTTAGGACAACAGGGAAAGTCTTCAGAAAGTGCACAGACTTTGAGAGGGCATTTTGAAAGGCACACTGGGACTGGGCCATTGGAGGGTGGGTCCCCCAGAGAAGTGGGGATCCCAGAACTCATGGAGACAGTATAGAAACTGGCTCTACTAGAAGTGAAAGGGCCTGTGCAGGACAGAGATGGGGAAAAGGAAATGGCACAGAACATAGCACAGAGGTCTGAGCTGATCAGGGAGAGGGCCTCATGGAGGAGAGGGAGGTAAGAGACGATGGAACAAAGATAGCCTCAGAGGTCCGAGCAAAGAAGATTGAGGAGATTTGATCGAATGAACGGTAGACACAACATTCTCTGAGAGTATGAGGAGGGATGGGGTCAGGCTCAGACGTGGGTGAAGCAAGGAGAAGTATGTGGAGGCTCAGAGCATGTCCTTGCTACCCTTCCCCTTGGTCTGGTTCTCCAGCCCTGACTGACACACGCCGCAGGGGAGGGATGAGACAGTTTCATCCACAGCTAGGATCCTCGCTCACTCCGCTCACCTGGCTCTGCGGCCCTCCCCAGCCTCCAGTCTGGGTGGCAGCCAGTTGCGCCATTTACATCTTCCTCCCACACACCGTAGACATCACCATATTCATCTTCAATGGGCTGCCAGGTCTGAGGCCCCCTGAAAATGGAAAATTAATGAGGTACCTCCCAACACCTTCTCCACTAGAGCCATCGCCATTAGGTTGGGGCGAGGGCAGGACCAGTGTAGGAACCTACCAGGGATCCCAGTCTGTCGTGGCAAAGTGGCGCTAGCGTTCACAGAATCTCACTTGCTATACTGCAAAGATCAACGGCGATGCCGTGGGACAAAGTCCAGGCACTGCTGGCTTGATCCGGGCGGTAGAGGATCTTCTCTCGCCCAGGCGGAAGGGTGAGGCATGCGTGCTACAGCCACTGAAGGCGTGAGCTGTGAGCCGCTGTCAGTGAGACCACAAGTCGGCTCCAGTCATTGCAGACACGCTGCAGTTGCTTCTGGGAACCAGGCTCTGTGACAGCAACAAAGAGCAAGACAGGAACTTGAAGCCTTGTCAAAAAGTGTGATTTGGTTTTGCGGCCAACTCAGAATGTGAAGCTTTTGCATTTCCCTATGTATTGGCAGCATGTAAGAGATACTAATATTACTAGCTGATACTTGTCGCGTCTCGCTCTACGTCAGTCACTCCATTAAGTGTTTTATTTTCATCAAATTATTCATTTGACCCTCATAAAGGCAGTATGGATAAGATTTATTTCTCCATTTTAGAGATGTGAACACTGAGCTGCAAAGAGGCCAACTAACTGAAAAGACAAAAAAAGGTCAACTAACTTGTTCAAGGTCATCTTGAGAAAGGGACACAATTAGGATGTAAATCCAAAAGCTCTGATGAGGGAGAATGCATTCCTGCCCTCTACACGACGTCACTTCCTTGTGATGTAGAGCAGTCACCTCTAAGGAACCATACAGACTTTTTTTCTCACTTTGAAATAAGATTACAGTGAAATATCAAATGACCCATCATGTCCGGTTTGAGATTATTTTGAGTGACGGTTGCCATGTTCATTATACCCTGGCTAACTGTGACATAATAAATATATATTCGGTCTCTGCCCCTGGTTTTTGACACATAGCTCTTAAAACCCTAGTAATTTCTGGAGTGATAGGGGTACTAGGGGCATCTTTTGTTCTAGCATTTGGTCTTTGACCCTAGTTCCTGACAGAGCTCCCAAATCCCTTGCAATTTCCTGGATGATAAGAGTGTCCTTTGTTCTAATGAGGTGACTTGTGAAAGGCTTCTGGATGGCGGCTGGCCACCAGAAAAAAACCAAGCTTGGAATTTTCAGCCCTACTCTCTATCCTTTGTGGGAGGGGAGATTGAATTTATAATCAGTTATGCCTGTGTAATAAAACCCCATAAAAATCCCATAATGATGGGGCCTGATGAACACATCCATGGGCCAGGAGGGTGGTGTACCCCAAGTACACAGGAATAGGGCCTCCTGCACTCAGGACCTTTCTGGACCTCACCCTATGGTCTTCTTAGTCAGGCTGCTCATCTGTATTCTTGGTAATATCCTTTATAACAAACCAGTGTAGTAGATACTAAAACTCCGTAGGCTAATTTAACTGACTGAGCTCATTGTCCAAGTCCGTGGCTGTCATTGCTTTATTTTCATGCTTCTTATTCTATATAATCTATGTCCATTTTAGTGTTTTAACATATCATGTTTTTCACGCGGGATAGTTAAGAAAATCTGCCATAATTATCTTTTACATGTTTTGGGGGTGTTAGAAATATTCTTAGATATCTTGTATTTTTTATTGCTATTGAAAATGATGTCCTTAAAAATTAATTATTGTAAATATCTCTTGCCAGTTAGAAGGATGCCAGCTTTTTTGTATATTAACTGAGTGGTCAGCTATCTATCTTGCTATATACTCTTATTGCATCCATCGGGTTCAGCCAGGAATACATAAACCACTCCAGGATTTCAAGCAAAACTGATTTTGTAGAAGGGATTAGATGGCTCATAAAACCCCTGGAAAAGCTGAAGAATGTAAAATCAGGATGGGGCAACACTGACTTTCAGCTTTGGGTTCAGAATAGCGAAGAAGGAATTATCTTGCCAGATATTGAAATATACTATAATACAACTGTAATAAAACCAGGTTGATATTAACATAACAACAAAAAAAAAAAAGTCTAGAGGATCAGAGAAGCAGAATAGCGTGGCCAAAGGGATTCCAGCCTATATGACCACTTAATAAATTAGAGTAGTATTTCAGACCAGTGGAAATTTAATAAATGATGCCCACACAACTGGTTTTCCACCAAAAAGAAAAAAATTATATATTCACTTCATGTTACATTTTTAAAAATTCTGGTTGAGATAAAAAATAATTTTATGTGTAATAAAAAGCTAGGAGACACTATGTTAAAACCTAAGGGTTTGGGAAACCCTTATAACTAAAACAAATCTCAAAAGCATTAAAGAAAAGTCAGGCATTTGTATAAATACTAAATCTTTGAAAATATTTTTAAATCAATACTAAAGCAAATCAAAGAAAATAAATTCTACATATGTGCTAGATTAAAGGTTAGAATATGTTAAAATAGATAATAAGTTGGTAACAAAAATACATACAAATCAACAGGGAATAAGTGGACAAAATATATGAACAGATAACTGCAAACAAACGGCCAATGGAAATGAAAGAATGGGTTTATTCAATCTCTTTATTAGGACCATGCAAATAAAATTAACAAGATGGTCCTTGTTACCCATCAGCTAAGAAAAAATGTTTATTTATTGCTAATAGGGATGTAGATTGTGCAGAGTTCATTCATTGTTGATGTCAGCGTGAATCAGTAGTACAATTTTTTTGGACATCAATTTCCAAGGATCTTTAAAAAAAATTAAAATTACACGTATCTGTTGACCTAATAATCCCACTCCTGAGAATCCAATTTATAGAAATAAAAATACCAACATGTAAGGATCCATACATGGAAATAAATACTTATTACAGGATTTTTAACCTTAATAAAAATGAGGGTGAGGAAGGCAATATAGAAGTATACAGGTTGAAGAGATTATGGTACATCCACAAGAGGGAATATTATGTTATCTCTAAATAATGCCTTAGATTCAGACCAAACAATTTCAAAAAATCACCATAATCTATATGAGGGGGAAAAATCAAGATGTAAAGAAGCATGATGTACTGTGGTCATTTTTTTTAAATAAGAGCAAAGCATTTTCTATCTATATCCATAGTAATACTTAAATCTTTATTAACATTTCAAGCTACAACTGTAGGCTCTGGATAATGTGATCATCGAATAGGCTACGGAAAGTGTGTGATATATAAACTTCATTATCACCTCTCTGGGGCAGATGAGGGGATAGGAGAAGGAAAGCAGAGGGCTGACATCAAAAGCTGAGAGAAGATCTGTACCAAAATATGTCTAAAATAAGAAGCAACTTAGTTATTTCTGTATATGCGTATACACATATACAAAGCGGTTCATGAAAAGATGATCAATAACACTGACTTTGGTTATCTTGGTACAGCAGGAGTTCAAGGGACCATTAAATGTCTTTATTTCACTTTGTTTTTACAATAGAATATATTTCCATAAGCATAAGAAACTGTGAAGCTAGTTTCACTGTTGAAAAATAAGGGAGAAAGAAAGTTATTTTGTTTCTTCCAGTTGTCTCCATAAGCCTTCTCGGCCACCTCAATGTGAACCAAAAATAAGCATCCCCTGGTACTTGGAAGAGAAGTCCCTATACAGATCCAGGTTCGCATCAGTGGGTCCTAACCAATTGTCACCTGAATTACTTTCTCTTTTCCTCAGTTTTCTGATCAAGGTTAGCTCCTCAGAGGGCTTTCCTGACCGCTTTATCCACTGGCCCCACCATGAGTCATTGCCTAACTCTTTGCATTGACTTTATGTAACACTAAATGCTGGCTGCCCATTTTTATATGGCATGCATTGAAATCGAAGTTTATTTTCAGGCTCCTTCTTTTAATAATAATTTGAATAATTCAATTCAAGCTATATGTTTTCCCCTGGAAAAAAAAAATGTCTAGCTTTAGCTGTGACCCACAGGTTTTATTTTGAGGGGTTCTCTCCCATTCATTCAAAATAATTTGTGATTTACATTTTTCCCTCTTTAATCAAGTGGTGTTTGAGAAAAAATTTTTAAACAGAAATGAACTAGTTATATATTTCAGGGGTAAATATCATTTGCTGTTGATTTCTGTTTTTTGGGGGATAGGGAGGAAAGTATCAGAAAATGGGGCCTGTAAAGTCTGTCCTTTGGAAATTTATTAAGGCTTTTTTGTGGCTAGGTATATTATTTTTCTTGCAGTGTTCCAAGGACATAAAAAGGACTTTTTTTTATATATTTGGTTAAGATAACATACTCTATATAAATAAATTGTGCTTATTGATTATATTCTTCAAATAGTCTATTTTTACCCATGTGGATTTTTACATTCTAAAGTAGTTACACAGAACTTTTTCAAAATTACTTAAACAAATTATTATGTTTTGAGAGTCCTAACTCAATGTTTAAATTTTTTGCAAAGTTTTTTGCTATGTAAGAATGTACATCCTTTGTAGGTCTCTTTTATGGACTGTTATATTTGATTATTATACAGTATCCTTCTTTATCCTGTTGAATGACTATGACCTTGATTTCTCTTTGCCCTGACATCAGTATTTTCTCTAATCCCTTATTATATTTGTATTTGTCTCATAACACCCAATAATTAATTTTTTTCTCCATTCCCTCTTGGTAATTTAGAAGCTCTATTATATTTTTAAGTCAGCAAGTGATTCCCTGCCCCCCAGTCACCACAATGAAACCTGTATTTCTCCCACCGACCCATCACACATATACTCTGTCACTCCCATAGACGTGAATGCTTTTGACAGTGTCATTTTTTACCTTACTGTGAAATCTTTGGAATTGCTGTAAACCCTGCCAAACACAAATCTGGAGATCAGCTATGAACCAGTGGCGCCTGACCTCTGCCCAGATTCTGATCTCCAACAAGGGCAGGTTAAAGTTTTTACTAACGCTTTATCAGGGTGGGTCCTTCTTAGAATGTAACAACCTTGTGACCATTTGGGACATTCTCAAGGCAGGCGCCTTTCAGTTAGTTACAATGTACTTCTCATTATCTTCCCTTTATGATTCTTGACAGTATGGATCTACAGATAACATTGAATGATATGTTTCATCAAATTAATAATACCATGAGCCTGCATTTTACGATAGTTGAATTATTGTGACCTCACTTCTCCCATTATGGTGGAATTTGTCGTATTTTAATTACCTGCTCTTTGCTGCTCCCTTCCTCCCCCTCCCCCCACGACAGGATTTTGCTGAGAGTGGGGTTTTGGTTTTGGGGGGCACTCTATTAAAAGGTCTTCCCTTGCTACTCGTGTCATCTTTTCCAAGAATACTTAATACCTATGCTACAAATTCATATTAGTATTATCATCTGTGTATCATTTTATGTATAGACATGTTATGTTCGTATAAACATGTATCATATCCATGTATCTTTACCTGCTATACACTTAGTCATTGCCCATCCCCGTCTCTTTCCCTTTCATATTTTCCAATATGTTGAAATCCCTGGTCTTACTATAATGACATTTGGAGTACACTGTTATTTCCTCAGACAATGGATGTGAATCGTACTCTCACATGGAATGATCATGTTCTTGAAGCCCTTTCCTGATGGATTTTTTTCTGCAAACACATGTACATTTCCCCATGTGTAGGTTACCAAACTTGTGGCTCCTCCTCTCAAGAGTCTGTAGTATTGCAGAAGTGTGTCCTATGTTAAAGAGAAATCTGATATTAGGCAGGTTTACTCTGCTGTGTAAAAATAGTCTGCTATTTATAACTGGAAAACGTTAAGGATTTCTATCTGGCTTAGAATTTAGGAATTCATAAGGTTTCAATTTTTTTTCCATAATTTTTTTCTTGAGACCCAGTGAGAAAATTAAAACTGCAAATGTGTCTTCCTTTAACTCAAAGAAAATTCTCCTGTGTTTCTTTTAAAATTATTACTTCCCCTCTCTTTCTTTTCCCCCTCCTATTAATACAATGGGTGATTCCAATTAGATATCCCGGTTCTGTCCTCAAAACTCTTATTTTTCCTCTTCAATCTACGGCTATGTGTTTTTACATTGTTTTAAGACAATCAACTTCATCAACTTCAGCTTTCAAATAATGGCAAGGTTATACTGTTTTATAGTTTATTGACTTTTGAAACTTCAAAATCAGTAGCTGCTGGAATTATTTTCCCCTAATTTTATCTCCTTGAGAATTCTTCCCTAGACTAGGCACCCCTTTGCCAAACCTAGAGTGAAATGGACCCTTCATACAAAGGAAGCCTTGAGGGAGCCACTCCCACAATTGGACAGACAGACCCCAAAGTATCTAAACTTCACAGAATCCCACTAAGCTTAAACAGAAACTCAGACCCCCTGCTATTCTTTTTTTTTTTTTTTAAATATTTTATTTATTTATTTGAGAGAAAGTAAGAGCGTGAGAGGAGCGAAGGTCAGAGGGAGAAGCAGACTCCCCATGGAGCTGGGAGCCCGATGCGGGACTCGATCCCAGGACTCCAGGATCATGACCTGGGCCGAAGGCAGTTGCTTAACCAACTGAGCCACCCAGGCGCCCGACCCCCTGCTATTCTTAGATTTTTTTTTCCTTAAAGATAAAATGTATTACTTAAATACATTTATCCACTTAAAATGGATAGAGGGATTCATTTTAACTCCTAAAACCTCTATACTCAATTCCTGATAAGTAGTTTCACAACACATTTAATAGAAATCAACATTTTATACAATAATTCAAGAGAGGTTAGGAGACAGATCCTCCTGAACCATCATGAAATACAGATCTGCTAGTGGAAGTTTTAATTTCCACTCTGAAAGACCTAATGATGTATTCGGGCCCTCACCCAGAGACCAGACCTAAAAGAGGGCTACATTCATCTACCTTAGATAATCTCAGAATCTGATACACCCCTCCAACTTCTGTCCTTCACTTAGCTTGGGAAACAGATGTGGTAGTAACTGACAGGGTGCGCCAGAGGCCAGGACGTGATGCAGTGGGGCCTTGTGTGCAGGAAGGGAGCCCAAGGCTGAGTTAGGACCATTGGGAAGAGCGAATAGCAACACAGATGAAGTCTGGGTGAGTGGGGTTTCCCTGCTGCCCAGCACGCACATAGGAGGCAGTGCTCAGACCCTGTGCCCATGGAAAGATCTCAGAGAAGAGCCAAGTGGGTCAGCCTCTTAGCTCCAATTCTCATGTCCTTCGAGCTCTGCAAGGGTTGGATTATTTTGTTACAAGTCCATTACTGATCAAACTTTCTCCAGGATTCCAGCAAGATCTTTCTGTTACTGGCTGAACCACCTTTCTTTCATTTCACAATAAAGAACCATTTCCTGATGGATACCCAAAGCTTTGCAAAATGGAATGTTAATAAATCACAACTAAAATTGGCCCCCTACAAGGGAAAAATAATAATTCTGTAGTGGAGATACCTGGCATGACCTTAACCAAGTGATGAAGGTTAACATCACCAGTCGTATCATGTTTCTTTCTGCTGATTTTCTATCCTCCTTGTCTGTAGCCATCTGAATGTTTAATCAAGATATTGAGGAGTTCTTTTTTTTCTTCTTGAGATTTTCTTTTTAGTAGCTTTTTGAATACATTCAGTAATTCTCATTTGGGTGCTGTACTGAGTTTGCCAGCAGTATTCCAAGTAAATGGGAACAATCTCTGAAATGGTATCTCTTTGCAATGACAGAGTTGTTCAAGGGACATGGGACACAACTGGATGCACACCTTCATTCCTGCCCCCAGTCAGGTCCAAACCGGATGGTGGGCAGAACAATGGGAGACAGATAGCATCAATTTCTTCGCCAACAAAAAGTGCAAGAAATAGTATTTCCCCTTCCCCTGAAACCTGATGGGAATTCAAGAATCAAGAATGATCCTGGGGCGAGAGGAGAGGGTGTTTGGGAAAGGAAAGAGGAGAAAAGGCAGAAGCTGAGCCAAGGGTCCCGCTCTCTCTTGCCTTCTTCCTCTGCAGGGATGCATGCGGGGGAAGGAAATAGGCCATTAGCAAGTGTGTGCTCATTCCTGACAAATTTGAGATAATTCCCGTCAGCCATGGTCCCATCATTGTCGGATGGGCCATTGGAAGTTGAGTGTGTCCTCTCGGCATTTAAAGTCAGAGGACTGGGTTTGGGCTGCAGCCAGATCCCCTCCGGCCCTTAATGTACCCTGCTTTGAACTGCAATAAGAGAGAAAGCAGCATTTTTCCTAGGACCCCAAGCTTCCAAGAGCTAAGTAGGCATTCATGTGTTCTCTTTGTGATAAAGTCTTTAAAAATTATATGAAGAAACTTAGGTCAATTTAAAAATCTCTGGCCGAATAACACCTGGTTGTCCAGAAACAAATAACATGGTGCTTCCTAACTTATCCTTAGGCATGATTTACCAAAAGCTTTCTTGATTGGATGTCAGAAGATCTAAATTCTCAAGCTTTGCAACAAGTCGATACTCAGAAGGCAAAAGGTGCTGATGGCTGTAAAAAAAAATGCATTTAAAAATATAATACAGGCTTTTGATCGTGAGATTACTGTTCACCATATGTTGGGTGGAGCACAAAAGAGGCATGACATAGGTGGATGACCAAACTTACAGGTGAAGGACAGTGTGGGTAAATTTCCAAACTATTCAAACAAGACAGGAAAGCATCTTGGAGCCATTATCTACATAAAAAGTAGGACACAAATACCACTGCAAGTCATACAGTTAATAAAACCACATTCTAACCTGCTATTTTATCTTGTGCGTATTCATTTATATAGCATGTAGATCAGCGTCAGACAAGACTGAGACAAATCAACAAACGTTTGATAACCTCAGTCTTATTTTCTACGCCAACAGCCACGGGGGCCCAGACCAAGGGTGCAGCTCAATAGAAGGGGCCTTTTTTTTTTTAACAAGGCAGGTTTATGCCTGTAATGACAAGTAGACACACACAGCATCTTGAATGGCTTGCTACTTAGTATTCTATTATAGAAAACATCTCTTCTCTGAAAGATCATTTCTGGGGCTCATACCCTGGAACACAGGGCTTCTTCTTGTTAGTAAATTTCTTTGAAGCGAGTCCAAGATTGTATTTCCAACTGGAAAATAAAACATAACAAACCCTTAGAGGAATGATTTGAGTCTTTGCCTTTTCTATGCTAACAACATTTTATTGGTTATATAAAAACTCAGAAATTGTACAAGTATCAAGAAAGAGCCCAGGGGAAAATATACCAGAGATAAGGACATGGTAAAGAGGTACAGACTCTCTTCCAGTCTCCTGTAAAAGCAAATTCAAGCTTGGAAAAAAAAAATCTCCAGATGGGATGGGCTCAAGAACAAACCTCCACATTTTAGTGATCCCTGGGGATTAGATAAAAACTCTCAAACAGAAATTTTTAGAGTATTTCTAGTTAATGTTCTATAAATTGTGAAATCTATGAAATGAAAATGAGCACACATTAAGTCAAATAAGCAAAAGACAGGAAAGATAGATAAGTGGGAAGATTAAAAGATGAATTATTTGCTTGATTTTTGCATCAAGTACCCATGGTCAAAGTGGTAAATAACAGATTTTACAATAAAAATAATGTTGGAAGAGAGAAAAGGGAAAAAAGAACTTTGAAATTTATTTATTTATTTATTTATTTACTTACTTATTTATTAAAGATTTTATTTGTTTATTTGACAGAGAGAGAGAGAGAGATCACAAGTAGGCAAAGGCAGGCAGAGAGAGCAGAGGAAGCAGGCTCCCCACTGAGCAGAGAGCCAGATGTGGGGCTTGATCCCAGGACCCTGAGATCATGACCTGAAACGAAGGCAGAAGCTTTAACCCACTGAGCCACCTAGGCTCCCCAAAAACTTTGAAATTTAGAAGCAAACAACCAATAAGAAGCCTAGAGGGTTCTTATATAGGGCAGGTATGGGCATATATATACACATAAGAAAATATATGTATGTGAGAGATATGTGCATATTTTATATATATAAATATATATGTGTGTATATGAATATATATATTCATATATCATAAATATAGACATATCAGACACAGCAGAAGTAATACTTAAGTATTACTTAAGTAATACAGGACTATTAGAAGATATTCTTGAGTGAAAGAAAATTGCTGGCTAAAATAATTCATTAATCCTTGTAAAAAATTAAAGACAGAATAAAAGTTGAAATGTATCCAGATAATAATATTGGCCATTCAATTATAAAGCATACACCCTCCATGGAAGTGGGAACACAAGGTAGGTTCATTTAAATAGACCCCAAATCCTGGTAGCTTCATTGTTTGACACCCACCACACAAGTGTCTGAATAAACAAACCACAGAGTTTTGAGGGGGGTAAAGATAATGGCCCCGATATCCCACACCCAATTACTGTGTGAGGGCAGCTAGAAAACATTCTCAGACAGGCATGAGCTCTGAACAGAGGCAATCCATGTTCTCTTGCTGAGAAAATTACTCTAAGTCACTCTACCTGAGCAAAAGATAAATCAATATAAACAACTCAAGAATGAGGAAGTTGTGGTAATAAGGGATTGATGGTGTCCCTTTGGGCATTGTACTTCTTAGCCCTTATTGAGTTCTTTCCACCGCTTGACTAATGGTGGGGCAGATGGCATGTGGCAATCTCTTCCTCTTAAGAGGGAAAGGCATTGCAGTTGTAAAACGGGACAAATGGACGCACCCCCTCCCACCAGGCCCAAAGGGAGAACTAACAGAGAACTTCATCACAACGCACTGTTCCTTTTCATCTGCGTCCACTGTGGTCAGTAAAGGCAAAATCACTTGGCCCCAGGAGTGAGCCCTGGGTATGTCTTGCTGGCTTTGGCAGCACCCCTCCCAGGTCTGGCTGCCTCCCCCTAAAATGGGAAATGAAAGAGCAGACATGAATTCTATGTCCATAATTCTCTTTGTGTAGCTTTTTTTTTTTAAATCAAACATAAGTTCTCTGAATTAAACTGATGCAGTCAGAACCTGATTTCCTCTCCCATCATTGCCTTCTTTTTTTTTTTATTAACATATAATGTATTATTTGCCCTTCATTATTGCCTTCTCTTTTACATGTCATGAACAAATAAATAAGGTGGACAGTTAAGCTTCATATGAGAATAGCATTTATATATATAATGCAAAGCTCATTTGCATACTGTCCAAAATTTACTTGTGCAGAACCCAGTCTAATCACTGAGAAAGAGTTCTTGGTAGTAAGAAATGTATATATTTTTTTAAATCCCAAACACTAACGTACCAAAGTTAACTGATCTTCAGTGTGAAACTTTCCTACTATTTTCAATGCAAGTGGGATATCCTGCATTTTGAATGGTGCCGGTGCACTGGCAAATGTTTCTTCATAAAAGCACAGGTCAAAAGCAGTCAGGAACGGTGTGATGATCAGGAGATAAATATTCCATACAGCAGGAATATGAAGAAAACCCACATGCAGTAAGTCTCCCACAAATACCAGAAAGCATCAAGGCTGCCTTGAACCAGCTGGGAAGGCATGCAGACATCTTTTCACTTAATGATTCTTCCCTCAGCACTTAGTCTGTAATCATCACACAATCATGAAAATTCAGCATTTTAATTTCATCCTTGGGGGAAATATGTGGATACTGGCACCATGACAAGTGTAACCGTATAAAAGGACAAATACCTTAGGCTTACACTCTTTTTTTTTTTTTTTCAGATTTCTGAGAAAGAACTAAATTTTCAAAGTTCATAGCAGAGAATTCTGCTGTGACTTCATATGCATGATCTTCTACTACATTAAAAGCTTAAAAAAATCTGTATGTTCCACACTCAATTTCTCATGCTGGAAAGCAGAAATAATATATAATGCCCTGGACTGAATTGTGTCCCTCCAAAATTCTATACTGAAATCCTCACCGCCAATATGATGGTATTTGAAGATGGGGTGTTTGGGAGGTCATCAGGGTTAGATGGGGTCATGAGGGTGGAGTCCTCAGCTAATGGGGTTAGTGCCCTCATTATTATAGTGCCACCATCATTCATTTATTTTTAATCATTCCACAAAGGTATTTTGAGTACCTCCCCTTGGCCAGGCACCATGGTGGCCTTTGGGAAGCTTGTGGCTTAGCAGTGGGAACTGGATACTTAGGACACACATAGTCTGGGTTCAACCCCAGATGTCATTTGCCATCTTGTATGGCCTTGCCTGGCTTCCTTAACTTCTCTTATTTCTTCACTTATGAGATGAGAAAAATACTAAAATACTAAAATACTAAAAATACTAAAACCAACATCACAGGTAATTGTGCGGATTACAGGAGAGCATATGTAAACGAAGTTTATGTTATTATTGGCAATAATAGTAATGGTAGAAGTTGTATTAGTCTTCTCAGGCTGGCATCATGCAATACCTCAGGCTGAGTGGCTTAAACAACAGAAATTTATTTTCTCTCAGCTCTGGAGGCTGGGAAGTCCAAGATCAAAGTCTGTAAGGTTAAAGTTTCTGGGGAGTTCTCTTCCTGGTGTGTAAATAGCTGCCTTCTGCCATTCAGAGAGAATGAGGAAGCTCTTTGGGGTCTCTTCTCATGAGGGCACTAACCCCATTAGCTGAGGACTTCACCCTCATGACCCCATCTAACCCTGATGACCTCCCAAACACCCCATCTTCAAATACCATCATATTGGCGGTGAGGATTTCAGTATAGAATTTTGGAGGGACACAATTCAGTCCAGGGCATTATTTATTATTTCTGCTTTTCAGCCCTACACTTCATCATTTAGATCCTTAAGAGGAAGAGCATGCATTTTTTCAAAGATGTTGGATCCTACATGTATGTATACATGTATGATGTATACATAAGCATACATCAAAGGAAGCCATTTTTTGACCTTCCAGAAATGATTCAGCTTCTCTTTTTATGGACTCTCTAAATCCAAGCACCCTCTATATTTTCGAGATCTCTTGTCTGCCCTACTGCACTCTTCAGTCACCAACAGCAGCTGTGGCTCCAGGAAACACTGTCACCTAAGGACTGTAAACATTTCTGAGGTAATATTGAGAATGGCCACAAGCCATCCCCCTAATCTGGCCAAGACGGGTCCACGATGTTGGGATTTACCAGTTGATTTACACCATGTGCACACAAGAGACTGAACAGCAGGGCTCCCAGCTGACTGAACAACAACTTCCTTCACCCACCCTTGAAAAGAAAATGCAATCCTCTCACTCATCTCTGGGTGGGCTTATCAGGGTTTCTGGAACACCCATCTAACTTTCTCTTTATAGAAGGACACTGAAGTTTCCTGATACCTGGGAAGGACGACACACTGAGCCGGATGGCCGACCTTCATGAGCAGAGCAATGTCCTCCTCATGCATGACTTCAGTGGAGGCGAGGATCTGGAAGACAGTGGGCTGCACCTGCCTCCACACAGTTGTTAAATACTCAGGCCTTTTGCAACTGTCAAATCTGAGCTTGAAATTGGTCATGGTGAGACACTGTGGACATCAGCAGATACTACAGGTCTGGGCCTTCCTCTTCCCTGGAAGTGTCAGTTTATCAGCATATCATTGAACTTTACTATCTCCCATTTCAAGAAGTCCTCCACTGGGATAGGTCTCAGCAATACTTGGGGAGTGTATTAGATATTATATTTTATATTTAAGTATATACATATATTTAGTTACAGATTCTTGGTCTCCACACAAAATTCAATGCATCATACTCTCTATTCCTGACCCAAAATGTGTATTTTGGGAGGAAAAAAAAAACTGGAAAGTACATTTTGTAGGAATTTATAGAACCTGAAACATACACGAAGGATCTTAGAGGAGAATGAGAGTGAGGAATGGGACTAAAACCAAATAATAAAATAAATGAAATGAGGGATCTTCTGCAGGTGACGTGATGAACACACACCACGATCCACAACATTGAAATCATTCTCCCATCCACACCTGAGGTATAAAGAGTGGGGTCAGAAGTGCACTGGAGAAACTTTTGTGTTAAGTGTGATACATGCATGTGTCCCTGTCACACTGCCACCAGTGATGGAAGGAGTTGTGTCCTACTAGTCCATACTTAACTACTATGCTTGGTATGGAGAAAGCATTCAGAACATGTTTTTAGAACACGTGAGTGAGTGAGTGAGTGAATAACTGAACCATGATAATAATAGTAATAACAACAACAATAATAAAACTTTAATCTTTCAGTGATATTTGTTCCAGGTACACATTAGATGCCACCACTGGCTTGTTTGGAAGCCACCCATGGCTTCCCATGTCACCCACACTCACCAGACCTGGCCCCAAGCTCCTTCCTGACCTGTTGCCTACTTGACTCTCATCTTCGACTCCTCTGTCTCTCATTCACTTGACTCTAGCTACACATAACTTTCTCTCTTCTTCTTCTCCTCTTTCATGTTACTCATTACCTACTTCAGATCTTTTAAACCTTGTACTGTCTTCCTTTAGACCTTGACTTGGCTCACTCCTTGACTCATGTAGGTCTTTGCTCAAATGTCATCTCCTCATGGAAAATTTCCCTGGCCAATCTACCTAAAATAGAATGGCCATCACCTCAACAGTGTTTGATCTCCTTAACCTGTTTTATTTTTCCATAGAGCACTTATACTTTCTGACATTTGCTGATTCAATGATTTGTTACTTGTCTTCATCTCTCTGAAAATTGAATTTCTAGGAGGCTAAGGACTTTGTCCATCTTGTCTTGGCGCTAGAATGGCACCCATCATAGCAGGATCTCATTACAAATTTGATGACTGATGAATGAAGGAGTGAATTACTTTTTTAACAGAATTCAAGAGTGATTGGCCAATGCAACATGGGCTCAAGGGGTGTCCTGATCTGCAGAGGTAATAAACAATGCTGCTACCTGCTCCCCTAGGCAAGCTCCTGTTTCCACAGTGGTCAGGGCAGTGGCTCTTCAGTCTGGATCCCCACTTGTAATCCAGCTCCTGAGTGACAGAAACAGGACATAACCATGTGTGCAGTGCAGGCAACTACAGTTCGCCATGTCCAAAAGCTAACTAAGTGTACTTCCCATCCCTAAGTTCATTCTTTATCCCAGTTCATGACATTGGCAAAGCCAGAAAATGGGGTATCATACTGAATTGGTTAATTTATTCTTCACATTGCTACCCTCAGAGATAATATTCTGAAATGAAAGTGATCATGCTACGTACTTGGTAAAAACTCACTGGTACTTGTAAGATAAAACCCAGACCCCTGAGGAAGGCTTCAAGACACTACTACCCTGACGCAGACCTACCGTTCTGTTTTCTTCTCTAGACTCATATCCTCTTTTCCTGCCATTAGCTAGATTCTTTTCTCCAAGAATGCTCAATCTGGTTTTCAGTTTCTTGGGTCCACCAGGCTCACCCATGCCACCATCTTTACACCCTCCATAACCTGCATCTCTTCAGCCTGACACATGGGCCTTTCCTCCGCCCATCCCAAAGCTGTCTCCAGTAAGAAGCCCTTCCTGACGACCACCAAGCTGACTTAGTTGACTTCTCCTAATATGTTCTTTGGAAATACTAAATGGGCTCCTGGTTCTAACACACTCTCCCTCTTGAAATAGCTCCAACAAGAGTGTTAATCTCCAGGGTACACATATTTAACCCCCATCACTGAACCAGCTAAGTATACAAAGAAATTCTCTACAAATGCTGAGAAGAGAGAGCCAAAGGCCTAATTAATTTTTCAACACTGAAGTCTGAGTTTTACAATTTGTCTCTTTTTTATGGTAATAAATTTTTCTAAAACAAGCAGGGCCTAGTGATTGGGCAAGGGGCCAGCAATTCTCATTTGGCAAGGAGTTTTCTTGACTCAGACTGTGTATACTGGGAGAACAATGCCACGGGTCAAGTGTCAACATTAGCCCAGTTCCCTCCTAATGAGAATGTAGGCCTTTCATGTGTGCTATCTGCCAAGAGATAGCCTTGGACATCCCCCTGTCTCTACAAGCACTTCAGGACTTAGCATAAGCCAGTATTTTCAAATTCCTTTCGCAGACTTATAGAACTGGTGATCTGGAAGTGACCCGAGGAGTTATTTATTTGATTAATTAAATTAATCACTTATTTACTTATTCTATATGTAAGAAGTAGGCATTCTTTCCACACTAGCTTTCAGTCCACTCTTACCATTTACTCAGTCCTAGCTGTTCGAAAGAGAATCGAAAGGTCTGCCAGCCCTTCTGTCTCTATTCCAGACTCAAGAAGAACTAGAGTCTCAGCATATCAAGAGATCAGACTTGCAACTGCACGTTGCAGCTGAGGGTGGAAATGATCCCTGCCCTTTTCCTAAAAGTATAGGTTATGTGTATCTGTGCAAGGCAGTGATCTGGATGAACTCTTCACAGCAAGGCATTGGTAAATGATCAGGACATTGCTCACTTCAGTCTGATATAGTCAAGCCTTTTGAAAGCTGAATTTCCTTTTTGCCTCCAGTGTTAGTTTTGTATTTCTGTGTAGCAGCTTAAAATGATGCAGATGTATCATCTCACAGTTGCTATGGGTCAGAAGGCTGATATAGCTTCAGTAGATTCTCAGTTCAGGTTTTCAGCAGGGCTGCTCTTCTCCTTTGGTGCTCAGAGTCCTCTTCTAAGCTCACCAGGGGCTGATAGAATTTATTTCCTTGTGGTTGTCGGACTGAGATCCCTGTTTCCTTGCTGGCTGTGAGCCAGGGACCACTCTCTACTCCTAGCGGCTGCCCACACTCCCTGTTGCATGGATTCCTCCTCTTTTAAACTAGCGATGCTGCATTGAATATTTTTTTTAAGATTTCATTTATTTGAGAGAGTGAGAGAGTGCATGGCGAGAGAGAGAGAGAGGGCAGGTGCAAGAGCAAGAGGACAGGAGCAGAGGGAGGGGAAGGGGCCAAGGGGAAGCCCAAGGTGGGGCTCCAACCCAGGACCCCAGAATCACTACCCCAGTCAAAGGAGATACTTCAACTGAGCCACCCAGGCGCCCCTGGCTTGAAAACTTCTTGTACTTCAGATCTCCAACTTCCTCTCCTATGATGCTGGAGGAAACACTCTATTTTTAAAGGGCTCCTGCGATGAGCTCAGGCTCATTGGATCATTTCTCCATCAATTGATTTAGGATCTTGATTACCCCATTACAGTATCTGCAAAATTGCTTCACAGTCACACCTAAATTAGTGTTTGATGGAGTGATTTGGTGTGTATAAAGCAGGGACCAGAGATTTTGGGGGACCATCATAGAGTTCTATCTACCACTCCTTCTTAGTGCATTCAAAAATGTGCATTTCCGAGAGAATGTGTGAACTGCTTTCCCGAGTTCTCGCTTGTATGTAGCGGTTTTCTACACCTCTTTGCCTAGATATCCTACAGGCGTCTCAGTGTCAGTGTGGTCTCATTTTGGCAACGTGATAGAGTAGAATGAAATGATTTTGGAGAGACGAGGCAGAAAGAGCAGAGCCGTGGTGGCCGAACCACTGAACCTTGGCTGCACCTGTGTGGTGGGGGATGCTCTGAAAGGCTGTTGGGCAGGCATGTCCTGTGGGATGTAGTCAGATAGAATCAGATGTGCTGGGCAGGAGGACGAGTGCACGTGGAGAGGCTGGTGTGGAACCGTCACGGTGCCCGAGTGAGACTGATGGCGGCCCTAAACTAGGGTGGTCAGTGGGGCAGGAAGGAGTCCTTTCCCACTGGGAGAACCTAGGTAGACATCCACTTCGCTTTCTCTACACTCCTCTTTCATGTTACTCATTACATTATTTGGAACTGTTGCTTAGCTTGTCACTGCATCCCTGACACAGTGTCGGGCACATGTAGGCGGTTGGTAACAGTCGTGAATCATCTAGTATGTCCTCTATACCATAGCGAATCCCAGCCCCAAATTCAGCTGCCTCCCTTTGAAAACCTCTGCCAGCCTTGCTCCTGCTCTCTCTGCCTCAGTTCCAAGGGTGTGCTCTGCCTGACCCAGTAGCAACTGGGGTACCTATTGTCTTCCCTCTGTTCCCCTAAGGTCAGGGGGCTAGCCCCTTCAACCCAAATTGGAGCTCTCTCTTCCCAGCTCACCTGGGCTCTTGTTTATTGTCCAAGATTGGACAAGCTCCATCAGCCCTCTGGTTAAACTGAATATTTTATTGTCTGCCCCAACCCCAGGGGCTATAACAGGGACTATTTCTGCTCCACTTTCTAGGTATTTATATCCATTTTTTCTCCCAGGGTGCCATGAAGCTTTGGCTACACTGCCTCTCTTAGCCTTCTGAACCAGCTTGCCAGTGAATAGAGAAAAGGAGTTTCCATAGCCCCAGAATCCCTAGAACAGAACAGTTCCATGTAATAGACCATTGCTATCCCATCCCAAAATACCCTTGTGAGTTCTGATGAGTCCAGTTGGAAATGCTTCCTGTTTCTCCAGTTCAATCTTCAGTTTGACTGCTCCTCTCTGCTGGATAAGTCCTGCGAAAATTACTTTGCTCGTAGACTTAATTGACTTCGCCTGAGTTTTGCTTTCAGTCCTATTAGAAGACAAGCCATTTGCTCCACAGTCCACCCTCCCCCTTCAAACGAGCGTCAAGGGAACTGTTTGTGTTTTGTTAGTAAGACTGTTGTTGAACTTGAGGCTCCAGTAAGAGCAAGACCCTCTTGAGTCTTGGCAACCAAATCCCACACGGCCTCACTCTCTTGGTTTTGTTCTCTCAGCTCCCTTCCCTGGTGGACAATTTGTAAAATTAGGAAATTAAGAAAACAGAAACTGAAAAAAAAAAAAAAAAACCTGGGAAATGCTTAGTAAGGAAAATCCCTTCATAGAGATGAAGCCTCAACAGCAAATTTGCCAAGGGAATTTGAACTGTGGGCTCTCATTGAGGGTGCTATAAATAATGCATGTTCTCCCCCCCGCCCCCCGAAAACACAGTAGATGCTAAGTGAACATTAATTTATTTTCTCTAGATGCTTGGGAGAGAGATACTACCTTTGGATTCAAAATGACAATGTATGGATAATTGTCTTCCACAAAAGACTGGGACTCAGCCTTTGGAGATCTATCCAAGCTCTTTCTTGCTGCAGTTTTCCTTAGAACCCTGTATCATACTCAGTCCTTCCTTCTTCTGGGTTCATAGGTTTCATGCTCCCAATCACAGAAGTGTGAGGCCTATTGCTTGAACAAGCTGGCAGATACCTCTTTTCATGCCATTAACAGGATTCTTTTCTCCACGTGTGAAATATCACACTTGTAAACATTTTATCCATAGGTTTATTTGAAAGGAGAAACTCTTTTCAGGAGGCGAGACAAGGCCGGGGTTCTGATTTTCTCCGTGAATGTTCTGAGTCAGCCAAAAGGATACCCATACCCAATAGTCCTCAAGAACGGGAAAGAAAGGAATTCCACATAAACTTTTCGAAGGCAAAAAACAAAGATGGGTTGTATCTTCAGTGTGACCACAACTTTCACTTTAAATAAATTTTACTTAAATCACAGCGTTTGAAATTTACATCCAGGGTCTGCCCGACATTAAGGCTCTCTGCTTTTATAGGAAGATAGTTCCCTCTTAACTGGCTCACAGGGTACAAAGGGAGGCATCTGGGCACCATGTGAGGCAGAGACACCCTTTAATGTCACCTCTCCCGGGCTGAGAAGTCAGCTCTGCACTCTGGCGAGGGTATCGATTCCACCTCCTTGGCTGCAAGCTAATGAAGGAGTGATCACAAACTGCTCTCAGTCTGTGCCCTCAAAGAGACTGTGAGCTCTTTGAGGCAGAGGGCTGTATCTTACTCTGTTGTGTTCATTGGTCTTGTCCCCATTGCCTAGAACTAGAACACAGAGACCAAAGATGAGAGAGAGGGAGAGAGAGAGAGAGAGAAGAGACAGAGAAAGGGAGAGGGAGGAAGAAGAAGGAGGCAGCAGGAAGGTGGGGGAAAGAGAGAAGAAAGAGGAGGTGGAGGTTAAGGAGGAGAGGGAGGGAGGGAGAGTGGGAGGGAGAGAGGGAGGGAGACAGAGCGAAAAGCCCTCTAAAACTTGCCACAATAGAGGATATGAAAGTAAGAAAGGCACAAAAACAACCTCAACTATGAAATTCCCTAAACCTCCAGCAATGTACTGCTTCCCTTCTTTAAGCAAATCTCTAGCTCCAGGGAGACTGTCACTAGTGAGGCCATGGGACCTGCCCTGCTTTCCTTGTCACTGGACATATCCCAAGGTCAGAGGAGGCCCACAGCTCATCACCAGCTCCTCCACCCCAGCAGCAGGGGCAGCGAGAGCTGTTAGGCTGTCACTTTGGGAGGAAAGCAGCCGCGAGAGGTGATAACGATGTCTGAAGTGTCATTGTGCATTTGGGGAACCAATTAGACATTTCACGTATTTCGTTAGTTTTTGCAACTTATTCTCAGAGTTGAGACTGGGAGGTTTTGTGGACAGTTTACATAGCATGACCATAAACAACTCCCACCGTACAGAGAAGCATCATTATTCTGAATTACAGAAGGTCCTTAGGTCCCTGGCAAGACTTTAGGTACCTATCCTAAGTTCCCATGCAGTGTTTTCAGGAGGGAAGAGTGGATTTGAGCTATTGGAGCTACATGGAATAACTATATTCAGAGTCCATTTTAGGAGCTGGGCTCTATGCCAAAGACCCCCCCGCCTTTTTTTTTCCTACCCTAGATCATCGGACTTGCCCAAGATCACTATTCTCACACTCAAGTGCCCAGATCCAATTTAAAAATGAGAAAAGGGATACTAAATAATTTGTTCTGGTGAAGCTGGTATTTGAAATTAGGTCTATCTGCTTTCAAAGCTCATTCTCTTTCCATCCCACCATGCAACTGAAAATAAAGAGCCACTTGGAACTGAATTGGGATGTGCTTCTATGTGACCAAGTAGAGATAAAGACGACTGTCCTGGAAAAACGGACTTAGAAATTCTGAAAATCTTGAAAATGTTGATCATCCTAGATGATTGAACTTGTTCTTCATGGGCTCATGACATCGCTGTTGACATAGCCAATGTGTACTGTGAGAACCAGTATTCTCCCGTGTAACATGATGGAAACCTGACGTGGGAGCCTAGGAGTAAAACTGATCTTGACGCAAAGTGATTCTGAGACAAAAATAACTATCTCCTAACCCTCTTCATTTTCCTTTTCCTTCCTTCCTCTTTTGTTTCTTCTGCCTCCCCTCCCTCCTGTCTTCCTTCTCATCTTCATCCTCTCCTTCTTCTCTCTACATCCTTTGCTTCTCCTTGTATCAGTTGTGTTCCCTCCTAGAGCTAATTTCCTTCATTTATTTGGAAAAGAGAGCAACCAAAATGGCTGTAGAATGCTCCAGACTTACGAAGATGGAAACATTTCATACATGAAATCTTCTGGAATTATCTTGATGGATCCTTTTGGATCACAGGCTCACCCTATGTACCAATCTCTATGGACAAGGCCTATGATTGGCAGCCCGCTCTTGTGGTCCAATGCAGTGGGAAAATGTGACTTGTCATCCCCACAGAGCCACATGGAATAGAAGAATGGTTATTTCTCAGGAGGGAGGGGAGGCTATTATCGTAAAAAGGGGATGAAAGGTTGAAAGCAGAAAGTAATTGATAAATGTCCACAAAGATTCATGTTGACCTAATCTCACCTAAATTCCCAGAAGCATGCGTCCTTCTCTTCTTCCTTGATTTCCAAAATTTTTAGTTCTCTTCTAACTTTGGAATTATTCCTTATAACTTATTCCAACATCATCTTCTTATAGCTGATACTAAAACGTTGATGTGCAAACTGTCTAGCAAGGCACAGAGACCCCTCACAGCTTGGCTAGTGGTCATGATGATAATGACAAAAAAGGCCACAGACACTCTTTAGCAAGTGCCTATGATGCGGTGGTGAGTCTGGACTCTGATGTCATAGACAAAAGTGGTTTTAAGTCTCATCACTTGCAAGTTGTGGGATCTTGTCATTGAACTCCAGTTTCTTCATGGGCAATATGGCGGAAAGGGTGACGGTAGCATTTGCTCAGAGCACTTCAGTGAAATTTAATGAGAAATGTGCCCATAAAAGTGTCGCATGCAATGCTTGGCACATATGAAAAATATCAGTCAACCCTATCTACTATTTGTATGCTCCAGCCACAGCTCTGGACATTTTATTTGATCCTCAACAGTTCAGTAAAGGGGAACATCTCTCCTAACTTACCTCACAGGTGAGAAAACAGAGACTCAAGAAAGAGCTGGATTATTTGCTTATACCCTTGTAGCTCGTGAGTGGCAGCCTGGGATTTGAAGGTATCTCTTCAACTTCAAAGCCTTGACCATTTGATCACCAAAGGGTTTCTGTCACTTTCGAACCAAAATTCAGGTCATAATCCGGTCAGGGACCAAACCTTTAGAGCCGGTTCTGCACCTGAGTACCCGGAGTGTGCCGTGGCCAGGATGGATGGAGTCCCTGCGGGGCTGTGCGGGGCTCTACTCTTGCTGTCTCAACATCCCTCTTTCTGTAATGTCCCAGTAATCATCCCACAGACAGTCTACGGGGTGGTTTCGGCACTGCTGCCAGGGCTCTGCCGCCCAGAGGTTCCTGGGAAGCAGCGGAGCGGCTGTCTGGCGGTGCTGTTTCTTTCACATGCTGGGAGCATTTTGGGGGCTGGGCGGATCAAGACGAGGGCCCATGCCAGAGGCCTGCGCCTTCCTGTCAGAGCGCAGCTTCCCGGGGCTGCCCAGCTGCGGGCGGTGATGCTGTTGAAAACAATTTCTGTTGAGCAGAATCCTGAGCAGCAGCCAGGCTGCCTCTGTCCTCCTCCTACCGCCGCTCCAATTTACGTCCGATCCCAGGGTAAGTGTTCCCATCTGTGTTATTCTATTAACTGAAAAGGAAGGAATTAGCGCATGAACTTGTCACATCTTGTGACCTGTTGCACGCTGAGATGGGAGGTGGTGGCAGAACAAACAACATTCTTTCTCTCAGCGCCTTTCAGGCTCACTGAGGAGCATCGGAAGAGCTATTCTGACTCCATGAGCACGGCGGCACCATCCCCAAAGTCAGACGAGGCCGCTGCAAGCTGCACCTTATGGGGAACTCCAGGGAAAGGGTGGCAGAACCTCAAAGGAAATTTCCCCTCTCTGCCAAGCTCCAGATGGAAGACCTTCCCACGGAAACAAACGCTTGCTGGAGATGCTTTGCTGACACGCGGCGCTGCCAAGGGAAAGGGCCTCTGGCGGGGCCGTTCTCGTCCTTTCTCACGGGAGAACACAAGGCTGGGGAGGTGGCAAAGGCCCTCTGGGGATATGCCTTGGTGGAAGGACCCCACGGGAAGGCCCTGTGTGGAGGGTCCTCGAGCTGGTGGCTGGGACCCGCTCCTCGCACGGACATTTTCGGTGCGACGTGACAACACTCTGAAGGTGTCTTTGATCCATGTTTTCTTTTCACGAGACTTTTACAGGAATCCATGCTTGACTAAGTGTTGGATACAGATTTAGGGAAAGAACACACTCGGGTATGAAGTGTTGGGGAGAACTGGGCTCCATCTCGAGATTTCCTGATGGCGTCCGTTTGTACCAGTTTGCTTTGGCAGAAACTCGGTTAGGAAATGAGGGGAAGAGGAAAAAAAAAAAATAGAGAAATCCCTCTTTTTGAATTCAACCCAACTGTGCCCCCCTGTAATTGGCGGAGACCAAGGGTCAGAAAAATCATAGGCTCCTCTCCAGAGAAAGCAAGAGACAGGGCCTGTCTCATGGGCGGGTTGGTCGAGGCTGAGAGACGAAGGCTCTGTAGGCCCCCAAAGAAGTTTTGCCCTGAAGAAGGGGCTCCCTGCCAGCTCGGATTGCCACCAAGAGGCATTGTCTGCTTCCTACTTCCCATGTCCTCTCAAAAAAGAAACACTCTGCTACATGAAGACAAACATTGATTCCAGGATCTCAGACCCAGCCTATGTCATGACCTCTAGAAATAATTTCCATCAGCAAGAATATAAATATGCTTCTTTTTTTTTTCTCTCTCTCTCTTTTTAATTTCCTTTGTTTTTGTAATTTTATGGCACATACTGGGAGCCACTGTTGTGGTAGTTCCAGGCAAACTGTTTTCTCCCTTGCCCCGCACCAATAATAAGCTGTGAATCAGTAAGTCACGACTGAGGTCAAGGAGCCTCATTTTTAATAAGCCTCTGACCCACAGGATCAGGATGTAGATGGTGCATGAGTCTGATTTGGAATGCTTTGCGCTGGGGACTCCATCTAACCCCGAGCCCACAGATGACACCTGATTCAGCCAAATATTCCAAACCTCGACCTGAACCCTCCTGTCGAAAGGGTATCTTGGATCCCAACACCACTGATGATAGGAAACAAGAGAGAAGAACATGCCATCCATACCTGTATGCTCTTTTGGTACATAATGTCCTCAATAATGAATATCTAGATTTTAGATAAGCAATGATTAACCCAATAAGATTAATTCAAAGATTTTATCAAGCACTTTTTTTTTTTTTTTTTACAAAATACTGTGCTTATCATTGGTAATATACAAGTGATCACAGTGAATGATGGTCTAGAAGGAGTTACAGCCTTGTAATAAACAAATACTTTCAATTGAATATAACAAAGCTATTAGATTATATCTATTAAGCCTTTAATATGACTCAGGGGCTATAAATATATTAAAGCATTTCATCAGCTTTAATGATCTGTCTGAGATAGGTGGTGTTATTATCTACATTTTACTGATGAGGAAACTGAAGGTCCAAGAGGTTGGATAATTTGCTCACGAGTATTCTACTGGCGACGCAGCTCCACCAGGCATCCAACTCTAGAGCGCATGCTCCTTAAATGCTGTTAAAATTCTCTGGGGAACTGGCGAAGGTACAGTGTATCTGACTGGGACAGAGAGGGCAAATGATGATAATTATCTCACACACTGCATTTTCCTCTGGGCATTATTTGGCCTCCACAAAGCCATGACCCCAGCTCCCCTCTCTTGCCTGAGCTTCGCTTACCCTGTGCAATGTTCCATTGCTCATCTGCACCCACAGGGCCAAAGCCACCAAGAAGCCACCCACATCCCCACATGGACTACTTTCCTCTCCCCTAAATCTTTCATTCCTCTTACACTTCCTGGTCAAGCAGAAGACTTAGATTTCCCCTTGGAAAGGAAAACAGAGACTACCAGCGATGGCCTGTCTCCAGCCTGAAAATAAATACATCATAGGCTAGAGTATCAAGAAAAGGCCTTCCCTTTCTTCCAATAAATATCCAACTTAACAGTTGAGCTAAAATAATCACACATGTGTTTATTCATTTCAGGTCTGTTTGGCCTTGAGGGTAGGACTAAGTCTCATTTTTCACTGTATCCACGTACCTAGTACAGTACATTTAAATACTTAATAAATATTGTGAGACCAATAAGTGAATCCCAACGCTGGATTCTGTACATGTTTGTTGATTCTTCCTGAAGTTGATGTAGCCCCTGCTCTGTGCCAAGTGTTTCCTCGGTCTGGTGAAATGTAGAGCCAAACAAGACAACAACCTATCCTTAGGAAGACCATAGTCTCAGGGCACCCTCGTGGCTCTGTCGGTTAAGTGTCTGACTTTGGCTCAGGCCATGATCTCAGGGTTCTGGGATCGAGCCCCGTGTTAGGAGGAGAGGCTGCTTCTCCCTCTACCCACGCCCAATTAATTCTCTCTCTCAAATAAATAAATAAAATCTTAAAAAAAAAAAAAAAAAAGAAGTTTAAAGTTTTGGAAAGCCAAAGTGGTCTTTTAAAGTCATAGATTAACTTTCCGGTCTGGTTAAGGTTCTTGAGTGTCTTCCCATTTTAAGCAAGAGTAATGTCTGAACTCTTATATGGCTTACAGGGTGCTCCCGGACCAGCTCTGTGCTTCTCACCTCACGCTACGTTCCTTCTTGTTGAAAATACACAAGCTACGTTGGCCTTTTGATCTTTTTCTGCCTTGAACCTGCTAAGCTCATGCCCCACTTTGGGCCTTTGCATCAGCTGCTTCCCTGAATGTCCCTTTTCTGATCTTCGCGTGTCTCCCTCCCTCTGGCCATTCATTGCTCGGCCTTAGTGACCGCTCCTTGGAGAAGCCTTCCTAGATGGTCCAACTACAGTGGTCCCCTGCGCCGCCCTCCCATCCTGTGTTGATTCCTCCTGTAGCGATCCTGGATAGCTACTGTGTTCTCATTTATTTATCAGTTTGTAATCTGTCTCCCCTGCCAGCCTGAATGTTGTAATAAAAGTAACATTCTCCGACTTGTTCACTATTGTATCCCATTATTAGAACAGGACCAGACACTTTGTGAATGCCCGATAAATAAGAGATGAAGAATTGAATTATTGAATAAAACAAACCTCCAGCCAAGGTGCTGGACATGGCCTTCCCTTCTCGTACTATAGCAGGTTAAAGGAGATTGGTTTTTTTAATTTTCAAGAATCTATTACATTTTCTAACCTCTCCATTCTTTTCTGGTTTTGTTGCATTTTCTTCTGAACTGTTTCTCAAGGCATGGTTTGTAATGTTCAGAAATTGGAGGGACTTTTTCATCAGAAAGGACTGGGTAAATAAACTGCATTACCTCCGCAAAATAGAAAACTCTGCCATAGTTAAAATGCTAACGTATGACTTTATTTATTGACATGGAAAGCTTGTCATACATAGTATTGATTCAGACATTTATAAAACATCGTTAATCAGTTTGTTGAAATCGTGTGCTTTCAGAGCAGTCTTCAGTGAAATGTTAGTGGTTGTTTTCTGAAGGCTGTGAGATTTTAGATAATTTAAAAATATTATTTATATTTTTCTGTAGATTAGTATGCTTACACTAATTATGCAATATTTCACTTGCTGGAAGGACATTTTTTAAAGCTTTCTTCATTTAAAAAATAAAGTAAAAATAATATTTGGAACAACAACAAAAAAAAAAACGGAGACAGACAAAACTATGACTTGTGATGCTTAAAACCTTCTCATGGATCCCTATTGCCCGCAGAGTGAAGTCTGAACAACTTAATGTGGCTTGAAGACCCTACTCCATAGTACCATCTTCTCCGGGCTCACTCCTTCTGCCCAGGCTCACTTTCCAACAAGGTCCCCACTAGGGTTCTAAACCCAGGCATACCCCTCCTGTTGCAACTCCCCAAGATGGCCATGCTTGGCCACGCTCCCATTGTCACTGCAGCTCCCTCTGAAGGCAGTGCCCTTCCCCACTTTGCTCTCAGGAACGCACCTGTTCTGCTTCGGGGACTTGGCGCCACACTCACACCCCCGCCCCCAGACCTTTCTTTAAACTTTGCAGGCGACTGTGTCAACGCCCTCCTTCTCTCGTCCACCTCCATCTTGGCGTCTGCCTGTTCACGCGCCGGTCCCATCCAATAGCCGGCACGGTGTCCAGGTAACTAAGACGTGACTCGTAATCGTGGAACATGGTCTTGTCCCTAATTCATCACCACCCTGCGAATACTGGCATCCCCCCACTTGACAGCACGGCCCATTTAAACAGGTCTCCCAGCTTCACAAGGTCAGTGGTCGGTGGTGGTTCCAGGATGCAGACCCAGCCAGTCCGGCTCCAGATCCTGGGCGCCGAACCATCACGTGCCGCTGCTGTCAACCTGACACAGCACAGGGCACACTGTGGGCCCTTATTTAGACTTAGGGAATGGCCAATGCCATGGAGGTGTAAAATTCTCTCACTGGGCTGAGGCTCCATCCTAAGTGTAAGAAATAAAGCTCAACACTTACATGTCTGTGCCTTTTGGCGATGGTATTTATTCATCTCATACTGGAATTCTTAGTTTTCTCTGAAGCAAAACCCTTGGTAGATGCATCTTCAATCATGTGTCTAGTGGTTGAAGGCCCCAATCCTGACACCTTGTTTCTATTTGACATTTTAGTTAATCCCTTCGAATTACACAAAGGTACACTACACTCTGTTACTGGAAATTTAAAAATAAAATTTGGTAGCCAATAATGCAGACTGCTCTCCATTCAGTGCAATGCCATTCATGAGAGCAAAAGAGCTCTGGATCCCAGTTCCCCTTTTACCTCTTACTGTGGGCCCTTCAAGCTGCTTTTCTTTTCTCCTCCCCTTTGCCCTATGGAATGAGCATGCTGCTACTACCTTCCCTATGGTGTTATTTTTAGGATGCAATGAAATAACACAGGGCAAATGCTTGTGTTTGGCCTAGAACACAAGTGCCCAATCAAGCATCAAACCCCCAAACTAGCTATGATTGCCATTATTTTCCACGCCAGGGACCAGTATTACCCTGGGAGGCAGAAGGGCCACATAAGACACTCAAACAGTTGAAGTCTTGAAGCTGATGAATCTTCCTTACTAATCTCCTGAAGACCTGTCTTACAAGACTAACAAATCCTGTACTTGCTAACCTTTACCTATTCTCAGAGTTTATTTCCCTGCATTTTTTTCCCTAACACGGTTGCTGCTTCCCTTTCTCCTGTGTTTTTTGTATGGTTTTTTGGGGGTTTTGTTTGTTTGTTTGTTTGTTTGTTTTTTGTTTTGTTTCTTTCCCCAGTAACAGTCTTCTCTAATTCTGACTTGCATGGCTGCTAGACCTGAAAGGTGGACAGATAAGCACTCTGTCCCAGGGAAAAAGGAAGGGAATAGGGATGAAACCTCTCTTCTGCCACATATATAACTTCCTCTTTTTTCCACCCTCTTTTGAACCACAATACCAACCAAGTGGAGCCTGGTACCTTTCCCAGTCTGGCAGGATCCCACAGTGGGAGCCTGAAGTGTATATATCTTGAGTATTCAGACATGTCCAGGAATGCCTGGAGGGTTAGCCAGGCAAGCAGGATGTTCGCCAAGGAGTCTTGTGAGTGGGATTCCAATGGAGGATTCTCTCCCTACCTGGTCATGGCCCCGGTAGAGCAACTGAACTGTTCTGTTTCAGGTCTCAGCTTGCCTGTTGGTTCTTCCCTAAATACCAAATTCACTGAGGTCTTCAGGGATGTCTACTTCAGTAATATTCACCCAGCACCCAGCAGAGGGCCTGGCCCACAGAACACACACACTGTACAGGTAGGGAATAAATGAGTAAATGAATGACAAAGAACTAAAAGCTCGTAAGTCTGACCCAAGGAAAATGGTTTTCTTTATTATAGGAGAGGCCATTTTGAAGAAAACATAGCATGGTGAGGTTTTCAAATGGAATTCGGCTACCCTGTCCCTAAGAAATATTGACAATATGCTGTAAGAAAACAATTTCAAGTGAAACAAATTCCCATGGATCTCTCTAAGCGAGGACAACACTGAACATTCTGGCTTTAGGTCTGTTTTGCAAGAACATGTAATGAGAGGCCTGGCTAATGTCTCTCCCTGGTGCTTGTCCACTGGAGGACATTGAAAAACAGAAATAAGGAGAAGGTACAGACATTTTGGAAGCCATTGAAGAGGAAGACATCCCTGAAATCCTGAAATTAGAGATTGAATAAGAATCCATGGGCAGGGCGACTGGAGAAAGGAGGTATCAATTGTACTAGTTCTGTTATGCCCTTGTTCTGTGGTTTTGGGCATGAAACCCAGTTTATTCATCATTAAAGTAGAAGGTTTTTTGGGGGGTTTTTTGGGGGGTGTTTTGTTGTTGTTGTTGTTGCTGTTGCTAAAGATTTTATTTATTTGACAGAGAGAAACACAGCGAGAGAGGGAACACAAGCAGAGGGAATGGTAGTGGGAGAAGCAGGCTTCCCACCGAGCAGGGAGCCCAATGCGGGGCTCGATCCCAGGACCCCGGGATCATGACCTGAGCTGAAGGCAGATGCTTAACAACTGAGCCACCCAATTGTCCCTAAAGTAGAAGTTTTAATGATATTCATCTTGTGCATTATTGTAAGATTAAATTATATAAAAATGCACAGTGTTCTGCATGGATGATAATTCCAGTGTGTGATAATTGAGTAAGCCTGATGAAGAGGAGAATGATGCTGAAGAGGAGGAGGATAATGACAGATGATGAGATCATGTTTCAAAGCTTATCAGAAGTACTCCATTCTGATCAGGGTAGGGAAGTCTTGAGTGAGTTTTCCCAGTTCTGGCATGTGGGTAATGAGCCAGAGAAGGGCTGTTTTATAACTGTTCTGACAATTCAAAGGTATTTTAAGACTATTGTGGTCAGGAGAAAAAACAAGGATTGCAATTTTGAGGACTTATTCAGATGTATTTAGCAAGTGCCCATCTGGACCATCAGCCAATTTCTACTCCCAATAGTAGAGCCAACTCCTCCTTTGTGAGCAATGTACTAGATAGTTCACTGATGTAAGAGATGACTGTGTGTCTTCACATGTTTCTTCTAGCATGGGTGATGTGAATGAGTTCTTCTAAAAGTCCGTGCAGGAGTTAAGTCTTGGAAAGATGTTCAATACAAGGAGACATTAAAAGGCAGTTTTCCTAGAGCTTTCTGTGAAGATAGATTAAATGAATATTCCCAAGAGTTTACTTATAAAATGGGAACCCAGAGAGTCTGTACATTTCGGAAGAGTTTGCTATTATTTGTAGAAAAAAAGTTTAGGATCTTTTTAGCAAAGATCCTATTGATCATATGGGAATGCACCCATAGTGCTGAGTACTGAATGTCGTCAGAGAAGTGTGACCTTAAAGTAGGACAAAATGGAGAAATAATTTAATATTCTTATGAAAACCATGCCCTAAGGGAAATGAAATTGGTCCTAGGAAGAGTTCCTTGAAATTCAGAGGGGAAAAGTTCTGAAACATAGCTGGTCAGATGAATCTGTAGTGTAGAAGTTCGTGTGTTCTTATCACATTAATAAAGCCTTATCTGTCTTTACTTATTCTCTCTGTATGATGTGTCTAGTTGAGAGTAATGTATACATTCCAAAAAAAGTTCCCTTTGAATTTCTAAAAGATTAATTGACATATTTATTTAATACTCAGCTATTGAGACTAGCAGAGAATATTACTCCTTCACAATGGAATATAACTTCTGGTAAATTAACTCTTGTCTTGTTTGTATGTTTTTCCACCCAAGAGTCTGCTCTGTCTGATATTAATGCTGACGTATCTATGTTCTTATTTGCATTTGCCTGATACACTTTTTCCAAATACTGTGTTTAAAGCTTCTGAGACATTTTTAAAAATTGTATCTTCCAAGAGGTGTATTTTTGTTTCTCACCTGAGCCAGTGGCTTCTAAATATTGTGGTGTTACAATAACTTACATTTATTGTCATAAGAGATAAATTCCTGCTTCCTTCTGTGATCCTATGTTTTCTGTATTTCATGCTTTCCTACCATTTTCCCCTGTTTCCTGTCTTTTGCTAGTTGAACTCTGCTTTGATTTCTTTAATCTCCTGCAGTAATTTGGGAGGAATCATCCTGTTTTTGTTTCTACTAAATTTTGCAAAATAACATACTTGATCTGATATTCCTCTAATTATCAAGGTCAAGAAGAAACAATAGCCTTTGACTCAATCCTATTTTGGTCGAGAAATTTAGCACATTTTATTTTTTCATCCCTTTTCCCATTTCCCGGTATTTCATGGTACCATATGTGATTTTAGGCAACTGTTATTATTTCTAAAATATCTTACATTTTAAGTTATAAATATTTACTTTGAAATTTAGAAAATACCCCCTCGTTTCTTTCAGAAGCATTCTTGGCCTCGTTCTCATTAATTTCTACTTTCAATATTCTTGTTCAGTTTGCTTTTTCTCTTGTCTCTGCTGATGGCCCAGGGTCTCTGTTCTGTGCCTTCTCCCTCCTGATCTCTGTAGTGTCTTAGGTGATCTCTGATACTCTCAGGCATCTGGTCATCACTGCTGTGCTTGTGACTCTTGAATCTCTGTCCTCCAGGCAGATTTCTCTCCTGACTTTGAGATCTGTGGACCCAACTGCTTGCTGAATCTCTTTTCCCAGTCTTGGAGGGGTGGCCTCTTGTCGAAAATGAAACTTACCATTCACCCATGTCCTGACCCTTGGTTATCTCTTGAAACTTGGTGACTGTCTGAGCAGCCTATTTTACTTTTAACAGTTTGCAATTGTTGAGGGAGTGCCAAGACCTGTCAGTGTCCCCAGAGCGAGGAATCAGTCAGTACTTAGATTCAGGCTGATTGGAAGCCAGATCCTCAGGCAGCAGCTTTTAAAGTATGCAAATATATACAGGCTGTCGACCGAGAAGACGACAAGGCTGTAAAGCAGCCCAAAGTGTTTATTTGGGGTTTTAGGGATTGCAATCTGGGAGACACAGAGTCGACTGAAATCGAAAGTGTGTTCTGAATTGCAAGTAGGGAGTGCAGGCTTATAAAGGCAGAGACCGCAAGGTTACATAACTTGTTTTGAAGGAATTATGATTGGTGCTGACAGAGTTAAACTGACTCTCTAACACACCATTGGCTATTTAGCTAACAGGTGTTACATTATCTCTATTTCAGTCCGAGGTTGAAGGGTGTGTTCCAGAAGGTGGTCCGGGTACAACTGACAACTTACAGCTGACAAAAGTCCCTGGTGTTCCAAAAATTGAAACCATATTGAAACAGGAGACTTGCATAGGCCTTGCTTCCTCAGTATCCTCCAGACCCTATTTTTAATGATTCTCTCAGCACCACTTCCTTCACTTTGGAATCTTCTCTCATCGAAAGCCCCATTGGCTTTCAGTCTTGAAGTTGGGGTACCTGATGCAGTGTACAAACCCTTCACTCCTGAGAGAAATGCTCCAGGTTTTTGAGTTCCTTCTCAGCTGTGGGTCTCCCCAGGGCTGTGGTGAATGGCAAGACTGAGTCTCAGCCTCTCCTACCTACCTCAGATGTGGCCCTTTTCATATTTTCTCCGTGAGAAGGAACTGCTCCCCAAGCTGTCAGGTCTTTTTCAGAGGCTACTGTCTTAGCGTGTCTCTGCAGATTTCATGTGTCCTGGAAGAGGTGGGGTCAAGGTCTCCCCATGTCGCCATGTTGGGCCACCTTTCTTGGATGTCTTCTATAATATCTCAGAGACACACAAAGATTTTCAACAGAAACAATTACCGAAGTACAGACTTCTCACATTCTCCTTAAGTCAAGGGAACATGGTGCAGAGCGCTAACCAATACTGAAGATCTATTATATGCCCAGCACCGCATGAGGCATTTTTACACTCAATCCCCATTTTAACCCTGTGATCTGAGCTGTCTAATTCTAAAAGTGGGAAGACTGAGTCTTGGGGAGGTTAAGAAATTTACTCAAGACCCAGTTCCGGGTTTAAAAACTTGAATTTTCTATTTTATCAACATCAGAACTCTTCTTTATTGTTTCTTTTGATTCTCTTTATCTTCGTGATTGATTTCCTTTAAGGAGACAAATATTAGTCTTTCCCTTTGGACTCATCCTTTTAGGCTATCCATTCTTTTCTGAGGCTATTTCCAGGTTTGGTTCAACCCCAACGAGGGAATGGCTTTATCCTACAGTTGGCCGGGAGAAGAGCTTTAGCCTGTAGTGGGAGCAGGGATGCCCTAGACCCCAACTCCCAAGACTCTAGTGGAGCAGTCTGCTGCCAGGACCCAGACCTTGAGGTGGATGGGACCAAGGGGATGACGTGCTACGGGGTTCTGCCTAAGAGATTCATTGGCATTCAGAAATATTTTGCTTCTAGTTCTTCCCATTTTACTTAAGAAGATGGATAGAAGTAGAACAGCACACAGTTTTGTTTTGCTTTGCTTTCTTAGTGGACTACTGTGTGTGGAGTGCCCTGTGGAAGGTTCTGGTTTAATGTTAATCCCGGAGGATTCTTCCATGGGCCCTGTTTTTCTGTAGCCAAGTTTCTCATCTCCAGCACTTCAGGTCACCTAAAACATGGCAAAGTATTACAATGATCAAGCTAAAGGAGCCCTCCAATTTCCATGTAAATGGAATGTGAGCATGGAACTTTCCTACCTATACTTTGGGTGGCACAAAATGCCCCCATTCCTGCAGTCCTGCTTCTCCGGACCAAGGCAAACAGATTATCCTTTGAATGTCTCAAAAGCTCTTTTTTTTTTTTCTTGTAATGCCAAATGCAATATTTGTTTGAAAAGACTACACCAGAAGTTTCCCAGCTGAGAAAACAGGCTTGTGAAAAATGGTTTCAGAAAATGAAATAAACCGTGCAAAAGTTGTTCAGGGTGTGTTTGAAATGAACATCTGGATGTGAATTGCTAAATTACCTCCTTCCTCCTCCTCCTCTTTCTCACAGCTGTTTGAAAGAGTCCTGAGGGCAGGGAAACAGGTCAATGGACCAAATTGCACCTTTCTCCCCCCCGCCCCCACTTCTAATCCCTTTTGCACCTATGCAAGGAATCTCGCTCACATGTGTGTTTAATAAGTGGGCACAAATACAAGAAAAAAATTATCTCAATTCCTGTTGACGCTCTACAGCAATACCAAAGGAAAATAAACTCTGGATTTTAAAATTTCTCAAACAAACCTTATGGTTCTAATAAAATATCACTTTCCAGTTGACTTTTTTATATCAAGAGCCGAACAAACCACTCATTTCTCTTCATTTCTTCAGAAAGAAGGAATGATTATTACGTCACACTTTCCCCAAAGTTAAGAAAATCCAGTCCCCAAGGCTCTGCCTTTTAACTTATAATTGAGAAACATGAACAGTTCTGCGTGTTCTTACTGAATTTCCCATTGTATCTGTTTATCACACACCCTCTCCATAACCACCACTTTAACACACACGCAGCTAAAGAAGTACATTAAGTACATTGGGAAAGAACAAGTTGACATTTATAGATCTTTGTGAGCGTATCAGTGGCCACAACTAATGCAGAAAATATGAAATAATTGTCTCATATCAGAAGAACGTGTAGGCAAGTCTTTGGGGAGACATGATAGATGTTTTCACATAAAAGGAGGTTGACTGGTCAACTCTGTACTGTCAGAGGCCAAAATGGGCCTAATGAGACAAGGAGACTCAATATTTAAACAGGTTTTATCCTCTGTTCCAAGTGCCTGTTTCCTTTATCAGCCTCTCGTCTCTGCTAGGATAGGAAAAGAGCCGTGCTCATCCTTGGATCCTGGGGTTGTGTGCACACTGGGCATGACAGGTGCTCAGTTGATGGACGAACACCTAACTGACTGACTAAATCCAGTTCCTAGTGTAGGTTTCTCAGAAGAAATGGGAGAAAACTCCCTTAAGAAGAAATGGCTGAGTATTTGCAAGGAATGTTTGAGAAGCGTGGGGAGGAGATTTCTTAGATTAGATTGACCCCAAGCCTCCTCCATTCCTTGGAGCCTGAAATTCTAAGTTCTCCTTCCATATTGTTTAGAAGGAGATTTCTGTCCACACGCCAGGACCATATCTCGGCAGTCCCCCTTCCTCATATATCCCCCAGGCTATACTTGAAGACACTAAGCTGGTTCTTGTGAGAATCACTGTAGAAACAGTCTTTGAACTTGACTCAAAGCTGCATGTCTCTAATCTATGCATCTTTTTCCATCTAATTTTATTTTGTTGTTTTGCGCTCCTGTTTTGTACCAAGCAAACCATTCATAGCACTGGGGACCTACTGGGGAGCCATTGAGCTGCATGGCAAAGAGAAATGCCCTGGCCCAGGAGATCAGGGAAGGCTTCCTCAAAGAAGCAATGTTTGAGGCAGACAACAGCAAAATAGATGAAGAAAGCATTCAAGAAAAGGGTCTTGTAATATGAAAGATCATGGACGATACTGCCTGGAAGCAGGGGTCCTATAAAGAGCTGTGACTGGAGAGCAGAACCCAAGGGAGAGAATGTGCGATGGGAAGGAGGAAGCAGAAGCCATTGTGGGGCATCTCGATCAGTCATACTAACTTGAACTTTACAGTAACCCAGCCCCGGTGGATTACCTGAGGACCCAGACTCCCATGTATTCCTCAGGCCAGTGCCATCTGCCGGGTTGGTCCACCTGCCAGGCATTGCATGCTTCTAATTTCTGTTTCCTATTTACTCGCTCCTCAAAACCAACCCTACGATCCCTTCTCCAAGAGCCTCTGATCATTTCCTCCAGCGGGCCCACTTCTCCCCGTGGGAGTCTGTGCTTCTCAGAGCACTTCCGCCTCCCGCCTCTGTGCTGCTTGGACTGGGATATTCCATCCCGACACTGGGCGGGGGCTGTCTCCTATGGCTTTCCCTGCCCCAGTCGCTTGGTTAAGACTTGTTGATGAACTGTGTACAACATTCTGCTCAAAATAGAGTATTAGTCAGGAGGAGCATGGGTCAGACTTCTTAGGTTAGACTCTGGGCACTATGACCTGCTCAATGTGGAATCTTCGGCAGATTGCTTCATCTCTTCCAGTGTCATTTTCTTCAGTGACAAAGAAGGGATAGTGATAATACCTATCCTCTAGAAATTGCATGACCATTAGAAATAACATATTTGAATAACTCAGCCAAATGCTCAGAAGTGTTAGTCGTTATTATAAAATCCCGAGAGAAGATTAGAGAGACTGAGTTGTCAAGCCTGATTCACACTCACTTTTTTCAGTGATGTCAAAATCTTCAGAGGATCTTGTATCTCTTAGGTCCCATTCTAGTGTCCGTGTCCTTAACTACTCTACAATAATGCGACTTTGGGAAAAAAATTAAAGAAAAAAGGATGGCCATAGGTTCTCTTTTTAATTGAGATATAATTGACATATATCCTATTAGTTTCAGGTGTACAACATAATGCTTTGGGATTTGTGTGTATTGCAAAGTGACCACCACAATGAGACTGGTTAACATTCATCACCATAGTTATAGCTCTTTTCTCTTGTGAAGAGAACATTTAAGATCTTTTTTAGCAACCATCAAATATGCAATATAGCATTACCAACTGTAGTCACCGTGCTGTAAATTATATCCCCAGGACTTAAACTTATTTTATAACTAAAGTTGATACCTTTGATGATCTTGCTTATATGTGGAATCTTAAAAATCCAAGATCACGCAGAGACCACACAAATTCAGAGAGCCCAGGTTGTGATTCTTCACGCGCACATATACATTGTAGTGTAACTAGGTGTGTAAATTACACAATAACTATGTAATCTATTGTCCAACTGGGACACTTTTGGGAGAAAGAGGGTGCTCTGTTAAACTTGACACTGGGACTGCAGATGTGAATCGGACAGTCGCAAGTCATTCACCGTGATCATCTCTATGGTCATCCAAGTTAGAACCAGCAGTCATGGGGCACCTGGGTGGCTCAGTTGGTTAAGCATCTGACTCTTGACTTCAGCTCAGATCACGATCTCAGGGTCATGAGATCAAGCCCCATATAGGGCTCTTTGCTCAGCGTGGAGTCTGCTTGAGATTCCATCTGTCCCCCTCCTTCTGCCCGTCCTCTGCTCACTGTCTCTCTGATAAATAAATAAATAAAATCTTTAAAAGGCAAATAACAACAAAAAAGACCCAGCAGTCACGCTGACTTGGGTCACACAGCTTTCAGCGTCTTTCAAGTTCAAACCTTCAGCTCCCAGCCAAAGAAGAGCAAAGGCTCTCTCTGGTCCAATTTATTTTTAATTGTATCAGAACATTTTCAACTCAGTGTTGCACATAGGTTTCCTGGAAGGCTATGTCAATATACTGTGAAACATCTGGATCTTTGGGTATTAGGATGTTAGAATACAATGAGCAGTTTTCGTCCCAAATCTTTAGAATCATGTAGATAAACCGATCGGTTCTGATTCAGACAACTTAACTGCCAGCTTCAATTAGCCCGGGTTCTTTAATATATTCTTTTTCTAACATAGTAGGCAACTTCAATAAATTATTATTTATAGAGTACTTATTAAAATGCTACAGGGAAATCGTTCCTGGAAACATCTCACTGTATAACTGTAAATGATCAAGCCCTTACTTGCTGATTGAGTGTTTGAGGACTGAAGTCAGATCACAGGATCACTGCTACTCATGCCTAAAGACATCTGACAGCACCCATGCCAATTCTACAACCAGTCCCCGAACCCTTCCAACATCACTGCCGCAGAGGCACCCAGGAAATATTTGATGTCTTGGTGATGGAGGGACTCGTTCCTGCCCCAAGTAGCCCTTTCCTTTGCTGGATGGCTTTGCCAGCTCAAAAAAAATCCTTCCTGGTTTTAAGTGGAAATCTGCTTCCCAAATTTCCATCCACCAAGTCCCATTCTCCAGTATGGACTCATTCTTTGACAAAATGAATCCCTTTTAGCCCCTCTCTGCTCTCACAGCATGAGAGGTAGTGCAGACCTGCATCATCTGAGCCAGCACAAAGCAAGCATAGCCCATGAAGTGACAGACAGCACAGCAAAGTCACTTAGCCCATACACTAGGCCATTGTGCTTGAGTTTGACTCCTGGCCCAGCTGTCAGGAGGCAAGGCATTTAACCTTGCAGGTTCATAGTTTTCCCATCTGTGCAATGGGGACTGTTACTGGGTATCCACTTTCGGCATTCTTGAAAAATAGGAGGTGGTGTATGTAAAGTGCTTAGAATAGTGTCTTCTGGTGATGTAAACACTACATAGCTATTATCACATAGAATCCTAGCAAATAGAGTCTGGAAATCATCTTTCAGTTGTTAATATTAGGGCTCAGTGGGTCAGGAGTTAGTATAGGGCACTTAGTGACCCTAACTGTAGCCTTCTCCAAATACCCCATCAAGCATCCCTAGTTCTTTGACTTGAATGCTGAGTTACTTTTTGGAGGGAATAAATCCTAGTAATTAAGAGTCAAGGCCTGGGAAATTATATTCAACACTGGATATACATTAAATTGATTGGACAGGCCTGTTTATTTTTTAATAGCAATGAAATAAGAATTATTGAGGGTTCAGAAATGGACATTTTCTCAAAGCTCCTCGAGAAATGTTAATGTGCAGTCAGATTAAGAACAATAGATTTAAAGTGAGTCTTTATGGGTCAGAATCTGAGTTCCTTCAATACCCAACTGCACAACTTTGGGGTTGTAAGAATTAAGAAATTCTTAATCTCTTCAGGCCTCTGTTTTCACATCTGTAAAATGGAAATACAAATAAAAGAATTTCCTTCCTCATAAAGTTACAGTGTCATTTAAATGGGCACATATAGAGAGAAGAGTACTCAGTGGGTATTTGTTCTGTTTATCTCCCTTTAATAAGTATCTTCCATCCTTGGTTCTCACCCTGCCTCCAAAGCAACTTTGCTTCAACCTGCTAGCAGGTGTCAAAGCGTGCTGAGCAGCATCTTGGCTATAGTTACAACCCAAGGTCCTAGATGCAGGATCTATCAAGAAACCCTTTCTTAACCTGGATACATCTTAGACTGATGGTGACCCAGTTTTTGTTGTTGTTGTTGATTTTTTGAGTAATTAAGAACCACTTGCATTGACAGCGCATTGGAATAGACCTGGGTCCCAGGGCGCCCAGGAGAGATTACAGCAAACTTACCATCATAGGCTATGGCTTATACCAGCACTGGAATCATCTGGGTAGTATTGGCTCCAGGATTGGTAGAAGTGCTCTATGTACCTGCTGCTCGAACTGGGGAACCCAAATCATCAGCATGGGCATCAGCTGTGAACTCGTTAGAACTACCAAAATCACTGGTCTTACCTCAGACCCACGGAACCTGAAAGGGAATAGTTAACAGGATCCCCCAGTGATCTGTGTGTGCATTAAGTTTAGGAAGTATTGTTCTTCATCAGCATTAAGAGGAATCCATCCCCAAGGCTTTAGAAATTTTCCAGAAACAACTTTGGTTCTACCAACCACCAAAAACTGATGCCTAGATAAAGCTCTTAACATCCCCTTGAATCAAAGCCCTCTAAATGAGTAGCTTCTCTCCATCTATCCACCATCCTGTACCACTGGTTTCACATTTATATAAATGCCTTCTTTGAGTTATTTTCTGGTTTGGATTTTTCTACCTGATCCTTGGTTCTTGTTGAGACACAACAAGATATTTGGCTTAAGGGAGGCTCCCCAAGACCAGTTCCCTATGCTAGTCATAGAATGAGGTATGCCGTTGGCCCTGCCAGCTTTTCTCACTGATGGGCATTCCTTCTCTATAATGTTCCCCTCTGCGGGCACACTGTATTTAGAAAGTTAGGGGGTGCTGGAGCCTGAATTCATATAGAAACAGAGGAATCTGGCCTTAGGCAATATGCACTAGAGGCTTTCCCTGAACAAAAAATACCCAGAGCAAACCGTTTGTCCCAATTATCATTTGGCTTGACATTGTCATCAATACATAATGAAATCCCCGATTTCACTGGATTTCAAATAGCTGGAGGAAAGATGGAGGGAGGCTAATGAATAAACCTGGGATAAGTTTTGGGGTGTAAGAGGCTTGCACACACACGTACACGTATTGCACGTCTGCCATTATGCTGGACAGCGCAGATCCCAAAGCAAACAAAACCAAATCCTGCCTCCATATCTTATCCTTAGCCCTTGTGGAACTTATACCTTCAAGGAAAACAGACATGAATCAAATAACCACAGAAGTATTCGAGACATTGTAATAGTGATCAACACGCATCGAAGAGAGGTATCCGCATCCTAAGAACACACAAAAAAGGAGACAGCTCTATTCGGGACATTTCCTCTGAAGAAGTGACAAAACTGAAGGGTGGGGAGGGTTCAACAGGCCAAGGCCAAAGCAAGTGTGACAGGGAGGGGTGGCCCAGCTGGCGCTGATGTCCCGTGATCAGGGACATCAGGGCCCCTTGAGGAACTGAAACAAGCTGGAGTGAGTGGAGCCCAGAGGAGGGAGGAAGCAAAGGGAGGTCTTGGAAGCTGAAGCCAGAGTAGTGGGCAGTTTTAGTCCTCATTCTGAGAGCACTGGGAAGAAACAAGGGGGCAACAGGCGGTAGCTGTGTTCCTACACTAGTGATCTTTCTGCCACTATGGAGGACAGATTGGAGAGGGACCAGAAAGGATGTGAGGAGCAGAGCAGCTAGTATTGCATGGCAGCCCCCAGGGTAGGGTCATAGTGCCTGAATTGTGGAGGTGGTGGGGTGGGGGGCAGTGGAGGGAAGTGGGATGTTCCTAAAGGTAGGTGGTAAAATCGAAAGCTCTCAGGTTGGTTGGGTGGGCAGGAGCAGGGGAGAGGGAGGTGTTGAGCATGACAGTTTGCAGAACTTTCTGGATGCTGCTCTTTGGACTAAGGCAGGGAGTGCTGGACAGTTATCAGATGGGGAGGCTGGTTGGGGTGGTCATGAGTTACATCTTTTAACATTGTGAGTTGGAAGCCTTCCCTGACCTCCCAGACAAAGATATGCAAGACTGGAGTTTGCATGGGAGTTCTGGGCTAGAGGGGAATATTTTATGATAATAATTTAAAAAGTAGAAATGACAAATGTTACCATTTATTGAATACTCGCTCAGTGCCAAAGCTAACCATCTATTATCTAATTTAATCTTGCAGGACTCCGTGAAATGACCAATCATCCCCATGTTGCAGATGAGGAAGAGGAGGCCCAGAGAAGGCACAGCGTCCAAGCTCCTACCCACTGTGTCACACTGCCCCCTGCTGAGCGCCTACTAAGTGCCAGGCTCTTAGAAAACAATGGTGTTTGAGACTTTGAGACGGTCCAAGGAGCTTCTTCTGTTCGGGTCAGGTAAGCTCCTGGATTTCTGTGTCTCCCATAGCAAACTGAGGGAGGAGAAGCCAAGAGGTAGGGATTCCTGCCATTTGTCATTTATACTGTCCCTCTGCAAGCCACACCCCTCTTGTATTCACATGCCCAGGTACAGGGCACACCTGTGCACAACTTTCTCCCTGGTCTCCTTTCTAAACTTTTCAACAAGAGCAATTTTTTTTTTTTTTTTTTTTTTTTTGGTCCCTGGTTTCAGGTGGCCCATGGACAGGTAAGTTAAAGAAGATGAATTTCACCATGCATCCACCAGGCAACACACTCCATTAGGCTTCATTTTCAGGGTCTCGGACAGCAGCCCAACACTGCTCTCCTTTTGTAAGACACGCTAAGGCTCTTATTTGCTGTAAGCAGCTTCTGGGTACCTGTCTGGGCATTATTCTGATGACAAGAATGACAGTCCTCTCACAAGCTCTAAAGTGAAAATAGACTCACCATACCAGCTAAAGAAAGTGTATTGATACAAAGTGATCCCTTCAAACATATTCTACTTTTGCCCCAACGTTGAACATAGCATGGAAGAATTTCACTGCTTCCAATACCCAGAAGAGCCGGGAACTTTTCCATAGTTTACATGGAACAGAGCATACAGATCAGTACTGAAAACATAAATCACTCTTAAATCCTTGTTTCTTATCACTCTAGTAACAATAGCCTAGTTGAAACTTAAGAAATTCTGCCTTGCGTGTGCCTCTGTGTGTGTGTGTGTGTGTATGTGTGTGTGCAGAAAAATAAATACATTTCAAGTGATCCACTTTAGATTTAACTAAAATTCAATTTTATCTATTGTCAAGTGTGTTTTTACTCTTTGGAATACTACTAGTCTATTAAAAAAAAAACTGTTTAGGGGGCGCCTGGGTGGCTCAGTCGTTAAGCATCTGCCTTCGGCTCAGGTCATGATCCCAGAGTCCTGGGATCGAGCCCCACATCGGGCTCCCTGCTCTGCAGGAAGCCTGCTTCTCCCACTGCCACTCCCTCTGCTTGTGTCCCTCTCTCGCTGTGTTTCTCTCTGTCAAATAAATAAAATCTTTAAAAAAAAAAAAACTGTTTAGGATTAGTGCCTGCGATGATAATTAATGCCGATTCTATTGTGCGGTAAGAAGTCTCAAGCAATTGGGTCCGTGACTGTGTTTTACTTTTATGCACCCTATAAAACTTTTTTCTCTCTTGTAAAGAGTCATGCTTTTCATATTTTGTAATTTTCCTTAAACTTAAATCCCAGATCATAAAAGAAGTGATACTTGGATTATCTGGCACGAGGCAATTCAGAACAATGCCATATTTGAGCAGATGATCAATGCTATCCTCAAGGACTATCAGAGGTTATTGGCCCTCAGCAAACAACTGAGAATAAGTCCAGAGAGGAGCATATCACTTTGAGCATATTTTTCCAGAAATATTATTATGATTTCTTTTTCCTCAGAGAGTAAAATATATTCATTATAAGTCATTTGACTATTAGGGGGAATAGAAAACAGTCCTGTTGCAAGGAGAGTGAGGAAATAACTGTTAGCAGTTGCCACCATGGAGTCCCAAAGCAGAGTTCCGGATTAACTCATGTCCCCCCAAGATCATATAATTGTCCACACATTAGAGTGCAGTGATGGTTATTATATCAAACCCAAGTTAAAAACAATTCTAAGAATTTCCAGATTTGTCCCTGAGCCAGTTCCTTCATCTGTGCCCTGGATGACATTCATTTCCGCTTTTTCAATAACTTTGCACTCTCTGGACTGTGGATCTTTCCAGAATATTGTTTGCTCAATTCCCTCTATTCTTAAAAAAAGAATCTTCCTTGATTTTACTTCCCCCTTAACTATTGCTGCATGCCTTCTGTTAACAGCAGCATTTCTCAAAAGGTTGTCTGCTCTATTGATACCCATTTTCTAAAACTACTCACTTCTCCAAACATGCCAAATCTGGCTTTGATTCTTATCAGTCCGGGAGATAGCCTCTTTTCAAAGCCATGAGACGCACCACACCACTACAAAAAACGGACACCTTCAATATCTTTTTCATTTGTTTCATTCATGTGTTTATTGAATGCCTGCTACTTAACCAAGGTCTGTTCCAGATATTAGGGACACAGCAGTGAAGAAAACTGACAAGAACTCCTGTTTCTTTGCACTTCACCGTTATAGTGGAGGTTACAGATAATAAACTTAAGAAGTAAAGTTGCATTTTCTGTATCAGTGAGAGATCACTCACCAGATTTCAACTGACTTGACCATTTCCTGCTTGGGACATTCTTGGCTTCTGTGATCCAACACTCTTGCTTCTCCTCTTCCTAGTCTGATCGATTTTTTTTTTCCTGCAGTCCTCTTTGTCAACCCTTTTTCCTTATTTGTTGGCTACTCCATATTGGAGTCCTTTAGGATTTTGCTTTAATGTGTTTCTTTGTATTCTTTTCATTCATTTATTTGACCCTCACTTGTGTATGTTCTATTTTATTCCTAGACAATTTTTTAAAAAACTATTCCCCATTGTTTTAACCACCACTAGATCTCGGTGATGCTAAAAGTGATGAATCGAAACCCAGAGATGGGTTTATTGTAAAGCTGAAGAGGTTGTTGTAGTTATCTCAGGCCACTCTTTTCATGGGCTTCTGTGAGTGTTGCAAGCTTCCAGGGAATGTACAATGTTTCAGGTGTGGAGGGAAATAGAAGTTACAGCGAGGGAGCATTTCCTTGGAAACATTCCTGGCAGATTGCCTAAAGAAATCTCAGGGAAAGAAACCCAATCTTCGTGATTACGGTAATTTTGTTGTGGCTTCTTTTCCCACTCTAAAGAAATACTACCTTTTATACATAATTTTGTGCTTGTAATTCTGTTCATTTGTTTCTGAAAGACGGCCCTCCAAATTGCATAATCTTCAGGCCCCATAAAAATTGGATTCCTATCTGTCCACAGCTCTCCTCTCTTCTGAAGCCGTTAGTGCCAAAGTCTTTTTAAGTTTCTACTTATTCCATCATTAGCCTCTAATCCATATTCCAGAATTCCTTCCTTTCTTCCTAGATTATTATATATCTGTCTGCCTGGTCTTTCCAGTCACAGTGAAGCTCCCAGTTGTCCTTTCTATGCCTTGTCAGCCACATACATCCTTCACAGTGTAACCAATGTAAATTTTTATAAACAGAAATCATCAGTGCTACTTGCATCTTGTAATTCTTCATTCTTCCATTGTTCTCAGAATCCAAGGATTTACATTAAATCCAGTATTTTTAACACTACACCCACATGCCATAGGATCTCACTCATGCTTACCTCCCCATTTTCATTCCTGGCTTCCTGTCATGAGCCAGTAGGCCTTTTCTCATTTCCTTCCAAAGATAGCACTCACTCCTCCATCAGGATTGTGCTACACAATCTTTTCACTTGTTGGGATTCTCTTATCCAAGATTTTCACCTGGCTAACTCTTAAAGTCTTGGCTTAAACATCTTCTCTTTAGAAAATCCCTCAGCCCCTAGAGAGATTATTGCTTCACTAAAGATATATGGGATAGGGAAGAGGTGAGTTACACACAAGACAGGATCAGGTTGCCACTGCGACAAGGAGGTAGATGAATCCAAGGTAGAAAGACTAAAAAAATGATGCAGACTGCTGTGCTTTTATCACGTCCTGTTTCTTCTCCATCTAGTGTATATAGCCCTATGACTGAGGTCTCACCAGTGGAATGTAAGTGGTTCATGTCTGGTGATCCTCCATGCTCATTCTCTCTTCCTTTGTCTTCTGGCAGGATGCAGGGCATCTATCATAGGGCTCTGAAGCCCTAGAACTACATGGAAATACCCACTTGCATTTTGGATGATAAAGAAACAAACTTCATTAGATTAAGCCTGTGGGATGTGGAGCTTGTTTGTACTACAGTTAGGATCACTTACTGTAATCCTTCAAACAGCAAATTAAGAAATGAGCACCCACTGTATGTCCTCATCCCCAAGCCATTTCACTTCCTGTTCTATTTTTAACTTTCCATACCCCCACATTGATATGGAGTGGCTAAAAGAGTTCACTTGGAAGGCCTATTAGACTGTAGTCCCTGCAGGACTCTCAAGATTCAAAGGATTATTAATTTTGATGAGCAATAGACACAGTGGTTAAAAGCTGGGACTTTAGAATCTTTCAACAGTCGACTTACTGCATTATGGCCTAACTGTATGCACATTCTTTGTCCTTTCTTTTGTAGTCCCTTCCCTTGTCAACTCTGGTTCAACCATGTGACTTCCTTGGTTATGGAGTTGTTTGCAAACCTGATGCAAGCAGCATCTTGAAAAGCACATTCATGTTTCTCCTTTCTCCTTCTTCTTGCCTAAGTGGGCTTCTTCATTTTCACACTTCTTCCTTGCCATGAGAATGGGCTATTCTAAGCTCCTAGAGAAATGTGAGAGATACATGGAGAAAAGTCAAGGTCATCTTAGATGACTTGACAGCTAGCTGACTCCCCCACTGGAAAAGAGAGAGAAAGTGAGAGAGAGAAAAAAATACCAGCCAAGATTAGCAGTCACCTATCTAGCTTCCAGTTGTCTTCAGAGACATGAATGAGAACAGAAGAGTGTATCCTACTCAAACCTCATTAACAATAAATGGTAATTGTTTCAAGCCATTAAGTTTGGGGGTGTCTTGTTGCAGAGTATTATGGAGGTTATAGATCAGTGTGAAATAGGTCAAAGTAAAAATCCCAGGGCTGACATTTGTTAGCTCTGGAAACTTTGACCAGTTACTTAATGTCTCTATGCCTCAATTTTTGCATCCAATAAATGGGATATAGTGGTGTTTATTTCAAAAGATCATTTTGAAGAGTGATCAAGATGATAGAGGAAAAACACAAAGCTTAGTTATTCATATGTTGACTTAATCAGTATATCTTAGGGTGAAGAGGAGAGGTGAAAGAAAAGGAGAAGGGAAAAATAGAAGGGCAATGAGATCTTTTTAAGTCAAGAGTTTGCATTCATGTCCGCTCAGCATTTTGGGTGTCTAAAAGGGAAAAAAATACATAGAAGAAATAAAAACCAATAGGCAGCCCACTCATTCATCACTCTGAATAAACTAAATTCTTTATTTTATAAGATGTGTACACTTAGTCCATGTGTGTTCAGTCTCTTGGAAAATTTGTATACTTAGTGTCCATGTGAGCTCAGTCCCTTGGAAGACATTCTTCACCAAATCTTGCTTTAAGATTTTACCTTTGATATTTATCAAAGACTTTTTTTTTTTTTATCAGAAAACCATTTAAAAAACACTTTTGTCTGGGTTTCAATGTTGTTATAAGAGTATTTTCCATTCTCCCCATCAATACCCCCATTAAAAATTGTCGTGTAACATGTTTCTTTTAAAAGATAGCAAAATACAGAGAATGAAATGGAACATTCTCCTTAGGAATCAATCTATGTCCTTTTTTTGACAGACCTTTCTTTTAATCCCAACCACCAGGAAGCTCAGATATATTTTTCATCATCACAACAACATTCTCTTAAGTTTGGCATATTTATTTAATTCCCCAAAGATTCTGGAACCTTATAAACATACTTCTAATGCTCTTTCTTACATGCCGTATGATTCAGCCACCTCAAGTGACACATAAGCAAATGGGCCTTTTCTAATGTGTGACAACAGTCTAGAACCAAATGTTCACAAACATTTACAAAATCTAGACCAGAAGCTGTTTCCTAAGGGCCTCAGCTCAAAACTCTGAAACCTGTTTTACAGTCTCTCAGCCTTAGTTTTGGAAAAGTCATCAGGTTGCTAACTGCTTTGGCGATCATAAAACAGAGTTTGCTCCTAAACAGAGGAAAAGGCTCTAAGAAGTAGAAACTTGTTCACAGAACACAGAGTGAGAAAAGGCCCCTCAGAAGCTTTGCTGGCATGAGTCCCAAGCTCATGTTACCAGGAATATTTACATTAAAAATATATCTCCAGCTTGACCAGCAGCTCTGAGGTCAGGCTCAAAATCCTGCCTGGGAGTTCTTCAGTTTTATTACCATTTGTCAGCTCAAGCTTTGGCTATGATTTCCCTGCCTTCTGAGGCATGAAGGCAAATAGAGCAGAGTAAGGGCTGGAAATAGCAGCCTTGATAGTGTGAGGTGGGGACGAGGGGCTTCTGAGGTTTTCAGCAGGAAGGGTCTGGTTGAAGCCCTGGTGGCCAAGAACTTTTCCTTTACATACTGCTCTTTTTATAGGCAAGGAAATGCCTACCAGGAGGTTAGCAGGACTGTATCTTGCCTCCCTTTCCGAGACATGCTCCTAGAGATAAACTTATTTGGTCCCCTTTCTCCACCCTCCTGGAACACCCTGAGAGGCCTTGCCAGCTGCAAGAATGAGAGGGAGGGATTTATGCAGTCTCCCTTGTAATTATAGCTCTAATTATGATCTCGCTAGGTTGCTACTCAATCTTAAATATTTTATCCTAAGCTTGACATGGCTAAACACCTGTCAGGGAAGCATGTAAAATATAATCTTATTATTCATCTTATTTTGTTTTAAAACAGTTATAGAGCTATGTTTAAAGAAAAAATAAATGAATACGCAATTCCAATTTCAGTCTCTCTCAGTAACACCACCAGCCAGAGCAAGTCCATGAGGGACCACATGGTACAGAAGAAAAAGATCATGGTCACACAGACCTGGGGTTAAAGAATGCCATCACATTGCAGCAATATATAAAGTTCCAGCCCTCACTCACATTCCCAGTCTTGGTGCTGAACTTCTTATCCCCAGTCATACTTCATATTTTACTCAGTGAAGCTCTCAGGCTTCCTGAGAAGATTGCTTTTCCACCAGTATTAGTCAACCTTTTGCTGTTTGGACTTGACTTTAGGCACTAAAGACCTTTTTACCTTTCACTGCTGCATTTAGATCTATTTTCCAGCTCATGGATTCTCTCTTCAACTCTGTCTATACTGGTATTTCATTTGTTCGCCAAGGCATTTTTAAAAATTTGTTTTCTGTATTTTTTTTCAAGAAGTATTATTTGGTCCTTTTACAAATATCCTATTTTTTATACCCTATCTTCATTATGTTCTACTAGGTCATTTAATCTTTAATCACATTTAATGTTGTTTTATAGAATATTCCAGATTTTCATAGTTCCTTCAAATCTTAGAGTTTTGTGTGTATGTGTGTATATTGACTCATCGACTTTTCCTTATGAATTTTTATGCTGGCTCCTGGTTCTACCCCTGCTCGGGCATCTCATAGGTAAAACACATTCAGGGTGCCTGGGTGGCTAAGTTGGTTAAGCTTCTGACTCTTGGTTCTGGCTCAGGCCCTGATCTCATAGGTCATGGGATCAAGCCCCACATCAGGCTCTGTGCTCAGTTTGCAATCTGCTTAGTATTCTCTCTCTCCTCTCCCTCTGCCTCTCCCCCATGCTCATGTTCTCTCTCTCTCTCTGAGATAAATCTTGGGAAAAAAAAAAAAAAGGAAGAACACATCCGCTCTGGGTGGTAATGAGACAGAAAGCAATGCACAGACAACAGACCACCTAGATGCTTTTTGTTCCAGAGTAACCTTCCCATAGAAAGCAAGGAGTCCTTCATTTTGCAACAATTCCTCTGGTCAATCACATTGATGAGTTGAACACAAAATAGAATGTGGATGTGCAGCTTCATGATTTATACCTACATCTTCTCAAGACAGCTGGAGAAATGATAAACAAACAGTACCAGAAGCTCGTTAGAGCATATAGCCTCAAATTAATTCTTATTAACAGAAATCACGATCTCATCCCTTGGTGTGCACCAGAGACTCTTCCCCAGTACATCCTCCAGGGGGCGCTCACCAGACTACAAGTGTCTCTTTCTCCCATCATGCCCATGGATGGATGGTAGGAAACCTACTCCCCTGCTTCCAAATATAAGGAAACTAAGGGTTGGAAAAATGAAGTAATTTTTCAAGGTCACATAAGTTAAGTAGAAGAGTTACTTTCTGATCCAGGAATATTTTTGATTCCAGGGTCTGTGTTTATTTTCGCAGCAGGACAAGTCAGAGGGGAGTGGACACACAAGTCTACTGGATCAGAGGCTAATGCATAATAAAGGCAAGCTCACTCTATCTCTTAATTCTATGTTAAAAATTAATTTGAATCTTGTATATTAATTCATAAAATTCGGTGTCAGTTTTAAAGTGAAAATGAGGTTTCATATTTTGAGTTAAATTACCTAGTTGTCATTTTAATCCCTCTGTGGGTATTTCTCTCCCTCTTGTTGAGGCCTTGGCTAGCTGTCCCCTAAGAATCCATGCTCCCTTACTATGACAGTGCTGTGGTGGGAATGTAGCTACCCAATCAGGAACAAAACTTCCTGGCCCTTTTTGGGTAATATGACAAAGTTACTTATATCCAATAGGATATGGGTAGAAGTGATATGTGCTGTTTATAATCATGACTTGTAAAAACACCCCAACTGTAATTTTCCTTTCTTTCCATCTGACACCTGACTATAGATGCCCAAGGCAACCTCAGAAATTGTACAGTAGAGATGGCTGAGCCTCCATGGGCTCAGTCCTTCTCATGGAACAGAGAAACACTTGCCTCTTCCAATTCCCCATGGCTTCCAGCCTTCCTTGGCTCAGAACTCACATCTCTGCCTCCATCTTCATGTTGCTTTCTCGGTGTTTATCAGATCTCCTCTCCTTTCCCCTTATAACAACAGGTGATTTGATTTAGGACCCACTTGAGTAATACGGCATAGTCCCCCCAAGTTAAGATCTCTTTGGGGGCCGCTATTCAGCGTAGTACGCCACCTAAAATGGCTGGCGTGGATCCAGAGCCAAAGATGGTGCAGGAGGAAGGAGTTCTTAAAATGGGGAGGATGGCGAGTTGGGGGCTACTAAGATCTTTCATGAACTCCTTCAGCAAGATTAAGAACATATATTTTACACACGTACAAACAGGCACACGCAGTGAGGAGAGAGAATCAGAAACTCTCGTGTTGGCTCGAGCCCCGCAGCCTCCCTCACAGTTACCTGGTCTGCCAACTGAAGCCCTGAGGAGCATCATCGCGGGGGGAGCCGCGGGCTCATCTCCTTCCCCCACTTTTATTGACTCACTCAACCAATATTATTCAGCCCCTGCTGTGAATCAGGCTCTGTTCTATGAGCCGGGACACATCAAGGGAGCAGATGAAAGCAAGAGTCCCGGGCCTTGTGGTGGGATTGACACTTAACAATACACTTCATTAATGACTAAATTAAGTGTAAATAAAAACATTCCAGTTTCCAATCTTCTGGCATCTCTCCTGTTTCCTTAACTCCCCGTAGATTAAAAGTAGAAACCAGTAACTCCCCGCCGGGCATGCTCCCATCACTCGGGTGGCATCTGGTTCTTCTCTTAGAAGCCCTTTTCGATGCCTTTTTATTTGAAGTGGATTTTTTCAGCACCTAGTAGGTCGTTGCATAATTTCCTACTGATCTGTGGGTGGGAATTACTTTCCAAGGGCAAAAATGTGCTCTGCGTGTCACAGTTCCAACCGCGCAGGCTTGCATCTCAGTGTTTATATTTTCATCCATCTTTCCCTGCGTTGGTGCATCGCCTCTGCCCTCTCTCCCCCTGTTCTCCCATTTGAGGTCAGTACAGGCTGCCGAGAGACAGACAGACAACCCGCCACGGCCCCACCGGCACCCCAGCCTCTCCTGTCTGGCCCCGCGCTCAGCACAACCTGATGAAAAGATGTCACCATAGACAAGCACTTCACCTCCTCACCTCTCCCCTTCGCCCTCCGCCTCTTCTGAGCAGCCGTGGGGGAAGCTGGGAGTGAGCAAAGAGATTAAATCAGGTGGTTGAAAGCTAACACCGTCTCTAAGCAACCCTCAAAGCGAACCCAGGAATTTCAACTGTAATATTATCCCCCAGGAAAAGGAGCAAGAAAATGAGAAAGTCAGTGCCTTGCTGGGCTCAGCTTTGGGGTGCCCGGGCCAGGCTGGCGACAGGGAGGGGACAGCAGCCTGGTCTTAGCTGAGGAGCATCTGGGGCAGAAAAAAAAGTGGGGCTCACTTAGACATCCATGTGGGTGCAATCAGGACCATGCCTGCCAAGGCTCTGGGCTCTGGGAGACATTCAGAAACTCCAAACAAGTGCATGGAAAAGATACACTTTGTTTTCTTTTTCCCCCTGCTGAGAAATGCTGTGCATTGTGTTTCCATGGGAGGCTTTTGTGGCTAATTTTGAAAAATGAAGCGAGCAGGTAAACTGGAGCTAATGGCCCCAACCCCGGGGCAGACATCTGGGGCGATGTTGACTTTGCTGCCGGAGAGCCAGCTGGCCTCTGCCCGGCTCTCCCTCCAGCCCCGCTCCCAGCCCGCCTCCAGGGGGCTGCAGCTCCTAAGGAGCCAACTGCCCAGGCCCCTGGGCTGTGTTCCTGCTGCCGCCCAGCTTCTTGCCGTGGTGCCAAAAATGTTTGTTTTATGAAAGAACTTGGCCTGGGCACACCTTGAAGGTGCCCTCTCCCTCATCATGAGAGGCAATAGCTTCCCAACAGCCCTTCCCATGCCATAGAAGGGATTCTTAGATCCAGGGAGATCTAGACTTGGTAGAACTTGCAATATGAGCTTGTCTTAATGACCAAGATGTTGGGGAGAGAAGTGTCCTATATGCCAGATGCTGTGTCAGCGGGGTGCTCGGCACACCTCGCCCTGACAACTTGGGACAGAAGGGTTTTTTCTTTTTCTTTCTCATTTTATAGGTGAGAGAACTATAGCGTCATGCCTGTAACAGAACTAAAACCACAAACTAGTGCCCAGGTTTAGAAGATAAGTGACCCATGCAAATAAATGCTCAAAAGGTATATGTTAATGATATTGGAACATCAGCGATCCTTCCACGGAACTGCAGTTCCTGTTTAGAGCGTAGAAAAATGGTTGGTTTTTTAATACGTACAGGAGAACCCTAAGGTATGTGCAGATATCCCGGTGGGGCTGCAGTTGATGTGATTTTAGGTGGTCTCTGTTGGGTGAGATGAAGTGGATTTCCCCGTTTCAAAGCAGGGTCTGCTTCCCACCACTGAGTGTGTGTGTGTGTGTAAGGGGGCTATGTGGGTGGGAGGGTCAGAGAAAGACTTGCCACACCAGGACAGGAAAGTGGGGTTTGGCTTCCTTATATCTCTGTGCCGGGGCCTTTTCCATTTTCAGCAACAGAAGGTCGCCTTCCCAGAATTGACTGGAGTCAGCCCCATCAACAACTGGGAGCCCACAAGACGACTAGAATGAGGTTCCCCAGTGCTTCTTCTCTACCCTTTGCCTAAGTCTGGTGTCATGGACACAAAAGAGAAAAAAAGGGGAAAAGTGACAGTTCCTTCTCCCTGCTAAATAGTCCCATTCTTTGATTATTCATTCATCCATCCAAACATCCACCC
>CM053610.1:15511740-15620384 GCA_028646535.1 Procyon lotor
GTGGATGTAAGTTTAATGCTAGAACAGTGCCCAGCCCCTTCCAGCCTTCACTGTCAGTCTGAAATATGGATGTGTACCCAGAAGCTGGGATGCACACACAATAAGAGCACAATCAGAATAGGGAGCATTCTGTTGATGAGGATCTGAATCACCATTTCATATTAGCCATACACAGACTGTTGTGTCTGTTTTTACTCTTCCACTCCTGTCCTTGAGCCTCTAAATCTCCCATCCAACACTCCGTGGCTCCTCTGCCTCCACACCATTGTATTCCTCTGACTTCATGTCTGAGTTTACAGGGAGAGACTGTCAAGCAGAGTTTCAGAGTGAGCTCCCATGCTTGCACAAAGAGCAAGTCTGTGTTTCCTTCATCCAGAACATCAAACAAAATGTCTCCCTGGGCCCCTGAAATCCATGTTGCCACCTCGTTAATGACTGTCCGGGGGAAGGTTTTATGAGGTATCAGGGCAGATGTGAACAGATACAGGGGAGAACAAATGTCTTCTGGCCTGAGTCATGATGGGGTAAAAGCAGTGCTGACCTTTTTGTGTATCTTCCCAAGTCATCAACATGCATTTACTGCGGTTTTGCCCTGTGCTCGCCCTGTACTCATGAGCCTGGGAAGACACAACAAAGCAGGGTTACTTTGCTGAGTGTGATGGCTTAGCCTCAAACCATGCAAGAGACTCGTGGAAGGGTGGGGTTCCAATCCTTCCTGCTGGCCTGGTGGCGGAGGTGGAAGGTCACAGTGTCATAACATCCAGAAAAAGATGTGGATACCTCAGTTTCTGGTAGTGCTATCTGGTGGTTGTAGAGAGTACCTAGCATAAAGTGAACGCTCCATGAATATTAACTAAATGGATGATTCCATAAATGAATGAATGGGTGTAACAGCTGACATCCCCAGACAGCAATGATGTGTGTAGTGCTATCCAGAAAGAAAGGGTAAGGTGGGCAAGAGCTAGACCCAGGGCATACCTAACACAACTTAAATTAAGTACTTTAGATTCCACAAAGGGAACAAACTTCGGGGCTGGTTTTTAATTATTGTAGGGAAACTGAGGCACAAGCCCAGTCAGTAATCCTGGTTACAAATGGCCAGTATGATAAAAGAAATAATAATAATAATAATAATGGCCAAAATATATTGAGCTCTTATTAGATGTCAAGAGCTTTCTAAATGCTTTACATTTACTCTTCATAGACAAGCACTCTCACATACACACTACATTTATTCCAAATTTGCAGGAAAACAGAGACAAAGACAGAGGTTAAAAAGCCTTCCACTTTCTGGGTGCTGAGATTCAAATCTAAGCAGTCCGATTCCAGAGGTGGCATTCTGAAGACAGTTACTGGGGCGGGGGAAGAGTTCAGTTGAGCAGGCAGGGGGGTGTCTGGGCTCCTCCCACACAATGTCATTTCCAGACTCCACCCACTGGGGGAGCTAAACTAGTCCTACAGGGTGACTGCAGGGACTGGACAGAGGTGTGAGGGAGGGCACACCTTTCTTCATGAGTGGACAGAGACCAGTCTGTCAGGCTGCTGCCGTGGACACTGGTGGATGTGGTGCTCTTGCTGCACATGCCTTAGACCTTGATTTTCTTTCTCTGTCTCTCTGCAGTCTCCAAGCCCACCCTCATGCATCACAGAGCTGCAGGTCCCAGCTTCTTGCAGGTGAAGCCCATGCAGGCGGTCTCTCTCCTAATTTATCTTCAGGTTTCCACTGCACGCTCCCAGATGCCTTCTGGTGGGTGCCCTCAATGCCTTGTCAGCAGCTCACACCCCTAGCAAGACCAGAAGGGAGCCATCTTTGTCCTAGCTCAGTCCACACCACCTGCCCCCTCCTCTCTCCTGCCCACGCCACTGTCACTCCGTTTCCCAGGGCTTAAGCCTCGGAGCTCCAGATGGCTCTCTCTCTCTCTCTCTCTCTCTCTAGGTCTCTCTCTTTCTCTCTCTCTGCATGACATGAAATCACTTATGAGTCCTTGTCAATTTTCCTCTTTTAACTTAAAAAACTTAATTAAGTTTCATTAAATCTCAATGCCTGCAGCTGCTTTCTCGCCGCCATCACTACGGCCCATCCCTGAGTGCAGTTGCTTTGTGTGGATTCTTGGAGGATTCTTGTCTCCAGTTTCTCTTTGGTTCCATCCCCCACTTGCTGCCAAACCAATCTCTCTAAAGTGCACTTCTGAACATGTCAGTCCCCCAGCAACGAGCTTCGACGGCTCCCCATTGTCTGCCAAATGATGTCCAGATTCCTTATCATGGCTTTTCACATCCACTTAGATCTGGTCTCAACTCAGTGCACATTTATTGAGTCCTGCTTCGTCCCAGCCCCTGCACTGGGCATTTTAAGTGTGAAACTGAAGCTAGGATGTTTCCTGCCCTTGGGGGAAGAAAAGAGGAGAAGCTGGCCCCCAGATCCCCAGCCAGTGTTTCTTCCCACTCACGCCCGCTGCTGAAGGTAGGAAGGTGGATCTTTGCTCTTCTCCGGAACTTCCTTGGCACTTTCTTGACTCTGTGTCCAGGAACTTCCTTATTTCCATTCCATCTCTAACACACCCTCTCCTGCTTTAATATCCCTTCCCTATGCAATCAACCATGAGCGTCCCTTCCCAAGAGGAATGCCCCCAAACACTCACCTTTGCACATCTCTTTGTGACGGATCACTGTCTGCTGTACTTTAGAGATTTGCACCTACCTTCTTCTCTCCCGTACCGTCATTGCCCAAACCGGTATACACCAGCGAGCTGGTCCAGAGAGGATTCATTTACATACATTCCTGGAAAAAAAAAAATCAGCCACCTTTGATACTGTTTTCATTCGACAAAACTAGATAGTGTTTTCTCCCGCCTGCCTTCTCGGAGAGTTTACCAATTGTGTTTTAGGCCTTCAGAATCTGTAAGAGAAAGGTGGAGCGTATAGTGTTTTCAAAAACTATGATGATATGGGAGGTTTTCCTCACATTTATTTATTTTTCATAAGATCCATTCACATCTGGCAGTAGTGTCCCACAAAACACAGTGTAGGAGACCCTGTCTTAGAAAGGAAGACCTCTGAGTAATGAGAAGAGCGATACTAAAAAAATCTTGTGTTTTGAATATCAGCCCTGTGCTGGTCACCCCACCAAGGATTTGATGTGCAGGTTTTTATATAATTTTCAAGAAAATCCAAGACACAGGTACTAATTTTAACCCATTTTGCAGACTGATTAGGAAAGAGGCTCAGAGCTCTTGGGGGGACATTCCCAAGATTATTACTATCATCAAGAAAGTTGTTAAACTATATCATGAAACCCACCTGGCTAGCCTCAGCACCTGTGCTCCTTGAGGGGGGCGAGCCTGTTTTTAAAATCTCTGTGGTCCTTTTTGCCCCCAAATTCATAACGGTCTGCAACTCTTCACACTTATGCCTTTGCTTTGGCAGTCTGGTTTTGCATTTGTGCTTTGATGCTTTACAACAGGGAGTAGAAAGAACACTGCTACACTGCTCCTTGGCTCAGGAGACCTGAGTTTATGACCCCAAATCTGCCTTTAATTAACCATGTGTCATTAGGCAAAGAATTTCTTCCCTCTGGGGCTCAGTTTCCTCAGCTGAAAATTGACAGTGAGGTTGGGCTCGTTGATATCTGAGGTCCCTTAACCTCTTTTGACCATGCTCTTCTTTTTGCCAAGATTCTGTGATTAATAGAATTAGATGAGCCCTTTGTTGCCCATTGTATCTGCCACCGAGAGAGCTGGAGCTGTCTCTCAAAGGAATCCAGGATGTGGCCAATTCGCTGTGGACTTGGAGGCCACTTCAGTGACCCACAGTCTCTGGCGGCAGGAGGAGCAGAAGCCGTGCATTGCCTTTTACCGAATATGTTCTTCCATCAGAGTATTTTTTTTAAATGTGAAACATCAAATAAACTTCAGAATTTTATTTGGATGATATAAGTATAAACGAGTAAAAAAAAAAAAAAAACAGATGGGATACATTTCCCTTGCAATATATGTGTGATTAAAGATGGAGGAGAAAAATGTTTGTAGCAAATATGTTTTGGATTTTCTGAACCCAGAGCTCTTGCAGAAATAGTTGGAGGCTTCCAGAGCTCCAATACGCAGCTGCTCTGGCCGGCCTTCAATGACCCATCAAACCCCAGTTGTCTTGGAAACCCGCCTGCATCCTGCGATGTGTTCTCCATCGAGCGGCTAAAATGGCTTAAAGTTTTCCAGGGCAACATAGTTTGACTGTGGTTCACCCCTCGGGAGCCTTCATACAAACAAGATGTCTATCTCCTGACCCCAGAGCCTCCAGCAGCCTAGCTGGAAAAACTAAAACAACGATAGAGGCTAATGTTTGTTTGGGGGTTTTCCGGAAGCAAAGCACAGAATTTCAGGGATGGCGGATTCAGTCTGTAAAAAGGGCTCCCATTTAATGATTCCTACCCAGAGAGCGAGGAGTTGAGGGTTAGCCCAAAGCAGCCACCGTGGTTGGGAGAGAGGAGAACAACCACAAAGAAACCTGAAGATGCTCTTGTTAATGAAAACATTCTGAGGCTTGGACTCACAAGACATGGATTTTAATATGAATTCTACGGTAGTTATGATAATGCTAATGCTGTAATTTTAATTGTGATGATTAGTCCTTACTGAGCACTTACCATGTGCTAAATCCTTAAATGGGCTATTATATTTATCTTTTTGACATCAGTAGCAGATTCAGTGCCTGGCAGTGCCTGGCCATGTCACCTCTGCTTGTCTCCGAGGTCACCATGGACACTAAAGAGAACTGTGTCTCTCAGGCTCTGAGTGTCCCCGCGGCCACGGCATGACTTTGGCCCACCGCACTGGACAGGCCAGAACAGCCAAGGTGGTTTAAGAACCAGCAGTGACCCGCACACCATCAGGGGTGTAAACTGGCCCAAGATTGTAAGTGATGCACAAGGCAAGGCATCCCACTTGCCTTGCCCCCTCAGCAGGACGATTCTGAGATGTGTCCTGTATGGCTTCTCAGACAGCCCCGGGCAGGATCACTGAGGGAGTTAAATGGTGCGTTCCAAGGACACTCAGCTCTCCAGTGGAAAAAAACACCGATGCCGAGTTGTATGAGGAGAAGCCCAAGAGGGTTTGAAGCATACTGACCCAAACACCAGCAAAACTGGAGCTTCTGGGGCGCCTGGGTGGCTCAGTGGGTTAAAGCCTCTGCCTTTGGCTCAGGTCATGATCTCAAGGTCCTGGAATCGAGCCCCTCATCCGGCTCTCTGCTCAGCAGGGAGCCTGCTTCCCCCTCTCTCTCTGCCTGCCTCTCTGCCTACTTGTGATCTCTCTCCTCTCTGTCAAATAAATAAATAAAATCTTAAAAAAAAAAAAAAAAACTGGAGGTTCCCAGAGCTAAGGCAGTCCCTGCCCTCCCTTTATTGTTTCCTCCATACATCGGGCGCCTTAAAGATACCTGGAAGCTTCGCGGAAGGATCAATGGGCTTGGGGTTTCATCTACACTGAAGAAGCACACCTCTGGTTTCCTCAAAAGGGATAAAAACCTAGTATTAATACCATTCCTTTATTTCTAATCATAAAGATAAACTATGCCCATCTCATAGAATCTGAAAGATAATGAAAATATCAGGAAATGTATACCCATAATCTCTCTGACCCCAGGGCGAGTACTGGCAGGTAATCTTTTTTTTTTCTTACAGATTTGTTTATTTTAGGGAGAAAGAGCAATCCCATGAGAGTGGGGGAGGGGCAGGAGAGAGAAAGAATCTTCCAGCAGACTCCCCACTAAGCACAGACCCTCGAAGCGGGGCTCCATCCCGGGACCCCGAAAGCATGGCCTGAGCCAAAATTCAAGAGCCAGCCACTTAACTGACTGCGCCACTCAGGTGCCCCTTGGCAGTTAATGCTTTTTGAGTGGATTTCTTGAGCCATAAAATGGGGATAATAAGAGAACACACTTCATTGAGTTTTTATGAGAAATAAACGATTCAGTGCTTATATTTTTCTTAGAAAAGTTCCTGATAATTATGAGCTAGTGTTAGGATTTTCAAGACATTCCAGACATTTTCCTGTGCACTTTTCATGACATCTCCCTGGATCTTCTCACACAGTCACACACACTCACACGCATGCACACGCGAGGAATCCATGTGAGGTATTTACCGGATTATTCATGTTACAGCTGAACTGAATGAATAGTCTGGAAACAAATTGTTTCCCTATTTGACAGCTAAGATATGGCAAAGCCAAGATTTAAGCTCACGTTTGCTCTACTATCTTTTTTTCTCCTGTAACACACCATGTGTATAACAACATGAGAAGATTCTTCAACCTTTGTTATTTGCCTATGTTTATTATCCTGTTCCTTTCTCAACATTTCTCTCTGGTAAATAATTAGTAGTAAAACCACTACAACAAAAAATGGCCAATATTCTTCTCATTCTTGACAACAAAACACACGAGAATGGAGGATCCCGTTCTGGGTCACTTCCTTCTGTGCCACAGGGAACTTGCTTGAACAATTATCCACTCTCTCATTTGCTATCTCAATATATCTTTCATGGCGCCACCTCCTCGGCCTCTAAATAGAGTCAAGACTTTCCCATTCCAAGAAGAATATCTTCCCTTAACTTCTATACTTTAGGGATTAGTTAGAACGGGGAACCTGCAAACAACTCCAGAATCTCCATGATTTTATACAGTAATAGTTTATTTCTTACTTATATCAGGGTATAGCATAGGCTAATGTAATTATTCAGGGATCTAGGGTCATTTTATCTCAAAGTTCTGCTCTGAGTCCTTGTATTGGCTCTTTTGTTCACTGCAGTTAGGGGGAAAGAGGAAATGGAGGATCTCCAGTGGAGAGTTTTTATGGCCCAAGATTGTAAGTGATGCACATCACTTATGCTCATATTAGATTGGTTAGAAAGAATTATTTTGTCCCACTTATGCAAGAAGGTTGGGCCATGGGGGCGCCTGGGTGGCTCAGTGGGTTAAGCCTCTGCCTTCGGCTCAGGTCATGATCCCAGGACCCTGGGATCGAGCCCCGCATCGGGCTCTCTGCTCAGCAGGAAGCCTGCTTCCTCCTCTCTCTCTGCCTGCCTCTCTGCTTACTTGTGATCTCTCTCTCTGTCAAATAAATAAATAAAAATTAAAAAAAAATTTTTTTGAAAGAAGGTTGGGCCATGTAGTTACGTAGAATGCCAAGGGATAAAGGAGACCCCAGATATTATGATAAAGCATTAGTCTCAGTCACGCTTCATCTCTTTCTATTTGTTCCCTGCTATCATTTTGAAAGAAAGATAAAAGTTACTAACCTCTGAATTGTGTGTTACATTTAACACAGCATTGACCCACCTCAGCTCTCATTCTCCCTAACATTTTACAGTCTTGATTTAGCCCCCCTGCCCTCATTCACTGCTCTTAAAGCACTGAAGACCAACTCCATCCATGTCAAAATCTATTCCCTAGAAGAGAGCCCGACACAGATTAGATAGATACTTAATTTTCACTGCATGGGTAAATAAAATATGTAACTTTGGTGGTGTTCAACTTCTTTCTTTGCACAAAAAACCATTGCTCTCCTTTGATGTGTCAGATGTTGTTCTGGATAGTGCGCAGTCACTGGCTGAGCCCTTCAGAACCAAATGCTGAGACAAGAGTTTGACATACAGTGTGTTTCATTAGGGATTAACACTTTCAGGAGGGAGAGGCAAGAAGTAAGGTTAGGCAGATGAAGAAGTCAACTTGTTTTAGAGGCCTGACAAAGACTTAGGCTACCACATGGGAAGCTCTGGAGAGTGTATGGCTCATCGGAGTTGTTCCAGGCATTGTTTATGGACTCTCATGGGAACAGTATACCCTTGGGCAAGGTGGATCTCTGCAGTTGAACAAACCTTGTAGGACTTGAAGGTGAGATAAGTTCTTCAGCAAAGAGTGATCTGAGCTCTCTGTCCATAAATGAGACTATAAAAATAAATGTAATATGACTTTTGCTCCAAGATCTAGTAAGAGACATAATTATACACATTGCACATTTCAAAATAACATAGTAAATGTGACAATAAAGATTTGCAGAAGGGGCTTTGGGTATTCTGGAGGGGCATTTTGACATGCTTGGGTGATAAAGTTGTGACAGTTCCCTAGATGAGATTTATAGATGAGTTTACCTAGAACATACGGCCCCTATTCTGACATTTGAAACATGCATAGGAGTCAACAGGAAAAGACATGGATGGAGGGTTTTCCAGACAGTGAACACAGCATGAACAACAGTATGGAGATTCTTTTCTTCTCTTACTCCTTTGGCTGCTCCTTTCCTTACTGATAGAATAGTTTATTTTCCCTCTTGCTTTCTAAATATTAGATATACCTAGTCATTTTACTTATGTTCTCTTTTGCATGAGTTCTGTCATTTTTCCTAATGCCCTCACTAGCCCCCAGTTCTAGCAGCCGTTACCTCTACCATAGCCTTTTTAAAATGGAATCCTTTGATGGCTTGAATGACTCTTCCCAATTCTCTCAAGGATGGTACATAGCTAATATCATTTTCCATGCACAGGAGGAAAGTCAATTCATTGTATACGATGGATACCTTAAGACAGATGGGTTTAATTCTTTTGGAAACCTGGTTGAGAAGGGCTGTTCTAAACTGAAGACCCCAAATTTGTGTCTCTATCCTCAGCCTCCTAACTGGACTTTAGTGTTACTGAGCTGATTTCTAGCTGCTCCTAGGAAATCTATAATACCCCAGATTCCACATGTCCTAAACTGCCCCCTCTTGCCATGCTCACACTTGTGCCCAATTTTGATCTTTCTCTTTGAGTCAGTGGTACCATCCATCTAGCCATCAAAATCCTTTAATAGCCAACATTCCCAGGGGACTGTCAGGTTCCCTAACATGTCCTTCCATTTTCTCATTCCACTCCCAAATCCATTCTTATAACTATGTAAATGTTATTTCTTTCTTTGCAAACACATAACAATCCCCACAACACCACACACACACACACACACACACACACACACACACACACACACACTTCCACAGAATTGTTCTGGTCCCAGATCTTCCAATTCCAGTCTTCCCTTGCTAGAACCACCACTACCGACCTGCTAAAGGGAAGTCCCTCACATGTCACTCCCCTGATCAAAAACCTTCAGAGCTTCCTAGATTCCTTCACATAACAGTTTTCTCTTCAAAAGCCAGAGGCAAGACAGGGGCTCCCACCTTGTCACCATGGCAATATTCTAGAAAGCCCCCAGGTAAGAAGAGTGATTCAGCACCATCTGAACAGTAAGTGCCATCCTCAGTTACTCGCCACTCCCATCCACTTGAGAAATGTAGCTAAACTGGAAACCATTTATGTTTTGTGATTATCTCTGCACCTAGAGACTCAGTAGGTGTCCAACAAGTGACCTATGTGTATTTATCGATGACTACATAAATGAATAAATGAGTAAACAAATACATAACATTAGGTACATGCAATTCCTTATCTATATATTCAGAGTTCTCCACCACACTACTGTAACTTCCCCCTTTCTGCCTCACCCCCATGATACCATGATTTACCATCTGCAATCCAGCCAAACAGCATGGCCAGTCATGCTCTGACATCTCCTTGTTCCAGGCATTTGTCAATACTCTCCCTTCCTGTCTTGAAGTTCTGGTTTTACACTTTTCACTTGTCAAAATCCAACCCATCCTATCATGTCATATTTTTCATGTTGCTTTTTTTTGCACTGATTTATCACCAGGATTCTCCATTCCTAGAAATAGTACAGCACAGAAGTGTGTGCCCTTATCATATTCTCTCTGGTAATATGATTGTCATTCCACAGGTAATGAGGCCCCATCTGCATATCTACCATGAGAATTCCAGCGTGAGATCTCAGCTGAGGTTGTCTGAGTTTCTCCCTGAGCCTTCTAGAAAAGATGCTGCTGCTGGTGACAATGATTAGAAAGAGTTCAGGTCTCTATTTTCAACTATCCTTCAAGTCCTCTGTGTCTGCGCCTCATCTATAGTTTGGATTTTAGTTCGTTCCTTATTACTTGATGAAGTCCTACATTTAAAACATACATTCTACCTTTTGCCTGAGCTAACGTGAACTGGATTTCTGTCCTGTGAACAAGAAATGTTCTGCCTGATACACAGACTGGGACAATGAAGCTCCTCAGTTTGGCTTTTGAAGAAGACTTGAACTAATCCCCTCCCCCACCAGTCTCCCTGCCTCTCTCCCTTCCTACCTCTTTCCCTTCCTCTCTTCCCCTCCTATTCTTCATCTCTCTCTCTCTCTCTTTCTCTCTCCCCCCCCACTCTTCTTCCCTCCCTCTCTTCCTTCCTCTATTCCTGCTTTAACATTTCTTGACTCTTCTCTACAAGACTGAGCTTTTGAGCAAACAGTCCCCACTATTAGGTCTTAGAACCATTCTATCACAAGTTCTCTGTTAAGAGACTGGTGGAACCCGAGGAAGTATGGCTCAGTAAGAGAGCATTAGCTGACACAGGTCTGGGTTTGAATTCTAATTCTGTCACCTGCTATCTGTACGATGCCCCCCAAACTTACTCCTACCCTTTAAGTTACAGTTTATTTGCTTATAGAAGGTTCCCTTGGCTATGAGCACTCTACCGCCACCACAGTCATAGGGTGCAGGCAGGACTCAGGGGAGCCATGGAGGACACCCAGGGTGTCATGTTTAAGGGGGTGCTTGCCCTTTAAGCCCTGACAGTGGGCACCTCCTTGAATTTTGCCCCTGGGAGCCTTCCTTGCTTCATCTTAGTCCAGGACTTGCGAGCTGGTGAGTTGTTAGACGTGAAAGGATCAGAGCAGGAACTGGTGCACGGTAAGTGTTCCATAAGTCCTTGGTATTGGTGTTGTATTGTAATTACGGTAACTGCCATTCTTCTTTTATTTAAAAGGTTACCGCAATCACCCTTCTTACTGTTTCACCACCAGCGACACCACTCATACCAGGAGCACACTGATGCTCATTTGACTTTATGATAAAATTAGACTTTTTACAGGGAGGTTCTTTCCCATGCTTCTTACCTTTTGAGCAGAATGGCAGCAAAACACGCAGGCAGGCATAGTGGAGATTTGGAGGGGAAAGCACAGTTCCAGCCATACCGGGAACAGTTTAATTAGTGCCCTAGCAGCTCAGAGCTGCTTGGTGCCAGCTGGCTTTGGGAAAGCCGTTCCCTGGAAAGGGAGGAAATTGGGAGACTGATCACTCTCAAGAGACAGGGTAAGGTGCTGGTTAGGTGCTCAGGTTTTAGTATACTAGGATTCAAGACCTGGCTTCTCCACTTCCTAACTGTGGACCCTGGACAAGTCATTCTCTCCCTGAGTCATTTTTTCTTCTGGAATAAACAGGCCCCAGTTCACTTGGCTGTGTGACAATGACGCAGGACAATGCTTGTGAATAATGTAGCATAATCATCATGGACTGAGTGTCCATATAAAGAAGGAATTTTGTCTTTCCCATTGTTGGTCTTATTGGTGTGGTACTGTGATGTGGCCACCCCTTGTCTCTGTACTTCCAACCCTAGTGTAAGATCACCCTCTCTAGGCTTATGGAGCCTGGGAAACCATGAAACCCAAACTACCTGCTTTGAATGGGACAGTGTTCCCTGCAAGGTGAGACTGCAGATCGGGGAGACCTCAGGGTGATCTTCCACCATGCTTGACGCAGGTAAGATGGATTTTATAATCCAAGTTATTCCATCAGGGGAGAACCTTGCACCCTCTGATTCAGGAGGAGGATGCCTCCCGTGGGCTTGCTATGATGACCATATGTCTCCTGCAGCCCTGGGGGAAGCTACCTTAAGAGAGAAGCTACTCTGAGTGATAGCTAGGATGTGCGTACATTTTCAGATTCAAGTTGGGTGGAAGGGAGGAATGCTGGAGGGGACCGGACAGGACTGGATGAGACGCTGGGTGGTACTGTCTCTAGCAAACAAGGACATATGATCCCCGTGCCTGTTACATATTACCCCTTCCATGACCACTTTGGGGAATACCCATTCCAGCATTTGTAATGGGTCTATAATTGGGCTTCTGTCTTGAAAGATGTCTCCTGTCTTAAAATAAGCTGGTATCATCAGAGAAGCAATCGTGGGCCTGTACCTAATGGAAGATGTCAAAAGTGGCCCCAGGAATACAATCTGAGCTTCAGTGTGGAACACAGGCTTGCTCCCTGAGAGCCACGGGGGCGGTTGGTCTGGAGCAAAGGCGGTGCAACACCAGGCCTCTTGGCTGGAATTCCATGTACACGAGGGTGTTCCTTCCCTCCCACATTGCTCAGGGAGCCCACACAGAGGAACATCTGGCCAGATGCAATCTACAAAACATGCTGTGAAACATATTAGCTCCCTCAGGCCAATGGGACCCCACCTAGTAAATGAACAGGAAAGGGCCCCCCAGTGATTCTGGGAGGCTGAGCTCTGTCTCACGGGACCTGTCTTTCTGCAGAGAATGAAGTTGAAGCCAACGATTCACACTGAAGTCTGACAAAACCTGAGAGGCTGTCTTAGGAGTCAGGGGCATTAACATAAGGGATCGGTCAGGACTTGGAGCCACCGCCTGCCAGTTTGTCTCAGCAAAGAGGAGCAAGAAGGGAGGCAAAGCCTCAGTTTGTCAACCGCAAAGCATCCACAAGGAGCTAGCCTTAATCCAGCAACTGCTGTGTCTCCAAGAGCTGTGCTGTGTGCTTCGGATGCAGCACTGCATCTGATTTGCCCAATGACCATAAGGTCTGTACCCATTTTGTGGATCCGGCATGTGAGGTTGAGAGGATAGAAAACTTTCTCAAGGGCACCCAGCTAGGATGCGTGGAGCCAGAAGAAAACCCAGGTCAGCCTGCTTGAAGCATGTGCTCGTAGCCATGCTGGGAGTCCGGCAGACTTTCCACCTGCAGACACAGCTTCCTGCCATAGCCTGGGGTGCTCGAGATGAGGGAGGGATCGTGGACATGTCACAGCCTCTCATCTTGGAACCGCCACCTCCCAGCGCACGGACAACAGGTGTGCTTATTTTCTTGGGTGACCGCACTGGTGGACAGGCCCCGCTGACTTCTCGGGTGAGAGGTGAGCATCTGCAATGCAACTGGAGCCTCTCCTCACTGTCGTGCAGGTCTGAAGGCAGGAAAAGGGAGGACAAGGGAAGGGTTGCACATAATTAATTGAATGACTTAACAGGTTCCAAACTCCTGATTCCAATTAACCTCTGTTCTTAGTTCTCTCTCAATCTGCTGACTCTCAGCAGGATGGACCCCAGACCCAGAACTGGTGAGAAGTGTGTTTCTAGCAGCTTCCCTGGGACCCTGATGAGGAAAGGACAGATTGGATTCATAACCAGGGCTGCCGTGCAGAAAGACAGGCCAGTGATCACAGGGAAAGGGCTCAGACTCAGGGAAGCTGGTGCAGACCAGCCCCTGGACGGCTTCTGAGCACAGAACATCGGCACACAAAGAGATAACTCAGACCAGCGAGCCCGAGACCTCAATCTGAAGCACCTGCAAACAACCACCTGTCCATTTGGACCCTGCTCTCCCACTTAACCACTGCACTGTCAACATCCCACTTTCCATATCGCTTATTACCTCTCATTTACTGAGGCTGATGGGAAGTGAAGATTCCTCGGGGTGACTCCACTGGACCTTCTGTCTCCAAGCTTCTCCATACTGCAAGGTGAATCAAGCCACAGGACACGGCCTCAGGATGGCCTAATGCAAACCCTTACCATCCCTCTTCCCACCTCGAAAATGAGACTTCTAATTTTTTTAGGCTCTAAGACTCCATTTCCTTATCTATCTGATAGGAATATTAACTGCACCTTCTTCTGAAGGGACAAAATTAAATAATGCACGTAAGAGGACCCAGCATATGGCTGGTGTGTAATTAACCTTTCATACACTTTTATTGTTGTTATTACTACTATTATTAAGAGTGTAGTTGCAAGCGTATTAGTTTGTTAGAGCTGCTGTAACAGAGTGCCACAAAACTGGTTGCTTAAACAGCAGTTCTGGAGGCAGGAACTCTTAAATCAAGGTGTCCTCAGGCTTGCTTCCTTCTTCTGAGGGCCTCAAGGAAGAATCCATTCCAGGCCTGCCCCGCCCCCAGCTTCCTGTGCTTTCCTGGTGATCCTTGGCATTCCTCAGCCTGTAGGTGGCATCACCCAGTCTTTGCCTCCACCTTCTCACAGCGTTCTCCCATGCACGTGCTGTGTCCACATTCCTTCTTCTTAGAAGGACATCAGGATTCTGAAGGATCCAGGGTTTATCCTACTCCAATTGGTCCTCATCTTCACTAATTATATCTTTCATGATCCAATTTCCAAATAACATCACATTCTGAAGCCCTCAGGGTTAGGACATTGACATAGAATCTGAGGAGCAAGGGTGGGTAAGGAGGGAAAAAGCCAGAAGCACAGGTTAGAACAACACATGCAGCTAGACCTGGTGGGTAAGTGCTGAGGCCATTTGTCCAATAGAAGATACTCAAAATGAGGTTGCAAAGTCAAGGCAGATTCAGATTACTGCAGTGTCCCAAGGCATTCCAGCGTAGTGGGCTGGATCCAGAAGAACACTGTGACCAATGGGGATGTCTACCATTCTAGATAAATGGATCCGAGTTTCGCCCCAGCTAGTGAATAGAAACAAGTCAAAGATGCTCTGGCTCCATGAAAAAAGAAAGGAGCTCTGAAGAGCTCTTTGTCCACCCAGCCAACCCAGAACACAAAGAGGGGGAAGCACTCATTTCACTGCTTCCTCACAGTTGGTACAATATCTGCAATCTTGCAACTTTGCAGTGGACACACATTAAAGGATGCTCTCAATCTGGAAGCTAAATATGTCATTTCAGAATTGTAATTATTTCTTGGGTTTGGCTCTTCCCCTTCTTGAGGTTTTGTGTGCACACCACGCTCACAGACACCGGAATCTCTCCAAGAATTTTCCAGAATCTTTACTTAATTTACTCTTCCCAATAACCTTTTTATAAGTTCTATTATTGTTACCATTTTATAGGCTTGGAGACTGAGCTGCAGAGAGGTTAAGAAACTGTCTTTATGTCACACGACTATTAAAAAGAAGAAAGAAGACGACGAGGAGGAGGAGGGGAACTAGGAAGAAGTGATATTTCATCGCAGGTAGGACCCTGAACTCTTGTCCGCTAAGAATGTCTAAGCCAGGGGTGAGCACACAATGCTCTATGTGCACTGTTTGTGTAGGTAAAGATATGTTGCAACACAGCAATCTACATTCATCTGCGTGTTATCTCGGGCTGCTTTTAAAATGCTGTTGGGGTTGAGTAGTTACAACACAGACCATATGGCCCACCGAGCCAAAAATATTTACTATCGTGTCCTTTACCAAAAATGTGGACCGAACTGGACTTAAATCAGCTCATAATGTCTGTCTTCAGACATTATGGGCTCATAATGTGTGGGTACACTGTGAGCTCTATCTGAGCATGGAAACCGGATTTGCCCTGAACCATCCACATTTTTATCATCCTAGTCCTTGAAATTAAAATGTCCCATCGGAGGGGCACCTGGCTGGCTCAGTGGTTGGGTCATGATCCTAGGGTCCTGGGATCGAGTCCCGCTTTGGGCTCCCTGCTCAGTGCGGACCCTGCTTCTCCCTCTCCTGCTCCCCCTGCTGATGCTCTTTCTCTCTCTCTGTCAAATAAATAAAATCTTTGAAAAAATAATAAAGATAAAATATACTGTTGGTAAAATGGTGTACCAGGATGCAGCTAGTGAGGTAGAAAAATGTCAACCAGTCCGTGGACATCACTGTCCAGCCTGCCCCTTTAGTCTAGTGACCAAACCATAGGTATCCAGCCACACTGTAGTAAAAGTCACTGTTCCCACAACTGACACCTTTGGCACCTCTTCCACAGTCAATAACTCCCACGTAAATGTCCTTCTCTAAAGATTGCATAAATTATCACCTATATGCACATGTAATTATGACTTAATTACTAGGGCTGATTGGTGATTAATTTTTTGATTATGATCAATCACTTCTCGCAAATCGTATTAAAACATTCAGGGCAATCGGCAGGATGCTAATAATGCAGTTTTCCTTCAGACTCTGTAACGACCCCCAAACCAGTCAGAATAAGCTCTTTGCTGAAATCTTCATTTTGGAAAAAAATGATTTGAAGGCAGTTCATAGGGGGAAAAAAGTCAATAAAACTATGAAAAGTACTTAATATTACTCATAAATAAAGAAGTGCTGTATAAAAGGAGTAATGATTTTAAGCCATCAAAATGACATTTAAACATTGATAATAATGCCCAAGTATGGAAGCAAGGAGTCTCAAGAAATAGACCTTCTAAACATCGATGAAATTGTTTTGAAGAGAACTTACCAAATTTGTCCAGATTCAAAATACACTTACTCTTTGACCTAACTGTACCACATCTGGGAATTTCTCCCAGAGAATTTTTATAAGGTTTATAATCATCTATCTATCCATCCATCCTTCTCTAACATAAATGTAACACAAGTCTTTTTATTTTTAACTCTGCTTATGATACTGAAGAAACAGGTGCAGACGTAGATGTGAATTTGTTCAATGAAGTAAGACTTACACACGTGACAAAGTCCTGGGTAGCAGTTTAAATAATGTATCATCTAGATATATAGACATGAAAAGCTATCCAAAGTCTACTAATGAAAGAAGTTAGCTACAGAATGGTATGTAGAGTCAAACTTTATTTTGCATCAGAATCACCTAAAAGTTTTGCTGAAGCACAGATTGCTGGATACACTTTGGAATTTCTGATTCAATAGGTCTGGGTCAAAACCTGAAATTTTGCATTTCCAACAAATTCCCAGGTAATGCCGCTGATGCTGCTGCTGGGCCTGGCACCACACTTTGAAATCTATTGATCAGTGAATGATACATTGTATGTCTACTTCTTTATGAATGGATACATTCTGGGAGAAATAATATTGATTTTTGGAGGCATAGGACTGCGGAATGGAGAGAGTCTAAATTTTACTTTATAATATTTATACTACGTGAATTTGTACTACTAACATTTATAATATAAACATATTAGCAATACGTATTGTTTTTAAAAATAACCTGCTGCTCACTTCATTCTTTCTCACCTCCCTTTTCATGCTAAATACATGTTTCTTAAAGAACTTATAATTCCACGTATTTTCTTCTTGTCTGAGAGTAGAGAATACATTGTTGATATGGGCTGTATTTGTTATCTATTGCTGTGTAACAAACTACTCCAAACTTGGTTTAAACTTAGCAACGAAGATTTATCACGGCACACAGTTTCTGAGGTTTGGAAGTCCAGAAGCAACTTAGCTGGCTGATTCTGGCTCCCCTGAGGTCTCGGAGATGAGCTCTGCTGGGATTGCTGTCTTCTCAGCCTTTGAAGTGGGGCTGGGGAATCCAGTTCCAAGTTTACTTATGTGGCTATTCAGCAGGCAGGCTATTTTCATTTCTCGCCAAGTAAGCCTAGCAATGTTGAATTATGACCTGAGCTCCCAAACACCTTCAAAGTGGTCACACGACGGCTTGTCACTAAGATCAAAGTATTTCTTGTTAATACAAGTCTCTTTTTTCATTGCAAATCAATCAATTATCATTCCAATGGATAAGAAAAAAATGAAAGACGACAGGATGGAAAAGAGGAAGCAAAAGAAGGGAGGAAGGGAGAGAGGAAGAAAGAAAAAAAGGAATAAGGGATGAGAGCAAGGAATACAAAGGGAGGCAGGGCCCCAGTATTTGAGGCCAAGACTCTTACCACATTTCAGATGGTAGCATAAACAGGTGATATGTTAATGTTTAACTCAGGATTAGAAGGCATCCGTTGACTTTTCGTATTCATTAAGCCCTTGTTAAGTGCTAGGCCTTGCCTGGGCAGCTCATGATGCAGAGCTATAAAAGACAAGGGCTCTGCCCCAAAAAACTCACAGGGAAGACCGACCTACAGACAAAAAAACAAAAAACAAGCAAAAAACAGCGTTATTTAGTGCTGGTGTGTTCTGCTGTGTATTATTCTGGCATAATTTCATTTGATTCTTATAATAACTCTGGAAAGGAGTACATTTATGCCCATTTTACAGAAAAGAAAATGGAGTTACACTTAGGTTAGGACTTGAGTTAAACCCAGGACTGTGTGCCCTTGGAGCCTGACCTCTTCATCACATTAGCCTGAACCTCAGGCACTTGTGATGTAGCTTTGAGATAAGTCCTTAAGTAAGTCTTTTGAGATAAGTCCCTACTCTGATAGAAATAAGGAGAAACATGGGAACACAGAGGAGACTGGTTCCAAGGTAAAGTCATCAAAGAGGGACCTGGGACATTGTGTCTTTAAGGATGTGTCTTTAAGGGTAACTTGAAGCTCACCATGGAGAAAAGAAGGTGATGGATGTCTTGGCCAGCAGAAAAAAATATTGCAGAGAGAACCACCTGAAGTCAGCTCTATAGACATGGAATTCTCGTTGGTGCCTCCTATGCAGAAGAAAGCGAGGGGGGGTGGTGGCCTGGAGGAGAGATCTGGGACAAGACATGAAGAACTTTGTGTACCAAGTAAATGATTTGAACTTGGTGTCATAGGAGATGGAGACCAGTAAGTTCTTTAAGCAGAGGGAGTTACTAAGATTAATCTCTTAGAAGGCTTCCTCTGAACCAAAGTTGAGGAGTGATTACAGGAAGGGAAATTACTGGCAAGAGGGGACAAGCTGAGAGCGATGTCAGTCATGAAAGTAGAAGTGATAAGAGGGATTTATCGTTCATAAAAATAGTAACAGCAATAACAACAGAGGATATTTCTTGAGTGTTTACTAGAGAGCACACTTGGTGCTAAGTCAAATCTGTTCTATGTACGATCTGGTGTTTTATCCTGAGAACAAGATATGCATCAATTTTACCAGAATTTTGCAGAATGAGGAAACTGAGGCACAGAGTTTCATTCACTGGCTTGTCCACAGACCACTCACAAACACTAAAGCCACGAATCCACAGAAGGTCTTTAGATCCAGAGGCTCTACCCTAACCACTATGTCACAGAGATATATTATCTCATCTTGCTTTGAACAAAGATGTCCTTGGAGGAAAGGGGTAGGGGTGGGACTCTTTGTTGGGATGGCTGACAGTCTTAAGAACCAAGGAGGTGTCTAGTTCCATCACATGGTTTCAGAGTAAAAGACGATGATGCTGTTCAGAAGTGACAGTACGGTCTGTTCTTAGGAGAGAGTTGGCTTTCCTCCCCCTTCCACAGCCATGGTGAAGATGCATTTGCTCTGAACCGTTAGCCCTTTCTGGCTGGGTTGCCCTGGTGACCAATGGCATTTGCAAGGCAGCTGGCTAAGGTCATGGGTCAGGCTCTCGCTATAGAAAACACACCCCAGGTCTTTGTCTCCTCAATAACCAGGCTGGTCTCGCCAACTGAGAGAGCTAATTGGCCCTGTCCCTTTGAAATGAGGACCCAGCATAGCAGGAAGTTAATAAAATGCATCTAGGAAAGCACTGGATCATATCAAATCACCGGGAAGACTTGGGGACCCAGAGATTCCTGAGTCCCCGCCCGGACCTCCTGAATCCGGATCTCTTTAAAGGAATCCCGCCCACGGATGACATTTTTTTCCCTTAAGTTTCCCAGGTGATTCATATGCATAATGAGGTTTGAGGACCCCTGAAAATAGCTTCCTCTCTTATGTCACTCCGAGGATCATCAGGTGGAATGGGGACTCCAGGTGCTGAGCTGGGAAAAAAAATGGAAGGAGAATTGATGTACATCCTGTCTCAAGCTTGTCACTCTGGAGTGCTTAGGACTGGTGGAATGGATGGCAATCATAGGACGGGGCACAGGCCAGAAGAGGTGACTTAATATTCCTACTTCAGTAGGAAGGAAGGAGCTACTCATTCTGGATCCCCTCACGACCCCAGTAGTAAACAGTGAGAGTATAATCATGTTCACACCTGCGGAAGAGACCAAGTTGTTGGGTGTGAGTGCCAGCCTCAATCATGGATTATTCGACTTCCCGAGCTACAGGGGGTTATCTATGCAGGAAACTAGCAACAGAGACTGGCATTGACTTAAGGTCTTTGCCCTGCATTCCTTTGGTGGGCAGCAGAGGGGAAACCCAAGTCTCAGGACCTCTGTCTCCTCAGAGACCTTGAATCCCCTTAACATCTTCAGACATTGGCAGTCATGTTCCTGTGATTGCCACTTCCTGAGCTTGACTTCATATAGGGCCTGGGAGGCTGGTCCCATTCCAGCTACTCTTTCAATCAAGTCTATCAAGAGGCATGCAACATCTCTTCCAAGCTTTTCTGTGTGTGTTGCTGGTTCCTTCTTCTGTAAGCATTGGACTGGGAACCTAACTCCTACTCCCAAGATGTGTTGCTTCCCCTAGAATCTGGGCCAATGATGGTGGCTGTGACCAACCAGATGTAGCAGAAATGACGCAGAGCCAGGATCCAGGCCCAGACTCCGAGAAGTCAGCAGCTTTCACTTCCTGTTTTCAGAAATGCTCGCTCCTAGATCGTGTAAGGAGTGTGATGATACCTTGCTGGAGAGATCACCGAAGAGCCCCTGAGAAAACGTGGAGAGGGAGAGGAGCCCAGGTGAGCCCGGACAGCCTGCCGAGAGTACTCGTCTTCCACCAAACGTGTGATCGAAGGCATCCTGGATCTTTAGACCAAGCACATCACTGGCTGAACAAGACCTCGAGATGCCAGGTGGTGCCCTGAGGGACAGAATAGCCCCCATGGAGCCTTGCTTGAATTCCGGAGCCCTAGCAAAATCAGGGGGTATAATAAGATTGGTTTTGTTCCAAGCCACTAAGTTTAGAGATACTTTGCTAGGTAGCAGCAGACAGTTGGACTAGAATCCCAGAGTCTGAGTGAAGCCGGAAATGGAGGATGGTTAATATTCCACAGGACAGCTCCCTCAAGAGCTGTAGTGTTGGCCATACTCCACCAGTCAGAAAAAGTCAACACCTTCTGGGAGTAAAGAGCCCATCAGCTCCCATTTTATCAAAATAATAGCCTATATGCACAAGAGACTCCATGGGTCAGCCTATTCCTAAGACTGCTCCTCAGACACACTCGCCTTCTCCTCGCTCCCCTAGCAGGGGACGGGCCTTTAAGAAGAAGCTGTCAAACATTCCACTTAGCAGAACTATCCCTATTTCAAAGGTTTTTGTGGGGGGTCAAAATAAAGGAAAGTCCCTGGGACTCCCGGAGGAGGGACAAGTTGGAAAAGTATAATGCAGTGACCTCTATTACGATGACTCAGCGGACCTGATCCTGCCCTCAGGAGTGGACCGGGCCTAGAGAAGGAGATGAACCCCTGAACCCCACAGCTGCAGATAGAGGTTCCCATCAGAACCCCTACTAAACACAGCTTCCCGCACCAATAATGCCAGGGAGAGAATGCTAGCGATTCTTCAGCAAAAACACACATTCTCTCTCTCCATCTCTGTCTTGTTTGGTGTTCTGAACCCTTCTCATTACATGAAAGCAGGAGCACATTGATGCCCTAAAACCTCAGTCCTGGAGACAAAGGCAATACCCGCCCCCCAGTCTTTCTGTCCAGAGAAAACCAGATCTGTACACGCAAAGAGGAAGTGCCAAGGCAAGGGCCCCACTAAGATTACGGGCTGTTAATAAGGAAAGACAGAGCCAGGAGGTTTGATGTACAACTCGACAAGCAGAGGTTAAGAGGAGAGCCGGGGCAGGCTCATTTGCAAACTCGGTCCTGTTTCATTAAGTGAGAGCGGAGACAGCCTGGCTCAGTCCAGCAGAGAAGGACCTCATTATCCACGTAGGGAGCAAGAGATAAGAATCTTTTAATAATTGTTGGGAATTTTTTTATTATGATGTGGAATGCCAATTTAGGCCTCTCCTCACAGACTGGATACAAACAGCCTCCTTGGGAGTGAAAGCTGCTCCCCCCCGGCTGTGGTCATTAAGGACAAAGAGGAGAGAGAGACGGATGTTTGCGCGAAGAAAGGCCGCTGCTCAGGGGGCTCCCGTGGCTGCTAGGGACCAGCAGCTTCTGGACTGGTTGTCCTGTCTCCAGAACCTTCCCAGAATCTTCAGAGGTTTGTCACCCTGGGCCCTGTCACTCAACCTCCGGTTGGCCCCGAATCTCTTCAAGATATCCCAAGTACCTGCAAAGGGCTGGGTTATTTTTCTGTTCACTTTAAAACAAAACAAAACAAACACACAAACACACACACACACACACACACAAACCAAACTTCAGGAACAAGGTTTTACACAGAACTTTGTATCATTATTGGAGAGACAACAAATATTTCCTGTACTAAGCAGCAGTTAAGCGTAGAAGTGTAATGAAAGCCAGACGGTGTGATTTTGTTTTACCTAGACACCCTTGCCTACCAAAAATTGGGCTCTTTGTCTGAAGGGAAGCTGAGGAAGGAGCTCAGTATTCCAGATACCCTAGAACTAGTCAGACGCATTGCCTTTGGTGTGCTCTAGGGATTGAAAGAGAATTGAAGAAGGAATGACTTTTTTTTTCTCTTGATGTGATTTTACCTCATGATTTGTGGAACAATCCAGATTTATGACACTCCCATTGGGGACTTCCTGTCAGAAGGCTCTTCAGGCCCCACTGGAGACCTGCTCGTCCCAAGGCAGCGTTTGCTCAAGGTGTGCCCTCAAAGGCAGAGGAGAAGGGAGATCAAGGCCTAACGAGGCCTGTGCAGCGCTGATCCTCTGGCCTGTGCTGGGGGCGCCCCTTTGATCCCCCACAGCTGGGCTTTTAACCCCGCACCCCCAAGGATTCCCACAAGTGGGTCCTTAATTCTTTCCACCAGCCTCTGTCCCCCCCCCCCCACACCCCGCCGGCACTCAGCGGCTCCCTTCCATTTCCTCTCCCCCTTTCCTTACATCATGCCCCTCGGGGTAGATGATGAATGACAGTGATGGTGGGTTTTAAGTCCGAGGTGTCAGGAGCAATGAAGCGTCTTTGAGTCAGACAGGCCTGGCCGTTTCCATCTTCACAGACGAGGGCACCGTGCCCGGGGCTGGAGGCTCCGGGAGCTGTCTGAGCGTTAGCTCAACGCCTGCTCCTTGGCTGGGTTTCCAAGAGGCCCGCGGAAGTAAGGGGTGTTGCCGGCTCCCTGGTGGGATGTGTGCTGACAGATCTCAGGCTCCGGAGGGTCCCAGGTGCACAGGCCAACAGCAGCTCCCAGGCAGATGTGGCCAAGCGAGCTGCCCGTACACCTTGCTCACCTTCTCTCTGCGGCCCTTCTGACGGTGCCCCAGAGCAGGAATTTTAGTACTATTAACGATAAGTATCTGACAGTCGCAACTAGGGGGGACTGGGAGGTGATGGAGGGTGGTGTTAAGAGCGGGAGTCCCCTGGCTTGGAGTAATGGACACCTTTGCCACGTCCTAGCCATTGGAGGAGTTTCCTAATGCGTCCGAGCCCCAGTTTGCATGCAGAAACGGGATTATCGTGGGACCTGTCTGTGTTGAGAGTGAAAAAGACAAAGAAGCAAAGCTTGGCTGTGACCTAAACGTGTGGGGAAGGAGGGAGCTCTGCGGCGGCTTTGGTGACACGTGCGGAATGTGAGCGGAATTCCCTTGCCACCGTCTCTGAGTTAACCTAGTCCATGGGAGTCACTGTACCTCCCGAGGAGGCTGGGAGAATTGAGGTAGTAGCTGTGAAATTGCCCCTGGAGGGAACGGGGAACAAGTCCCGTTCACACCAAAGAAAGAGGAGGGAGGGAATGCAGGTACAGGACCAAGGTACTCATACCTGGTTTTCACGGACCCCTGCTGTTGGTCTCCTAGCTTCGTATTCCTGACCTTGACTTCTCTCCAGCACAGACTTGCTCTAACCTGGCTTGTCTCCATTGTGCATGAACCGGGTGGCCACATTTTCAAAACTAAGCAGCTATTTCTGCCGTCTGAATGTACCTCTTTCTTCTTTCCACCACCTGGCATTGTATGCTTCCTGAAGTCACCTCCTCCAGGAGACTTCTCTGACTGCCTCTGAGCCGTACAAAGAGAAGAGATCAGTATTTTTATATGAAGCACTTTGCATCTCTCACTGAGATGAAAAAAAGGTGGCCCTGGGGTGCCTGGCTGGCTCTGTCAGAAAAACACATAAACTCTTGGTCTCGGGGTCATGAGTTCGAGACCCACACTGGGTGTAGAGATTACTTATATAACTAAAACTTTAAAAAGAAAGAAAGAGGTGGCTCTGGCGCTGGGGCTGCTGAGCTTGTCTCCTGTTCCTGGCATACCTGCAGCAGAAGCCCTGCTTACGGTGGGTTGGCTTCAGGGGGGGCATCCATATTGTTCTGTTTTGCTGGTAACTTGGAGCCAAAGAGATTTTCCAGGGTGTGTTCTCTACGTCCATAAGCACCAGGGATAAAACTGGTTGTGGTAGAGGAAGATAGATCGTGTAGAGATCAAGGTGAAGAGAAAAGAAAAGCAGTTTTTTGGCTCACTTGGTGGACAGGCACTGTGTTATTCAACAATAAAATTAGAGACAACATTAGTGCCATCCCAATCTTGGGCACCCTCACAGAGGCACGTGTTTTCAACTCTGTGGCTTGCCAGGGCAGTCTTCTGACTCTCTGTGCCTGGAGTTCTCTTTTCTACCACCTTCGATGCCTGGCTTCTTCACTTTCTTTAGGCTTCTACTTAAATGACACCTCCTCCAGGAAACCTCCCCTGACCACACCATCAAAAGAAAAACAACCCTCATTATTTTCTCTCCCTGCCTTCTAAGCACTTTGAGAATACTTACCGCAATGTAAAACTACTTTATTTTTATAATTATTTATGTAGTTACTTTTGGCCCTACCCATATAATCTGAGTTTCATGATTTTAAGAGCCTTCTTCTTTGCTACCATAGCTCATCATCTAGAATAAAGTCTGGTAAATTAGGTGGTAATGAGTATTTGTTGAATGAATATAGGAGGGTCCATAGGAGCACTGAGTAAGCTACAGAATAGGACTTTTGACTCCAAGAGCCTCCTGAGTAAAGGTAATGTGCAGACTTCCAGGGATCATTGGTGACATCATCCCCTTTGCTCCCTGTGCTCCTTTGGCCGTCATGCACTACAATCAGCCACAAATAACTGCCCCTATATCGAGGCCAGGGAGACATGAGGGTGCTATAATGTTTACCAATCAGTTAAGATGCCTTTTGTGTCTCTGTTCTGGGGCAAAAGGGCTGGACTTGGATGTCGAGGTTGACAAGTATGATTTGGAATCCTCAGTGAAGGATGGGGCCAAGTCATGCAAGTCCTGCTCGTTTTGTTTTTACATCAAGTGCTTTGAACTGTTGACATCCCGGGGAAATAAGTTCATACACCCTGCCGGAGGTGGACACCTCGCAGACAGGGCTACGACCGCGTCTCTTACCTAATCCTGCAATTCCCTGCAAGTCCGGCCTTGGAGTTGGTCATCTACGGGCACGCAATCAGCAGCTCCCACCTGCAGGGAGATTTCTCCCTCCTACCACCTTGTTACCACCATGACTAAGAGCTCATGTGTGGAGCGGAGACACAACGGGCTTTAAATTCAGCCCTCCATACCACTAGCTACTTTCAGACATTGGATAATCCCATTAACCTCTCTGTGTATACCCCGATTTGGCTGGCATCTGCAAAATAGGAATAAAAATGCCTCCCTCATGGGATTTATGTGAAGAGTAAATGAGTGAATGGTTGAGAAAACCCTGGCCAATACTACTGCAGAGTGTTTTGGGATTTTCTCCACTGTAGTTGTGACTCCGTCGGTCATTATACCCTACGCTCATTCAATTGGCCTAAATCTGCTTAGCAGGACACTCTGCACCCAACGAGGCCCAGCACCCAGTGCTTGGCAGCATAAAACAGCCCCTGCCCTCTGACAGTTCAGGCCCCAGGGCAAAAGAATGCCCTGTGCACAGACAACTGGAAAACAATTTGGGAAATCTGAAATCACAGTAAGAAAATGTCTGGGGTGCCCAGAGGAGTGAGCGATCTCATTTCCTGGGCTAATCATTGAAAACGTCACAGATAAAGTGCTCTTGAGGTGGATGTTGGGTCATAAAAATGACAGGAGAGAGGGCATATGTGAAAAGTGACAGGAGAGAGGGCATATGTGAAGGCCTGGAAGTGTACAAGGACACAGCATCCCCCCAGGAGCTGAGGTCTCGGGCTGACCTGGACAGCTCCCACAGAGGAGTCCCATAGGCTTGATCGTACTTTCTTCTGAGGCCCTGGGAGTGCCAGAGATGCCAGGGGATGGAGGTGGGGCACTTGCTCAGGTTTGGAGTGGAAAGGGGCAAAAATGATAGCAGACAGAACATTCAAGAGGCTGGTGCCTTCACCCACTCTGGAGGCGGTAAAGGTTCATCTCGATCAGGGCACCAGGGGTAGACAGAGAAAGCCTGGAGGAATGTTAGGAAGGCAGATGGAGACTCTTGGCAAACTGGTTGCACAGCAGATAGCCGTGTGATGAAGACTTCTTTAAAAAAAAAATTATTTGAGAGAGAGTGAGTGAGAGAGTCAGAACGCACAAGCAGGGAAGAGACAGCGGGAGAGGGAGAAACAGACTCCCCACTGAGCAGGGAGCCCAATATGGGGCTCAATTCTGGGACTCCAGGACCATGACCCGAGCCAAATGCAGAAGCCTAACCTACTGAGCCACCTGTGTGCCCCGATGGAGGCTTCCTGCAGCAACAACCAAACTCAGTGGCACTCATCAAAATGGCCCCATGTTCATAGCCCGTCATCCGAGTGTCAGTCCCCACAGGAAAGGAGGGAGCTGAGGTTAGCCCATCCTACTGCAGCGAGCCTCAGAACATGGGGCTAGCTTGGGACCCAAAGTTCCTCTGGGCACCCCAGACATTTTCCTGCCTTGCTTTCAGATTTCCCGAACTACTTGCCAATTGTCTGTGCACACAGCATCCCCTGCCCTGGTGCCTCAGCTGTCTGAGGTCAGGGGCTCTTTTATGTCCTCGTGCACTGGGCACTGGGCATCATTAGCTACAGAGTCCTGTAAGAAGATTTAGGCCAATCGAATGAGTGGAGGGCATAACAATGAGTGAGTCGCAACTACAGTGGATTGTTCAGGGTCATTCAGTGAGTGGTTCAGGGGCAGGAGGCCTTCCTTTATCTTCACTTCCTTCCAGATGTTTTGCATCACCTCCCCTACTGGACCAGAGAGTCAGGTCCAACCTCCAGTCCCTGCTCTCCTGCCCACCAGCACCACCACCCCAGGCAAGTTTTCCGCCCTCCAAAAGTGCTCATGTCCTCATTTGTAAGGTAGGAAGACCTGTGGAACTAAACTCAACCAGCTGATGGAAGGAAGGGGTACCATGAAAACACTTCACGGGGCCCATGATCATCTCCCCACTGTTCTATCCGGCAAGCACATGCTGGACCCCCTCTAGGGGCCCGGGGCCAGCTGCTCTATCAGCCCTGAGAATGCAGCGTGGAGGGACAACCCGCCAGCTTTCATGGACCTTGCATTCTAGGCGGGGAGGCTGGTCATCGACAACAGAGAACCCAAGACGTGTCGGATGATACGTGTTAGGAAGAAAAGATAGAATAGGCACCGAGCAGACTGGGGGGTGCTGTTTTAGCTAAGGCAGCCAGAGAAGGCCTTTTGGAGGAGGGGGACATTTGAGCAGATCGGGGTGAAGCGAGAGAGTAAGCTTTGCGAAGTTGTGTGGGAAGAACTTTCCATGCAGAAGAAACTGAGGCACAGAGGTCCTGAGGCTTTTGGTGTTCGGAGCAGCCAGATGGCTCAAAGGGGTGGGAGCAGGGTGAGCGAGGAAGAGGGGTAGGGGAGGAGCAGGGGGCCTCGGAGGGGGCCTTGGCAGCCATGGGAAAGGGCGTGGCGTTTGTTCTGAAGGGGGCGGGAAGTCATGGAAGGAGTCTGTACGCGGAGGCCCCACCGCGGGACTTCCAGGTTCAGAGGGTAACCGTGGCCACTGCGGGCAGGTGACGATTGGGGCGGGGGTACCTCCTGGGAGCTCCTTGCAGTTATCCAGGGGAAAGGTGTCGAGGATGGGGGTGCCCCCTCCTCATGCAGTTGTCGCTGGTACATTGTCTGGCACACGTTCGGACCGTGGAAACTGTCCATCCTTACTGCATTCTTTACTAACGGTCCTTCATTTGCCTCACCCTCCCATTCCGCCCCCATGACATATGCAGGCCCCCTGGCCCCGGTGAATCTGAGAGCACCCAGTGGCCCTCCTTCCCTGGAGCCAGAGTTGCTGGATCAGGAGGGAGTCGGTCCAGCCTTGGGCCACATCCTCGGTCCCAGTGTGTCGGTGCCAATAACTGAGGACACACTTTGCACAGGCGTTTCCGAGGGCTTGGCTCCGAACACAGAGCTGCCACATCTGCTTATCTGCAGAGCATCTGCCTGCCCAGTCACCTGCTATTGGACTCCTCAGAGGGTCAGGCTGAGCCCCAGGTGGCCTGGAGTTGCAGGGAAGGTTCTTTCCAGCGGACATCCGCTCCTGAAACTGCTGGGCTCTGAGGCCTCAGGAGCCCCACCTCAAAGGAGATGCCACAGCCCAATCAATAACCAAAGGGCAAAGTGGGCTTGGGTGTAACCCAGAGACAGCGTCCTCTGGGAAGATGGGCTGGCAGGCTGTGGACTCTTCCTTTAATCTCAACTGCCAGTGTCCTTGGGACGGTTTCATGCCCGGTATTTGCAATCCAGGCTATGTACAGAGGGAATCCGAACTCTGGGAGAAATCATGAAAATGCTGCTGCCCCATCACCCAGGGAATGCAGAGGCTGCCGACACTGCCCCAGGAGAAGCCAGACTAGCTTGTCCGTGTGGCCTCACCCCGCCTCCCTGACTCGCCGGGGAACTCTGCCCACCTCCGCCCCAAAGCAGTTACCGCATGATGTGGCAGTGGCCTCGGGTCTATGTCACTGTTGATAACACTTAAGCCTTGCAGCTGTGCGCGGTGTCCCATGGGGAGACCCTCACTTGGTGCCTGTGCTCAGAATCCACGGCTTTCCAGAACAACCACCCAGCCCCAGTAAGGCATTGCCAAGGCACCTTTTTTCTCAGTACCAACTTGACCTGCTCTTGTTTTCTAGACCATTTGTCCCTTCTGAGAGGTCCTGTGGTCCTACCCTTTATCTTATTCTCTGGGCCCCCAGCTTCTTCAGGATTTCCCCTTTCTGTCTCTGGATTCCAACCCACACACAGATCCTGATGCCAGCTCAGCTCTGGTTCTGATGTCTTAACAGAAATACAAAGACTGGTACTCAGATACGAGAAATTTGGTACCATTAACAGAAATTGCAGAGCCCAGGAACGAGGGGAGGGGTGCAAAGGAGGGGCTCATTTAAAATTTAAATTATTTGCACACTTTGAGCCAGCACATATATCTTGGTATTGATCGAAGCTCTTTGGAAGCTATTTACGTTTTCAGCCCACCTATAAGGCTGAGATTTATACTGCATTTGGTGTTTAACTAGCCTCTTAATGCATCCTGTTGAGCCCTGGTGTTGGTGGGTGTATTGTAAATTTTAGCCTTGGTGCTAAATTGATTTGCTTAGTGGAGTTGAATTTAGGCCATTAAAATAAATAAATAAAATGAATAAGAGGGACTTCCAGGCCCTCATGTCATATTAAAATCAAGCAAAGCCAGAGAGACACAACCTCTGGAGTCATGATTGGGTTCTGCGTGCCAGGCTTAGGGCATGAAGGATTTCTTTCCGTATAGACTCACGCAGCGAACACCAGCAGTGTGGAAACAAGGGAGAGACCATGGTGGAGCGTGGTACATGCTGGGTTGAAGTTCAGGAGACCTGAGTTCACACCCTGACTTTACCTGCACGCCCATAGCTGGATCTGCTTTTTCCCAGTTTCTAAGTGACTGGTCTGGCCCAGGGAGTAGTTACAGTCCCAGTCTCCTGGCATGGATCTCGTCCCCTTGTAGTTATGTCACCCATGTTCGCCGGAACTCTGACATTGGCCCAGCTCCTGGGTTGGAACGAGAAGACAGTAGCTCTCAGCCATCTAGGGCTGACTTCGGAAGCATCTCTTGTTGAAGCAACCCCTGAGAATCATGGAAGGTCTGAGATTCGTTCACATTCTAGTGAATCTAACAGCTTCTGTGAAGTCTCAGGCTGCCAGGATCCAGGCTAATGGGAACACAGGCCCAATATTTTCCAAAAGATTCACTATAGATAAAAAGCTTATTTTGTCTGCTAGAGATAGGTTAAAAAAAAAAAGTGTTCTGAAATCAGCAGATAATTTAGAGCCCATTGCTGTCCTCCTGGTTCTCTGAAGTGACAGCATTTTCCTCTGCTGTCAGGACAGAGATGGTGGTCATTTGAGCTGGCTTCTTACCATGACTCATGGCATACTGGTCATAAGCCACCGTGAAGAGTGGGCGGCCACCGAAGTTTTTCCCTGGAGGAGGAGCAGGTCTGTGAAGGCTGGGTGACCAGGATTCTGGTGGCTCCTGCAGCAGATCTGTGGGGATGAAAGTGCCAGCAGCCCTTTCTCTCTCCTCAGATGGGTCAGGCAAGGTCTCTGTCGCTCTCATTCAGCCTAAGTCTCTTGATCCACAACTTCAGCATTTCCCAAAGATGACGCAGTCCTCTCTTCCCAAGGCCTGGGCCATTGTCTGACAGCCCCCGGCCCTGAGAGAGGAAGTGAACTTGATTTATCCACTTCTCATCCACCCTTATCTACCCTTTGAATGGCCCTAGCTCTGACCTTGATATATACACCAATAGATCCAATCAGAGGAGTTACATATTCTTGAAAAGGTTGGGATCGTGGGGAAGCAAATGGCAAAATGGAGAGAATATGAACAGATGTTTATGTTTGTGTACATCCATCCTTGTCCCTTTATTTTTTCGGTTGAGAATATTTGCTGGGCATCCTCTCAATAGGCTGAGTAGATGGCAGAGAGATGGGTTTGCAATGAAGGTAAATGATACAGCAGGCCTGATGATTCCTTCCAGCTGAAATGTAGGGTGCTAGGGGTGTAGGGTGCCAGGCGGGCACAAACTGTCTGAGCAGAACTTACAAATGCCAAGTTAAGGAGTTTGGACGTTATTCTCTAGAATGTTAGCTTATTGAAGGGATTTGGATCAAGGGAGTGCATTCCATAATGTGTATACTAGAATTTTCTGATGAAATCTGAGAAGATTGGACCCAGGTGAGCTTTGAGGCACAGGGATTAATTAAGGCACAGTTGCTCTGGGTGAGAGGTGGTAAAGCCCCCAAATCATGAGTAAATTGGAATGTGATCTATTAATAATTAATCACCAGTGAGATGACCATTTCCCTAAGAGGCCATTTCCCAAAGTTTATAATCCCTCCATGTCCTATACACACATACAGCCTTACCTCACACACGCATACGCACACAACCCTACCTCACAGCCCTACACACACACCCCTACCTCACACACATACACACGTATCCCTACCTCACACTCACACTCACACACACACACCTACCTCACAGCCCTACACACACACACCCCTACCTCACACATACACACCCCTACCTCACAGATGTACACACATATCCCTACCTCACACTCACACACACACCCCTACCTCACACTCACACACACACCCCTACCTCACACATACACACACACACACACACACACCCCTACCTCACACCATGCCTCCACACCACAGTGGCTGTGCTCATTCATTTCTGAAACATCACTTTTAAAAATGTATTTCAAAAAACTATAGAAGTTACCATGACCCTCTTTAATTTCTCTGAGAACATGATCTCGTCAAAACCCTAGACATGGCCGAGGAACTGGAGAAAGAATCAATACTGCTGACTCCACAGTCCTTCAGCTTCCCTCACTTCAGTCCAGGGGGAACATTGGGCTTCCTCTTTCCCCCAGAGTACGTCTGCCGAGCAGGGGAGAAGTTGCCGCAAACCTCTTCCATGCGGCTTGGGCCCTCTTCAAAGCAGTGATACTATTTCAACAAAAAGTCCATGTGAGTGCTCACCCTGTGGTAAAAATCCATTTAAACAGGCTCTGGTTTATTTACTGTAACCAGAGCAGTGTGGAACTGGAGCTGGGATAATTAAGCTCTAATTCATCAACACTTTGGGAACAGCACGTTTGTAGTGGAGAATTCCAGAATGGGATGGGCCAGACTGGCCTTGACTGGATTCTGGGAAGGAGCAAACATTGTCTTGGGTTGCCCACTGATTCTGACCAACACAGCCATCATGCCCTCGTCTGGGTTCAGGAGACTGTGGGGCCAGCGGGGGCCAGCCAACTAGTCTGTCCCCTCAGGGGCTGATGTAGGGGAGGTCCGGTGCTGGGAAAGCATGACCATCGTCTGCGTGCCTGGCACTGTGCTACTTTTTAAAACTGAAATTAGGTTCTAGGTTCCAGACCAAGTCCAATTTTCCTGAGAGGGTGCGCTGAGAAAATAGCCATTCTGAGTGGTTACCCGGGCATTTCATAGAACGACAGCCTTCTCCCACCCAGAGTCTGGACACTTAGATAAGGACCCTAAGACCAGAGCTTAGGATTCCTACCACAGGTTCCCAGCTGGCTTTTCCTGGGGTGCCTTTTAAAATAGCCAGTTAGAGTCAGAGTCTGTAAAAAATGAGCGACCAGTTCCCCAGCCGTCTCCTGAGTCATAAGTGCTTGGTCCCCTGTCTTCCACTCTTGCCTGTTTGTGACCCGAGTTGGAGGGCTGCCTCCCCCAGCTTGCTGCATCCGTATCCTGGGACTCGTAAACGTCAGACCTTGGGACTCTGCTTCCTGTGAGTGTATTGAAACCATGCCTTCAATCAAGATGATCTTGGAGTTTCATTTCCCCAAAATGCCCTGCTGCTGAGGAAGCTACCTGGGGACCCCTCATGGGTGTCTTGTGCCTCCTCAACCTGCAGGCCATAATCTGCATGTTCCTCACTCAGCACACGGCCAGCTGCAGGTCTTCTGGCATAGGGGGAGCCAATGAAATTTGTTTCCACCCTACTCTCCACACAGCATTTCTGGCCAGTGCCTCTGGTCCTATCAGTAACTCCCCAGAAACTCAAAAATACCAGCAATCTGGGGACGAGACATTCTGCTGTCCATTGTACTGCTCTCTTCTAAGCCCCCTGGCATCATTCCCATGGCTCTGCCTCTCCCTCAGCTTCTCTCAAGCTTCCTTTTCTGTGACTCGCTGCTAATTCTGGTTTTCATTCATTCGCTTATTGATTCATTCATTCAATTGAGAACTATTTATTGGTGTGTTTAATTACATTACAGACATAGCCCTAGGTCTAGAGTGAACAAAATAACATCTCTGCTCTCATAGAGATTACATTCTAGAGAGGGTAACAGAAAGAAAAAAAAAAAGTGTATTTCAGACTAGGAAGAAAATGATGGATAAGGGAAATAGAACATGAGAAAGTGGGTGTTATCTTATGGGGGTCAGGGGAGGTGTCTATGACAAGACAACATTAGAGCAGAGACCTGAAGAATGGGAGGGAATAAGCTTTGGAGATATTGATGGGAAGAGTTTAAGGGTAGAAGGAGAAAAGCAAGTGCAAAGGCCCTGGAGTCAGTTCATGAATGGCATATTCCAGGAAGATTTCTCTCTTATTTCTATTTTATATACATATATATAACCTTGTTATAATTTCTCATTTGCCTTTTCCCTGGAGTGGAGATCGGGGAATTCATATATATCTCCCCAGGGCCTACCACTGCTCTTGGCCTATAGTTGATGCTTAATAAATGCTTGTTGAAAGAAAAATAATCTCATTAATACTCCTAGCAATCATATGAAAGAATATATCTTTATAACTTGATAAATTGAGGAAACAGATTAAATAATGCTCACATGTGCACAGCTTGTACATGAGCAATGCTGTCTAGATTCTGATCCATGTCTCTGAGGCACGGAGCAAAAATACTTTCACAACAGTCCTACTTGTGGGGTCAGAGCGGATCCTCCTATAAGCCTAGGGTCATGTACCTGCAAAGTAGAATTTGTATCATGGCAACAGGCATCCCGAACTGTCCTGACTCTGCCTACCTGCCTGTCTGCCTTTCTGGCTACCTCCCATCATGTCCTGGGGACTAACAAATCCTGCGTTCGTGACACTGGGCTTCAAGTGGTGTTGGGTCCATCTCCACAGCTGGGCAGTGGAAGAGGGGACCACTGTGCAATACTGGTGAGAGCTGGAGCAAAGTACAGAGCACAAAGAATCGAGGAAGGCAAAGGGTCTTGAGAGGGAGAGTGGAAAGATTTTCCATCTACACACCTAGCTCCAACCAGCAGGGAAGTGAAAAAGAGGGGACAATGGCTCCCCTCCTGGCTGGGCTGGGCAGGTGACAGGGTAATAGGGACTGCTGGGAGCAGGGGCAGTTGGGCACTGCCTGTGGTGTCTACAGTGGGCAGGTGTGGGCACCAGTAGACACAAGGTTCTACCTAGTCTGGTGGTACGCCCCAGGTCCCCGGCTCTGGTGGGTTCACTCCAGGCCTGGATGTTTGCCTTGGCAGCCCTGGAACGTTAACCTTGGCCTTAGCATAATTCCCCAGTGGCCAGAAGCCAGGCCAACACACCTGAAAGTCATTAGATTGGGGGTCCTATTTTGTTCTCACATTTCTGAGCAGTGACCTGCAGCCATGTGTGACGGGCCAAGCACTCTATCAACTCGCTTTCCCCAGCCCACCCCATCCATTCACCTTTTTCACTTCATCCATCCCTGCCCAAGACCTACCAATCCTCCAAAACCCGGAGTTAACAGGGACCCTTTTCTTTCCTCTTTAATAGATATTTGTAAGGATTTTCACAGCCTTTTAAGTCAGTCTTCTTCATTTTTCCATTAATGAGGACTATGAGGCTCAGAGTGGTCAAGTGACTTGCTCAGAATCACACAGCTGATAAGGTGCAGAGTCTAGGGAGGAACTGAGGCCTAGTTGGTATCAAGAGGCTATTGAAGTGTGGAAATCACACAACCACAAATACTCTGGCCAGTCTGCATTGGCACTTCCCATCGGTGGTGCCCGAGCCCACCTTTTTCTCCTAATGTGAACCCAGGGTTTAATTGATCTGACCAGCAGCTACCAGAATACCTATTCTGATTCCACTGTACTTGCAGCCACATGAGCATCTTATGAAATTTACCTTCTTTTAAAAATATGTCTTCTAAAAATATATTTTCTAGCCTTTGTATTTTTTTAAAGCCATGGTTCTTTACCAGGGACATCTTGTCCCCCAGGGGACATTTGGCCATGTCTGGGGACACTCTGGTTCTTGCAACTGGAGCAGGAGGGTAGTTCTAATGTCTCATGAGTAGAGGTCAGCAGTTCTGTTCAACATTCTATAATGCACAAGACAACCCTCCACAATAAAAAATTATCCAGTGCAAAAGGTCAACAGTGACAAGGTTGAAAAACTGCTCTAAAGTCATAAATAAGTGCATGTAGTACTTTGTGTAGATTATTATATATTGAGAAATAAATATCATTGACAATATGGCACTATGAATCAAAGATGTGTTACAAGAAGTTTATGCCAGCTCATTCTGGCATCCAGTGCACATCTCTTCTAAATGCTAGTTTCAGTGATAATGTCAGTAGCTTGAAACTGACCATGGTGGGAATATTTACACCAGGGAAATTGGCAAATACTGCATATTAGGGCTTTGGGGGTTTTTGTTTTGTTTTTATTTTTGGAGAGCCAGTTTTATCATCATACCATTAAGAACTCTCTATGTAACAAAGATTGTACATTGTCATTCAATCCTCACAATACTATGCTATAAATAACATCATCACTCCAATTTAATATTAGGAAATGAGGCACAGAAAACTAAAGCAACTTGTCATAAATAATATCATTATTCAATGGTGGGGACAGGATTTGAAACCAGGCAGTCACTCTACAGAGTTTTTGCTTGAAGCATTACCTGCCTGGCCAAACATTAATTAGAAACAACTGTGATACACTGTGTATTCCTGGTCTATCTGAGACAGAGATATGGATATTTACATTTAGTGCATCATATTCCGATATCATCTTATAAATTTGATATCTTGATAAGTGATAGAATTTGTATGAAGTACTCTTTTTTGGGTAAATGTACATATTTATAATAAATGAAGAGTAAACAAACTCCCTATAGAGTTCTTAAAATCCTAAAAGTAGCTCTCCTTCAAATTATTGCCTAAATGTCACCTTTTCAATGAGATCTTCTCTAATCAATATCTTAAAATTGCAACTTCATTTTGTCCCCAGAAGCACCCCCTATTCTCCTCCCTTTATTTTCTCCATATTTTCTCCATATTCCTTTATTTTCTTCTCAGCACACATTCCTTAAGGCTGTGTATTTTTTTTTCATTTCCTCATCCCCAACACCTAGAACAGCATGTGGTACGTAATAGATCTTTAAGAAAAGATTGGTTGAGTGAACAGATAAATGACAAATGCAGGGGCTTCTCCAAAATAGAAGATAAACTCATCACTTATAAAAAGGTTCCATGTTTGATACATAGTTATCACAAATGCAGAGAAAGATGGGATCTACCCTTAGATAAATGTGTTAGGCATCTTTCTAATAACCAAAATTGGAAAAGACAAATTGGACACCTGAAACAGTTCAGTTTAGCTGAACTGATGGTGCTCTTCTGAAATAGTCAGAAGTTGGATTTTTCTCCCCAAGTCCTCCCAGAGCACTAACATTTGCCATCATGGTCTTTGGGATGAACTTGGGGCCCAAAGAACAGCCAGCTATAGGTACTAAATATATGTGTACAAAATGGAATCTACCAGTGCCAAGTCTTGCAGAAGGCCATGTTTATTAAAGAGGGACCTCCTTATGACTGTTGACTCTATGAACAACCCGCAGGAAAAGATGTTCAAAATGTCCTCTTAGAAAGGAGCATGGTCTTGGTTAGTGCCCCAGTCTACTGGCATTAGATAATTGTAGAGAGTAGAGTTGTTAAGTGTAGCAATAAAAAATACAGGTTGTCTAGTTAAGTTTGAATTTCAGAACATATATATATGTATGTATATGTCTATACATGTATATATATAACATATATATGTTTAAAAGTATTTGTTGTTCCTTGTTCATCTGAAATTCAAATTCAACCGGATATTCTATATTTAATCTGGCAACCCTAGCAGGGAGCTCAGGCAACACACCAGAGTTGCTTGGTTACTGTAGGGACTCTGCCCCACAGAGTGCTGAGAAGGCAAGGATGGAGACCAGGGACAGGAAGTGGTCCCAGGACATGATCAGTCAACAGTGCTGGGCACAGGCAGTCCCTGTCTTTTGCCTCGGAGAGTCATAATATTTGAGAATCAGATAGCCTCATTCCTGGAACTCACTTAAAACTCGGTTTGTTTGGTTTTTTTCCTTTTGTTTTGTTTTCATTTCTACCTGCGTTCAGTGATTTCCTTCCTCTTCTGTTATTGTGGGAACATTGAGAGTCATTCTAAAGCCTGGCTGATTCACAAAACACAAGGGACATTCCTAAAGATACGGATTCCCAGGCCCCACCTAAAAAGTAGGTCTGGGATCAGACCTGAGATTCTGTTTTCTAAAACCTCTTTGGGAGGTTCTGATAGTTAACCGTCTGGGGGAGCCACCTGAATACCTCAATTCTATCAGACATTCTACACTATTGAAGAATCTTGGAATTCAGTTTCATAGGGACAGTGATCAAGGCTGGAATTAAATTTGGCCCACCTGTGGAATGGGAGCAATACTGGAAAATAGGGCTGAGGATGCTGTGCAAGGAAGGACCAAAGTCCTGGTTCATAAAAGGTTCATATAAAGGCAGGCTATGGGGAAAACAGACATAAACTTCACAGGGAAATAGGGGTAATGTGAGTAGAAGGTCTAAGATGAATAAAGTGGCTGCTGCCATGAGGAATGTGCGTCACAACAGTAAATTCCAGAGAATAAAGTTGTTGGTACTAGGGAGGCATTGCCCCCAGGCGGGTTGTAGCACAAAATCAAGTAATCTGAAAAATTAACTCATCTAGGTTTGAATATCTTTATATGGAAAATGAAGACTCATTAATTTCTTCATTTATTTATTGAACACAAGTGTCCGTGAGCCAAACATCTACTGGAGTGTTAGAAAATCAGCAATGAATAAAATATATAAGATGCCTGCCTTCGCAAAGCTTATAGGCTATCAGATAATAATCAAGGAAAAGGGGTAAAAATAAGCAAGGAAAAGGAAACAAGTAGTGATTACTGTAACTAGTTATTGGTCTGGAACAAGGAGTTATATTAAAAGATGCTTTCAATAAATTAAAGACATGTATACACATTCAGAGGTATGAGTGTAGCGGACAAAGGGTAGAGTGCATATCCATGAAGGTGCAGCCTGGAAAGCAAATCCTGTGTCAGGTATTTCAATAGAGAGAATTTAATGTAAGGAATTTGTCTCAAGATATAAGAAGAGCTAAAATAGGGAAAGAAGATGAAGCAACCCAGAGATTAGCAACTGTTCTAATCTAACTGCTGTCTCTTCCAGGGCTAGAGGGACGAAGGAGCCCCTCTCCTACTACCTTCCTATCTCCTGCCAGCATTTCCTTCTGGCTGAGCTCAACCAGGGGCCCGAGGTCAAAGGAGACTGAATAATGGGGTCCTCAGGTGTCAGCCTCTGGACACACAGGGTAACAAAGGCAGATAGTTGATCAGGGATGAGGGTGATAGCAAACAAAATAACTCACAAAGAATCCCAGACTTCTGATGATTTGATAGTTGGCTGATCATCAAGAAGTTGGTTCATGCTCTAGCTGTCCAGCCAGAATCTTAGACCATATGCCGTGGGTCCATTTTACCCAAAGACTTTCCTTTTTTAGACTAAGGATAAAGGTTTGGATAGCTGCTTCAAAGAGAGAGTCCTCCAAAATGGGGTGGTGGAGCTAGCCCGGACCAGGTCACGAGAGTGGTTGTTAAACTTTCAGAAATCTTTTGTGCCAGTTGTTATCATGGCCATTATTTTTTTTTTTTAAGATCGATTTGTTTATTTTAGAGAGAGAGAGAGAGAGTGAGTAGGGGGCAGGGGCAGAGGGAGAGGAGAAGTAGACTCCACTGAGCCCAGTAACCCTGAGATCATGACCTGAGCTGAAGTCAAGAGTCGGACGCTTAACCGACTGAACCACAGGTGCCCCTATCATGGCCATTATTAAAATCAAATTAACAAACTCACAAACAAGTTGCATTAAGAGCAAAGGTAATAAATACTCAAAATTCATGGCTTTCTAATTGTTTACTCCTTTTTATCATTACCTACGTTGGTGAGGTTATCTACACCTACTGTGTTCATGTTGTGGAAACACTGCGGAATGGAGTGCTATCGTCCACCTATTCTCAGTGTCCATGTTTAGTGATTTCACCTTGATAATTTGAAACTGGTCCTAATGGGAATATTTACATCATGGGAATTTGCATATGCCACAAATCAAGGTTGGTTGGGTTTGTTTTTGTTTTTGTTTTTTTCCAAGAGAACTAATTGTTGACATTTACCAGCACAACACTGGAGTCTCCCCTCCCCACTGAAACTTGACCAGACCGGAACAATGAAGAATAAATATTAATGACGTCATGAATCCTTAAATGCCTTTATCTCTTTGATGAGAAAAGTCATTCAATGGCTTTGAATTCAAGCCATTCAAAGGCAAACACCAGTTTCTGACACCTTGGGTTTTTTTTCCTCCCTTGCCTGAAGATTTAAATAAATAAAAAATTGTCTTTTTCCATGCCAAGACTTCAAGTTAGAGTAGTTGAGTCTGACATACCCTGAACTAAGAAGGTACGTTGGAGAGATGCCAAAGGAGTGGGAAGTGATGAGAACTAGCAATTAGGCGGTGACTTGGTTTTGTTAAAAAACTCTTGTGTGCCTGTGTATCTATGTTACATATATAATTGTATGTGTGCGTGCATGCGTGTGTGTGTATATATATATATACATATATATGCAAAAGATCTTTATGTATCCATATTTCCCCTTTATCAGTAGGTTATGCTGAAAGAGAGTGAGCCTAGAAGTTAGATAGACCTGGATTTGAATGTCTCAGTGATGTGGTGATACTGGGGAAATTTCTTCTTGTTTCCTTGCCTACAAGTTGGAGATAATAGTACACCCCTCATAATATAGATAGAGGATATGACAGAAATTGGCACAATTCAGTTGTCCACTTGCTTTGTTTATTAAATATACTTCATTTAGAGAACACAGTAAAACAAGTAAATGCAGTCTGCCCTACAGAAATCATAGTTTTGTAGGAGAGTCATGTGTTAAACGTTTTGCTTAAAATAATTTTGCGATTGTGATGATGAATCTACTGAAAGAAGGTATCTTTCAAGCAAAACGTATCAAGCAAAACTGAAGAGTCAAGAAGAATGTGGGCACCCCAGAATATTCAGTTTTCTTTCTCTCTTCTGTCTTGCCCTCTGGTAGCAGCCAATATCCATCCCTGCCCACATGTCTTGGGCCACATCCCTTCCATTTGCTCAGAAATATGCACCAGGGTCTACAAGTGTTTGCTTATAGCTTTTCCTGAAGCAGCTGAAGGCTGCTTTTCCCGAAGCAGCTGAAGGCTGCTGTGCCCTGCTGCGGATAGACAGGCAGTGCTAGAAATAGCCCCCTGGGAGCAGTTTCCCCAACACAAGGAAGGCTTCTGGGCCATTCATTGTCTGCTAGAGTCTCCTCCCTGGAATCCAGCTCCAGGTGCCCACAGTACTGTCTCCTAGCACATTTTGGCTGCTCTCTCTTTTTCTCACTTCCCTATTCTCCTACAGCTGTTGTACCATCCAAATAAACTATTTGCGCCAACTCTTAGACTCAGATCTGCTCTGAGAGCCTAAACCAAGAAAGCTTCTCTCAAAGGTGTGTCCCCATGCTGGGCACAAAATGTGGTCCCCAAATTGCGAACAGACTTCTAGGAATAGATAGGTTATATAATGAAAGATCTAAACCAGGGCAATGTGGAGAGTGACGGGGGCCAAGTATGCCCCCTTCACTTGAATGTATGCCAAGAGGACAGTAGACAGAAACCACAAGTATGCTGGCAAATATGGTCAGCCTGTCTCGGAGACGCTTCAACCCTCAACCCTCCCAATAGAAACTCCAGGCCAGAGTTCTGGGGGCTGACCAGGGGTCTCTGAGCGCCCCTCAGGAGAAGGTAGCACGATAGTTAAGTCATCTCTCAGAACCTTGGGGCCTCCCATTCCCAGGGCAGCAGCTCGCCGCACGCAGGGGAAGTTTATTTCTACCTGAGCACTCACACAAACTCACCGTTTTTAGGAGGAAAAACAAAACAGATTTGTCAATGTCTGTCACTTCCTTTGTGCGGCTGCACTTTTTTAGGAGCCAAGGAGTCCCCAGTGAGTGTGGATCGCACCAGTGCATGAGAAATGATTGACTTGGAGAGCTTTGCTGAAATGCCTGCTGATGTTGGAATCATACTTGACTGGATGTATTTCCCGTGCACTGGGGCTGCCGTGGGTGCACTGGGGACAGGGAGGAGGGATTCTCAATGAAGGAAGTTTCTATGCAAGCCCCGCAGCCCGTACGGATCAGGTTTCAGCTTCAATTTGCTCATTCCTCTTGCGTTTTTCTTTCTCTCGAAACATTTAAACTCAGAGAGCTATATAAGTTCAAATGTTCTTTTATAGAGTGAAATAAACAGCTTTTATAGCCTGAAAACAGCAAGCTTGGAGATCAACCATTCACCATTGAAGCAGGCATGTTTAAGTCGAAGAAATAGATGGCATTCTCTTCCTTATTGTTAGCTATATTTTTTCCCCAAAACTAATAGGAGGTAGCGTGTAAATTAGCTGCCTTCCAAGTTGCCAGGGAAAGAAGTTAATGCAGCCTCTGGGCATTTTGCTACAAGGCTGCCCCCCTCTGGCTCCCACCACAATGTGATTTGTGGAGAAATCAAGTATGTTTAAGAAAGAGCAGTTCGGAATTCAGGCACGTCAAAGTCATGGTCTCAGGAACCGGTCATTCTTTCCTCACCTTCTAGTGACCATGCCTGTCTTCTCAACACATCCTTTACTTTTCTCTAGATGCCAAAATGTGTAACTGAGTTTAAGGTGAACTTTGGCAACCCATGGTTCCAAACTACACGTGATGGATGGGTTAGGTTGAAAGGCAGAGAACATGGAGAGGACAGATGAAGGCTAGCGCTGGCCTTTTCTCTCCGGAAATCATTTATAGCATCGTGTCTTTAGGACTCTTTCTTCATTTGGGGATAAGGAAGCCGCAGGAACATTCATGTGGGAGGTAGAGACCCATGCTGGATATACCGGGGGGTCCCAAATCTTTTCTATTGGTGCTGAAGTAGAAAATTCTTGTCCATGTATTTAACAGTAGCATACTATGGGCACATCACAGGGTGGCCCTCGGGCTGTTCCAACGCCCTGATCCCTCTCTTTCACCAGTACTTATAATTAGATGTTGCAACCTCAGAAAGCACCTCTCTTCAATTGCCCTGATTTTCTAGCCACACTTCTTTAATCACTCTCGAGCATGCACTCCAGAAACACAAGTTGCCCTGCAGTGTTCCCCAAAGTTCGTTTTCTTCAAGCAACTGAATCTCTCTTCCACCCCTTCAGCGTAGAGGACCTTCCTTTCTTCTAATCCTTAATCTAATCTCTTAATCTAATCTGCTTAAATTAATTTGTTAGGGCTGTTGTGACAACATTGCCCAGTTTGGGCGGCTTAACCACGGAAATTTGTTCTCCCACAGTTCAGGAGGCTGGAAATCCAAAATCGAGATGTCTTTCGGTAAGGTTGGTTCCTCCTGAAGGTTAAGGGAGAAATCTGACCCAACCCTCTCCCCTTGCTTCCAGCGGTTTTCTCGCAATCTTCCGAATTCCTTGGCTTTTAGAAGCATCACCCCAGTCTCTGCCTTCAGCTGCACATAGCATTCTCCGTGTGTATATGTCACTGTGTCCAAACTCCCCCCGTATATGAGGATATCAGTCACCTTGACCCACCCTAATGACTTCACTTAACTCAATACATGTCCGATGACCCTATTCCCAAACAGGTCACATTCTGAGGTATTAAGGGCTAAGACATCAACATAGAAATTTTGGGGAGACACAATTCAACATCCTTAACAATGCTCATTCCATGAGTCAGTACAATAGAGTTGGGAGCTTCTCCCACCTCCCTGCGCACACATTTGATTATTTTCAGTGACCACAGTATAGCAGTGATTTCACTGAACTTCAACTGTTTGTTCAAATATCTCCTACACTTGTTTGTAAGTTGTATGAGATCATGACCCCATCTATTCCCTTCAGCCTGTGGATGCTCAGTGAATGTTTCTTGAATAAATACTAACCCACTCAGAATTGCCTCCTTTTTGCTAAGGACTAGAGGAGAAGCATGAAGAGCTAAGTCATAGGGACACCTGGGTGGCTCAGTGGGTTAAAGCCTCTGCCTTCGGCTTGGGTCGTGATCTCAGGGTCCTGGGATCCAGCCCCACATCAGGCTCTCTGCTCAGTGGGGAGCCTGCTTCCCCCTCTCTCTCTGCCTGCCTCTCTGCCTCCTTGTGATCTCTCTCTCTGTCAAATAAATAAATAAAATCTTTAAAAAAAAAAAAAAGAGCTAAGTCATAAAGGGTTCCACCAGCCACTTCCTCTTATAGACAGGTCATAAGGGAAAAAGGGTGATCCCTGGGCTCCCAGATTAATTTCTTCTGGCTTTCTCCCCTGAAAGTCATCATTCATCCACCCATTTCTCCTGCTTTGCTTTTTTCCCTGTATTTGCAACCCTGCTTACTCCCTACTGCCACTAAGACACTTCCCACATATGTCCCTGATGTGTACTGAATCTAAGCAGCTATTATCATGAGGTTAAGGGAAGTATGGAAAACTGGGAGCTTATCAAAATATTCTTAATACAATTTATAGTCTGTCAGCAGTTGTTTATGCCTTCATATTAATCCAGGGATTTATATTTATTTTATTCTGATGATATAATATGATGTATAATTTCTTTTGAGAGTTTGGAATTGCTTTGTAGAAATATAGGACTTGAGTCATGAATCCTAATGCCTTGCTGCCAACAGGCTTTTGTCATGCTGAGGAGGACGTTTCATGTCTCTTCCCATTCTGAAGAGAACATTTCACACCCCAGTGGTTTAATAAAAATGGAGTGTGTGATCATGATCTTGAGCAGGCTTTCTGGGAAGCTCTTAGGTGGGGCTACATTTGCTAGACATATTTGAAGTCCTAGCCAGATCCATAACCCCTGATTTGGAAATGCTTCTCCCATTCCATCCTAAGGGAGAGGCAGGGGCAGCCATGTTTTACACGGGGTGACTCTGCTTTTTGGTCCTACCTGAAAAGCATATGGGAAGATACCCAACTAAGGTGGAGCCAATCAGCTTCACTCTTGAGAATATAAACTAAGCCTTGCAAAATGAGCTGTAAGATTGGGACTGACTCTGGATCAATAAGGTCATAGAAGGGCTAGAACCAGTATTGCTCCCACAAACTGTATGCTAACCAAAGTTATAGGGAAGTGGAAATGTATAGCCTTACAAAAGAAATGGGCTGCACAGAGGAGTATATGTTCTGTGTGCAGGGAAAGCAAAGACTCGGAGCCACCTTGACAAACATCTAACATCAGGTTGACTAATGACACGCTTCCCTTTAATATGCTACTTTGGGAGGTCTTCTATTTATTGCAACAGTGATGTCCATGATGAAGATCCTTTTGTTGGAGGCTCTAACCAAAAAACCATAGCATAGGACTATTTTGATTGAGGGTTCAAAGTAGAGATAACTTTGGTGGTCTGTGTATTAGTTACCTATGCCACATAACAAATTATCCCCAAACAGCATCGTCAAACAATAAACACTTATTCTCTCACCCAGTTTGCATGAGTCCAGAATCCAGGAGTAGCTTAGCTGGGTGATGCTGCCTCCTAGAGTAGCAATTTGGCTATTGGCCAGGACTGCCTTTGAAGACTTGATTGGGCTGGAAAATCCACTCCCACTGTATCTCACTTACCTGCCTGGCAAGGTAGTGCTGGTTTTTAGTAGCACTAAAACCAGTGCTACTGATTTAGAAGCCTCAGTTCCTTGCTAGATGGGCCCCTCCATAGGTCTGTTTGCATATCCTCGTGGTGATGGCAGTTGGCTTTTCTATAGCTGGTGACCCAAATAAGAGCTAAGTAGAAACTCTTTTATGACTTAGCTATGGAAGAGCCACCTTAATTTTGACCATAACCTATCGGTTACATAGGTCAGCTCTCTTCAGTGGGAGAGGTGACTGCCCAGGATAAGAAAAGCAGTTGAGAGTCATCTTGGAGCCTTGGATACCAGTCTGTGACCAAGAAAGACACCACTCTAATTCATAAGAAAGAGAAAATTGAGGCAGCTTCTTCCTCCCATACGGTTCCCAGATGTTACTTACGTGTACACACTCGCCTACCTGCCAGACACACCAGTCTCTATACCTGTGTTCATACTATTTCCATCTTGCCAACACTCTTCCTTCCCTCTTCCTTAAACTCCTTGCTCATACTTATCCTTCAAGGCCCTATTCATGCGATTTACCAGCCCCTGGGAAAACAGTCTGTGCCCCTCAGTGTTCTGTGTACTTCCTGCATTGCTCTCTTATCACATTTTTTTCCATTCAGTGGCTCTATCTTGAAAAAGATACTATGCTAAGTATTATAGACAGGAAATAAGGTAGAGATCCATTATATAGTTGTTGGAGGAGTGAGAAGCCAACAGGCATGGTCTGAACACTGGCTAAGACCTCAACTGGATGCAAATTCCTGCAGTTGAGTCTCAGCCTCTGGGTTAATCTCCAGACTTTCCTAGAATCACCAGCCCCAGGTCAGAGCAGCACTGTCCAGCAAATGCTGAAGTGAGCAATGCTCTGTAATTCCAAACCAGCACTGAGAACATCTTAGAATATGTGCTCTTTCCCCAGGTCTTTATATCACTAAGTTGTTCTCATCTATCACTTTGTGGTGAATAAATCCAGAGTGATTCCCTGGTAGGACTGAAATGGAGCTTATGTGTTATTGGGCCAATGACCACAGGTCTCCCCTTGCCTTCTCCACTCAGCCTGCTCAGAGAGAAAATGGATCAGGACATTCCCTTTTTGGAAACAGAGGAAAACATGCTCTGGTTAGGTGTGTGTATGTGAGTGCACATACGCGCGTGTGTGTGCACATACGCGTGTGTGTGCGTGCATGTGCGCACGTGCATGTATATGGTTCTTGAACAGGAGAAGCATCTACCAGGCCCTGGGGATGGAAGACACAGAGCTGTTGGAGATTTGTTTAACACAGTCTTGATGCAATGTTGTGTTGGTCTCTCTCCACTCCTGAGAATTAATCCCATCAACTAAGATTTATTGCTGTATATTATGCACCTGGCACCATGCTAACCCCTTTATAACATGAAGGCTAAGAGTAAAAAGAGGTGGCAGGACCAGAATCAGGGAGTCTCCAAATCTAGACACCACCCCCACCCCCAGCACTGCCCAGAATGAGACTTTGCTTGAGTGCCGTGTCCCCAGGATCTTCTTGATTCTTCTGTCCTGCCATTTGCTCACCTTTTAAGAGACAAGATGAGCGTATAATTTTTAACCCCCCCCTTACACATTCATTCAGTCAACAACCAGCTTCCTAAGGGCAGGGAGGTGTACGTGAGGCCATCCTTCACCCCAGTTTACCCGGTTAATGCCAGTGGTGTCAGTACTCCAGTGGGCTCAGAATGCCTCCCACTCCCTAGTATTCTCAAAAGTCCCAGTTTACATGGTGCATAATACGATCACAGTGCCTGGAACATGATAGCTTCATGCTAAATACTAGTTACTTACTGGGAAGCAGTATCATGCCCAGGCTGAGGTAGTACCCCCTAAACACAGTCTGTGCCTCTCAGAGGAGGCAAATGGGGCCCTGACAATCAGAAATGCCCCCGCTCCATGCCCCTTACCCCAACATCCTGACACTTCCCCTTTCATGAACAGCAGTGGGGCCAGAGGTTCAAGTGCCCATGGTTTAACCCTATACTCTCAGACTGAAAGCCATATACCCTTGCCCTGGGTCCCTAGTGCCAAGATAGGGCCTGTCCTCCCACATCCCCTACTTTGCCTCCTTTCTCTCACTGTCTGAACTTGTGTCTTCTTCCTTCCCTTGAGTCTGGCCACTAATAATGCTTCCTTCTGATGAAAAGCCCCAGCCCTGTGGGACCACATAGTAAAGGGATGTCAGCATCAACCAGGCCTGGGGCATGCTGGGGTCAGTGGCCTCAGCCTTCTCTGTGGTCACTGCTGGCCCAGGTTTAAAGGCATTAGTCAGTCCTGTCCACACCCCCGTCCTTGGGGGCCCACACCTTTGATCCTCTACACCACTCTCTCCATAACCACATCCCGGCTCTTGCAAGTTATAAACTGCCACGTCTGCCCTCTTTGGATGCCTATGGTGTTTGTCCTTCTCTTTCTGCCATTTTGCAGTTAAAGGCTTTATACACATTGGCCCACTTCCTCAGCACCACTGCCTGGCTGGCCCTTTCTCATTTCAACTGGCAATATCTCAACTGGCAAGCCATCCATTCTAAGAGACTTCCCATGACCACTCACTCCCAAAGCATCCCTAAGAACACAGTTTATCACAAGTTAAATAGCTGTATTAAGCGTTGTCATTTGGTTTCTCCACTGGACTATAAAGCCCACAAGGCCAGGTACAATGCCTGACTTTCTACCATAATCTGTCCATACAGGTTTGGTAGGTCACTGTTGATGAGATATGGATATAGTTTCTATGCACTTCACTCTGTCTCCCAGGGATACGAATATTCATATTTCTCCAAAAAGAATCACTTAGTGTTTCACTTTTGCATTCAGCTGGGGAATGATTTCAACTTTATATCTTTGTCCTTCTGACACCTCATTATACTTCACAGATCCTCTGATGCTGAAGACAATAGCTCATGTTTGCATGTGGTTATTTTATTATCCTAAGATGGGATGTTGATTGTTATGACTGAAGGGGACTGGGAAAAGGAGAGGATTGTGGAAATTATTGGTTATTTATGGCTACTCTTCACCATGAACTGGGCAAGGATCTTTACATACTTCAAAGCCATACACAGACTTAGACTGTTTGGGCTGCTATAACAAAATACCACCAACTGTGTCGCTTTTAAATAGCAATCTGTTTCTCACAGTTCTGGAGGCTGGGAGTCCAAGATCAGGGCACCAGCATGGTCAGGCTCTGGTGAGAACCCTCTTCCAGATTACAGACAGCTAACTTTCATTCTATCACTATGGCGGAAAGAGAGCTAGCTCATTCTTTGGCCTTTCCTTAGAAGGGCCCATTTACGAGGGCTCCACCCTTGTGACCTAATCACCTCCAAAGGCCCCACCTCCAATTACCAACACCTTAGGGGTTACGTATCAACATATGAGTTTTAGGGGAGGCACAAACTTTTAATCTATAAAGCAACTAGTGAAAGCCAGATGGGACATCATCTGCTAATGGTGATTTTCTGTCTAGAAGGCTGTCTAGAAATTCTAGTTTCCATGGTTTGATGAGTGTTACCTTTAGTCCTTGCAGCATTCATTTGCCATCTCTTGCTTTTTAAGGTTACAATTAATAGAAACCTCAACTCAAACTGGCTTAAATGATAACAGAATTCAATGGCCCATGTAACTAAACATTTCAGGTATATCCACTTTGTGCAGGATGATCCAAGATTTAAATGTTATATTGAAGACTATTTTCTATCTAGGCATTTCTTGGCTACGCTTGCTAATTGTGGGCAACATTTTCCGAAAAGCTCTTCTTAGGTCTGTTGAGGGCCACCAACAGCTTCTGAAGTTCATATCCTTCCTCATTCATATCCATTGTGGGTGGGGGGAGTATGCAGGGAGCTTCTGGTTTCATCCTCTGGAGAAATAGGTTGTCCTCCCCTTGCAACTTCCGAAAATGTCCCCTCAGGCTAAGGATTCTGGCTGGGTTGCATGCTCGGTCCTATGGTCTGGATAGAATGAACTCATTGTCCTAAGTCAACCAGAGACTGTGGCCTAACAGTCAACCCCATTGCAAGTGCATGGTGGGAGGAAGGAAGAATGGTGAATTCCAAATTCCCAATTAGAAATCAGCACACTATTGGAAGAGAAGCCAGGAATGAGCACTGGGAAGAGAACCAAAGGATGTTCTTGTGACAGTCTACCTATAGAGTCATGATGGTTTGCTTAGAGGTCAATCATTAGTTTGTTCATTGAAGGGACTTTATTCTAGCATCTGACATATACCAAGGGAGCTGAGGATACAGAGAAACAACTGCTAATGAGCACTCACAGCCCAAAGATGAGATTACTATCCGTTTAAACAATATGTCAGAGAGGTGGCATTTTCTCTGGGTCTTAAAGAGATGTCTGATTTTCCTGGCAGAAAGTGTTGAGTGAGGGTTGGTAGTGGAGGGAAGACATTGTATGCATGTGTGATGGCATAAAGTCCTGAACAAGCAGGGCAGGTCCAAAGAATTATGGAAAGTTCTCTTAAGGTAGCGCCGAGTAGGGAGGGATGAGAGTGGTAGGAAGGAGGGAAGGACCCAAGGAGGGCCATGCCATGTTGGCTAGATGTACCACTGCTCAAGGAACTGGTGGTGCTTTCAGTGGATCTTAACCACAGGAAAGAACTGGCTGAACCATTAGGGAGAAAATATTTGCTTCCTAGTTTTTGCCATCAAAGAATATAAATAGTATACTTAAAAAGTTAAATTTTTAGAAAATGAAAAACATACAAATACTTCTCACCTAGGCAACATACTACTAAGTATTTCACAAAAACTGGAAAACATAACTAAAACTGAGGCATAAATACTTGAACTCTGTCTTTTTTTCCTTTGTTTTTTTATTTTTTTAATTGAAGTATGGTCGACATGCAATATTACGTTAGTTTCAGATGTGCAACATAGTGATTCAACAATTATATACATTACAAAATACTCACCACAGTAAATATAGCTACCATCAGTCACCAGACAACATTATTACAATATTACTTACTATATTCCCTATGCTGTAATTTTCATCCCTGTGACTTATTTATCACTTTGTTTCATCATTATAAGTGTACTCTTTAATCCCCTTCACCTATTTTACCCGTCCCCTCACCCATTTCCCCTCTGGGAACCATCAATTTTTTTCTCTGTAGTTAAGAGGCTGTTTCTCGGTTTGTCTCTCTTTTTTTCCTTTGCTCGTTTATTTTATTTCTTAAATTACACATATGAGTGAGAGCCTATGGTATTTGTCTTTCTCTAACCGATTTCACATAGCATTATACTTTCTAGCTCCATCCATGTTGTTGCAAATGACAAGATTTTGGGGTTTTTTGCTTTTGTTTTTGTTTTTTTGTGGGGTTTTTTTGTGGCTGAATGATACTACACTGCATATATATATATACCACATCTTCTTTATTTATCTATCTATCACTAAACACTTGGGCTGCTTCTATAATTTGGCAATTGTAAATAATGCTGCAATAAACATCTGGGTGCATATATCCCTTTGAACTAGTATTTTTGTATTCTTTGGGTAAATGCCTAGTGGTGCAATTGCTGGATCATAGGGTAGTTCTATTTTCAACTTGTTGAGGAACCTCTATACTGTTTTCCACAGTGGCTACACCAATTTGCATTCCCACTAGTAGGGCATGAGGGTTCCTTTTCCTCCACATCCTTGCCAACACTTGTTGTTTCTTGGACTGTTGATTTTAGCCATTCTGACACATGTGAGGTGATATTGCATTACAATTTGATTTACATTTCTTTAATGATGAGTGATGTTGAGCATCTTTTCATGTGTCTGTTGGCCATCTAAATGTCTTCTTTAGAGAAATGTCTGTTTATGTCTTCTGCCAATTTCTTAATCAGATTATTTGGTTTTTGGGGTGTTGTTTCTGTTCTTTATATATTCTGGATACTAACCCTTTATCAGATATGTTACTTACAAATACCTTCTCCCATTTAGTAGGTTGCCTTTTAGTTTTGTTGGTTCTTTCCTTTACTCTGCAGAATTTTTTTTTATTTTGATGTAGTCCCAGTAGTTCAATTTTGGTTTTGTTTCCTTTTTCTCAAGAGACATATCTAGAAAAATATTGCTATGGCCAATATCAGAGAGATAACTGCCTATGCTCTCTTCAGGATTTTTATGGTCTCGGGTCTCACAGTTAGGTCTTTAATCCATTTTGAGTTTATTTCTGTGTATAGTGAAAGAAAGTGATCCAGTTTCATTCTTTTGCATGTGGCTGTCTGGTTTTCCCAACACCATTTGTAGAAGAGGCTGTCTTTTTCCTATTGTATATTCTTACCTCCTTTGTCAAAGAATTATTGATCATACCATTGATCAATGGTTTTCAAATGGTTTTCAACCATTGATCATGGTTTTCTGTTCTATTCCATTGATCTATATGTTATTTTTATGCCACTACCATACTGCTTTAATTACTACCACTTTGTAATGTAACTTGAAATCTGGAATTGTGATACCTGCAGTTTTGTTTTCTTTTTCAAGAATTCTTTGGCTGTTCGAGGTCTTTTGAGGTTCCATAAAAATTTTAGGATTGTTTGTTCTAGTTCTGTGAAAAATACTGTTGATGTTTTGATAGAGATTGAATTACATCTGTAGGTGCCTTTGGAAAGTATAGACATGTTAACAATATTTGTTCTTCCTACCCATGAACATGGAAAGTCTTTCCATTTCTTTGTGTTGTCTTGAATTTCTTTCACCAGTGTTTTATAGTTTCCAGAGTACAGGTCTTTCACCTCTTTGGTTAAGTTTATTCTTAGACATTTCATTGTTTTTTTCTTTATTTCACTTCCTGCTGCTTCATTATTAGTGTATAGGAATTCAGCAGATATCTGCACATTGATTTTGTATCCTGAAGCTTTACTAAATTCATTTACCAGTTCTAGTTGTTTTTTGGTGAAGTCTTTAGGGTTTTCTATATACAGTATCATGTCATCTGCAAATAGTGAGAGTTTTATTTCTTCCTTGCCAATTTAGATGCCTTTTGTTTTTTTGTGTTGTCTGATTGCTATGGCTAAGACTTCAACTACCATGTTGAATAAAAGTGGTAAGAGTGGACATCCTTGTCTTCCTGACCTTAGGGGAAAGTCTCAGTTTTTCACCACTGAGTATGATATTGGTTGTAGGTTTTTCATAAAAGGTCTTTATTATGTTGAAATATGTTCCCTCTAGAGCTACTTTGCAGAGATCTTAAAATGAACAACTCTATTCACAATGAAACAACTAAACATCTAACATAAAAAAAAAAAAAAGAAAATGGAGAAAATATTAGCCACATACGTGGAAGCAAATATCTGATATCTTCAGTATTAAAAGAGACCTTATACATAAATTTTTTAAGTTATAAAGAAATGGTAAAAAAAAAAAACCCTGATAAATAATGGATAATAAGATTATGAACACATTTTTAGCCATATTGTTAATAAAATGAATATAAACTAAAGTAAGTTATAAGTTTTCTATCAGAATGACAAAGAATTTTTGTTATTTTTATTTTGTTTGTTTTACATAATACTTACCAGTGCTGGCATACATGATCAGAAATGTACACACAATGCCAGTGCTGGCATACATGATCAGAAATGTCCACAGTGGCTACACCAATTTGCATTCCCACTAGTAGGGCATGAGGGTGTTTATCATAAGGGTGTTTATCTCAGCATTTCTTTTTTGTTGTTGTTTATCACTACCCAGAGTTTGGCCCAGCCTGGTCCTAAGCACTTCTGCATGTTTTAACTCATTTATTCACACAAGGAAACTGACACATACTGCAGGTGTGTGGTGAAGACCCATGGCAATTCAGGAGCAGAACAGGGTTTAGAACATGGTAGTGTTTAGAACATGAGATAAACATCACAAGGGTGTTTATCTCAGCATTTCTTTTTTGTTGTTGTTTATTCAAGTAATCTCTACACCCAGTAGGAGTTCAAATTCACAACCCCATGCTCAAGAGTCACAGGTTCTTCTGACTCTGAGCCAGCCAGGTGTCCCAGAAAATGTTTCTGTAAGAGGATATAATCTAACATTCAATAACAGATAAAATTAAGTCAGGGATACCTATATGGTATGACACTATTCAGTCAATTAAAATTGTTGTGGTTGACAAATATTTATGGCAATGGAAAGATCGATACGGTACAGTTTAAAAGCATCTGAGTATGTTTTAATATATTATGTACATTACAACACCATTTTTGTTAAAATTTAAATATATATTTAATATTTTATACTTATAAATTTAAACTTGTAAATTTTAATATATCTCACATATTCTCAAGATAAAAATTCTGGGGCCAAGATAGGCAAAAACCAGGGTATTTATAGACTCTTTAGTAGTTTTCTCTGAATGGTAAACTTCTGGACCTTCTTTTTCATTATTTTATATATCTGTATTTTCTCTCATGCATTCCTTCTTTTTTCTCTCTTAGTCTTTAAAATTTTTAACAGATCCCAAATAATGAAAATTTTCATTTTAGTGATTGAGTTATTTAACTTAAATGCAGTGTATGTGACAGTCATTTTTTAATGAGGGAAAGATAGGAAACAGAGGTGGAGCAATGCAGTGTGGAATGAAAGCCCAGGATGAGAGGAGGGGTCTGGCAATGGGACCAGCGCTGTCCAGGGTTCTCATCCACTCTGCAGGAAGGCAGGATGAAGCCCAAGGGATACAGCTCAGTACAATCTACAGATACTTTTAATGGGGAGTGGGGGAGGGTTGTTCACAGGGACAGATGAGAGAAAGCCTAAGCACATTAGCTTCTTTTTTTTCTGCAAAATGGGGACAATAGTCCTTCCCCTTTTCCAAGGGTTTTCAAAAGGATCCAAATACATTCTGAATATGAGGTGCTTGCACACTTTAATGCCACCAGACATCAGGGCATTAGCCCTCTCTAATCCTAAATATTGAGACTATCTTGGTAGTGATAAAGGAGGTGCGGTTCCAGTTGAAGTCCTCTCTGTAGATGAGGAATCCTGGAAAAACAGAGGTTGTCTCCCCACCTTGTCCCTCCCCACCCCTGTAATGACTCACCCTTTTAATAGAGTTTGGCCCAGCCTGGTCCTAAGCACTTCTGCATGTTTTAACTCATTTATTCACACAAGGAAACTGACACATACTGCAGGTGTGTGGTGAAGACCCATGGCAATTCAGGAGCAGAACAGGGTTTAGAACATGGGCATTTTGGTCCCTGAATTTGTGCTTTAACCACTGTTATTCTATGTCGTGTGTCGTGTATCATGGGTCCCAAATGAGATGGGACAAGTGGATGGAGGAAAAGACATGAGGTTAGGAAGGAGGAGAGAACAGGATGATGACGAAGCTTTGTGCTGCGTGGGTGATAGGCAGTATTGAGACATGTCAAAGGAGGAGCATTCACTTCTATATAACTCACCGTGGGTTGGTCCGATCTCTTCCATAGCAAGAAACAGGGCTATCGGGGGTTAAGCAGAATGAGAACTCTTGCCTTTGTCACCGAGGAGCTAATGGGGAGAAGCAGTTTCTAGCAGCTAAGTTTGCTCCAATAACCAGGGAAGATTCTGTTTAAAGAATATTTTCTCTGTCATAAATTCACAAATGATTCTGTCTGCCTGGCTTGGATATGTGGGACTTGACCTTGCCGGGAGGAAGAGATGCACCTTCACGGCCCGAGGCATCCCTGAGGGCAGGGTTCTGCCAGAAGCCTTCCTCCACAGTAGCTGTAGACAGGAAGCCCAGGGTCTGAGGGTCTCCTAGCCCTGGTGTCTATTCTTGGACACCTCTCTCTGCTGGTGCAGGGCTCCCCTGGGTGCTTAAGAATTCCTCGCTCAGTGAATTTACCCACAGTACAGGCCATCCTGCCATGATGTTGCCAGAAACCTGGCCTCCAATCTGGGACAAGCATGGTGGGACTCGGCTGTGTGTGCTAAACCTTGCCTATGGCCCCTCTCAAAAAAAAAAAAGGTTCATTCAAACAGCCCCAAATTGTTAACAATCCAAAGGTCCACCAACAAAAGAGATGAAGCTATTGTGGTCTATCCCTCCTGTGGACCACTGGCACACACACACAAGCACACAAAGACAGATGAGCCTCCCAGATGTGCTGAGGGAAAAGGCTGGTCACAGAGACAGCGCGCTGAATGAGTGCATTTAGATGAAATTTAAGAACAGGAAAACTAATTATAGGGCCAGAGGTCAGAGAGTCCCCTATATGGGAAGGAGCTGGTGGGAGCCCTGCAGGCAGCTAGAAATGTCCTCTTACTGTGATGGGAGAGGTGGTTTCACAGGTGTCTGCCTATGTAAAAGTTCATCAGCTTATACAGTTGATTTGAGGACTTCACCATAAGTTAGTTGTGTCTAATAAATGGCCGAGATACTTGAGCTTCTGCTGTCTTGTTTAGTGTGGTCTTGAAACTGTGTCTGGATTCCAAATGTTTAGAAGTTGATTAATGGATCTCCAGATCATACGAGCAATTCAGTCCCCCCAAAGCCAAAGCATGTTCTAAAATGCTGAATAATTTTATTATGCTTCCAATACTTCAGGCACCTTTGCATTTGAACACAAAGTTGAGGCCAATGAGGAGCATCTGATTAAAAGGAATGACGGTAATTATTGCTTATATAACACTTACTAGGCATGCTCTAAGCCCTTCAGGTATTTGATGTAATTACACAACAAAGCTATGTGTTAGCACTATCACCTGATAATTTCTGTGTTGTATATTTAAGAACGAGCACAGAAAGGGTGAATGAATGCCTAAGTTTCCACAGCTAGTAGTTAGCCAGCTCTAGGGTCCACACCCAGGCATTCTGCTCTAGAAGTGATGTGCTCAACCCTACTCCTCCTGTTTAACTAGTCACCCTTTGCAAGCATAACAGTTGTCATCTTTATCTTTGTTATATTGCATTTAGGAAAGTCTCATTTCTCAGCACTAGCATTACCCATTGAATTTGTCTGTTTTCTATTTATTTTGAAATAATATTATGTGCAAACTGCAATAAAAAACTACTTTCCAAATGTGTTTTAGTAGCAGAACTCAATCTTTCAAATAAAATTTTACCCTGAATCCCAAGATAAATAAAAAGTTGCTCTTCCAACTAAAGTGAGGCAAGGAGGCTGGAAGTTCGCGGAGAAGGAGGAGTCACAGAGGGGAGGATATGAGGGTCTTGAGAGCTGCTCCCTTTCTCTGGACTACACCTAAATTTCCTCCTACAGAAATTTTGGGCCACAGAATTCCAATAATAGTCTCATTTAAAAAGTAAATAAAAACAAGGATGGCGTTCTTTTGTGGTAGATGGAAACTTGCTGAAACAAGACCTATTGACCATATTATGCAAATTTGAAATTGGCTTCCACCAGCTGATGCAAAATGGCTCAATTTTAATTTAGCAATAGTTTTGTAGAGTATCACTATAATGTGAGAAGAGGTGAATTGACAAAGAACTGAATATAGTCAGCCCAAGGACCACGTGCTCTATAGGGTATAAAGGACAGTTCTGCAGGAAAATTCCCTAGGTCTCAAGTCTTCCAATCAAACTCACCTAGTTCTTTAAAGGATTATTCCTTGGACTGGGATGCCATTGGCTTTCCAAAGTGTAGGCCTTTCATGCCCTTTCGGTGATCCGGTTTTGAAAAATCTCTGCTTTCGTACTTTACATATCCACAGTCCTTCCTGAACTACTTTTCTGTGTCAATGTTGCTTTTAGCTTTTGATTTGTTTTAATTTAAAAAATTAATACATGCACATGGTTAAAAAGAAAGAAATCAAATAAGACAAAAACTTCAAATAGCACAAAAGAGTACCATGAAAGTGAATTTTCTTCCCATACCAGAATGCCAGATGTGCCCACTGTAATTGTTTGTTTCATCTTTCTGGAATTTTCTTCATAAGACTGACATGTATATGAGTGCCCCCTTTGTGTTTTATTGTATACACTCCTCTGTATCATGTCATTGCTCTTTTCATTTGTGTGTTCTTTTGTTTGTTTTTATACTTGAAAATATGTAGTTTGTGAATGTTTAACTCATTCTCTATAAAGACTGGACACTTTTCTATGTGTGGATGAAACATAATTTAATCAGTTTCCAGTGATGGGTATTTAGGTTCTTGCTGATACTTTGTCATTGTAAGTGAAGCTACAGGAGACCTCCTCAGATGTTTTATGACAACCAGATTTAGGATGAATTCCTGAAAATCTAATCACAGCATTTAAAAAATTTGTTTTTTAAATTTATTTTAAATTTCAAATTAAAAAAATTGATAAACAGTTGACTTCCTGGCCTACAATTCACACTCCAAATAGGTTCAGAGGGATGCATTTCCCTCCACCCTCCCTGCCACTATGCATCATCAATTCCAAATGATTACACTCGAGCTAAGGAGAAAGGATTGCAATGTCGGGAGTGGGGGTGATCTTACCAGCCAGGAGTTCAACTTCTGCAGAGACACCACCCTTGTCAGTGGAATAGTGATCATTCAGTAACTGATCCTAGTCATAGGATGACTAGGTAAGCTCTCTGAGGGAGGCCAAACTGAGGTCAGTTGTGTTGGTTGGCCCATGCTACCTAGAAGATCCTGGGGACCTATGTCCGTTGCCAATGCCAGTGAAGAACGGTGTGAGATCTTCTGAACATCAGAGAGAGAAGCTGAATCAGCCGCAACATGATGTGCCTCTAAAGCAAGAATCCAAGGCGAGTAAGACTAGTGAGTGCAAGTCAGTTCTCAAGTCCTGACCTGAGACTCAAGTGCCTGAGAGTCAAGGGGTCAAGCTGGAATGACCTTAAGCCCCGACCGGTAGTCCTGCTCCTCAGGCAGGTACAGGAGCCACACCTGGGACACCAAGGTAGACCAGCTGCGAAGGCTTAGGTTTAGATGGCCATGGTCTTCACAAAGTGCCTGCCCCTGAGACTGTTTTAATTAAGGCCTTAACACAAAACCTTTGGGCCAGTGTCCACATTATCAAAGAGAGACCTTCTTTTTTATTATTATTAAGTTTTTTATTTAAATTCCAGTATAGTTACCAGAGTGTTCTATTGGTTTTAGGTGTACCATGTAGTGATTCAGTAATTCCATACATCACCCCATCACATCCTCCCATCCACCTTCCCTCTGAGAACCATCAGTTTGTCCTCCATAACTAAGAGTTTCTCAGTTTGTCTCTTTCTCTTTTTTGTTCCTTTGCTCATTTGTCTTGTTTCTTAAATTACACATATGTTTGAAACGATTTGGTATTTGTCTTTTTCTAACTTATTTCACTTGGCATTGTACCCTCTAGCTCCATCCATGTTGTTTCCAATGGCAAGGTTCCATTCTTTTTTGGTGACTGAGTAATATTCCATACATCTTCTTTATCCATTCATCAATCGATGGACACTTGGCCTGTTTCCATACCCTGACTATTGTGCTATTGTAGATAATGCTGCTATAAACCTCAGAGGTGCATGTATCCCTTTGAATTGGTGTTTCTCTATTTCTTTGGGTCTACACCCAGTAGTGTAATTGCTGAATCGTAGGGTAGTTCTATCTTTAACTTTTTAAGGAAACTTCACCCCGTTTTCCTCAGAAGCTGCACCAGTTTGCATTCCCATCAACAGTGCACAAGGCTTCCCCTTTCAAGGAGAGACCTTCTCTCCGTTTCCTACCTCACATTCTACATTCATGAAGATGGAATTAATGAGATTTTACTAGGCAGAACTCTGCATTCACAGAACAGAGAAATAAGTAGAGGTTTGGGGTGAGGGAGAGAATTTACCCCGGTGGCTCTGTAGACTTAGGTTAAAAATAAGATTTAATTTGCCAGGGCAGCTGTGGTACAGGGAACAAACCAGGACCTGATTTCCTGGCAGCCCTGCCATTTATGGGCTGTGAGACCTGGGAATAATAATACCTACCTCGCAGGTGTTAATGTGAGCACTGAAACAGATGATGGATGGGAGGGCTTTGGGAGACCAGAGTAGTGCTGTGACAAATGTGCAAGCTTGGCTTTCCAGGCCACGGCAGGTCACACACATGGATCCCCGTCGGCCTCAGCTGCCAGTGTGGGAGTGCTGGCCCCGGTTACCTGTCTCGTCCACTCTTCTCAGTGTCCGCACCAGGTGTCTTAGGATTCTTGCATGCGTGCGCTCCTCTGGCATTCCATAGCATTCTTTCTGGTCCTCCTTCCTGCTTCTGTCCTTCATGCTGTGGCTCGTGCTGCTCTCAGTTCCTGGGGACAGGGTGGGTGCATCTTCTGCCCGCACCAAAGCTCCCAGAGCCGCCTCCAACACCAGCCCTTGGAGAGTGATTTCTTTTTAGTCTGGCCCTAGAGTTTGCTGGTCTACACAACATGTCTCTCCCCATGCCAGTACCATCCCTCAAAAAGAAAATGTCTCATTCTGGTTATCTATGCATAAAAAAATCATTCCACAAACCGAGTTATTTAAGAAAAGGCAACGTTTACGTCCCTCATGAGGACAATTGGAGCAGGACTCTGGACAGGACTTCTCAGGTCCACTCCACATCCAAGACAGGGAACTAGAATCATTTGGAAGTCTCTTCACACCCATCTCTGACGGAACTGGGGCTTGCTACACCTTCATGGGCCTTTACATGGAGCTGCTTGGCTTCCTCATAGCATGGTGTCTGAGCTCCAAGGGCAGGGATGCATGCACAAGAAATTGAGAGAGAGAGAGAGAGAGAGAGAGAGAGAGAGAGATTGAAGGCTGTATCATCCTTTGTGACCTAGACTCAGAAGCCACACAGTGTCATTGCAATAAAAATAATTGTCAGAAGGAAGTCTCTTCTAAGCTCAAAGACTGGCTTATAATCAAGAGGAAGGGAATTGGTCTCCACCTTTTGGTGGTAAGAGTATCAAGAATTTACAGACATACTTTGAAACCACCATACACATTCTCACACCCAGACCCATAAGTATTACGTTCTGCAACATGGACTAAAAACCCTGACATTAGCAGCCCTTCAGTCTTTATTATGATTTATTAGTGGCAATTATTAATGGCAAGAAACACCTCTTGCCATTGTATTGGCAGTGTTTGCAATCCCTTTGCCCTGGGACTCAGACCTAAGTCTCTTGATGCTAGACTGAGAGAATGACACTCTGCTGCACTCAGAATCGTGTTTTCATTTCATGACTCTCATTCCATGCAATTCTTGTTCGTGGAATGTGTTGTTAACCACTACTGTGTGGCAAGTCATGCCTAGACTCACAGGTCTGCAGAGTGGCTGAAGTTCAGCTGATCCAGGTTGGGCTTGGCTAGCGGAGTTGATCTGGAAGAGCTCTGCTCCATCTCTCAACCCCCGCCTGGGACTGGGGGGCTCACCGGGGCAAGTTTCACTCCTAGGGATGGCAGAGAGGTAATTAACAGGGTGAGGCCTCCTAAGACCTGGTCTCTGAATCTTCCCACTATCATTTCTACCCAGATACCACTGATGAAGGCAAATCACATGTTCAAGTCCAAAGTCAAGGGTCAGGGAAAAGCACTCCAACTCTGATGAGGCCAGGGCATGTGTGTAGACGCAGAGAATAAGAATTAATAATGCGGTCTAACTGATGAATCAATATTTTGTATATTGACCTTCTCTTGTCTTTAAGGCAAAGATTACAAATGTCACTATCCCTGTTCCCATCTCCATGTCAATTACAGTGGATAGATTCCAGCATGCTTTATGAATGATCTGGGACACACTTCAGGACTTTTCTCAATACAGTGCTCCACAGTAAATGGATTGGATCTGAAAAATAATATAAACTATGGTTAGGGTGTCCCAAGAGGCTCCTAGGCCCCTTAATTCAAAGTCCTGACCCCAAACATGCTAAACTCTCCAGGCTTTCAAGCACAGTGTCAAGGTGCCAAGAGAAGAAGGGTGGAGGCTGCTGATACAGAGGTGTGTGAGGATCACCACTTGGATTATACACATAGGTTGTGTTTCTTTGTCTTCTAAGTAAGGGGGCCAAACTGATATAACCTTGCCCACAAACCATGAACTAAGGATACATCATCTTCTCAAAGAGGAGGCCTTCGCTTTCTTATGTAAGGGAGAAGTCAGACTCTGGTTAGGATGGAATGACTGCCATGCTAGAGGTAAGACTGGGGTCCTGTGTCTCACACACGTACACACACACACACATGCCCACAATGTACACACTGGGAAACTCTAGAATCAGACTCCCAGGTGATTCCTATTAATCACATGCTCCTAGAAAAGATGTTAGTGGTAAGGATTCTAGACACAGTCCCTTATCCCTTTTCTCCAATTGTTATTGCCACTCAGGAGTTGTGATATACTAAGAAAATAATGTATCTGTTACCTTATTACAAAAAAATGAGAAATGTGTTTCCTATATGTTGTTACCAGTGAGAGATAAACAATTTTCGCAAATGCATAAAAAGCATCTTCAAATATAAAAGAGCAATTAATTAAACAGAAGATGCTCCACTGGGGAGTCCCTCTCCTCCTATCTGGGCTCCAGCCCTTGTTAATCCTCCTCAGCCACAAGGCCAGCAAAAGTTAACAGGACAGGATTGGTGTAGGGGCCTCACGCCAGTGAAAGTGGGGGTTTACAAGGGAGGAGATCAGCAAGGTTAGGTGCCTGCAATCTGCAGGAGTTGAGGACAAGAATGCTTCAGAATTAAAGGAAACTAGGGGCGCCTGAGTGTCTCAGTTGGTTAAGCGTCTGTCTTCAGCTCAGGTCATGATCTGAGCGTCCTGGGATCGAGCCCACATTGGGCTCCCTGCTCAGTGGGGAGGCTGCTTCTCCATCTCCCTGTTTGTTGTCTCTTTCTCTCTCTCTTAAAGATAAATAAATCCTGGAATCTATATCAGAGGTGGCAATAATTCATATGGATCAATGTGTTGGCCAGGAAGCTATTTACCTTTTAGTCTTCTAGGCAAGTTTGTTTTGTTTTGCTTCTCTTCACCACGGAGGGGGTGGCCTTCTCTGTCTGCCCCACAGCATAATGGTCATCTCCCAGGGGATAATTGTTACCTTCTAAAGGAAGACTAGCATCTAAGGATTAAAACTCCCTTGGAAAATTAACAATGCTCCTATGACTAGAGCAGCCCCCTTTCCAGGACAGACTGGATGACCCATCTAGATGGTAGAAGGGGGGAACCAGGTCAGATCTTATCGCAAAACACTCAGTAAGGAAGTTTCTAAGATACATCAGCCAATCCAGTCCAAGTGCTAATTGGTTTGCAATTCCCCTAATTAGTTTGCCATCTACCTGGACAGCTTAGCAGCTGGCGGGAAGCCCAGACCCTGCCCAGCCAAATTCACAGCTCCCGGAATTTGGAAGTGTAGCAGCAATGACAATTCTGCACCTTGTCCACACGCGGGCATGCCCACCCGCACATACACACCTTCTTGCTAAATGTAGCAATGATAACAGATTCTCCCAATGCTGCTAACAATCTCATTAGGCTGTTTTGTGTGAGGAGGAAGCAAGGGCCCTTCTAACTTTGCTCTAACACTTCATGAACAAACTACAGAGCTGCTCAGACCCGTTTCATCATTAAGCAAAGGCTATAGTTATGTTTGACGGTGTCTAGAAGGCTCAGGATCCCAAATTTCTATTCCATCACAGATGAGACAGTGTGCCACAAGCCATTAGCCTGTTTGAGTGAAGTACCACCTGCTATCTCTTTCCCAGATATTCTCTGTATAGCTATTTAGAGTCCCAGGATTTTAAATTTGGGTAACACAGTGACCCTTTCTGAAGGAAAAAAAAAATTACATGTATGCTTAGCATTGATATAATTTCCATCATGGCATTACTTCAATGTATACAAAGACAAAGCTCTGTGTTAACTGTTTATCTTCATGGTTCATATACCACTATGATACAAAACACATTCACAACTTGAACAGAAACAAAACAATACCCAATACATTTGAATTAAAATGTTAATTTCATGTGGCATCTTGTATTGTATTCCTGAAACGAAATTCTTACTTGAAATCTGAACATGACACTGATTGCTATGTTTCTACATTATCTTACCTGTACTACAAAGCACTATACCCACCCCATTCTCTCATCTTGTTTGCCTATTGAACTATTACTAAAGCTTTGTTCACATAAATGGATTGGGGACCTTGATTGACCTTCACTAGAAATGAACACTTCACTGATGCAGTAAGACCACCTCTCATCTTTTGTTATTTTTTTGTAAAAACAACTGAAAGAATAGGGAAATAAAGGTATCTTGCAGTATCTAGTTTTAGAGTAGTCATCTCTATGACCCAGAATAAATTTGCATTTATGCTTCTTTTATATTATTATCAAAACAATAAAGACAGTGTTGGTCAAATAATTAACACTTCTTCATTGTGGAAAATTGCACACCTGCCTTCTCTCTTTCCCAGGAGGCTCCTTTTTTCTGCATGTAAACTAGCCCTCAGCAGACTTCTGTTAGGATGAGTGTATCAGACTAAATTTACAGTTCCTGCTACACTGGTACAACTCTGGTTTTTGCTGCATTCTTTTTTTCAAACCAAAGCTTTGCAAAGGCTTGTGTTTTTCAGTTATAAAGACAATTAGATACTTGGAGACTTCTGAAATATTAGAATCTGCCAATTCATGTCTGGAGAATAAGGCAGCCAGTATCAGGATTATCTGTAATGTACAGAAAAGTCTAGAGACATTTCTCTAGAAGCTGGGTGTTTGCCCCAAGCAAGGGCCAGGGCTAAGGCAAGGCCAGTGATGAGGAATTCACTTAGGGTGTAAAATTTAAAAGCATGCCAAGAAACTCAGTAATCAAGGTAAATAATAATTTGATGCAATGTGTTTTCCAGAAATCAAAACTAATTCAGAAAAATCCATTATGAGAAAAATATGAAAATTTTAAATAAGGGCCTTACTCTGTTGAGCCATATTGAACCCGAGGCAAAAGGAAAAATATGTGCCCCTGTATACATGTTTTCGTGTATTTTATTAGTGTTTTTATGGGGTTTTTTGGCAAAAGATGATAGTTGAGAAAATATTGAAATTTGAAATGTAAGTGTATAAAAATTGACATTATTTTTGATTTAAGTATTTTATTTATACCAAAATATAATGTATGATCTTTTTACCTCAGCTTAAGTTAATTAAAAATTGCTTAAGACTGTCACTTGGTGAAGAGAGATTGCCAATATGACACTCTCTCAATTGAAAATGAGATAAGCAATAAAGCAAATTTTGAGAGTATTGTTGATGTGTTTGCTTCCATTAAATGCAGGGCACACATGTTCCCTTCTGTCTCAGGTTGCAGTATGATTTGATATAGCATTCCCCTGGGCGAGGCAGAGGGTAGGTTTGAAGATTAATGAATGCCTGGAACAGGATAAATATTTATTAAATATTAGTTGTTATCACTATTATCACAATCCCTTCTCGTGAGCTCCAAAGCAAAACAAGGACTTCCGACTGATTGTGCCAAACACAGTTCTGAGGAATTGAGAGGTAGATGGGGAAAGCAAGCTGGACAGTAATCAAAATTCTCAGAAGTCTCCAAAGGCTTCTCCTTTGTTGATGTTAGTTCCTACTTGGTGCTGTCTTCATAGTAACCTCAGAACTAATGTTTCTCACTCCCCTCTGCCCCCCAGATTCTTCCATGCCACTCAACCACGTGGGGAGAGGAAAATCCAAATCCAATATGGAAGAGGGGGAAATAGAGATGATACGGAGTTGCAGAAAGATTTGGGCTAGAGACTAGTTTCCAAAATTCTGGATCTCTGTGCTCATGCTTGTGAACATGTTAAAAGTTAGGATGTTAAAAGTGAGGATGTTAAAAGTTACATCTTAGTAATGTTTTGTGAATTAAATGCCCTGATTTTTATGGGGTGTCTGAAGCAGTACCCAGAACATGCTATGCCAAGAATAAATGTTTACTAGTGTGAGAGGAAGGAAGAAAAAGATGGGTATTAGTCTTAGATTGCTGCCTAACAGATTACCACAAGCTTGAATGCCTCAGAATAAGATTCATTTTATTTCATAGTTCTGTTAGTTCAGAAGTCCAGGTGGGCTGGACTGGTTTCTCTGCTGAGCATCTCACAGAGCTAGAGAGTCAACATGTCAGCTGGACTGGGTTCTTATCTGGAGACTCTGGGAATGAAACCACTTCCAAGTTATTTCAGGGTGGTTCTATGCAAGATCCTGTATTTTCTACTTAATGATCACAACATAGGCTAACTCATACCCTCATTCTATGGATGAAGAAATTCTTCAGTCATTGAACAACTTTCTCAAGGTCTCAGTGTTACTAAGTCTAATTGATGACTCCAAATTTTTGAAAGTTAAGAGAAAGCCCACATGAATGTAGATAGAAGACAGTAATTAAAGATTTCTTTCATGGAAAATGATGTGATCATTAGCAAGCTTATCAGAGACAACTGTCCACCATATTAATCTTGTTTCCATATTTCCACTTGCCTTCTCTGAATACTTTGGTGACCTCAGGCCTTAAGACTTTATGTGAAAAAAGCTCTAAAGTACCCTGAGTCCTTCCAGAAATGTAGAAAGGAACATACTGGGTAAAGACCAGGCTGTTTACCCTGACTTGTGTGGTTGCTATGACAAGTACAAGTTTCCAATGCCAACTGAAAGTTGTCCATTTGCATATAACTTTATTTTCTTGTCTTCCAGTTTGGAAGTTATAGTTCTAGGGCTTAAATATTAGAAATTCAATGATATGCCAAAGTTTTAAGGAAGATGTTCTGAGAAAAGTCAAGTGAATGTTCATTTGGTCACCTACTCCATGACAGACTTAGCATGAGTTCCAGGTGATTTGTCTGTGACCACCATTGCCATGTCCTTGGTCCTCATTGAGTTGGGCATCCTGTGAGATTATGGCCCTATATTTTGGTCCCATCCCTGTAGGGTGGGACCAGGAAAGATTCAATAATTCAAAAAGATGTCCCCACCAAGGGACTTCCCTGAAAGACAAAAATGATGGATGGTGTAGTCAACTACATTTGGTTCTTTGTATTCTTCCTCAGACCATTTAATACAACCTATGCTCAAAATCAAATTTTGTATGAAACTTGGGGTCTCTTTAAACTATTTCCTTGGTTAACCTTCTGATCTCTATTTTATTCTTATTTCTCAGTGGAAATTCTTCTTTGAGAAATTCTGACCTTTTTTGGAGAACTAAAAGGGAAATGGATTTTTCCCCCTATTAAGTCAGGATAGATGGGGAAGAAATGTGACCCTAGATCATTAATGCGGGAGTTCTGGCTGTCCTTGGGAGTGGGCCAGTGGCCCAGAAGAGAAGCCAGATGGGGTCAGTGACCTCAGACTGACAGATGTGGCAGTGGAGGATTCCAGGAAGAAAGATCAGAGGCTGGCCAGGAATGAGAGCCACTTGCCCAGATGCTAAACCCCAGGGGGGTGAAGGTAAAGACTTGGGCAGAGTTTTGGCTGAGTCATGGGATAAACTGGTCAGCAGCTAGGGTCAAGCTCAGGACATCAAAACACTGCCCAGGGAACTTGAGAAAAGAGAGAGAGGGCAGGGAAGAAGGTGCTTATAGGACCCTGGGGCATTAGTTGTATCATCTATATAATGACTTTGTTTAACCCTTCATGCATATCTAAATGTGACAATATGTCCATCTCCCAAGAGTCAAGGATAAAGCATAAAGATCAATTCTATTGTGTATGGATCACAGAGAAACAAAAAAGAAGAGCAGAGAGAATAAGTAGGAATTGTCTATGAAGTTTGCTGCTTTCTTTCTCAACTTCATCTTCATCTGAGTAATTTTCTGACCCAAAAGCGAAAGATGGTGCCTAGTGTGACTCAGTCCTTTACCTCTGAGACAGTCAACCCTCTTCCACTTGAGAGAGGAGAGGATGGGAGACTTCACTCTGAAGCCTTTCTCAGCTTATAAAAGGAGTCTTGGGCCAGTTCTTCCCTTCTGACAACTTTTACAAAATGCCTCTATCCATGCTAATTTTTTAAAGACCCACTTAAACTGTAATCCACTTAAAGTTTATTGAACAACACATTCTATTATGTAGGCATAATTTCTTCTTTAAAACAGTGCTCTTGCTTCAAATGTTTTCATGATAACACCAAGTAAATAAGTAAAACAACTCACACAAATAATGCCTTCTTTGGATCAGACTGAACTAGACAAAGAGGCCACAGATGGAAAAGACATTCCAGAATTCCAATTAATAAGTATAGAAAGAAAGATGGAATTAGAAAATCACCTCTTGGCAGTCACCGCAGTAATAATTGTTTCAGGCAAGGATCACTAATAAATGCTAAAATTAGTGAAAGGACTATGAGAAACAAAATATTTACATAGTCCCAAAGTATTGCCCCATGAGATTCTAATTAATTACAAAAAGAATAACAGTAACTTTGCAGCAGAGAAGCCTGGCAGATATAACTTACACGAAGCAATTAAAGTAAACATCACACACACACACAAATGGGACAAATGAACATCATGTGCCTCCTGATATGATGCACTGAGAAGGACATAACATGACTCTTGTGGTTCTTCTGTCCAAATTGCATAGCCTGAATCTAATTATGGGGAAACCTCAGACAAACCCAAATTAAGGGAGATTCTACTAAATGACTAATCTGTTTTATTCCAAAATAGTAATATGATGAAAAACAAAGAAAATCTTAGCACCTGTTCCAAATTAAAGGAAAACAAAGGGACATGACAGGTTAAAGGGACGTGACAACTAAATGCAACAATGTGATCCCAGATTAGATCCTGGACCAATGCCTGGCTTTAGTGGACAACTAGTAAATTTGAGTAAAGGCTGCAGATTACATACTAGTAATAAATCCACGATAATTTACTAATTTTGATGATCTAGTTATGGTTATAGAAAAAAAGTCTTTGATTTTAGGAAATTCACACTGATGTATTTAGAGGTGAATGAGGTCTCATGTGTTAAACCTTCATTTAAACATTCCAGGACAATGTGCATGTGTGAGTGTGTGTGTAAAGACAGAATGATAAAGCAAATGTGGTAAATTTTTAGCATGTACAGAGAATCTAGGTGAAAGGTATACAAAAATTATCTGTACATTTTTAAAACTTTTTGGTAAGTCTGAAATTATTTCACAATATAAAGTAAAAAATAAAAAAACAGAAGGTTTTAAAAAGAAGACATGATCTCTGCCATCAAGTCCTCAAAGCCTCATGGGGACAGATGGGTAAATCACCATGAAGAGATGAACATAGTTCAGTGAACTATAGAGTATTTTAAGGACACAGGCGATAGGATATAATTTCTGGAAGAAAATAGGCATTTTCCAGAAAAGACACTAAGTTTGGGTTAGATGAATTTATTGCCTTCCTAAGCCTTTAAGGAAAATATTTAGGCTCATCACTCTGAGAAGTTAAGTCTGTTGCTCCATAGAGATATACGAAAAGCATTAGTTAATAGGTCACTCTATCCAATAGCCCAACATTGATTCATCCAACTAGTAACATTGCCACTTATCCACCTTGAGTCCCCCAGACTGTGAACCCCAGTTAAGCCATTTTACTATCTATACCCAAATTACAACAACACTATCTTTTTCTTCACTAATAAAGAGCCAACTATTTTGAAGATTTCCCCTCCGTTAATAGTCTTGAGTTGCACCATAGGATCAGGTTTCCTTGGAAGGTTTTCAACCTCATTTAACTCTGTTCTAATGAATCCAGAAATGTGTCCACTGTTCCCTAAGAAAAGAGATAGAAAGAAAAAAAAAAAAAAAAACCACAAGTCCCTGCTAGGTATTGAAGCATGTATCTATGTAAATAAAGGAAAGTGTTTCCAAGCCTTTCTACTGAATGCACTGAGATAAGGGAACATTAGTACCTCTGACTATCAGAATGAACAATGGATGTTCAGAAGCCAAAGGAGGAGAGACAACTTTGGGAAATGACAAAGAGAGCTTCTCAAGATGTTTGTACCTAGGCAGGAATTGGAAGCCCATGGCAAGCCAGAGCCACTAAGAGCAGGAGAACTGGGGACATATCTTCAATCTAATATGCTATTTTAGTTTTTCCAGAATCATTAGCTTTGACTTAGTAAATTAATTGACTTCTAAGTTCCCAACTTGGACAACTTGGCAAATAAGATTTGGAATCAAAGTAGAATCAGATGCTTTCTGATTTTCACTGACCTAGCTCTAGTCAGTTCCAGAATAACATCCTCCTTTTCATCACTGAGATCTTCCACAAACATTCATATATGACCAAGGGCTGGCAATGATGAGTTGCTGCCATATGACGTGGCGTGAATGTTTTATTTAAAACTAAATTCCTAAGACAATATTCTTGATTTCTCATTCAGTATCAATTCATTCATTCAATACAAATTAACTGAATGCCTGATATATTCTTCTACAAAAAGGGGACAAATTGTTGATATGTCATTATTAATGAGAAAAAGCTGGGCTGAGAGTCACGAAGTCTGGTTTGGACTCCAGTCATGCCATTATATACCTACATGTGCTTCAATAAATGCTATGTCCTCTCTGGACCTTGGTTATCCTATGTGTAAAGTGAGGATGATTTAATAATCTCTTTGATACCTTACAGCACTATGGTGTCAATGGCCAGCAGTGAGTGTCCACTTGAAACCCCCAAAATATAACTGTAGGCTAAAGAACTGATTCAAGGGGAAATCTACTAAGGAGAGAAAGAATGAGCACTGTTATTCAGTACACATAGGAGCATAACTTCCCCCAAAGTGAGGAAAGTTTCTCACAGAGAGGTTATATGAAAAGCTTTGGGAGAAGTGGGAACCTAATGATGTCAGAAAGAAGAGAAGATCCCCTCACATGAGCAAGTGATTGTCTCTTCAGGTACCTGGATGGGACAGATGCAGATGGAAGTGTGGGCTGGAAGTGAAATACAGATTAGAATTTGCTTGCAACGGATGCAATTAGCCTTTAAAATTTTTACAAGGAAGACTACTCCTCCCTTATAAAGGGAACTTTTGTTGACTTGGGAAAAAAACCAAGGAGTAGTTTGTTAACAGGTACTCCATGGCTAAAATGCTATGTTATAACTCACCAAGCAGCCGTGTGGTTAACGGTAGATCCACTGTTGAAGAGGGAAGAGTGTTTTCCTTGAAGATGCTTCAGATGTTTAGATAGTTGATCTGTCTCCTTTTCCAAATGTGACAAGATTTGAGTTATGGCTTCATGAAGGAACTGGAAAGCACACTGAGATGCTGTTTATTTCTTAACTACTTTGCTGTAAGCTGCTGTTTCAAGTTCTAAACAGCTTAATAAAACTTTCCAACAATTTCAGCATTTTCTAAATTTGAGAGGCCATCTTTATGGCTTTTGGAAGAAAGTCCAGGAGCATTGTCAATGAGCAATTTCAAGCAAAAACCTAATTTTAACAGATGAAATAATACCAATTGGAGTGATGTAGTTTAAAATCCCCTAACCACTCAGTGTGCATGTGACTAACACCCATTACCTCACCCAGCTGATTCAGAGATGAGTGTGTGCTATACAGGAAGGTTCGTTTAAATGTCCACCTTGGCTACTTTGCCTTTGGTCAGTGGGGAAACTCACCATATCAGCTGATGCATTGACCCAAAGACTGTAGATGTCTCAGGACCCATACAGTTTGGGTCTGGAGAGTGGAGGGGATGAAGAAGGACCTAGAGGCAAACTCTCATATGCACTCCTTGAAGTTAGGTGTTTGCCCAACAGGAGTCAAGTGAAGGGCTTCTCGTTACCTAAGAAAATCACTTCATCCTGATAGTCATCTAGGGTAGACATTGCTTCTTTTTTAAAAGACACTAGAGCTCAGAGGGATGAAGTGACTTGCCTGAAGGCTAACAACTTGCAGAGCTGGGATTTGAACCCAAGCCAGACTCCAACCTTCTTTTAGAGACTCATTGCCAAGGCCCCCTGGAGAGTGGCTGCCCTTGGCCCAGGCTCAGGCTGAGACCTTGCCTCCATCAAGCAGGACTTCTACTCTCCTCTGCCTCCTCCTCCTGTAGCCACTCCTGCTTTTTCCCTTGGCTTTTGGCAATAGTCCCATCTCCTTCCTCTTCGGGCTATGGTTTCTGCACCTATTCACTTTTTCTTGGCCCTGTGATATGTCATGTGCAGAAAGCAGAAATGCAAGTAAGCTTTAAATGGCTGATCTTGGCAATAGACCCATCACCAAATCAGCTCAGAAGCTGTTCCTGTGCAAATTAACAGCTGAAGCCGACAGCCCGGCCAGGACTGACCGGTGAGCTCACTGAGGATGATCTTGCTTCTCAGTAGATGTCTTCTTCCTGTTTCAAATGTCATTACTGGCACAGAAGGAAGTGGGGGCTTAAAGATTTGCATTGTGATTAAGACTTGGCAGGGCTTGAGTCCTTGAGTTAAACGGTCAGTTGGCCCAGACTTTGCCTCCTGTTGCAGAGCTGATGGCTGTTTTCCTCTGAGTTAAAGGCCCCATCGAGCACCTGGCGATAATGTATGCCGTCACAGGAGGCAGGTCCTGCCCCGCTTCTTGTTCATAGAGAGCAGTGCAGGTGCGTCACCGAACTTCTACTGAGTCATCAGCCAGAATTTCTGCTGTTCCCAGAGTAAGGGACAAGCCCCAAATCCAGGAGTCAGTCCTTCACACCTCTGCCTGCCTCATCTGCCTCCGTCAGAGACCATCCATGGTATATATAGTCCTGGGGGTCTTACCTTCCTTCCTGGACTTCACCTACTCTTCCCCATTTCCCCAGCCCCCTGTAGACGCCCAGTCATCAGCATCCCTGTACCGGCTGACGCAGCCGTCTCCCTCCTGCTCTCTGGGCCTCCGCTCTGCTCCTACAATGAGCCTCTCCCCACCCAGTCACCGGAGCAGACTTCTCCAAACACACACTTCACCATGTGTGCTATTAATTTTGACATTTCTATGACTCCGCACTGACTGCAGGATGAAAATATAAACTGGTAACACAGCCTGTCCGGGCCTAAAACGTGCAGCCCCTGCTGGCCCTTCCGTCTTCCATGCAACGCCCTTAGCTCCAGGCACACCGCCCACCCGGACTCTCCCGGACTCCAGGCCTTCACGCCAGCTCTTGTCGGCCTGGAGTACCCACTGCCCACTTAGGTGAGGTCCCAGCCCCCAGGCCGCTTCCACAGAGAAGCCCTGCCTGGAGGCCATGCTCCCAGCGGCTCACCCCTTGTCATTGCAGCCACCATAGTTGTAGTGTCGTTATTTGTGTGACTATTTCTTTGAATTTTGTCTCCCTTGTCAGTTAGAGAGTTAGCTCCCAAGGTTAGGAACCACATCTAATTTCTCCCAACCATCAAACTCTTAGCACTGTGGAAATTTGCAAGAGGTCTTACGAAATTATTTTCTTTGAGGTACGTTTGTGTTTTTGCTTGCGTGAAGTCAGGCGAGAAGGAAGACCTTCGAGAATGTTACCAGCTTAGCATCCCTGTTCTTCACAAATTGAATGAAGTCTTCTTCACTGGGCTAAGAAATACAAGATAGGTGAAAATATAAACTGGGTAATTTAGTAATAAGCCATTTTACTATCTACACTATAGATTGTACTATCTATCTATCTATCTATCTATCTATCTATCTATCTATCTATCTATCTATCTATATCTTTACTATCTATACTTAATTTAATCATAAGTGAATAAATGTAATTCTCAACAACAAAGATAACTTTCAATAACCTGCATGTAAGTCTGAGGTTACAAGTCAATATCCTTTGCAGATACATTTAAAACAAACCCCTCGATATTGTCAGAAAGCCCTTTGTACTCTTTAGTAAATTCTCTTAGACAGAAAAACAGAGCATGATAGTGACGAGAGAGAGAACAAGTATGGATTTAACTTCAACTACAAAGTTGGTAACGGATACGTAAACGTTCTTTGATCTTCTGCCTTATCTTTCCCAAAACCTGTAAAGGCTGACCCAGTGTGTTGAATTCTCAAAAATATTTGTGTGTCAACTACCTCTTCCCAGAAACTTCCTCCGTTACACCCCACTTTGATGTGTGGCTCTTGGATTTCAATGAAACTTTTGACGAATATTGAATAAAATCATTCGATGTTTTAATATCATATATCCACAGACCCTAACATGATCACTTAGTTGGTGCTTAGTATATATGCACCGAATGAATAAATGACCAACGGGGTCACTTGCTGTAAAGCGGACTGAGCGGGACGGGATGAGGCAGATGGCCCTGCCCTTCCTCAGCTGCAGAGATTCTGAGCCCCTGCGCTATGGACATTCGGGGCCGGCTACTGCCGGCCACTTCTCTTCCACGTGATGGCTGTCCCATGCATAGTAGGATGTTTAGCAGCTTCCCTGGCTTTCACTCACTTCACACTAGGAAAACCTCGCACTTCAGCGGTGGCAATCAGAAATGTCCCCCGACGTTTCCAAGTTGAGAGCCACCGATCTAGCGTGACAAGGTGAAAATCAACTTTCCATGAGCCAGAGCTCAGCTGAATATCATTTATAGTAATTACATGGACAATACCCACAAAATCCCCAACCTTAGGAAGAGTAAGAGAACGGAATGTGTTTGTGATTTGGCCTCCTGGCATGGTGGAAAATTCAGAGCGATAGAATCAGACAGGCTTGTGTCTGTATCCCGGGGCTACCTGCAAACTGCTGCGTGATACTGGGCAGCTCATCCAAGTCCCCAGCGCCTCAGCTTCCTTGTGAAATGGAGCAAGCAGCAAGTGGTTCTAAAGAGTACCTAAGTCAGTACATGCGAAACACAGTGTCCGGTGCAAAATCAGGACTGAATAAACCAGTGGTTGCTGTCCATGCAATTGCTGGGATCACTGCCTCCACCCCCACCTGCCCTCCATCGGGGAGCACTGCTCTGCCTCACTCCAGGCTCACTTCACCACCTCGCCAGAAGAGGGACTGCTCCACCCCTTTCCAATCCTTTGGGCCACAATTATTTCTGCTTTCTGGAACATTTCCTGATACTTTTCTGAGCACTTAAAGATAAGGCTGCGCAATAACACCCCATCGTTGGGGTTCTGGAACATTCCCCTGTACCACCATTGTCCTGCCTCTGGTAGTTTCTGACACAGAGCTACGTCTCTGGCATGCCTCCTCTTGTTAAGACAGGTATCCTCCATCTTGGCCCAGGCACTGCAATTTAGCCCCTGGTAGCAGGCTGCGATGGCAGGGAGCCAAATGCTTCCCTCCCCAAACCCTGCACAGCCCGGCTTCTTGGTTGCTGCAACATGCATGGAGGCGGAGGCATGAAAAGAAAAGAACCCACACAATAAGCTCAGGATGCCAAAGGATGGGCCAAGAAGTGTCCTCAGACAGAGGTCCTCAGAGGAGCTGGGGAGAACAGAGGCAGGAAACTTAATCAGTCCTGACCCAAGGAATCCTCCTCTGTGCTCCTGCAGCTGTGAGTGGAGAGAGCTCTGCCGGTCCCTCCCCAGTGAAACATCTCACGGGGGTAAAGGAAGTATTTATGATGGAAAGACCATAACAGGATACACTCTTAGGTGCCAGTAGGGTAGCAGGGTAGCAGATCCTGGGACCTCTCTGAGCGATGGGTTAATTCCACTCAGGTGGTTCTGTCTCTGGTTTTCCACTCTTGTCTATTTAGAGAGTGGGGCTGTCATGTTAATCACTGGTTTTCTAACTCAGACTTAGGCTTGCAGATGAGTCACATTAATCTCTTTTTCTCTCATGTACTCTGTGTGGAGAGCCTGCTTTTATTTAGAATCCACCAATTAATAATTTGTTCATGTGTAGCAGGGGCAAGGCTTAGACTTACCTCGGGGCTAGGGAGAAAAGCTTTTTGGGGAAATTGATATTTTAGTAGGTCTCTTTAAATAAATAATAGATAAACTGTTCTTATTCTGCTAGAGATGCTATTTACATAAAGTAAATAGGAAATTATCGTTATCTAATCATGGAAGGAAGCTATTGAGCAGGACTGTCCAATAGAAATATAATATAAGCCACGCATGTCCTTTCAAATACTATAGGAGCCACTATATTTGAAAAATGAAAATAGCAGATTAAATGAATTTTAATAGTATAGGCTGTTTAACCCAATATATGCAAAATATCTTGTCAACATGAATACATTATAAAAATTATTAATGACATCTTTGATATTCCTTTTTTCATATTAAGTCTTTGAAATCTGGTCCGCGTTGTACATTTGCAGCACCCTTTAATTCAGACTAGCCACATTTCAAGTGCTCACTAAGCCACATGTGACTAGTGGCTACCATATTGAATAGCACAGTGCTCTAGAAGCTTCCATCCCCTTTCCCATCTTCTTCCTTCTGTTTTCCTCCTCCTTATTGCTTCCTGAGACATCAACAAATGTAGTAGATCTTTTGGTTGCTATTGTTAAACTGGTTACAAAGTAACATATGTTCACTGTGGTGCATGCATTCTCCTTTTGGTCTGCAATCCTCTGAGTTTACCTTAATGAGTACTAAGCCATATTTCTCAACTCCCACATTTGAGATCAGGCTCTGTCAATTTCAAGGGAAAATAAGACTGGATTTTCTAACTTAAACAAATCCTGAAAACTCTGGAACATGTAGTCAGTTGTGATTTGGGGTCCACAGAGCAGCCACACTGAGTTCTCACAGAGTTTTGATTTTGGGCAGCCTCAAATGTTGGCCTAGCCAGGCTTGCAGAGATCATTCCCGAACCCAGCAGAGTCATCCATCTTGGCCCAGCAGACCAAATCACTTAAATCATTAGGAAGGAGAGAAGGTACATGGGCACCCAGAAACCAAGCAACCCAAAGCAGCTTAATTTTCTTCCTTTAGTAAAGTTGATGAATGCATTTAATTCAAGAAGTAGATTTTTTTTGAGGCTGATTCCAATCACAACTTTCTTGTGGCCACTGTATAAATGAATTAAACCACAGAAAATAAAAATTACGGAGTGAAAACTCAGATTGCTAAAATAAGACTCCTACATAATCATAAGCATAACAAAGATTTGTGTACACTGATAGGTTAAGATGTTCATGATGTTAGCAGATAAGGAAAATATAGGCCATCATATATTGCATGATCCTTGGCAAAATGTGTATTTGAAAATGTAGATGAAGACATGCTTATATTTGTAAAGTGAGAAAGACGAGGTACAACAAATTATTAAGAGTGGTACTGGGGGGCGCCTGGGTGGCTCAGTGGGTTAAAGCCTCTGCCTTCAGCTCGGGTCATGACCCCAGGGTCCTGGGATCGAGTCCTGCATCTGCCTCATTGTTCAGTGGAGAGCCAGCTTCTCCGCCTGCCGGCCACTCCCCCTGCTTGTGCTCTTTCATCTCTCTGACAAGTGAATAAAATCTTAGAAAGAAAAAAAAAAAGAGTGGTACTATAGAGGGGTGAAATTGGATGAGCAGGAGGGCACATTTACTTCTAACATGGTATAAATTGTAATAGTACAACTGATTGGTCATTCCTTTTCTGTGTAATTTTCAGAATTAATATTACCAGTCACCATTAGTAGTAATGGTAAAAGAGTTATAGTACTACGAGAATAAGTCAGTTCTGTCTGAAAAATTCAGTTAAGAGTCTGCCTTCAGGGTGCTTGGGTGGCTCAGTGAAGCCTCTGCCTTCAGCTCAGGTCATGATCTCAGGGTCCTGGGGTCGACACCCGTAGTGGGCTCTCTGCTCAGCAGGGAGCCTGCTTCCTCCTCTCTCTCTGCCTGCCTCTCTGCCTACTTGTGATCTCTCGCTCTCTGTCAAATAAATAAATAAAATCTTAAAAAAAAAAAAAAAAAGAGTCTGCCTTCGGTTCAGGTCATGATCCCAGGATCCTGAGATCAAGTTCCACAACAGACTCCATGCTCAATGGGGAGACTGCTTCTCCCTCTGCCCACAGCTCCCCTTGCCTGTGCACCCTCTCTCTCTGGCAAATAAATTAAAAATATATATTTAAAAAATAATTTCAAAAAACTCAAGTGAAAGGATCTCAAGTATTGAAAACATCTACCATTTTCCCTGACCTTGCCTTGACCTTGACTTATCCTATGCTGATCTCAATCCCTAATTTATCAGCTTCTATAAACTAGTGATACTTAACATTTACTGATCATTCAGTAAGAACTTCACTTGCCTTCACTGAACCATTTGAACATTCTCATGGGGTAGGTATTACAATTCCATTTTATGGATGGAAAAACCAAGACCGAGAAAGAGTGAGTCATGTAACCAAGGTCCTATAGCTACCCAGCATTAGAACCGGAATGTGGTTTGGCATTTCAGTGATGGCAGTCCTCTGACTCTGACACTTCCACACCATCTAAGGACTGGTGGGCAGTAGATTTCCTGAACGTTTCAAGTTGCACACAAAAGTCACTTGAATTAAGTAAGATGTGTTTTGTTTGGGGAAGAAACTCTCTGCTTGAGCTCACCTGAGGATGGGTGGTCCCCAGAATCAACAGTCTCCTAAAATTGCCCACAAAACCAGGGTGTCGAGTTGCTAAAATACAGGCAAGCCAAAAAGAATGGGGCACCAAGGGAGGGTGCATGTGGGTGTCTTCAGCACATTGTCATCATTCTAAGGAGTACAAATTTTTTTTAAGAAAGATTTGAGCTGCAAAACAGGCTGCAGTTTTAATGATCTAGCTTTAGCTGTGAAAGTGAAGCTCATGCTTGTGAGAAGTGTAGAATCCATAGCAGATTGGGTGTATTATCTGAATGCTGCGTGTACGACAGTTGGCATTTTGTTTGTGAACTGCTTGTTTAACATTGACTTTGGGTGAGTTTTTAAAATTATTTTCATTATCATCATTGTTATTAGCCCCCAAAGGGCCTCAAGTTACAAACAACCACCATCACCAAAGGCAATGACTGGCAACAACAAATTATTAAAGTCTTCTTTCTACTCTTTACTAATATCATAATGTTATCTTCATAAACATCACCAACCATCATGCATCCACCCTGAATGAGCTTTGATGTAATGTATTTTGCCCAGGTTCTGACTCAGATGTTTTTAAAAATGTAAAATATAAACCTAGCCAGCAATGGGGAGATAGCAATGAATAGGCAGAGCACAGAGGACTTTTGGGACAGTGAACATACTCTGTTTAATACTATAATGATGAGTATATATCATTATATCCCTAAAGAATGTGCAACATGAAGAATGAATCCTAAAGTAAACTGTGAACTTTGGGTGATTATGATATGTCAGTGCAGGTTCTTCCTTAGTAAATAATATATCATTCTGTTGAGTGATACCAATAACCAGGGAACCTATACATATGTAGGGGCAGGTGGTATATGGGAAATCTCTGTACCTTCCTCTCAATTTTATTGTAAAACCAAAACTTCTCTTTAAAAAGTCTTTAAAAAAAAAAAAAAACTATGAAGCTAACAATTGTAAATGGTACCTCTAGACATTTTCTCTTAAACTGTAAGATTCAAATACTTAGGAAGAGTAAAGCTAAACTGGCAATTTGATACTATTACCTTCCTCCCATCACAGCACCCTTCCCTGCTCTAGATTAATTATTGGCCAGATCTAACCCTTAGGCTTGGAAAACTCTCCATTGAAGCAGTTGTTTAGGGATAATGGATGGTTTGTCAGTAAGTTTCTTATACAAATCAGTTGAGCTTAAGCACCATGGCCTGCCTACAAGCACTCCATAACCCCTTAATTTCTTCTTGATTAGCCCAAGATATTTCTATATGACTAAGCATTTGCTCCCTTGATGTCTTTGAACAGAACATCTGGTTGCATCTGAAGTGTACCAGTTCTGTGATGTTGGTGGAGCATGTCACTTTCCTCTCCATGCTTTTCCTTTTTCTTTCTTTCTTTCTTTCTTTCTTTCTTTCTTTCTTTCTTTCTTTCTTTCTTTCTTTCTTTCTTTCTTTCTTCTTTCTCTCTTTCTCTCTTTCTCTCTTTCTTTTTTAAGATTTTATTTTTTGACAGAGAGAGACACAGCGAGAGAGAGAGAGAGAGAACACAGCAGGGGGAGTGGGAGAGGGAGAAGCAGGCTTCCTGCCGAGCAGGGAGCCCAATGCGAGGCTCGATCCCAGGACCCTGAGATCATGACCTGAGCTGAAGCAGACACTTAACAACTGAGCCACCCCAGTGCCCCTGCCTTTCCTTTTTCATCTGTAAAATGGGAATGATAATCTGTATTTTGCAGAATTGCTGATATGATTACAGGAGATGATGGCTATTACGTCCTTAGTGAAAATCGTATCTGGTTTCTTGTCTACCAGGATATGATTCAGAATGAAAGAAATTCTTTCAGGAAGGAAGAAGTAGAATACAAGAAGGAATGTTAAGAAAGAAAGTGATGAACATATTGGTAAATCTTTTTAAAATTCCTTAAAATGTAATAACTGTAATGATAGTGTCTTATTTAGGGGATAGCTGAGAATGGGGAAATTAAAATACTAGAAACCAGTAACAGAAGATAGAGGGCAGAAAGACCTAAGTCAAAGAATTTCAAAAGTTTTTTATTTGTTCTGTTTTGTTTTGTTTTTAATTCTAAGAAAGGAGACAGGTTGCCTAACTTGAGATGCTGTTAAGGTAATTAGGTATGTTAACAACTTTAAGGGTACCTACTAAAATAATAGACAATATATAACTTCTGGGAAATGAAAAAAAGCGCAAACAAAACAAAACATGAAATTGCCTGGAACATTCTGAGATAAAACAGGAAATGAGATGGGGTAGGGACACAAAGAAAATGCATGGTACATAGAAAAACAGTAGAAATAGGTTCAAATCTATTTGATTGATAGAAATTTAAAACCTATACACTACACACAAATAAACAACGTGTGTAGAAAATCTTAGAAATACTATTAAATGGTCAGGAAGGCCAAACAGTTGTGTAATGTTAATTGCCTTTGGTTTTGAGAGGAGGTTAGTCAAAGAAAACAAAAGCTTAGAGGAATAAAACAGCTAGAAAGATTTCTATCAGCCAAATATGTTGAATTGTGGAGTGAGAGTATACTCACCATCTCTTCATTGACACTTTCGAGTTCATGAACATGGGACCCAGCACTTCCATGGGACAGAATGTTAGCAATGTCTGTGAGTGAAGATATGTCTAAAGAATTGTTTGAGACTCACTCTTAGCTGACTGTAAACCTTATTGAAGGTAATAATTGCAAACAGAGAAAACCCTTTAAAGAGAATTGTTGCTTTTCTTAAGGGCCTCCAAGGCACCAAAAGTCTTCAGAAGTCCCAGGGATCAGGTTCCAACACCCAACAGTATGAGGCTTCATACTCTGACTTCATTGTTGATCAGGCCCAGGGGGTTAGACTTTTCTTTTAAGCAAAAACATTTGTTTTCCTTTTACCTCCACTACTGCTCCCTGGAATCTCTTTCCCCCAATGTTTCACCTGCCACTTCTACCTTGTGACTTTTGACTCTCTCTTGTGGACCTTGCCACATCTCTGGTAGCTGCCAGTTATAGATGTCCCACAACATGCTTGCCTCTGACTGAAGGAGTCGGTCATGAATTTAAGGTCTTAAGTGGGCAAGCAGACAATGACTGGATGAGGCAGCCTGAGTGGGAAGGGGGCTGGGAGGTGGGCATCTGGTAGTTCATGTTACTCAGACTTTTATCATGAGGGAATATGGCATAAAATAAACCAGGGTAGGGCTGGAGGTTATGGGAGATACCAATTATCAAGTTGGTTGAGATCTCCCAAGAGACTACACCTCACCAACCCTTTCAGTTCTCTTGGGCATATTCCTAGGAGTAGAATTGTTGAGTTTTGTGGTAAATCCATGTCTACCATTTTGTGGAACTCCAAGACTGTTTTGCAAAACAGCTGTACCATTTTACATCTCCACTAGCAAAGTAGGAGGGTCCCAATTTCTCTACATTCTCACCAACACTTGTTATTGTCTGTCTTTTTGATTATAGTGGGCATGAGGTAGCATCTCATTGTGGTTTTGATTTGCTTTTCCCTGATGACTAATGAGGCTGAGCATTTTTTCATGTGCTTAATGGCTAGTGTAAGTTTTTAATATTGGGTCTGGATGTTTCCTCCAAAAGGGATAGTTCTCTCTTCAGGGGGCCCCACATGTCTACTCAGTGGTATGACACTCATCCAGGCTTTGAAACTCACCAGTTACTCATTTCCACACTTCTGGGCTGGAGAGAACAGATTCCCAAGAAAGAGGCAGAAGGCCAGAGATTTATGCCTCTGTCTCTCTTTTCCCCATTTCCTGTCAGATGCAGCTGGGTCTCTCCTGGAACAAATTCCCACAGACAAACTCTCCACCAGACCATCAACCCAGGAGGAGAAACGAGGAGCTTATTGTGAAGAGTTTGGGCCAAACCACCCAGAGCTTCCTGTGCCAGGTGAGCATGACTAGGGGCTGAAGTCACCCATTACTAGCCCCTCACCCTTGACTGCCTGAGAGGTATTTCTTCTCAGGCTTTAACCATGAAACCTGTTTCCTCTCCATTTCCTCTCCAAAGCTCAACCCAGAGAGGCTTGATAAAATCACTCAGCAAATGGAAAATATTTATTTTGTGCTTGTTCTAAGAAATGTGATCCATCAAAAATGAGCTGTTAAGTCCTTTCATTTCCAAGGACAGTGTCCACAAATTTCAGGCTGCCTCTGGACCTGGAATCCGACAAATCCAAGTCAGAGGCAAGTGACGGCCATACAGATGTCTTCAAGAGTGATGCCGTCACATGGACTTAAGGCACTGTCTGCACAGTCAGCCTGCCTGGGTTTCAGCCCAGCTCCCTCGTCCACTAGCTGTGAAAAAAATTGGCCAAGTTGCTTAACCATCCCTTAATGCCATTTTCCTCACTGTGAAACAGCAATAATAATATTCATGTGACTTTTTCATATGACTGTTTTGAAAAACAAATAAGCTCCTTGGTGTTTAGCAAAGGACCTGCAACATATCAATCAATAAAGAGAAATTAGATATTGATGATTTGGCTTTCATGTCCATTTCTCAAATCTGATCAGTTCTGTCAAACTCTTGGTTTCTTATTAAAGCCACCACATAGGCCATTAAATGTAGTTAGTTCTGACCAGATTACACTACTTACAAGTTAACAAACTCATGCTTGGTAATATGAAGGAAGGGGTAAAACTTACATTTAATTCCAAAAAAATCAACTGAGCAAGTGTGGGATTGGAGAGATGATCTAAATCTCACCAATATCAACTGTGGACAGGATTTAGAATCCGCGTAGGCCCCAAGTTCAGTGAGCTGTTTGAAGAGTCCATGTTGCTCTGGTTTGCACAGTGACTAGCTCTAGGTGGGGTGAATTTGTACAGTATATTTCCTTTGTCAGGTCACAGTAAGAACAAAAATGAAGCCAAAGTCCTTGGAGTCCCATTTATTAACAAAACTGGATAGTGAAGCCAAATTTCTTATGCTTAAAATGAAGCCAAGTGTAGCAAAGGCAATTGGTTTAGAACCAGATAACGCAAAGAAATAATGGTACCTAATCTGATTTCATTGGTTTCCTATTTCTGCTGTGACATGTTGCCACACATTTAGTGGCTTAAAAGAATATAAATTTGTATCTTTGGGGTAAATACCCAGTAGTGCAATTGCAGGGTCATAGGGTAGCTCTGTTTTTAATTTCTTCAGGAATCTCCACACTGTTTTCCAAAGTGGCTGCACCAACTTGCATTCCCACCAGCAGTGGAAGAGGGTTCCCCTTTCTCCCCATCCTCTCCAACACTCATTGTTTCTTGTCTTGTTACTTTTGGCCATTCTAACTGGTGTAAGGTGGTATCTCAATGTGGTTTTGATTTGAATCTCCCTGATGGCTAGTGATGATGAACATTTTTTCATGTGTCTGTGAGCCATTTGTATGTCTTCTTTGGAGAAGTGTCTTGGAACACTGAAAAAAATTAAATTAAATTAAAAAAAAAAACAATACAAATTTGTATCTTAAAATTTTGGAGGCTAGAAGCCTGCAATAGGTCTTACAGGGCTGAAACCAAAGTGTTGGCAAGGATGCAGTCCTGGAGCTCTAGGGCAAAATCTGTCTCTTGTCTTTTCCAGCTTCTAGAGGGTTCCTTGAACCAAGTCTCCCTTCCAGCAACTGCATTGCTGAAACCTCTGCTTCTCTCATCACAATCCTTCTCTGACTTAGCCTCCTGCCTGTCTCCCATAAAGACCTTTGTGACTACATTAGGCTCATTCAGATAGTCCGGGATATTCTTCCATCCCAAGAGCTTTAATATAAATTGCATGCCTCTGTGAAATCCCTTTTGTCATGTAAGAGAGCAGATTCACAGGTTTCTGGGATGAGGATGGGGGCGTCTTTGCAGAACCATTGTTCTGCCCTACTTCCCCACCTGAGGATTATTATGTGAGGGAGGGGTAGGGGGAGATCCAGGACAAATGGGTGGAAATGGCAAGGAGACTGAATTTGGCTCCAAATGAAAGAATTTCAGGGGCGCCTGGGTGGCTCAGTCGTTGAGCGTCTGCCTTTGGCTCAGGTCATGATCCCAGTGTCCTGGGATCGAGCCCCGCATCGGGCCCCGCATCGGGCTCCCTGCTCGGCAGGAAGCCTGCTTCTCCTGCCACCATCCCCTCTGCTTGTGTTCCCTCTCTCGCTGTGTTTCTCTCTGTCAAATAAATAAAATCTTAAAAAAAAAAAAAAAAAAAAGAAAGAATTTCACTAATGCTAAAAGGTAAGATAAGGTGAGAGGAGTTTTTGTGGGGGGATGTGGTATCTTCTTCACTGGGATTGAGTCCCTTGTTCTAGACATTCACCTTGACTCAATCAACGCCATGGGTGTTAGATTACATGGCCTCTGAGAGTCTTTCCAATTCTGTGTGTCTGGATTTTTGTGAGTGCCTCCACATAAGTGTTGAACATTTGTTGAACATGGGTATTTGTACTAAGGGGTGATTGTACTAAGCAATTTCCACATTAACTTTCTTTATCCTTGGCATTGGAGCGTGAGCAAGTCATGTTTCCCATTTTGTAGCATACTTCCATCATCAGATCATGCAAAGACCATCTCCTGGTGTGTTTTATTCACGTGTCCCCACTCCTCATTTCAGCAACCATTATGCCTTTGATATGTCATCTTTATCTTGTATATATCTTTGCAAAATACATAGTGGGGTCATTATAATAATAATAATAATAATAGCTATATAAGTTATAACACTGCAACTTGGTTCTTTTTCCTCCTTTCTTGCATTCTGCATCCTTTTTGTAAGATCTTTCCTTGTTTGGGGCGCCTGGGTGACTCAGTCGTTAAGTGTCTGCCTTCAGCTCAGGTCATGATCCCAGGGTCCTGGGATTGAGCCCTGCATCAGACTCCCTGCTTGGCAGGAAGCCTGCTTCTCCCTCTCCCACTCCCCCGGCTTGTGTTCCCTTTCTCACTGTGTCTCTCTCTGTTAAATAATAAATAAAATCTTTTAAAAAAAAAATCTTTCCTTGTTTGTAAGTATATGCTTCCCACAGTTTATGGCTTGTAAGAGCCACTTTGTATTCCATAGTACATGTCCCTTACATTTTACTTAACTTTCCTTCAGCAATGGCATTCCAGGTTGCCTATAGGAGTTCTGATCCTTTAAACTGGGGATTGGCGAACCTTTTCTATACAGATCCAGATAATAAGTATTTTTGACTTTTTGGGCCCTAAGGTCTTCAGAATTCTCATGACAATTTAAAACAGACTCTCTTTTCCCCATATAGTTAATTTTTCTGGTACAGAGAAATGCTACATTTTTGTGGGTCAGTTCTGTTTTCTCCTATTGTAATCCTCACAAGCAAACTTATGAGAGTGGCTCTTACCCCATTTCATAGGTGAGGAAGTTAAGTACCTGGCCCAGGATCATTCAGCTAATAAGGGGCAAAGGTAGTGCATGATGCTAAGTAGTATTTCCCATCACAGGGGGGTTTGGTTGTGGGGAAGGATAAGTAGTAAAAGTACACTTAAACCTCCTGAGCACATGCAAAAGTGCTCAACTTATAAAATGGAAACTCCCTATGCAAATACTGTTCTTTGGCCATTCCTCTGCTGACGCCTGCTGACTCCCAGGAACATGGCTACTACAAGGCCTGGGGTCCATGGTCCGGCTAATAACAGTGCAGAGAGGGAAAAAAACCAGCTTCCTTTCCCCATGGGCCATTCTAACACATTCCTCCACCAAGTTAAATTCGGCCCTGTCAAGGCATCCAGATATTCTGAATAGGACTTCCCCAGACTCCCTGGTTGGGCTGGCACCTCCTGTCATTTCCCTTGTCATTTTCTCTGAAACCCAGCCCCAGCCCCACATTAGCTCCCTCTTGGAAGTCTCCTGTCTGGAGCCAGTGAGGTTTGTCTGCTTCCTTGGGTTTGGCTAATAAATTGGGATCATGGGGTCAGGCAGCAGGGGACCTGGCACCCAGGGAGCCCCTGACACCAATTTTATTAGATTTCTCTTTGCAGGGCCCGGGATGCCATCCCAGCAGGGAGCCCACAATCTCAGTAACCAAGATTTTGTCGTCTCTGCTTTGACAAGGTCGTTTTTTACTAGAGGAGGAAAAATCCCACATTAATTATACAGGCAAACTGGGGCCAAGGCCGTTAGAGCTGGCCTCCCTCCTCTGTGAGGGGGGAGAAGGAGAAGAGGTTGGTTTCCTCTGAAAAGCGAGTGGAGCCGGGAGACTGGAGGGAGTGTGTGTGTGGAGTTGGGACTCAGACCCACCGGCTCTGACGTGCGCATGCGCTGTCTTTGGGACGGACTTTTTTTTGGGGGGGGAGCGGGGGGGACGGACTTTAGAATGTTTATCTAAAACAGACTGCAAGGTGACAGAGCCCAGGAACGTGCACGATCATGCCCCACTCACTCATTAATTCAACATCCTTTCCTAAAGCACCTGTTGTCCAACACACAGCTGGGCACTGAGAAGAGAAAAATGAAAGAGGCGTAGTTACTGCCTTCCTAGTGGCTCTCTCAGTATCGCGCAAGGGCTGCTTCTCAGTCCCCCAGACCACGGCCTGCCTCCCCAAGCCTGGAAAGGCAAGTTGGGCATGCCCTCGCTCTTTAGCTCAAAGTTAGGAAACTCCTATATCCTTTCTGGTAGCCCCCCACACCAGCTCTGCAAACTCAGAACCGTTATTCCATTGTGCCTTTTGCTTTGGGATAATATTTTGCACTGATTCAGCAAGAGTAACTATGAACTCAAAGCCTGAATTCTTCCTGAAAACCTGGTATCGGCCACTTGGCTTAAAAAGTTGGAAACACAGAGGCGCCTGGGTGGCTCAGTGGGTTAGAGCCTCTGCCTTCGGCTCAGGTCATGATCTCAGGGTCCTGGGATGGAGCCCCGCATCGGGCTCTCTGCTCAGCACGGAGCCTGCTTCCCCCCTCTCTCTGCCTGCCTCTCTGCCTACTTGTGATCGTGCTCTCTCTGTCAAATAAATAATAAAATCTTTTAAAAAAATGTTTTTAAAAAATAAATAAATAAAAATTTAAAAAGTTGGAAACACAAATGGAAACTCTCTTTCCAGGGCAGGCAGCATGTTGGCCAGAAGTCACAAAGATTGAGTGAATCTATGAATATTTGCATTAGGTTTATGGGAGTGAACCAGGCAGGTTTCCCATATCCCTTACGTCTCCCCATTCACCATCTTACTCCACCATCTGCCTTATAAATGGGGATAGTCCTTCCTCCCTGGTCATTACCACTCTGGCTACTGAGCTGTCTGCTTTGAAATTCCTGGGAAGTCCACTATTTCCTGTGTGCAGATGCTCTAGGAGCTACGACCTTGGCACATTGGGTGTCTCCTACCTCCTGAGAGATTACCCTTGACCACACCAGTTCACTTCCTGTCCTTGCAACAAAAGAGCCTTCTCCTGCCCAGATCTGCCTCCACTCCTGCCCTCCTCCTCTGAGGCTAACCCACTATGTCCTCTGCAACAGTCTCCAAAGCACCCTGATAGAGAGCAGGAAAACACATCTGGCAGAGAGCATACTTTCCCCATGGCATCTGCCAAAAGGCTTCCCGAATGAACATCAAGGTGATACCACAACACTAGGACCTGGGTTCATTTTCCAGTTCTGCCACTTCTGAACCAGGTGGCAAGGTGACGATCAGCAAGTTACCTAATCTCTCTGAATATTTTAATCCTTACCTGTAAAACATAGATAAAAATAAAGCCTCCCACGAGGAGGTAGATGATCCGTGTAAAGCTATTGATGGGTTATTGTCATCAATAGCGTTGCTACTCTGGAAGCCTTCTCTTCCTGTCTCACTCTCAGCAGATAACCTGAGCACTTGCATTGGCAAACAGATCAAAGCCATTTACTATGAGTGCATCATTTGCCATTGTTCTCCTAAATACTGATGGAGGTACGTTTCCTTCACTTTCTTATAGTTCTTCCACACACTTCACCATTTTCTCTTCTTGCTTTGTAGGATAGATGAACTCCTCTAAGGCCTTCCCTCAATACTCCTCATCATCCTATCCAGGTTTATCTAGAGCTCTTTTATGAACCTTCCAAGATAGCCATTGCTCACTCATTTACCAGCCTGGAATGTCCTTCCTTAGTCTCTTCTTCCTCTTAGTTATATCTTTCAATCCTTCCAACGTGAAACTGTTGAACCTCCTCATATTAATTATCTATTGTTGCATAACAAATTACTGTAAACTTCATGGCTTAAAACCATACACATTTATCATCTCACAGTTTCTGTGGGTCAGGAATCTGGGCCTTGGCTTCGTGGTGTTTCAAATCGCAATCAAAAGTACCAGCCAGGGTTGAGATCTCTTCTGGAGGCTAGAGCAGGGAAGGATCCATGTCTAACCTCACGTAATTTATAATAAAACTCAGTACAAGTTTTGGATACATTTGAACCAATAAGCCTTCTGTGCAAAGCATTTAGAAAGCAGGACAATCAATCAATGAGGAGGATATTGTCATTGTCCAGATTAAGAGGACCAGTGGGGAAACATCAGGCCACCCACCACCAACTAAAATCTCTTTATGCCTTTCAGAAGTTTCCTCTTCTGAAAAGTGGGAATAATAATAAAGCCTACCAGATAGGAATACTAGAAGGACTGAACGACATAGTGCTTTGCAAGTGTTTAGGGTAAGGCCCACTACAAAATGAGTTTTCTGTAGGTGTTAGCTAGTTTATTGTGATCATTTGTAATGTGTCACCTGACTTGCACTGGCTCACATCCTGTGATTCTCTGCTCTTTTATGATTTTTCCTGGCTCAGAAACACAGTGAGTGTCTCTTCCCTGCTGACCCTGGGATCCCCCCAAGGCTGCTGTGATGGGCCTGCCTTTCTGCCCAAGTCTCTGCCTCTGATGTGGTTCGGCAAGAGCAAACCAGAGCACCCTCTGCCTGGTCGTCACCTCCAAGCTGAGCTCAGCGCTGGGCTTTGAGAATGAGTGACTTACTCCCTGGTCGGCACTTTTATTGTGGTTTCATGATTGGTTCAGGATGGCTGGGCCTTTGCTACCCACCCCCATCCTCAAGTGAATTCCCAGTCCTGCCAGAGGCTGAAAGGAGAGTGACTTAGTCATTAGCTCCTCTGGCAACAGCCCCTGGCAGCAGTTCAAGGCAGCTTGGAAAACAGGGCAACAAGTGGCTGCAATATGCATTTCAAAAGCCTAGCAGACAAGAAAAGGAAATGAAAACCAGAAAAAGCAAGGATAGTAATGTCTGAACCTGGAGGCACAGCTAGACACCACTGGGCACCAAAGACAGTGCTCCCGGGCCCTGGGGGTGAGGGACCTGGGAGGGCAATACTAGCAATGGCTGAATGGTAAGAGGCCCAGGGCCTCCCTCTCCTTCTCCCATTTGCAAGTCAAAAATGAATGAGGACTTCAAGGATGAATGTGCATCCTTCAAGACCATGACCAGGCACGATTGGCTTGGGGTCTGTGTCCAGAGCATAAGAAGGGTGTCCTATCCTGTGCCAGCCCCCTGCAAAATTCTTTTGACTCAGGCATGTTAAGATCCAGAGTTTCACTGATCCAGACCTCTAGAATCCAGGCTTTCACAAAGAGAAGATACACAGGGAATGGTGATAAACAGTGATAAAAGGGCTGGGATCTTCTCCACTGATTCCATCCTAAGTTACCTGATTCTTACAATGCAAGGTGAGTGTTGTCACCACCTCCATTTCACAGATGAGGAAAGAAACTAAGGCACAGGACCAGTGTATAACTGTTGACTAACTTACTTGTCTTCTGCCTTTCTAAACAAACTAGAAGTTCTGCGAATGGTGGCACTGTCTGTCCTAGTCATCATTTTATTACAAGCGTTGAAATAGATGCTGGAATATAGTAGATTCCTCAAAACAGGTTTCGTTTTTTTGTTTTATTTTGTTTTTTCTAAAAAGCAAATTTATCAAAGATCACAGAGATCTTAAGCAATGTGTCCCCCTACTCTTAATGGCTCCACTAAATTGTCTCTGATCTGGCATGTTCTGATGGAGGCTGTGCTGTTGGCAAGGTCTGGGGAAAGGGGGTGGGAATGTGGTCCACAGTCACATTTCCCCAGATGACTCAAATTTGGGAGCTCTTAGAAAGACCCCTACAGAAAGTGAAATGATGTTTATAGTTTGAATGTGGAAATCCTCCATTCTTGCTGGAAGACTCCATGTCCTACTTGGGGTTAACCTTAAACTTAAAAGGAGATTGTCCCTCATGTCTCTGTATCTGTATATTCACTTCAGGAAGGATTCTGGTTCCCTGATGATATGTCCATCCCATGGACTTAATAACAACAGCAGTGGGCATGAGAGACTGACATTGGCAATCTAAGAAACTCTAAAGGGAGAAAGAATGATTTTACACAGAGGATTCTAGAATAAAAACATACAATCAAAAGAAAAGTATGCCCAAGTATGATTTTTATCCCACCAAGATCTTAGTCATGATATTTGGAAAAAAGGGCAAAGTTGTTGGCATGACAGCCTTTATTTGCATTCCCTCACCTCCCTTTGGCCATGCTCAAAGCAGATACTGATAATCATTGAAAGCATTCTTTCCTGTTGGGCCCAGATGTGCCTTTCAAAAGTGCCTGTGCATCGTCTCTATTTCTCTATTTATTTCCATAAGTTCTGGCAACACCCATAAGAGCCACACATTGCCAATCCCATACTTTCTCAGTCTCCCTTTTCAGATCAATTCCTAATTGGCCCTTTTCCAGATCCAGCCCTTTCTGGAAAGGCTTCATCAAGCAGAAACCCACATAATGTAGTTGGGGGGACAGTGACAAAGTCCCATAATGCCCCAAATATCCCCTTAGTTGTCTATCATTTTGCTGCCGTATATCTTACTAAATTGGCAATTTAAAATATGATGTTAATATTAGTCTAAATGTGATTCAAATCCTGGTTCTTGCATATAAATCTGAGGGGCCTTAAATAAATCATTTAACTTCACTGAATCTTACTTTCTTCTAAACATGGATAATAATCTAAATCATCTTCCCTATTCTCCTAGTGGGAGTATCCCAACTTCTTGGGAAAATTTCAAGGTCTCCATAGTTGCCTGATACTATATTCTTTGTTCTTTGTCACATTACTTTATATAATATGGGTTACAAATAATGACTGCGTGTCCTGTCCCTCCCATCTCCGACCCAGTGTAAACATAGCTGATAAATTACAAGACTCTTGCTGAACTCAAAGAGGTCTTCAATTTTCTTCTCAATACAAGGTCTTGCCTCAGTAATGAGAGAAAATTAGTCCTAAAATAAACACTACTTTGGTCTCACCTAAACAGATCTTAAAAGCAAGATTCAAAAGATCTATTTATCCATCTATCTGTCTGAATATACACACACCAAGCCCCTAACATAGTAAAAATCATAATGTCTGCCATTCAGCTAAGAATTATCAGGCAGGAGAACAAAAAATAAGGAAGTGAGAAAAATCGGGGCTCCTGGGTGGCTCAGTGGGTTAAAGCCTCTGCCTTTGGCTCAGGTCATGATCTCAGGGTCCTGGGATCGAACCCCACATTGGGCTTCAGCTCAGCCAGGAGCCTGTTTCTCTCTCTCTCTCTCTCTCTCTCTCTCTGCATACTTGTAATCTCTCTCTCTCTCTATCAAATAAATAAATAAAATCTTTTAAAAAAAAAGAAAATGAGAAAAATCAACCAATTGAAATTTTACAGAATTGATGCAGATGTTAGAATTAGCAGATGACGACATTAGATGTTATTATAACTCTAGTTCATACAGTTAAAAAATTAAATATAGATAGGTAAGATATAAATATTATATCTTATTATATATATAAATATATAAATATTAACTAAGTCAAATTTCTAGTCTAAAATGTTTCAGAGAAATATTTACAATGTCTGTAGATTAGACGTAAACAACAAAATTAGTAAACTTATAGGCACTGAAATAGAAATGTTGCAAAAAGATGGACATATTAAAAAGTCTTACATGAAAAGAACAACATGAACAGACATTTCTCCAAAGAAGACATACATACAGATGGCCAGCAGACCTGTGAAAAGATGCTCAACATCACTCATCATGAGGATCATGCAAATCAAAACCATAATGAGAGATACCATCCCATACCTGTCAGAATTGCTAAAATCAAAAATTGCAAGGAACAACAAGTGTTGGCAAGGATATGGAGAAAAAGGAACCCTCATGATCTGCTGGTGGGAATGCAAACTGGTAGTGCCACTGAGAAAAACAGTAAGGAGGTTCCTCAAGAAATTAAAAATAGAAATACCATATGATCCACTAATTCTACTACTAGGTATTTACCCAAAGAAAACAAAAACATCAATTTGAAAAGATATATGTGCCCCTATACTTATTGCAGCATTATTTACAATAACCAAATTATGGAAGTAGCCCAGGTGTCCATAATAGATGAATAAAGAAGATGTGAGATACACACACACACACACACACACACACACACACACACAGTGGAATATTATTCAACCACAACAAAGTATGAAATCTTGCCATTTGCAACAACATGGATGAATCTAGAGGGCATAATGCTAAATGAAATAAGTCAGTCAGAGAAAGACAAATACCATATGATCTCACTCATAGGTGGAATTTAAGAAATAAAACAAATCAACAAAGAGAGGAGACAAACCAAGGAACATACTCTTAACTATAGAGAACAAGCTGATGATTATCAGAGGGGAGGTGGGTGGGGGAATGGGTGAAATAGATGAGGGGTATTAAGTGTACAGTTGTCATGATGAGCACCAAGTAATGTATAGAATTGTTGAATCATATATTGTAGATCTGAAACTAATATAACGTGTGTTAACTATACTGGAATTAAAATTACAAAATGAAAAGAGAATGTGTGATCTATAGGACAATTTCAAGGGATCTAATATACACTAAAGCAGAGGAGAAAACCCAACAGAGGAGAAAAGAGGGTGCAGAAAAATATATATTGGCAGGAAAAATAGCAACCTTGAAGAAAACTATAAATACCCAGATCTGAGAAGCTTTAAAGCATAGAAATGCAAAGAAAATCCTAAAACATAGAAATGCAAAGACAAGTACACCACAGCACAGCCTAATCAAATTTCTCAAAGCCAATGACTAAGAGAAAATTGTAAACTAGCCAAAGAAAAGGGCATGTTAAACACAAAGGAGCAAATAAAGATTACAGCAGATTTCATATCAGAAACACACAGAAAAGGCAGTGGAACAACATTTTGAAGTACTGAGATGAAAAAAATAACTATCCATGTAGAATTCTATACCCAGCAAGAATATCCTTCAAATGTGAAGCCAAAACAAAGAACTTCTTCACACATAAACACGGAAAGAATATATCACATATCACCTGAAAATGGTGAAATCAACAAGAGATGATAAACACTTCAGGCAGAAGAAAAGTGATACCAGATGGAAATAGGTATCTTGGTTTCTCAACTGTTTTTTATTATTATCCCCCTAAGGAATTTTTTTAGACTTTTTCCCTAATTGCCACCTCATAAAATTTTAATATCACAGAGATATACTATATATCTGCTTATGCACAGCATATATTATCTGTGCTTTTGACATTAAAAGTGATACTTTTGCCCCCCAAGACCAATTTCACCCACATGGGAGTGATATCGCCACTGATAATAGATGATAATCACTTTCCCATTGCTGTAAAAAAAAAATTATCACAAACTTAGCAGCTTAAGGAAAAACAAATTTGTTAACTTACAGCGGTGTAGGTCAGAAGTCTGAAATGTATGTGTTCCTTTCTGGAGCCTCAGGAGAAGAATCTGTTTCTTTGCCTTTTCTAGCTTCTAGAAATCAGCCTCGACCCCATGAAGGGCCTAGAGGGTTCTTGTTTCATGACTTCCTCTTCCATTTTCAAAGTCAATGATGTTATAACTCTCTGACCTCAGCCTCTGAATTCAAGCAGGAAAGGTTCTTTTCCTATAGGGAATCTTGTGACTAGAATGGGTCCATTTGAATAATCTAGGATAATGTTCTCATCACAACATTCTTAACCTTAATCACATCTACTAAGTCCTTTTTGCCATGTAAGAAAACATATTCACAAGTTCTGAGAATTAGGACATGGACATTTTGGGGGACCACTGTTCTCCTTACCACACATGATTTAAACAAGGAAATAAATAGACAAGAAAAAGCTATATGGGTAGACATATAAAATTTTGTTCTTATTATTTAAATTCTTAACATACAATTGACTATTAAACTAATAACCATGTAGTACATGATTTATCACTCACATAAAAGTGAATTGTATTGTAACAGTGGCCCAAAAGCCCAAAGGGATGAAATATAAGTATGCTATTTTAGGGTTCTTATACGTGACATGTATAATCTTACTTGAAGGTGGATTATGATGAGTTAAGGATTTATACTATAAACCCTAAAGCAACTACTAAAATAAAATAATAAAAAGAGATTTATAGTTAATACCTAAAGAAAACAGAATGAAATCAGAAAAGAGTACTCCAATTACCACAAAAGAAAGCAGGAAAAATAAAAATAGAACAATAAGATAAGACAGAAAACATAGAGCAAGAAAGTAAGTTTAAACTGAACCATATTAATAAGCACTCTAAATATAAATGATTTGTGTAACCCGATTAAAAAGTTCACATTGTCATACTGGATATAAAAGTAACTTATAACAAAACTCAATGGTCTGGTCAACTGAGGCCCAGGTCACATCTAACGTCATCAGGTCAGAGCTGGAGCTCCCAAAGCATATGGGCTTAGAGTGAAGGACGGTTTCCCAGAAGGCAAATCGGGTGGGATTTCTATAAGAAGAACAAATGGACAATAGTAAAAAAAAGTCAACACATGTCCTTCTCAATGGCTCATCTATCATAGAAAATAATGTTCCTCCCTTCCTCTTTTTTTCATAGAGGACAACTTTGAATTAACTCTTCTCTTGATCATTTTAGGAGGCTTTCATAAAAGTAACTCTCTTCCTCTCTTCTCTTTTCCTGGATCTTTCTCTCCATCTTTCTTATCAGATTGTCATTTGTGTTTATGAGTTAGTCTAAGAATGAAAAAATTGGGGTACCTGGTTGGTTCAGTCATTTAAGTGTCTATCTTTGGCTCAGGTCATGATCCCAGGGTCCTGGTACTGAGTACCATAAGGGGGGGTTGGTCCTTGCTCAGCAGGGAGCCTGCTTCTCCCTCTGCCTCTGCTCTGCTCATGCTCTCTCTCACTCTCCCTGTCTCTCAAATAAATAAAGAAAAGAAAAGGAAAAAGAAAAATTATTTCATTTGACCAAACATATCCTATGAAATGTTTAAGAAGAGTAATATCTTTAAATATTTCTCCTGTAGACTGCCAACTGCACAAACTATACTATTTATCCATACTCCTATTCATTCTTTGACTCGTTCATGACCAAGCTCAAATGTCACCATCTCTGTGTGAAACCTGCAATCCCCCATATAGTGGTGACCACAGCATCCTCTGTTCTTGCAACATGTTTGAAATAGTATTGGAAAGATTCTTGTTTTCTTTCTCTCTCTCTTTCTGCAGTAGTGGATCATGTACAATAGAGATGAAGCTTTGTTTATCTCTATAGTTCCCAGTGTCTAGCAGGAAGCTCAATATATCATAGATTCTTAGTAAATATGTTCTGAACTAATCAATACAGAGATAAATGAATGAATGCCCCCCATTGCTTGGCAGTGTCCCATTGTCCCTTACAACCTCTATCTCCAGGATGGCTAGGAAGTGTCATCTTTAGGGCATATTATGAATAACATGCAGTGGCTCTGTGGAACTTTGTGTTAATAAAGATTGTGAGGTTACCTCTGAGCTCAGTAGGAGTGCCATGATGGTTCAGTGAAGTCTATCATAGTTTCTGGAGTGGGGAGAAATAACAAGTATCATGAACCTCTGTGATGCTGCTTTGGCTATGCTCTCTGGCCAGTTTTGTCTGTTGACCAGATTACTGGTTAGATTCCAGCACTGAATCTAGCAAGGCCCACCCAGACTAGTCACAGAGATTTTAATCAAGGGATAGCCAGGATCATCAAGAAACAAAAGCCATATTAGGTCAATTTTCTTGTAAATTCCTGAGCAAGAAAGGCACTGGGGTCACTGAACCTGGCCTCACCAATCACTCAGTCCAATCCCCTGAACCCAAAGCCCAGCTGAATCCATGTTGGGTCCTCCCCAGGCTTCCACAACCCAGCAGACAAAACCAAATACAGCTTACCCCTCACATGTGCCCCCCAGCCTGTTTTGATTTTTTTTAACACAAGCTATGGGGCATAAACCACTTCCTGTGAATACCATACCTGCTCAAATTTATCTTCCTAGGAGGGAGACATTTGTTGACATCTGGCTGAACAGTCTCTCCTCAATATCATCACACCTCACAGAGCTAAGTAGAAAACCCCAAATGCATCTAAACCTTCCCAGTATGGGCCTTGCTGGGACATGCTCCTGAATCAAAAGCTAGCTCACTGCAGATGCTCTCTTCCCACCTCTCCCTCTCTGTCTTTGCCCTCCTCATTTCTTCTTCTCATCTTCCTTCATGTCATACCTGACTTCCAAGTTAGGAAAAGATGGTCGACTTTTGGACCCTCCCCAACCAGCCTTCCTAGGAAGCACCCATCTCTGGGCACGATTCACACTCAACAGAATTGTTGACCCATCTTTTGTTTCTGTGGATACAGAGGAACACAGTGGTGTGTTCTGTGTGCTCCTCACCACTCTGGCTTTCTCAGGTGACTTCATTCCCTTCTTGACCACTACAGTGGGTATTTTCCAAGAGAGTATGTGTCCTCCCTGTCGATGGTCCCATGGTTCAGTCCTTTTGGTGCACTAGAGCTGTCCATTTCAGTGGTGAAGGTCCACGCATATGAGGGCACATCTGTTCTGTATCTTCCTGACAGTGTCCACCGTGTGCCTTCCCAGCAGACACCTCGGGCATCTTCTCCAGATGCTTCACTTTATCCTGACACTTAGCTGGGCGTTTCTCATTCCATCAGCCTAATTACTGATATACACAGGAAGGAAAAGAGAGAGGATGCAGTACCAAAAACCAGAGATGGCCCCAGAGTCCCCACATTTGCCCTATCCAGTGGAATTCTTGATCACTAAGGGACAAAAGGACCATGTTTTCTTTCAGCTATTAAGAAGGGATATCCTGAAAAGAGCTCCGAACTGATTTCTCTGACACTTTGTATCCCTTAGAAACTAGCTTCTCTTTCTCCTTTGACAAAAGCAAAAAGAGGGGTATCATTTTCCAGAAAGGTGAGTTTCTTGAGCCTCACATGTAGCTACACCCATGAAGATTTAACTGAAGTCTTGAAATGCAGACCAAGACCAGGAATCTGTGTTGCACAACAAAATTACTTAATAAATGCTTATTCTATGAATGGATGAGTGAATAAAGAAATTAAGTGATTTGCACCTACAAGTGTCTAAAAATCTACATTTATATGTATCTGTCCTACCTCTGTCTCTTTGAATTGGATTTGCCCATGGCTACACACACACACACACACACACACACACACACACACACCCTGTACCCAAAATTGATTATATGAGTCTCCAGCCTAACTGCGCAATCCCCCTGGTCTTTCCTTGAATGTCCCTGCCCTACATTCAGTGTAAGTCCTCAGTGCTCACCTCAGATTTTGCACACCCCGATTCTGATCTTTCCTTCACAGACAGCATGGTTCTTCTCTTCCCAAAGAAACACCTACCAGCACTGGGGGGAATGTGTGCATAGGACTCTGGGCACTGAGGAGGTAAAACATGTGGCACACATGTGGAGAGAGGGACATCAGATAGATAAGCTCTTACACTCACATTCTGGATCCCTTCAGGATTTGCTAGCTATTTTAGACCCATCAGCTAGAGCCACTGCCATCTTCCTCTTGAGGCTCTGAAGCATCCAATCCTGAGTGAATTCTCACTAAGGGTACCATTCATCAGCCTTTTTAACCATCCCACTATATATGCAGAAGAGAAACAAGGAATTCTAGGACAGAGGTTCCCAAAACAAAGGCTTTAAGATGGAAACACAAGAGAAAGCAAATTTATCTTTGAAATCCTGGTCCTACCATTTGCCAAATGTTTTATTTTGGGCAAGTTATAAACCTCTCTGGAACCCAGTCTTTTCATCTAGAAAATACTAATAGTACCAATTTCAAAGGGATGTTATGAAAATTGAATTAGATAATCTATGCAAACACTTAGGATGCTGTCTGACACATTCTGGTGTCATTCTGCAGGCAAGGGGACTTACTAGTTAACCACCTAGGTGAGGGGTAAAAATTCAAAACAGTTTCTCATAAGGGCATCAAGTAGAATCTGAGGGTCCTGACCATATCCCTGGGATATGACCAAGATGAAGACGCTGGGAATAGTCTCTTCTAGAAGGGAGATTGTTAAAGTCAGAGCTCAAATTCCAGATTTTTTAGTGGGCACAGAACTCTCTAGATCAAAAAGTAAAAACTAATACATTAAACATCAAATAGATTAGGTGTCGTGTGGTATCCTGGGTTGGATGTTGGAACAACAAAAAAATGACAATAATGGAAAATCAGGTGAAATCCAAAGGGAGTCTGGAGTTTAGTTAATAGTGATTAACTGTGGTAAACCAACCTTGGTGTCTTAGTTCTGACAAATGTACTGTGGTTATATTATTTTTTTTATTATGCTATGTTAGTCACTATACAGTGCATCATTAGTTTTTGATGCAGTGTTCCAAGATTCATTGTTTGCCTATGACACCCAGGGCTCCATGCAATCCGTGCCCTCCTTAATACCCAATAGAGGTTAACATTAGAACAAGCTGGGTGAAAGATACACAGGAATTCTCTAAATTAGCTTTGAGACATTTTTGTAAATTTAAAGTTATTATAACATCAAAAAGTTTATTTAAAAAAATCAAACAGATCCCTTTAGCCTTTGGAGAATTTTCCACAGTGGACTTATTTAGACTTAAAGGCAGGTCTTTAATTTTGGCTTCCAGGGTGATACCTGGAGAGGATGGAGGGACTGGGTCCCTTCTCCCTGGGTGAAGCCAGCATGAGAGTCACTTCTGTGGCCTCATCCTGGCTGTTTTTCTCATTTCTCCAGATCTGGCTGTGGCAGAGATGGGGCCTGCTCCACGCCAGAGCCTGGTCACCAGCTTAGCTTAATTTGAGAGAAAGATGAGGTGTCAGAAGGGAAGAGTGGCCAACATTTGGCTTTCCTGAGCTTATTTTTCTCAGAAAAGTCAATGAATGTCTTATGATTCTGTGCCCCCTCCCCCTGACACATTGTCCTCATTGGACAACCTTCTTGGCTGTAGTCGAGAGACTTCATAATGGCTTCTTGAAAACCCTGAGACAGGTCCCTGGATCTGCAGCCCTAATGCGTTAGCAAAACCAGAGGTAAAGAGGAGGAAACATTTCGCTGAGCAATCCACACTGATTTCATAATGGCTTTGAATGTTTTACATTCTTACTGAAGTCTCATCCTAGGAGATGAGGAAGCTGAGGGTCAGGGAGGCTAGGGACTTGCCCACAGTCATGTGAATACATACAATAGATGACTATGTGGAGGTCGAATGACGTAAAAATTCCAGTTTCTCCCTGTTTCCCTCAGATACATACACAGACATCGATCCACACATGCCCCTTTTAGAGATCCAAACGTCTCTGATTTCACTAAATATGGGCTGACCAATTGTGCTCAGTGCCTGACACACATTTAATCCTAACAGCATTTACCCATTGTTAACCCCATTTTACAGAAGAATTAAATGAAGCCTAAAGATCTTTCGTATCTTACGTAGGGTTTACATAGTTTATAAAGTGGCAGGGCTAGGGTACATACTCAGCCAATCTGATTCCACACCTGGACTTTTAATCACTCAATGAATATTTGTTGAATGAATGGAGGGGAAAACAGCTGTGATGAAGGAGTGCAGTTATCTCAATAATATCGTGCCCTGGACCTCACATCTAGAATGTTTGAGACCATTTCTCGTAGAGTGGACAGTCCCAACGAGGCCAACGCTCTCCCGCTTAATCTCTGTCTTCCTCTTCTCTTCCTTCTCTTGGGGACTTGACAGGTGCTAAATGCATGGCAAAGAGAAAAAAAGCCGCCCAAAATATTTTAATCAAGAGAGAGAACACATACACACAAAGAGAGAGGGGGAGAGAGAGAGAGAGAACACAAAATGTAAAGGAAATCTCCTTTCTTTTTCTCACTAGCTATAGGGCATATGACTTCGAGGAAGATAACCAGCTCTCTGGGCCTCTTTCCTTATCTAGGAAATAAACTAATGGTCCCTAACTCCTATGGTGGTTGTGAGAATCAGACATCATTTCTGCAGAGTCTCTGCACCATGGACGGCAGAGGAGATGCCCTCCACGACTAGTTTTTATGTTTTTTATCTTTACTGTCATCCTTGTCTATCCATAAAACCTGTTTACTTCAGCACAGGCTCCCAGACACATGCAGCCAAACATAAGCACTGAGCCCACATGTCCCCTAAATCCTGATACCCCCCAGGCAGATGAAAGCTTGAGCCTTAACAAGGCTTATCATCAGAGTGGAGAGATGAGAAGGTTCAGCTGGGCTGGAAAAAGAAAGAGCGTGTCCAAGTCAACAGAAGGAGGCCTTTTCATGGCCTCTACATCCCACGCCTGACCCACTCCGCTGGAGGGGGATGCCATCTCAGATTCCCTGCCCTGAAACCATGGTCTTTGTTATCAATAGTCATATCAGCAATGAAATTCAACTGGAGCTCTACACATGGACAGACTAATTAGCAAGAACACCTACTACCAACAAACACAGAACTACATTAAACTCTATCTTTTGGGCATGCCTGATGGCTCAGTCCATTGAGCATCTGACTCTTGGTTTTGGCTCAGGTCGTGATCTCAGGGCTGTGAGATCCAGCCCCAAGTCAGGCTCCACTCTCAGCAGGGAGTCTGCTTGAAGATCCTTGCCCTCTGCCCCTCCTCCCACTCTCTCTCTCTCCCCTCTCTCTCTCTCAAATAAATCTTTTTAAAAAATAAATAAACAAACTATATCTTTTGGAAGTATTACCGTTGACATTTTTTCCTTCTGTTTGGTCTACTGCTAATGGATTTGGTTGAAGAGTAAGAGAAAGGGATACCTGGGTGGCTCAGTTGGTTAAGCGGCTGCCCTTGGTTCAGGTGATGATCCCAGGGTCCTGGGATAGAGTCCTGCATTGGGCTCCCTGCTCCACAGAGAGCCTGCTTTTCCCTCTCCCTCTGCCTGCCACTCCTCCTGCTTGTGTGCTCTCTCTCTCTCTCTCTCTCTGTCAAATAAATAAATAAAATCTTAAAAAAGAAGAAGAAGAAGAAAAGAAAAGTAAGAGAAAACAGCATAACAGAGAAAACTCAAGAAAGCATGCCAGAGCTCGAGGAGGAGTGGAAAAGCCTGGAGAGAGGCTGATCCCTTGTCATACGGTCCCTCTCAAAAAGAATTAGGATTGTAATCAGTGTGATGATGGCCAGGGCCCTGATCATCCCTGCACATACAGGACACAGGACAGGGTATGAGGGGAGAATGCTCTCCAGGTGAGGACCTTGTGAGAGGGAATTCAGGGCAGCAGTTTTCCAAAAAAGCAAAATAGCCCCCACCCCTGGGTACCAGGAAGACAGAGACTGGGCTGCCCTGGATCTCTGTTCTCTTGACCTTTTTTCTGCAAGATTGTGCCCTTTCTTCCTTCTTTCTTGTTTTCCTTGCAGAGAATTTCATCTGGCTTGTTTTTGTGTCTTCTCATCTTCTTTCTTCTTAAGCCGAGAATATTTTTTTTCTCCCTTTTGAGGCAGTTGTTTCCAATAAATCCCTGCTTGTTTTCTTTAAGTTGCTCAGTTATTTTAAGTTTCCTCTTTCGCAGCCCTCTGTCTGCATTTCTGCTTTCCATCTGGGCCGCTTGGTTCACTCCATTTCTGGAATGAAGACAAAGGGAGGTATTGGAAACTCAGAGAGCCTGGCCTGCCCCTGGGAGCAGAAAGGCCTGGAAAAGGACTAAATCCACCTGCTGATCTTTCCAGCACTTTTATTATGTCTCAGACTGACTAGTCACACAGCTGGAGACACCTTGACTGGCCACAAGGACAATCAATGTTCCTGGTTTCCATAAAGAGGGTCTAGTTATACCCTGAGCGGGACCTTTGATCTGAGTGCTTCTTGTGTGCCTATCAGTGAGGGCCATGGAAGAAAGTATTTGGCACACTCAAATTGGGAAACTTAAAAAAGAGTTTAATGAAAGAACAAGTTACAAAGGTATAGACAGGCTGCAGACAAACCACAAAGGACAGAGCAGTGTCCTGGGGATAGCAACAGCAGAGTTTTTTTATCACCGTCATCCTGAAAGGGTAAGGATAGGGAGCAGCCCTTTGGAGAGAAAGGACCCTGTAAGAGGACCTGCCATCTTGTCTTGTGGATGCAACCAGGCTTGGTATTCACCGGGAGGGAGATGAAAGATTGCAAGCTTCCATCTCATTCCCCGCCCCTCTGAAATTTCCTGCTGAGACTCCTCAGAAGTCAAGAGAATCCACTGGGGTTGTCGATATTGATCAGAGTTTTGGATCATAGACAAGGGTGGGAATGGGTGGAGAATAAATCTGGAGGGGCACATGGAAGGTATTCAGCAGAAGGAATATGCAGGTTCATGTAACTCTGTGTCCATATATATATGAGTGTGTGCTAGGCTCATGAAAGCAAGTATCTGGTTTTCTCTAAGGGAGGAGTCATTCAGAAGCTACCCCTTACTCTGTTCAGTCTGTATAGATTACTAAGGATCTTGATTTCCTCTAATTCTGACTACTTAGTGTTTGAAGAGCAGGACAGAGTACTGTAAGTGTGAATCTCCTCTTCGATCATATATGTTGAAATTATCTTTAGATATTAAGATGGCAAAGTGTTTCGATCAAAGGTTGAGCTATGTCAAAAGGAAAGACCTCTCCTTGCTTCTAAAGAACTCACTCCAGGAGAAAGAAAAGTAAAGGGTGAATGCTTCCATTTGAAGAGGAACATCCCATCACCTCACCTGAGCAGGTGAGAATAGAGACTCATTCTAATGATGGGGCATTAAAGAAATGGGCTTTTTCTAGGAGCTTCAAGTGAAAATAAAATCAAGGATTAGGTTGAGTCAGCACCTCATTAAAGATTTAAAATGGAGCTAAGAGACTCTGAAAGAGATATCAAATCGATGTCACATAGAGTAGGTCTGTAATAGTTGGCACATTGCACAGCTTCTTTAGCACAGCATAGTATCCATGTCCACAATATGGCGCTGTTACTTTGGAGTGTGTTGTTGGCATGTCTCTTTCTATCATTAGGTCCTGAGGGTCTTGTTGACCATTATATCCCTAACATGTGGCCTTGCATCCAGGAAGTCCACAGCAGTAGTCTGTTGTTGGACAAATGAACACTGGTATTTGCCCAGTTTGAGGACTTTACATGGGACTAGGGTGTAGCTTTGAGTTTCACTGGATTGGGCCAGAAAAGAGCTGTCCATGCTATTCAGGTTTCCTTTTAACCAACCCCTCCACAAAGTCAAGGCCATGAACTTATTTTCATACCCAAGGGGAAACCCTCTCGCTCATGAGTTTTGGTGGACAAGACTCATCCCATTTGACCTGCATAGTCCAGCTCCTGTATTCTTGGTCCAGCCGTTTTCAAGGCCCAGCTCATCAAGCTTTAATTAGTTCCTCTGCCTTTGCTCCACACAACTCCTTATTTTGAATCTAGGCTTCTAATGGACAACACCATGAATGTTGCCACTTTTTAAAGTCACAATTTTCTCCCTTCCTCCCTTTCTTCCCTCCCTCCTTCCTTCCCTCCCCGTTCCTTCCTTCCTTCCTTCCTTCCTTCCTTCCTTCCTTCCTTCCTTCCTTCCTTCCTTCCTTCCTTCCTTCCTTTCTCTTTCCTTCCTTCCTCTCTTTCTCATCTTTGTCTTCATCTTCTTCTTCAAAGAACTTTTATATTTCATTCCATTTTCTAAGGAGTTACAGTTACCTGAGACAGGAAAAGGAGATGTAAATATCCATTTGGTACCTAATCCTTTCCTGTCCATCCTCATGACTACTCTAATATCACAATTCTCATCATATAAAGGACTAAGCTGATTATCACAAAAATGATTAAACTCACTCAAGGTTTCATGGTGAGCAGCAGCAGTTCCTCAGTTTGAACCCTGATTAATCTGTGACCGAGTCTGTGCTCTTTCTGCTCTGCCAATAACAAAGGAGCCCCACTTCCTTCCAAGTACTTACGTAACTGTGTCACTTTGAAAGAACTGAGAGCCAAGGAAGGGCACCACCATCTTTCTTTGGCAAACCCCATTTCCATTTCAATTTAATTTAGATTTAATAAAATGCTTAATGAATCTTAATTAAACCTAAATTGAAATTAAAAATGGTTTAACAAGGTTTAATAGTGATGTGAGAGATCACACAATTCCACTTCAATAAATATTTTCCTAGAAACAAATAACCATTTCATTAGTGAAGAAAACGTTGCCATTAAGCCTAAATTAAATTAAATTATCCATAATTTACTGGCATAGTTCACAGTATACGCTAATGAAAAATATGTAGTTTGTGTGAGGGGTTTTGTTTTATTTTGTTTTGTTGTTTTTAACTGCCTGTGTGCTACAAATGACTCTAGTTTAGAGAATTTAAAAAGACACTGAGAGGGGCACCTGGGTGGCTCAGTGGGTTAAAACCTCTGCCTTCGGCTCAGGTCATGATCTCAGGGTCCTGGGATCGAGCCCCGCATCGGGCTCTCTGTTCAGCGGGGAGCCTGCTTCTCCCTCTCTCTGCCTGCCTCTCTGCCTACTTGTGATTTCTCTCTGTGTCAAATAAATAAATAAAATCTTTAAAAAAAAAAAAAGACACTGAGAAGGAGTGCCTGGGTGGCTCAGTCATTAAGCCTCTGCCTTCAGCTAGGGCATGATCCCAGGGTCCTGGGATCGAGCCCCGCATCAGGCTCCCTGCTCGGCAGGAAGCCTGCTTCTCCCGCTACCATTCCCTGTGCTTGTGTTCCCTCTCTCGCTGTGTTTCTCTCTGTCAAATAAATAAAATCTTTAAAAAAAAAAAAAAAGACACCGAGAAGATTGTAATGGGTAGATGGTCTGAAGTCAATGAAACCATCTCTGAGATTCTGTCTTATCTAATAACAGAGACAATGAGAAGGGGGGAAGAGAAGACATGAGGCTTTTCACCAATGCCATGTGGATTTCTATCAATGTCACAACCATCAAATGGAGTATCGATAGGGGTAGGTGAAGAGATTGTGAACCTAGGAGATCTCTAGCTCAAGACAAGAGTGAGGAGAAAATTCAGATTCTTATATAAAATGGCTCGTATCAGATGCGATGAGGAAAGTTAGAGGATGCAGAATATGAGAGAGAAGAAAAAGGCCAATCACTCTTCCTGGAGTGTGTGTGTGTGTGTGTGTGTGTGTGTGTGTGTGTGTGTACATGGGCATGCATATTTCTGTTTTCTATTTCTTTCTCTTTTTTTTTTATTTCTTCACGGTCAAACTTGAAGCACGAATTAGGAAAGAGATTGGTTAGAGACCATTTTCGGGAAGGATATATCTAGATTTGTAGAATAGGGGATCAAATTCCAGAGTGGAAGATAGGTTTCCAGCAAAGAAAGGGCAATGGGAAAGGGCTTTAGGGAAAGAGTAATGGGGCTTCACAATAAGGTCCCAGTTTGGGTTTCACCCCATAGTGCTGGTGTGGGAGGATAGGGAAGGTGCTATGAGCTGAACTGTGTAAACCTTGCTGAGACTTGAAGGATGTCAGAGACACATATTCCCAACTAGTGTTTTCCAAATCCAAGAGATCACCCCCATTTCCCAAGACTTCTAATCTCAAACTTTCCCATATATAGAAAATAGAAAGTGTCCCATACTTCTCTCTGCCACCCACAGGATAGTATCAAGGGCTATACTAATACTGTAGCCATGAGCCACATGGAGATATAGAGCTTTTGAAATATGGCTACTCCTCATTGAGATGTGCTGAGAATAGAAAATATACTCTAGATTTCAAAGACTGAGAGAATAGAAGTATCTCACCAATATTATTTTCTATCAGTTACATTAATGGTTATTTTTATTGATTATATGAAAGTCATGATATCATGATATAATATATTGATTATATGAAAGTCATGATATATGAAAGTCATGATATCATGATGAAAGTCATGATTATATGAAAGTATATTGTCTAATTTTGAAATATTTTAAAAATTAATTTCTCCTGTATCTTTTCATTTTATTCAAGGTGAAATATACTAGAAACTTTTAAATTATGTCTGCAGCTTTCATGATATTTCTAGTAGAGCTCATCTAGTTGGATCTACCTTAAACAAAGCAATGGGCATATTTCATTCTTTTTTTGTTGTTAGTACTAACACACATTCTTTCATCCATTTACTTATTCAACAAATATGTTTTAACATTCATTAGCATGGACTCTGTACTAGGCATTAAAAATACAGTGCTAAGAAGCCAGCCCCGTGTATCTGAAGCACATCCACACACATATCCACACACCTTCACAATACATGTTCAACCGTATTCAAATGGGATACACAGGTACAGATGGACCCACAACACATGGATGTGCACATATTCACAAATGCAGGAAGACACACGTGAAGAGCCACAATCAGGTGTTGAGAACCAAACACCCCTTGAGTTAGATGGCTGCGACTCTTCTGGTTGGTTTCGCTACTCTAGCAGCTGGCCGGGGAAAGCCACAGCTCTGCATTTCCAGGAGGACAATCAGAAAATAGAAGTGTGGTCAAAAACTATCTTTGTAATTTTGGCAAAGCTTATAGATCAGAGTTGCAAGGGTGAAGACCAAATAGGGCAGATTCATATCTACCTGTTCATGCCTAAGCATACCAGGAAAGGCCAGCAGGGGTAGGCTCTTGGTAGTAGGTTTGTTTCCATGGAAGTTCCTCTTCTTGGGCTGTAACTTCTTGGGGAGTGAGAAGAGCTCACTCAGAGACACTGGCTGGGCTGATTTTGGAAATTCGGTGTGGTCTCATTCAAATACTTTCTGGCTCACCCTTCAGATTTTTGGCCTAGGAAGTGGGGGAGAGGACAGAGGTAACATTAGACAGGTCCAGTCAGGAGTTAGAAACCACATGGGTGATTTTAATAGAAAACTTAATATAACGAACTACATGGTGAAGAACTAGGAAGACAGAGAGAACACCCTGGGGTATCTGAAAGTAGCAAGTACAGGAAATAGCTACCTCCTCTAAGGCCTCAGGAACAGGAAAGATGTTTGTGTTATGAAAACGTAGAAACTGAGAGGAGGGAAGCCCGGAGCCGAAACAGGCAAGGGAGGACGGTTCCAGTCAGTCAGCGCTGCCTGGGGAACGGACGTCGTCTTAGACACTCTGTGTGTCATGACAGAGCACCATAGACTGAATGACTTCAACAGAAATTTATTTTCTCCCATTTCTGGAGGCTGAGAAATCTAAGATCAAGATTCCAGCAGGGTTTTGTTCCTGGTAAGAGCTCTCTTCCTGGCTTTCAGACACTGCCTTCTCGCTATGTCCTCACATAGTGGGGATAGAAGGTATGGTCTGGTCTATACTTCTTCTTGTAGAGGCGCCAGCCCTGTTGGGGTACAGCCCCTCTCTTGAGATCTCATGTAACTTTTATTACCCCCTCACAGGCCCTATCTTCAAATACAGTCACATTGGGAGTTGGGGCTTCAATGCATGAATGAGGGGTATTCAGTCCATAGAAGGGGTTATGACAGTAATTCTACAAGCATCATTTAAAAAAATACATGGCCAACTGGATTCAGCTGCTGAGATGGAAGCAGAGACCAGAAGCACCTGTCCCGTCTTCCAGTTTCCCGGCCTCTCTCTAGCTCCCCCTACTGACAGAGGCTAGTGTGGAGTCAGGCGCTAAAGCAGGAAGGTGGTGACTGAGCTCCAGCAACATGAGGTACAAAGAATCCAAGGGTGAGGTGGAGCCCCTGAGAGGTAGTAGCTTAATAGCCAGAGCAGGGACAGACATAAACATGAAGAATGACGAAGACATGAACACCGTCTTCCAAAGTTTATTGTGCACAACTTTATCTCCAGAAAAAAAAAAAAAAATCCAGCAGACACAGAATCCTTGGTCAATTCCATTTAGGGAATCTTCATGGTATCCTCCTGTTCAGAATTCACAAAGATGTTTTGGAAGAGGAAGTCCTTGGATAAGTTTTGCAGTAAAGAGACATGTGTTTCTTTTAACCGAGAGTTCCCTAAACACCTTTGACCACGGATGAAGTTTCTGTTTGTTTTCTTTTTGGAACAACTACCAACTTCCAAAGCAATTTTCCAAACATCTTCTGCAAAACTTTGGGAAGCAATGTGCTGGTGGTGCTATCGACACTAAGATTGTGAGAGATCCATGATGAATTGTGGCCCACCAGTAAGTGACGCACATTTGAACATGTTGGACTTTTCTCTAAATGCTTTAGTCTAATGACAGATGAAGCGAACTGTGCTGGCAGGGGTGACCGCCCTAATGTCCCCGGGGATTCCTATAACACAGAAGATTCCTATAACACAATTATTTGCTTAGCAACCATCACAGTGCATGGGACCTGGTAAACATCCAATAATGTGTGCTGTATGTGGCTGCGGAGGAAGGGAAGGAGGGGAGCAAATGATCAGCCAAAAGGGCTAACAGTAACATTTCATGAGCGAATCAACATGGGGAACGCGAGGAAGAAGTAATTTTCATAATATATTTTACATAAAACAATCTATCCAACAGATAATCAATATAAAGACATTAATACAGTATTTTGCATTTTTTCTCTTAAATCCTTGAAATCTGCTGTGTACTTTACATTCACAGCACCTATTAGGTTTGGCCACATTTCAAGTGTTCGGCAGCCACCCGTGGCCATTGTATTAGACATCATAGGTAGAGACTTACCAAGTACAACCCCAGATTAGGGGGATATGCTGTGAATGGTCAGATTAGTAAATGGATATTGAGCCAGAAATCATTGTGCAGTTGCAGGTACTGGATATTATGAGAACATCTTAATTAACTGTCATTATTCACACATAAGTTCATGGTGAACATGAAATAGAGTTCAAATAACAAAAAAAGAAAGAAGGAAGGAAAGAAAAGAAAGAAAGAAAGAAGAAAGAAAGAAGAAAGAAAGAAAGAAAGAAAGAAAGAAAGAAAGGAAGGAAGGAAGGAAGGAAGGAAGGAAGGAAGGAAGGAAGGAAGGAAGGAAGGAAGGAAGAAGAAAGA
>CM053610.1:15628203-15641173 GCA_028646535.1 Procyon lotor
GGACTGCAGGCAGCTCCATCACTGCCAGGAAAGGCCCATTTGCAGGAACAAAGGGCTTCATCTGTCCTGTCAGGCCCAAGACCTCGCCCAGCAGCTGCAAAGGCAGGATGCCCCTCCATGTGCCACAGGGGCCTCCGGCTACCTCCTGGCTTTGCCCCATGCCCCATGCCAGCCCCAGAGTTTTCTAGAAGAATGTGGAACACAGAACGGGGAATTCGCTGAGTGGGTGAAGTGTGCTGACACCAGGCACAGAGCAGGAAGGGAGGGGTCCACACACATACACACCCCCAGTGGGCCCTGCCAGAGAGCTGTCGTGGAAGGCAGGATCCATGGGTGTCCACGGAGACAAAAGAGAGCCCCCACTTCAGCCAATGGCTGCAAACCCCTCGCCAGGCAACCTTTGGACAGAGCAACTTTTAAAAAGTGGAAAAAGTGACTGGTTGGTTCTTCAGGCTTTGTTCCTTTCCCAAGTCCCTCCATCCAGTGTGGGAAAGGGAGTAAGAGCGAAGCCGGGGAGCCTGCAGCCCCACATGCCGCAGGACATGCCAAGTGGGCAGCAGAGTGCCAACCTTTCAGGATAATCTGACTAAGTAGCTAACTGTTCTGGATCCTGAGCCATGAAGCCGGCGTGGGGCCCGGTACCATCAGGGTCAGCGGCGTTAGGGGTCGGAGAAACCAAGTATACAGGGCGGTGGTTTTGTCTGCAGTCACATTGATTTGCAAGTGGCAGATCTGGGGCTCCAGCCTAATCGAGTCTGTCCAACATATAGACCATCGCTCTGTACCAACTACAGTGAGTCTGAGCACCGGGCACACACCACAGTGATACTTGGTGTGTTTGCTCCCTCCTAAGATGTGACCAATGAATATGTCTTCTTCTTCTAGTCAGGGTTCTCCAGAAAAACAGAACCAGTAGGATATATAGAGAGAGATATGTAAAAAGAGACTCATTCTAAGAAATTGACTCACGTAATCATAGCAGCTCAGAAGTCTGAGCATCTGCTGTCTGCAAGCTGGAGGCCCAGGAGAGTCAAGGGGGTAACTTCAAGTCCAAATCCAAAAGCCTGAGAACCGTAGTGTCCAATGGTGTAAGTCCTGGTCTGAGTCTCTACCTTTTTGTTCTATTTAGCCCTTTACATATCAGATGAGACCTAAAAACATGGAAGGCAGTCTTCTTTACTCTACCAATTTAAAGGCTGATCTCTTCTAGAAACACCCTCCCAGTCACACCCAGAATGTATTATCAGCTATTCAGGCATCCCTTAGCCCAATCACAGTGACAGGTAAAATTAAACCATCATAAGAGACTCTTAAACATAGGAAACAAACTGAGGGTTGCTGGGGGACAGGAGGTTGGCAGATGGGGTAACTGGGTGATGGACATTAAGGAGGGCACGTGATGTCATGAGCACTGGGTGTTAAATAAGACTGATGAATCATTGACCTCTACTTCTGAAACCAACAATACATTATATGTTAATTAATTGAAGTTAAATTTTAAAAAGTAAGTAAAAAATTAAACCCTCACACTTCCCAAAAGCTCTACCAGGGTAAACTTCATGGTTGTAACTTTTGAAGATGGTCATACAGATTTCTGAAAAAGATGTCATTGATCTAAAGGTGACTATAGTAGAGGAATTCATGGCCCAGGCCCAGGGGGCCCACGCCTCCATGGAGGAGATGATATGGAATGGTAGATGAGAACGCTCAGACTGGGAGGTGTTGGTGAAGCATCGACCACGTGCTGAGTACCTTACATCAAGTTGCACATGTAATCTTCACAACAGTCCCTCAGAAGTGGCTATTCTTATACAGATGAGGAAACGGTTCTGTACTGTTTAGTTGCAGAAAATCTTTCAGTTGATGAATATTGTGGCCAGGGTTCAAAAGCTAAGGCAGCCTGACTTCAGAGCCCATGCTCTCAGCCACTATGTCTTACCACCCATTATGGCTCAACACATTTCTCCTCTTCGTCATGGGTGTAACTGGCAGGAACATATTGTAAAAAAATGAAAAAGGAAAAGAAACAACTGGATTATCTAAAAAAGAAGAGGCCAGGAGTCTCTCTCTCCTCCATATGAAATGCTATAGTTTTACTTTGGCCCATTGGAATGGACGATCAACCTTTCAACACTTTTCAAGAGACCTTTTGTTGAACTGGATGTGTTCTGAGTGCTTACTGAGCAGCACTACATAGTGGAGATTATGCTAAAGGCTGAGGCAAGATAAGCCAAAAAGACATAGGGTCTGCCTTTAGAGGGCTCACAGTCTAGTGGGAGTATTAAGAAATACTTGTAAGGGGCACCTGGGTGGCTCAAGTGGGTTAAGCATCTGCCTTCAGCTCAGGTCATAATCCCAGGATCCTAGGATCGAGCCCTCATTGGGCTCCCCACTCAGCAGGGGGCCTGCTTCTCCCTCTCTCCATCTCCTTCTGCCACTTCCCCTGCTTGTGCGTGCTCTCTCTCTCTCTCTCAAATAAATAAATAAAATATTTTTTTAAAGATTTTATTATTTATTTGACAGAGAGAAACACAGCGAAAGAGGGAACACAAGCAGAGAGAATGGTAGCAGGAGAAGCAGGCTTCCTGCTGAGCAGGGAGCCCCATGCAGGGTTTGATCCCAGGAACCTGGGATCATGACCTGAGCCGAAGGCAGCCGCTTAACGACTGAGCCACCCAGGCACCCCTAAATAAAATATTTTTAATAAAAGAAATACTTGTAATACAAGTATAAGAGTAGAAATGTACACAGCATGCTGTAAGAATACACAAATTTTCATTAACTGACTCTATCCACGGGACTAAGGGAAGGCTTCTTGTAATACAAGTATAAGAGTAGAGATGTGCACAGTATGCTGTAAGAATACACAGATTTTCATTAACTGACTCTATCCACGGGACTAAGGGAAGCCTTCCTGGAGAAAATGACAAAAATCTATGAGTTTTGATATATGAGTTGGAGTTTCCCAATAAACAGATCAGGAGAAAGACATTCTTGAAAAAAAAAAATGTGTACAGGATCTTGAAATGCAAAGAGACTTCTAGTTTCTGCTTAGGATGTCAAAAACCATAAAAGAGGATTGCTCCCACTTGACAAACCAGAAAAAGCTGGATACTCTAGGAACTCATAATTTTTCTTGAATCTACCAGTTCTAGGATCACAGAGAAATCAGCGAATCTGAAATTTCAGTAAAGACAGGTACCTCCAAGGAAAGACACGCACGAGTTTGCCTGGAACAGCTCATGGAAGGAATAAAGGGCTGTCACACAAGGAGGTAGGAAGCTCAACTTTTGATAAAGTGCTCAAGGCTGAGAGAGAACTGGCCTGAGAATGTAGAGAGCCAGTACGCAGTGTGCACTCCATCACAGTGTGCACTCCATCTCTTCAATGGGCCTCACTGGATGTGGATGAGAAAGAAGAAAGGCAAGCAGGGATCTGGAAGCCCTGGGAAGGAAGGAGATACTGCTGTCAAAAAGAAAAGAAATCTTACCCAAACCTTACCCTAAATCATGTGTATTGCTTTCCTAGGGCTGCCATAACAAAGGGCCATAGATTGAGTGACTTCCTAACACAATTTTTTTTCTCATAGTTCTGGAGGCTAGAGGTCCAAGATCAAGGTGTCATCAGGATTGGTGAGAAAAGGATCTGTCAGGCCTTTCTCTTTGGCTTGCGGATGGTCACTTCCTCCCTCTGCCTTCACAGCATCTTCCCCCTGTGTGTGTCTGCATCCAAATTTCCTTCTTTTGTAAAGACATTTTGGATTAAAACCAACCCTAATAACCTCATTTTAACTGGATTGCTTCTATAAATATCCTATCTCAAAATAAGGTCACATTCCAAGGTACTGGAGGTTAGGACTTCAATATATGAATTTGGGGGAGGACATAATTCAATCCCAAACACACAACCATGAATCAAAAGACTTCAGCCATCAGGGAAAGGTCAAAAGACTTTATCCAGATGATGGAAAAAAAAAAAAAAGTCACATACTAAAAGAAAATACTTGTAAAATGCTTATCTAATTAAGAACTTGTATCTAGAATAAATAAAGAGCTCTCAAAACTCAATAACTTTTGAAAAGGGCAAAAGGATTTGAACAGGTATTTTATAAAAGATATGCCAATGGCAAATTAGAACACACAATGATGCTCAAGATCATTAGTTATTAAGGAAATGCAAATTAAAACCCTAATAAGATACCACACCTACTAGATTGGGATTGAAGAAGGGGAGACGATACCAGTTTCTTTTTTTTTTTTAAGATTTTATTTATTTATTTGACAGAGAGAGACAGAGAGAGAAGGAGAGAAGGAACACAAGCAAGGGGGGGGAGTGAGAGAGGGAGAAACAGGCTCCCCATTGAGCAGGGAGCCTGATATGGGGCTCAATCCCAGGACCCTGGGACCATGACCTGAGCCAAAGGCAGATGCTTAACGACTGAGCCACCCAGATGGCCCAACAATACCAATTTCTAACAACACTGTTACTAGAACTTAAATTTTGGTGATAGGAATTCAAAGTGGCACACCCACCCCAGAAAACAGTTGGACATTTTCTTGTAAAATTCAATGAATGACATGTTTACCTTACTGCTTAGCAATCTTCATCCTGATTACACAAGTGAAAGGAAAAGCATAATTTTACACAAAACCCTGAAAGGAAAATGTGTATAGTGGCTTTATTCATAATTACCCCCCTGAAATCCAAATATCCGTCAATGGGTGAACGGATAAACAAGCTAGGGAACACATATAAAATGAAACACTAGTCAGCAATAAAATGAATCAGCTACGGATCCATGCAGCAAAGCGAATAAAGCTCAAACGCATCATACTAAATAAAAGAAGCCAGAGTCAAAAACTACAAAAGTGTCTGGAAATTTTAAAACTAAAAGGACAGAAAACAGATTTGTGGTTGTCATGGGCATAAGGCAGGGGAAGGCGCTGACTGCCAGAGAATTGAGGACATTGCTCAGTGTGATGAAATTGCCCTGTATCTTGATTGTGATGGTGGTTACATGGTGGCTTGCACTATAAAAGATGAGTTTCACTGCATGTGGATTGTATCCCAATTAAAAAATACTTAAAAAAACATACAAAGATACATGTGTGTGGATTATCATGTTGAAGGGTTATACATTCCCAGCTACGTGGACTTGTAGTGTAGGAGTTACGGAAGTGATGAAGGTGGGAAGATGGTGACCAGGAATGCTCTTCCTGTTCTTGTCCCTTATCCTCAACAAGGATGGCTCTCAATTCTAAAGCTTTGGAAGGAATAGGAATAATGAATATGCATTTGGGGGAAAATGGTTTCACAATGGGTTTGATGAAAAGGACAATTAAATATCTGAAATTCTGTAAGTTTCCAACTTACTAGAAGAACAACCATAAAATCTATAGTAGATGGTATGCACCACAGAAGTAGGCATATATTTTTATGTGTACAGTTCTATGCTATACAAAAAACCCCAATTTATAACTCTATTAGTTGTTCATAATTTGTATTCTTTACAGATACTAGATTTGGTTTTCAGTCTTCCTTACAGCTCTTTTCTGCTTCCAAATCTTTCAAACAGGCCTTCAGTGATTTAGCTTAGTGAGCTGATGATCTATGTTTTCATTATGAACATGATTATTATATTTGAGGATCTGATCATCTCTCTCTATTGCCATAGTATTGATCATTCACTTCCCCATATCATCTGTGAAAGATTCTATTGTTTGCATATTGACATGCTGTGCTCAATGTCAAATTTTCTAACATTCCCTTCATTTTTCTGATAGTATTAATCTCTGTGTTCTTGATTTATATTTTGGGTTTAGCTTCTGCTTAGCTAATTCAGTTTTCCACACTGTCAATTCTACTTGTTAATGCTTCCAGTGATTATTTTAATTGTTTCATACAATTTTCGTTTTCTTCCACTGTTTTCCCTCAATCTCTTCTTGCTTACTAGAAGTGATATCTCAATTTCTATCTTAGGGAATGAGTCATAGCATACTTCTATAATCCAGAATGTCATGTGTTGAATGTAAATTTTATTTCAAGCTCAAGTTTCTTCTGAGCTCCTAATAATTTGGAGCCCAAGGGACCTATGTTCCTATGTTAGTTCCACCTTTTACTGGCTGTAAAGATTTGGGGAAGGTAAACTCTTTGCATTTTAATTCTGTTTTAGTAGATGCTGTTGATGCTCAACCCCCATATTCCCTCAGGCCACCAGAGTTCCCAGCTTTACACATGAAGCGCCTACATCTTTCATCTCCTCTGTCTGAGATCGGTGTGCAGGCTACAGGTGCTCTGCCACGCTCAGCCCCCATGCAAAATTGTGTGGTGAGGTGGGAGAATTAACACTCGGGGCAAACTTCAACCCGTGGCAGATGGGAGGCACTCCTCTGGAGTGGGGTAATTCTGAGATATATTCAACACACTTTTTCAGAAGACCTTAAACAGGTTATGGACTTTTCCTCCTTCTTTCTCTGCTTTATCCATGGTCATACTTGTGTGTCCTAGAACCGTCTTCCTAATAAACTATCTGCACCCAAGTTTTTGCCTCGAGATCTTGGAGGAACCTAAATTAACATACGCATCTGCCTTCTAATCTGTTCCTTGGGGCTCTGGTTGGCTGCAGGGAGATTCTTTCTTTTCCTTGGTCTGTCCATCTTTCCCATGGAAGTCCAGATGCCACTCTCTGTGGTATTTGAGCAATCCATTCCAAAAGACTTGGTAACTGTGAGACTAGATGGTAAGGCCCTGAAATTCCTAGACTAAGAATCGAGCTCTGCCCAGCTCATCCACTGGCAGGAAGAGATAGGCAGTTAGCTCATAATCCGATAATACAATGGCCTTATTTTCCTCTAAGGAGCTCCCTCTTCTCTCTTATATCCCAATTAAACATGCTTCTACAAATCTCTTTAGAATTCCAGGTAGATAACACTCCTCTCCCTTTGTAAAATGAGAATTAGAATACCTACAAATTGTAGCATCCCAAAGAGAAACCCTTGTTTTTGTTTGTTTGTTTGTTTGTTTGTTTGTTTGTTTGTTTTTGCCTTGATGAGAATCACCCTTGACAATCTCTGTGTAAATATACGTATTATGCACTGAATGACAGAGACACGAATAAAGAACCTGAGGTGAAAGCCCCCTACTTTCTTTTTCTGTTCCCAGAATAGGGGGACTGGGTTAACAAGGTGCAAGTTAATGTCTTCAAGACACATTAATTAAGGGGTTTGTGAAATATCCCACATAAATTCCACTTGCTCTGAGGAGTCAAGATTTCCTCTGGACAGAGTAGTCCTGGGATTCGGTTCCTGTCTTGATATATTTTCTCCCAAAAGGAATTTGTCTTCTTTCCCCAAAGCCAGGGAATTCCTAGGATTCATAGTGAGTAGCTGATGAGATTTGTGGATTCAACAGCACCCCAGCCCCAGTCTTCTTACTCCTATAGTGGAGAGTAAGGGAGTGTGACAAGGTCTTCATTCCAGCTTGATCTTGGTATTTGATGATTTAAAGATGCATATGAATAAAGACTATTCTAAACTAAATCTTGTTTTTTAATAATTTAAAGGTGTATATGAATAAAAACTATTCTAGACTAAATTCAAACTCAGCCCTGTTCATGACAATGGGTTCCAGAAGTATAATAATAATATTGCCCGAAGGTTTCTATCGGTTACTAGTAATTGTCTTTGAGTTTATATTGTTTTTGCCTATGTACTCACTGCAGGAATTGCTTTGTGTGTCTTTTTTTTTTTTCTCTCTCTCTTTCTGAAGATAGCTCTTCACCTTTAACATTTATGTGCCCACTGTGGATCAGGCATTGTGTTGTGTACTTTAGGAAAATTATCTGATTTAATCTTCACAGCAACTCTGAAGAATAAATGTCCTTTCTCCCCTTTTAACAGATGCTAAACACAGACTTTAAAGTTGAAGTAACAGAGTTAGAATCTATATTTAATTCCTCTTGCTGCAAAATTCATGCCTTATATACTACACCATGTTCTTCTTTTGAAGGAAGACTTTGGATCTGCTTTAAGGAGTTCATTACACTTTATCATTTACCCTGACTACATCCCATATTCCCAACTTCTCACTTAGTCAGTCTTAAGCTCAGCTTCTCTTGACCCATAATATGGAGATACTTGATGAGCCATTAGAGTTGGAGCCTTGAGAGGATGTAGCTGCTCTGGATTCCTTCTGTGACTGCCAAGTCCTACAGTAACCCCTCCATTCACTGGCTCAGCACTGGGATAGAGAGACATCAAATGGGATAGAAGAAATAAAATACTTTCTTTCCTGCTCTTTCTCATTCGGTTTCCTTCTTCACTCTGTTGGTTTCCTGTTGATTGGTCTGTAAAGAAAATAGGTCAAAATGTTCTTGAAAAATTACCTCCCCTGGGCCAGATCTGGGGAAGCCAAGCAGGTAACAACCATGTCGCAGACATCAATAGCAATTGCCTATTTCACTTTCCAAAAGATGAATTCTCAAGGGCTTCGACCAAGGTCTGTTTATTACTAGGGATTCTCCCAAATGATGCTGGCACTTTCACTTATTATCTGACCCCTTCCTCTAAGGAGCTGGACTGTCCACTGATATTCCTGTGGATCCTAGGGATTGTGGCTTCCCGGATTATGTTAAACTCTAGAAGGAATTACCATTTTCTTTTCATGTGTTTAGGGGCTTGTATAAATTTTTTGGATATAAGGTCCAAATTTATCTTTACTTTCTTAAGGAGGCTATGGCAAGGTTGCTAAGCATCTAACAAATCTATTTCCTTTTCTTCTTAGGCACATAGGTAGTTATATCTCTAGTCTTCCTTGCATTTAAGTGCAGCCTTGAGATTAAGTTCCATTCATGGAATTTGGGCAAGGGATTGTATGAAAATTTGTATGAATTTTTCCATTCTCTCTATTCCCTCATCCTGTGAGTGAACGTCCATATTGCAGCGTACTCTTGGTATCCATATCTCAAAGATAAAAAAATCCATGGCTGGTTGGGATGCTGAGTAACTGGCTTCAGTTCCTTCACCAACTGAACTTGATGTGGGTAAGAAATGCACATATATCTTGATAGACTACTGCATGTTTATCAGTTACAGTAGTCAACATTACCTATCATAACCATCAGGTTATGATCACTGTCCCCCAGGCCAGTGGTGTGGGGGCAACCCGAAATCCCACCCCCAGCGACGTGCACCGGCGCCTTTCTCCCGGGGCAGGAGCAGGCAATTCTCACGTGTTTTCTACCCAAATCGATATCATAAAAATTGCATGGAAATATCGGGCAAAGGTCCAAAAGAAATAAGAATGAATGCTAGGTTTCTTTATGTCTTCAGAACGCAGAATGCTCTGCAACCATGACCAGAGCCCCCAAAAGTCCATCCCTTGATCTAGGCATTTACCCCCCAGACCACCAAGGTCACCTAATTAGTTTGGGAGGAGCTTGGGTTCCTAGTAAAGTCTGATTCCTGCATTTTTGTCATTTTACTTCCTAGCTCCCTATTGTTTCAGAGAAAAACTATGGACCATCAGAAAGTTGGGCATGTCAGCTTAACAAAAACCCTTAAGGAATCTCAAGGAATTGCTAGGAATTCTTAAGGATGGCTTTCCTCATTGTCAACATTAATAAAGTAGGAGTTAAATTGGTTTTGTTTGCTTACAGGCACATCCACAAGGACTTAGCTATGTGCAACAATAGTACAGGTACTCAATATATATATGTTGGGTGAAATACTTGTTTGCATATGGGGATATATGGATATGTTGGGGGAGAATTGGCTTCATTTGGTTGGGTCTGAGTCTCATGTGGCTCGAAGGACATTTTGATATCCACTCCTAACACACAAAGGAACATCATCATTCCCTTCTTTATTTCCATGCTGGCATGCTCACAGTGTATCTGTAAGCCCCGCCACAGAACAGATTCTGCAGGAAGGGTGGGGTATCATTCAATGCCCGTCATTTTCCCAGAACGCTGCCCATGTGGTCAAGAGCAGTGGAGTAGGAGGGACATGAAGAGCACTGAGGAATGAGGACAGAAAGTTGGAAAAAATAACTTAGAGATAACTTAGAGAGACAGGGCAAAGAAAAAATAAAGACTTCATTAAAACTATACATCCCCACAAGTCCTTCAGTATGGTCTAGGGCAAGATGCAGAGGCTGCCACAGGAACTATTGTAACAATAGCATAAGAGGCCTCTTCCCTTGCTCAGAACAGCTGCCCCAGCACCCACCTGACGCGTGGCGTGACGGTGCTCAGAGAAGTGGGTAAGTGAATGTGTAGTCTGGCCATAACTGCAGGAGTCTGCAAAAACATGCTGGAGTAAAAGGCCAGGCCCAGAGGTCAGAGGGCCTTGAGTGGAGGTCTACTATTTCGAATTACAGGTTCATGGAGTATAAAGTTGTCCTACTTCACAAGCCAAGTGCTTCTAGGCTGTGTTTCAGAGTTCATGTTCTCTAGATCTCTTATGGCCAGAAAGAGCTCTGCTCTCCATGGACCTCAGCTACTACAAAGGGACCTTCACAGCAAGTCTGGCCTTATGGTCAGCCCCAAACTAAAAGGGAAACAGCAAAAATAGTTTCTTGAGTGTCTGGACAATCTTGTAGCCTGACATAATCTCCTTTACTCCAAATGTCCCCCATTCTGATGATCCACCCAAAAATCATAATCCCAGGACTTGACATTTTATTCTCTTGGAAACATCAGAACATGCAGCCACTGGGCACTGAAGTGAGATGCCTTATTATAGTCATTTGAATGGGGGACACAAGTTACAGAAGCAGACATTCTACTGGGCCAGTCATGGGAATTGTAGCAAGGGCTGAGAGAAGCCTACCTGTCTCATACAAGAAACTGCACAACATAGTGGGGATAGTACAGATGAGGACCATCTGCAGAGGGCTTGAAATGAGGCTCTTTGGTTATGTCTCTAAAGCAAATTATATGAGCCTTTCGTAGCAAGTTATTTTGCTGTTCTTAGCCTCAGTTTTACATTAACAATAAAAATAATGTATGAAAATAATAATAATGATAACAAAATTTAGTGAGAACTACCTATGTGCCTAACCCTGCTCTAGACACAGCATGCATGATATAATTTAATCTTCCCAGCAATAACATGTTAGGCATTACTATTACATCCTTAATAGTTAGGTACTATTATTATTTTTCTAATAGTATCTTATACCGCAGGTCTGTTCTAAGAATTTAGATAAACTTATCTAAAAACAAAGCATCATTTTAATAATAATAAATCACACTTTGGAGATGCCTCCTCTATTTGATTATATCTATCTATCTATCTATCTATCTATCTATCATCTATCTATCAACATCTGTCTTGACTTTCCACTGTCCTAGTGCATTTACTATGTTACCAAAGCATATTTTAAATGGTAAAATTAAAACACCTAACAGTATTATTGTTAATCATTGTGTATATGCCTTTCCCATGGTTGCGAATTCCACCAGCTTATTGAACAGCAATATTTTATATGTCTTTACACCTCTACTAACTAGAACACCTTATGTGTTCTATAAATGTTTGAGAAGATCTGATCGTAGTTAATCATACATTAGGTATCTACTGTATGTCAGGCAGTATGCCAAGACCTTTAAATACATTATTCTGATGTAATCCTTACTATAATAGTATGCAGTCTCACAATTAACCATGCATTAGAATCACACGGAGGGCTTGTTAAAACACAGAACTCTGAGTCCCATGTCCAAAATTTCTGATTTAATAAATCTGGAGTGGGGACCTAGGAATTTACATTTCTAACAACTTACAGGTAATGCTAATATTGCTGGGACCCCACTGAGTATCATCACTAAAGTTACCATTTGCATTTTAGAGATAAGAAAATTAAATCTCAAATTGTTGAATAACTAGTTGTATTGGTTTTCTAAGGCAGCTATAACAAAGTACCATATACTGAGTGGAGTACACAACAGAGATCTATCGTGTCATAACTCTGGAGACTAGAAGTCCAAGATCAAGTTATTGGCAGCATTGGTCCCTTCTGAGGGCTGTGAGGAAAGAATCTGTTCCAGGTGTCTCCCCTGGCTTCTGGTGGACTGTGGAGAGTCTTTGATGTCCTTGGACTTGTAGAACCATCACCCTGATCTCTGTCTTGACATCCATCTGGTGTCCTCCTTCTCTGCATGTCTCTGTCCACATTTCCCCTTTCTATAAAGAACACCAATCATATTGGATTAGGGCCTACTCTAATGACTTCCTATTCACTTGATTACCTATGTAAACACTCTATCTCCAAATAAAGTGATATTCTTAGGTACTAAAGGCTAGGACTTCAACAGATGAACTTTGAGAGAACACAGTTCAACCATGATACCAACTCAATCTCCAGGCCATACAACCAGTAAGCATTTAAGTTAAGATTTAAACTCAAGACTGTCTGATTCCAGAGCCCACACTTGTAATCATTTCACTGATTTGACTCCTTGGTGAATGAAGTAAGTGAATAAATATATAGGTAGGTCAAAGAAGTTGCTAGAGGAAAAGTTTTTATGTCAAGTGACAACAGAAAACTCTTCTGGTGCCCTGCAAAGCACAGGAGACACTTGAGCTGTGACACCGTCATTGGTCTGACGGATGATACAGGAGTGCCGACAGACGTGACTGTTCTAGTGCACGGCTACCATTTAAAGTGTCCCAGTGAAGAAGTGTGACTTCTCCATAATTTTGGCAAATACCACAGAATGTTCAGGGCTTCAAATTAAAAAGTTTCCATTTGAGTCAACAAAGAAGAAGTCAAACTCTCACTCTTTGCAGATGATATGACACTTTATGTGGAAAACCCAAAAGACTCCACTCCAAAACTGGAATTCAGTAGTGTCAGGATATAAAATCAATGCACAGAAATAAGTTGCATTTCTATACACCAGCAACAAGACAGAAGAAAGAGAAATTAAGGAGTCAATCTCATTTACAATTGCACCCAAAACCATAAG
>CM053610.1:15641673-15669848 GCA_028646535.1 Procyon lotor
ACACACACACACACACTGGAATATTATGCAGCCATCAAAGAAAAACAAAATCTTGCCATTTGCAACAACATAGATGGAACTAGAGGGTATTACGCTAAGTGAAGTAAGTCAGTCAGAGAAAGACAATTATCATATGATCTTACTGATATGAGGAATTTGAGAAACAAGACAGAGGATCATATGGGAAGGAAGAGAAAGATGAAACAAGATGAAACCAGAGAGGGAGAGAAACCATAAGAGACTTTTTAATCTCAAGAAACAAACTGAGGGCTGCTGGAGGGGAGAGGGGTGGGAGGGATGGGTTGGCGGGATGATGGACAGTGGGGAGGGCATGTGCTATGGTGAGTGCTGTGAATGGTGTAAGACTGATGATTCACAGACCTGTACCCCTGAAACAAATAATACATTATATGTTAATTTAAAAAATAATAAAAAATAAAAAGTTTCCATTTGTAACTGACTTTCTTGGACCTTCCTTCATCTAATCAGAAGGGATATCTGGCCATTTCAGGTGGGCCTGCAAAGGTAGCATCCCTTTTTTTCTGGAACAGCCCTGCAGGCTTCTTAGGGCTGAGAGTGGAATGGCAGTGAGAGGGGGAGGGGAGCAAGGTGGGAAAAGCACTAGTTGGGTCAAACAGCATGGTTGCATTTTCTCCTTGACTCTTGAAGGCTGAGATTTGTGGATAACATAAAAGGTTACAGCCCCTCTTTGGAAGCCACAAATAACCCTGCTTGAGCCATGACAGCTCAGCAGCCCTTGGCGTGCCATTACACATTTCTGCCTGGAATTCCAGCAGTGCATTCGAGCAGCTGGCCCCAAAGTGCAGTCTCCACAGAGCGTGTCGCAGGAGATCTGGGTCGCTGGGGAGCTGTTCCCTCCTATGACTCAATGCCCAGAGACAAAGCTCAATCTAATGAAATTACATACTTTCTGGAGTGATTAATAAACATGGTCTATTTCTCCATATGGGATGAATATTCTTAAGAGAAAGGAATGTGAGTTTGTGGGGGTGCACTTATGTATGGCTCGACCTCTAACTCCATGTAGCAATAGCTAAAACTCCAAGATCTTGGCAAAGAGAACCTCAGGAAAGATTCTTTAAAAATAGAGGTAACCCCTTGCCCCCAACACACACACACACACACACACACACACACACACATACACACACACACACACACACACACACACACAGAGTGCATGTAAAACTTGGTGAAATCTGAACAGCTCTGAACTCAAGTTAATGGTATTACATCATGGTAGTTTGATTTGGACACCGTACTGTGATTGTGTACATTATTATTATTGGGGGAAGCTGGGTGAAGGGTACACAGGAATGCTGCCCTGTTCTTGCAGCTTCTCATGAGTCTTAAATCACTTTAAAAATGATTTTCACAATGAGAAAGGGCAATGACAACAGCAGCAACAACAAACAGAGAGAATTTTAAGTAGTCCACTGACCAGGCATCATCATCATTCATAGAAGGCATGGTACAAAACATTCATGAAAGCATTATGATCTTTTCCATGTCAAATTTCTTACATGGTCTACAGTTGGATATAGGTCTCCAGCTAATGATGTCCCTGCCTGAGTCATGATTTGACATAACAAAATGGTATAAAAAGTGTCCACTGATTCCTTCATTTGGTGAGAGTCGTTAAGTTATTGATGTCCAGCACTTCAATGCATCCAGAGGTCAGCTGAGTGGAGCCCAGCCCTGGATGTCAGCACTTTCCATGTGCCCCAGACCTGCAGAGCCTGGCCTTTGACTATATACAATGATACTGCCAGTGTGAGACAATCTGGAGCAGGGGATGAGGATCACATACCCCTAGGCTGCTGTCATATTGGTCTACTCAGTGGACCCTGCCCACTGAATGGGTGTCCAGCATCCATGCCCACCTGTTCTCAGGACCTGGTTTCATGCCACGGCTGCCATGGCATCATTAGATACTTTAAGAATCATTAAATAGAAAATTCTCTTTACCAGCATGATGTTATACATGCTGTAGAAGGCTCTTCCAGTGTTTGTTGAATAATTATACTCAAAGTTTTCTAATTCTTATAAAACTATCTGTGATAGTCTTTTATTCAACATCTTTATAATCATTTCAATCATTCTGTGTCAGAAAACCTATTTAACTATGATCACTGGGACATCCTATGATAATTAACTTGAACTAATGAGTGCATATTAGAAATAATATAAATTAATCATATAGTTTCTCACAGTAACTATTATATACTTATTAACTAAAATGAAAGTATTTCATTATTTTACCAACTCATGCATTTAAATAAGTCCATATCAGCTGACTATTAGCTCTACTTGAAACCAATACATGGTTCTTTAAGGCTGGTGGGCTCTCAGTCACAAGAAATGTTCATGAGGAAAATATTCAGACACTTTTAAGGGAGATAATTGAAAAAACAGATCTGTTTGCATAGATGTCTCTTAAATCTATGAATCAATAAATCAATGAATAAGTGAATGTTTAAGAATACCTTAAGTTTTTTCTAACCATGCAATACAAGGATCCTAGCTCCTCTATTCAAAGTGGTAGGAATTTAGCTATAAACATGATAGATAAGACTCATATGCAGTTTTCATTTCAGTAAGCTAAGGAGAGAGAAAAAAGGAAGGAATAATATAATTTCAGATACTCATAAAATCTATGAAGGAAAATAGAACAAACAGAATAAGAAAATGGCAGATTGTTCTAAATAAAAATTTTCAGGTTATTTGTGTCTTTGTTTTAAATATATCAGAGTACATAATTCCAAAGACACGTGGTCTTACATTTTAGCTTCTCTGATAGGTGTAAGGCGATATCTCATTGTGGTTTTGATTTGCATTTCCCTGATGATGAGTGATAATGAGCATTTTCTCATGTGTCTATTGGTCATCTGGATGTCTTCTTTGGAAAAATGTCTATTCAGGTCCTCTGCCCATTTTTAATCAAATTATTTGTTTTTTTTTGGTGTTGAGTTGTATAAGTTCTTCACATATTTTGGACATAAAATGAAAACACAAAAAACAATAAGTGTTGGTAAAGACATGGAGAAAAAGGATCCTTGGCACACTATTGATGGGAATGCAAATAGGTATAGCTACTGAGGAAAACAGTATAGAGCTTTCTCAAAAAAATTAAAAATAGAATTACCATATGATCCAGGAATTCTACAATGGTTATTTTCCCAAAGAAAATGAAAATACTTTGAATGATTAAACAATTTGAATCATGAAAATAATTCAAAGAGATATATGCACCCCTATGTTTACTGCATTATTTACAATAGCCAAGATATAGAAGTAACTCAAGTGTCCAGTGATAAATGAATAGATAAAGAAGATGTGGTGTGTGTGTGTGCATGGTGTGTGTGTCTATCTATCTATATATAATAGAATATTACTCAGCCATGAAAAGAATGAGATCTTGGCATGGGCAACATGAGTGGACCTCGAGGGTATTATGCTCAGTGAAATAGGTCAAGCAGAGAAAGACAAAAAGTATAGATTTCATTCATATGTGGAATTTAAGAAATAAAACAAATGGACAAAGAACAGAAGAGACAAACAAAAAACACCAGACTTAAATGCAGAGATCAAACAGGTGGTTGCTGGAAGAGAGGTGGGAGAGGGGAGCTGTGAAAGAGATAAAGGGGATTAAGGGCACACTTTATCTTGATGAGCATTGAGTAATGTACAGAATTATTGAATCATATTGCACACTTGAACTAATATGGCACTGTATGTTGGGGGTTTTTTTTATTTTATTTTATCTTTTCAGTGTTCCAAGATACATTGTTCACGCACCACACCCAGTGCTCCATGCAATATGTGCCCTCCTCAATACCCACCACCAGGCTCACCCAAGCAGTTTGTTAATTATACTTCCATTTTTTTAAAAAAATTGTGATCTTATTCCCAACCCATCAGATGACCAAACCTTGTTTTCTCTATTGTTTCTACTGTGAAACTATTCTAGGGGCTTTTCTTGCAGCATACTAAGAATATTCTTCTTACTCTCCTAAATGCCAGGAAGATTGTGCTCCTTGGGTTTGGACGAGTCTTGTGAAAAGGACATTTGAGTCTTGTGTGGTGTTAGGCCATGTACCCTAGAAAACAGCCTGACATGGAGCTTACGTGCTAATGCTCTGCTGAGAGACGCAGTGCCAGAATGGTGGGGTAATACTTTAATACACTGTTCACGGCATTGTGGGAAAACATCTGGTGGCGCTGGATAGGCCATAAATAACTGCACCCTTTGGAATAGCCCATCAGAGAAAGAAGGGGGCTGGCATTTGTCTGCCATTCCCTCCCATCTCCTACTTCTCCTTAGTTAAGTGTTCCCCACGGGATACCAACAGCTTATGCTTCAGAGCTGTATGATCCAGCCCCCCCCCCCCCCCCCCCCCCCCCCCCGGGCATAAGCATAAGGAAAATGAACTTCCGTGCTCGGTGATGGGGAACTGCATCTCAGCTAGGTAGGTAGAGGGGACCTGTGCTGGTGCTGGCTCTATTGGTCCTGGGCTCTCACTGCGGAAGGCTCTGTGGAAGCCATCTCAAAATCCAGTCCCCATGGTCAGGGAGGCCAAGGCCAATGACAGTGCCAGGAATGAGGGTGGCAGGTGGAGCTTCCCACCCAGCAAATGGAATAGAGCTCAGCAGGCCGGGCAGGCTGAGTGAATTTGGGAAAGCACATCCATCAGGTCCCATATACTGATCACAGTTTGTAATCACAGAAATGGCTCTGGAGCTAGTTCCTAGAAAGGAGCCTTAGGAATGTGTTGAACAATGGAAGTCTAATATAATCATTCTCTCAAGGTGATTGTTTTGAGGATCATGTTCTCATATATATATATATATATATATATATTCTATATGTTTATTACAAACAACTCTATCATTATTTTATATCTTTTTCATTTTCTCTAAAGCTTTTCTATACAAACCAACTTTTATTGAAATATGTTTAACATTATACAAGACAGTGTGAACTGGACGTCTACATGAGCCATTAACCTTACGCTGTTTAAGAGGGTGTGGTGAAATGTTTAGTCTAATCTACTTCAATGTTCAGAGGCCAATCTGGTATCACTGGTATGTGTTTCCATTGAATTCAGTTAGCACAGATGCCTTTGATTTCCACCCAAACCTCCAAAAAATAAGAAGAAAAAAAAAAACCTGAAACTCAGAACACAAAGACAAAAATCCAGATACCATTATTGGTAATTGGGTGCTTCTGAACACTGGAGATTTTTAACACCTGACACTAAGCATAAGGGAGGTAAGCAAGGATTAGAAGCTGTCTCTTTTTAAATCTCTATCAGCTAAACCTCTGTGATGGTTAATTTTCTATGTCAACTTGTCTGGGCTCCGGAATGCCAGATTAGCTGGTGAAACGTTATTTATGGGTGTGTTCCTGAGGGCGGTTCAGGAAGAGATTAGCATCTGAATTGGTGAACTGAGTATAGCAGATGGCTCTCTCCAATGTGGTGGGCATCGCCCTCTCCCTTGAGGGAGCAAATAAAACAAAAAGGCAGAAGTGGGGAATTCACACGCTCTCTGCTTGAGCTGAGACAGCCTCCATCTTCTCCTGCCCTTGAACATCGGCCCATCTGGTTCTTAGGTTTTCAGACTCAGATTTGGACTTAACACCATCAGGCCCCTGATTTTCAAGCCTTTGGACTTAGACTGAATTACTCACTATTGGATTTTCTGGTTCTTCAGTTTATAGACAGCAGATCATGGAACTTCTTGGTTTTCGTAACCACATGAGCCAATTCCTAGATGTCTCGTGTGCATAAATATATATATATATCTACATATGCTACTAGTTCTGTTTCTCTGGAGAGTGCTGACTAATATGAGCTCTTACCCACTTCCACATAACTAATCCACAGTGATGCTAATCCTGGTCTTGAATGCCTAGCCAGAAGAATGCCCAGCCAGGACTGTAAGGAAACCTCCTAACGAGCCCACAGTCCTCTCCCATCCTAGCTTATCTCTCAGCCTTTAACCTGCCCCTCCACAATCACCCATGTGGTCCCTGACTTCTTCTCAGCCTTGACCCCTCTGGTCTGATGTCCCATCCAGCCCATTCCTTCATGTCCCCAAACATGTCCGTTATATCATAGCACAAACCTCCTATTTAGAATGGCAGTCCACATTAGGGTTCATTTAACTCACCAAGGCTTTTTTTTTTTAATACTGATTTCCAGGCCCCACCCAAAATGAAATCAAAATTTTCAGGGCGAGAACCAAGACGCTTTATTTTTCTCAAACCACCATAGATGATTCTGAAGAGCAGGCGTGGTGATGAACCACTGAGTTAGAGCAGGAGATTTGTCCCCATTCATGTAGTCCCCACAACTGCTTCAGCTTTCTTCCCTTTTGACCTGCCTCTTGCCATCCATTTGCTGTTCTGGGCACCAACCTTCCTCCTTCATAATTGCTCTCAAGCTCTCATTTCTATCCAGTTCACTTGCTGCCTTGACCTTAGAGTTGGTTGTATCATAACAGCTAGAATCTCAGAGTTAGATAGCACCCAGGAGATTCCCTAATCTTACCATCCTCTCAGCTGGAATGTTTTTATAGCCTCCCTATCAGAGCTTTTTCACCTAGGGTCTGTAAACTTCAGTGGAAAATATTACACCTTCATTTTCCTTCTATTAGGACTGTAAGCAATAATTATAGTTGTATTAGTCATACCTCAAACTTACTCACCAGTAGATATCACGGATAGTTCATATCAATGTAGTTATCACAGCTGTCTTAACATCTTATGTATTCTCCTTATGGCCTCAAAATGATAGTTATTTGATCTCATGCTAGATATTATTATTTAATGTTATTAAGGAAGAACACATAATACTGTATTTGAAGTATTTTAAACATTTTCATCTTTTTCAAGATTAGTGTTTTTTCTTATAAATCTATGTATTTTTATTTCATATATCTAACAACAGTATTCTCCACAATGAGATACCACTACACGCACACCAAAATGGCAAAAATTAAAAAGATGGACAACACCGAAAGTTAACAACTATGCAGAGTAATCAGAAATCTCCTGTGTTGCTAGTGAAGGTATAAAATGGAACAACCATTGGAAAATGTCCACTACTTTCTTATAAAGTTAAATATCACCTATCCTATTTATTTATGCATGATAAATAAAATGTATGTCTACAAGACTTGTACAGTATGTTCACTGCATCTGTAACTATAATTGTTAAAACACACACACACACACACACACACATACACACACACACACGCCACACTGGAAAAAGCCAAGGTGTCCATATATAGAAGAGTAATGAATAATCCATGGATTATTGGAAGATGGAGCACCAATGGAGCACCACTCAGTAAAAATAGTCATAATAAGTGAACTACTAATGCATGTAGTATCAGTAATGGCTGAATCTCAAAAACATGCTAAGTGAAAGAAGCCTTACCCCAAAGAGTTCATACTGTGTGTTCCATTTGTATGAAACTCTACAATAGGCAAAGCTCATCCATGGTAGAAAAACAAATAAGAATGGAGGTTGCCGTTAGTGGTGTGCAGCCCATAGTCAGCCTCCACTACTGACTAGAGATAGCTCAGTGCATTGCTGGTGCCTGCTGGTCTTTCTCAATCCCTTTTTATACACACACCATTTAAACTTTGGTTATCTTCAGTCCTGCTCGATTTAACAGTCTTCTCTTATATATTTGCAGCTATCTGGAGGCAAGTCCACTTTTAGGAAATGGACAGCATTATTAACTGGAACCTAGAGTTCATTCTCTGGCCACCCTCTTATGGAGCCTGTTGTTGCCCTTACCTGACCTCTAGTGTTGCAGTGCCATATTACTCTTCCAAGATATCAGACCCTCCTGGTCCAACTGACCTCTATATGCAGCCTAACTCTAGTGTTTAACTCTACAGCAGCCTAACTCTATTCATCTGAACAACTCTGTCCTTCATTGACCCTCTGTCTAGTTTCCTGTACCTAGCCCCCAAGTCAGGCCACTTCTATTACCAATTACCCAAGCCTGGCTAAGGTCTTAAAAATGTTCTGATTGGGACCCTTATAAAATCTTTCCATGTGACCTCAGTGGCACCACAAGTGACTTGACAAGGAAAGAGCAACATGGCGTGCTTCACATCTTCTCTAGACTTCTCAAAATTTCATTCTTCAGTTCTTACTTGAAACAAATGTTTCTCACACACACACAAAGATAATTGTCCTGAGAACTCCCTTTTGAATGTCATCTCTCGTACCTTAAAATGATGTCTCCTTAATCACTGACTCCAAGTTTTCTTAGGTTCCAAATTAAGAGTGTTCCTATAAGGAGGTGTGTTGGGTAGATGAAAGAGAAAACATGCTTACTGGATGCCTTCTATGTGCTATTTTCCATGTTCCATTTAACAGTAAGAATATATGAGTTAGGAGTTTTGTTCACTGCTAGTGACAAAGGCTGGAAGTAAAGGTAATATATACAAGATTGAAGATCATGTCTCTTTCAGGTAAAGGAATTCATAGGTAGGCAATTCAGGACAGGTATAACTACTGCACAGATTCATCAGAGGCCCTAGACAACTTCTACTTTTAGCCTCTACCATCTTAGCATGCAGCTTCTAGTCTCCAAAATGGCTGCTGGGGCTTCAGCTGTCACCATCTGCATTCCAGACAACAGGAATGAACCACAGGGAGGCACTTTCCAGCTGTGTGAGCTCTCTTTAAGAAGCCACCACATCATCTTTTGGCTTATACTCTTTAGACAGTGATTAGTCACATGACTACACCAAGATATAAGGCAGTTGGAAAATGTCTACTTCTAGCTGGGCACTGTCATCCTAAATGAAATTGGGATTTTTTGTTTGCTTTTTCTAAGAAAGAAGAGAAAATGGATATTGAGTGGGACATAGAAGTTTCTGCCAAGGAGCAGTTTCCAGATTCCAGAATTAGGCCTGTTTTATGCTAAGCTCATGCTGCTTCTGTGTCACTAGAGCCCTCTGGTATGTTTTATACTTATATCCTTAGAGAACTGCTAAACAATTTTCAGGGTGTTAATCACTGCCTCCTTTATACCACACCTTTGCTTTGCATCTCCTTCTAGCATTGCAAATTTCTGAACACATTTCTTTCTCCCCCACTTAAAGTCCAACAAGGACTCAACTCCTATGTTTATCCTTACAGCAAAGAATAGAGCCCAGTCGATTGTTCTGATAGGCATTTGATAATTAATCAATGATTATAGATCTAAAATGCATTTGTCCCTCTTTGTCCAGCACATGCTCTAGCCCCTCCGTGACAGTTTATAGAAAAGAAATTGTTTTCATCTTTGCTACTCCCAGATTCACCTGTTCTACCATTACTTGGAGTATGCTTTTATTTCAGCAAAATAATTCCAACAGAAATGCACGTGTGGGCTTGTTGGCTACCAACTGGAATGGGAATTTTGCCAAGCTTTGTACATCCATTTTGCTCTCAGAATGTCAGTATAATGCTCTCTACCTCTCACAGCTCATTCTTAAGAGACATTATCTCAACCAGCTCTGAAAGGTATAACACTTTACTGTTGTTACACTTAGGAGCAGAGGCAGAGAAGACAGAAAGGCCTGTGGTAGTCTAACTAATGCCATTACAGTGGATTATGAGGTGAGAGTGTTTATGTAGCTTTTTAGAACACAAAACTCACTCATAATACTATCTGGAGATTGCAAAAGGAAAGCGTTAATGGCAGGAAATGCTAGATTTAGTAAAAATATTCTCTATGCTTTGGACCACATTATGGAAAGATATGTTTTATAAGGATAATTTTATACTGGGTGTTTACTATCATCTGCAAAGTGGTGTGCATTTGTTTAGAAGTTAACTCTTACTAGGCCCCCAAAGGAAAATATGGAAAGGAATTAGTCTACACTGTAAGATAGATAGATAGATAGATAGATAGATAGATAGACAGACAGACAGGTAGACAAGCTGAGGCATGGAAGTATCAGTGGTGAAATGTAGCAGAAGGACAGAGACTCAGTTCACTGTCTTTGCTTCCTTGTGGCCCTGGATTGCCAAGATGTTGAAGATATATCTCTCCCAGCTAAAGAACCTTCACAGGAAGTTACCCAGGATGGAAAAATGCATATGATGAAGGAGTCAAGAGCTGGGAATATTGATTCTAGAGAAGAGGAGGCCTAAGAGAACATGGTCACAAAGGAGAGGAGCAAGATTTGGCTTTAAGGAATTCAAGGAGTAGGACCAAAATGATGAGTCTATAGAAGACAGACTCCAGTTCATTGAGAGGAATAACTAAAACTCAGCATCCTCAAAGCAGTCCAGGCAGTCTAAGTGGGAAGTGAGTTCCCTGTGGCTAGAGGAATTCAACCAGAAAGTAGATGTCTGTTTGGCAAGAATCATCAAACAAGAGGCATGAGCAAAACCGCTGCTGCCCTGACTGCACCCCACCTCCAAGATTTCTCACCAGATTGTTGCATGAGTCTCCGAGCAAATCTCCCTTTGTCCTTGTCTTTCAGAAAAAAAGAAAAAGAAATCTGCCGAATGACCCTTCAGAGTAAATGACCCTGAGAGTAAATCATATCATGTCACTCCTCTGCTCAAAACCCTCTTATGAACTCTCATCTCACCTTCTGTGAAAAGCACAGTCCATATAATATTCTAAAGAATCTATAAAGTATGGCCCCCCTCCAGGCTACCTCTCTGAACTCATCTCTTGCTACTCTCTCCCTACCTCATTCCACTCCAACCACACTGGCCACCTTGTTATAATTCAAATATCTCAGGCATGTCCCCACCTCAGGGCCTTTGCACCTGCTCTTTCTTCTGCCTCATTTGACCTCTCTCCAGATATCTCTATCTTGGCTGGATCTGCCACCAATTAGTTACCTCTTCCCAGATGTCACTTTTTCAGTGAAACTCTCAAAGACTGCCTCCACTCTTATACCCCCAGCTGCTAGCCTTGCTTTATTTTTCATGGCACTCCACACCATCTGACATACCATGTTTTTTACTTGCTAATGTATTATCTCCCTTCACATGAATGCAAGTGCCATGAGGGCAAGGGTCCATCTCTGTTTTGTTTACAAGGTATATCCAAAGAACCTGGAGGAGTATCAATGCCTGGCATAGGATAGGTATTTGGGAAATAAATGTTGAATGAATGAATGAATGAATGAATGAATGCTCAAAGACCGGGTTCCAGACTTCAGGAAATAAGGCTGTAGGCTCTGGAAAGCCACTGCATATGTTTAAATAAGGTCATCATATCATTACTTTTGTATCTAAAATGATCTCTCCAGTGGAATCAGGAAAAGAGACTTGGGGTTCCAAGCCATGCACAGAAAGGGAGGCCACAGAGAGGACTAACTCATAGTCTAGGCAAGAGGCACAGAGGGCAAGAGTGCTGTGCTTGGAAGAGATGTTTTTGGATTTAAAACTAGGCAGAGAGATTCCATTTTGGATGCCTAGTTGATCTGTGCAAGGTTATTGAGTTGCCTGAGAGCCCTTTCTCTGCTGGGTCCCAAACTTCATCACTACAAAGCCACATGGTCAATACTTTCCTTTCCAGTATGGTGAGAGGGGATATAGGAATGTTTTCCTTGGCTGTCATAGTCTCAAATCAGGACCAATAGGATCAAGTCCAACCAGAGGCCAGATCTAGCCCTGCTCCAGAATAGACCGGACATTTGGTGTGTAAACAGACAGCCCAGATACCAACCCCCAGTTTCCATTACAAAAATAATAAAAGTTCGAGGGAAATGAGATTGGAAAACCAAAGTAAGTAGAAGACTCAAGACATCCTCCTATTTGTTTTTCTTCTGTTTCTAGGCCCTGAGCCAGGAGGGCCCTCTTCCCAGTGGTTGCCTGGTTACAGCCTGAGAGGTTCGCCAGGGTAACATCTGGAATAAAGGTGGGTGGGCAAGGAGCCAGGGTCTGCTCAACTTGAGAGGGATCCGAGAAAGAAAGGAAAATAGAATTTTTTTTTTTTGGTCTAATTACTGCCCAACCTTGAGGACAAAGAAAGGAAATATTTGAGATAAACAGAAAATATGTTAAAAGGTTTTCTTTTAAAGGGTTATTACAACTCATTAACATAGCAAAGGAATAGGAAGCATGAGGGAACTCTGGAAATTACAGCCATTTTAATTAGTTGTGTTTTAGAGTGGACATTGGTCACTGATGACCCTGGGCAACTCTGCATTTTGTGCCACTTAGTATTATTTTTGAGTGCAGCCTGCTTTAGGCTAGAAGGAACTACATGAAAATATCTAATAATTGTAATGTTAATATTAATCACAAATATTTATCAGTTGTTTACCATGTTCCACTCTATATGCATTATCTCATTTAATCTTTGTCATCCTTTAAATAAGACTGAACCTCAGAGATGGTAGGAAGTTTCCTACTGAACAGCTCTTCATAATCATCATAATTGTTCCTATTATGATAATTTAAGACCATTCTGATTTTAAGTATAATAGGACACCTGAGAATAGTGTACGACATGCCTCAAAAACATACAAAACAAAAACACAAGCTAAATATTTTTGTTGAGGCAGAAATGGTCACATGATTAAAACCTGGAGGCAAATGGTAAAATAAAGGTAAGGGAGCCACAACTAGAATGCCAATTCACAAGGGCAGGGCATGTAATTCTGTTTATGACTGTACCTACAGTATGCAGCAGACACTGGCACTGGTACTAGCTTAATAAATGATGGTGAATGTGCCAGATAACTACCAGTTTCTGATAATATATTATCAATACATAAATCCAAGATGATCCCTACTTATTGGTGATATTTGACCCAACAAGAACTCTTGTTGAAAAATACTCTACACAAGAGTCTACTCAGGTAATCACTGCATCCGAAACTAAGATCCTGTTGGGTCTTTGGCTCAAGAGCCTTATCTTCTATCAGTCATACAGATGTAAAGGATGATTATGTAGAATGTTGAGTTCATACAATTCAAAGCACATGCTTACTTGACACCCACAGAGTGCCAAGCCCTCTTGCACTAAGTACAGATTCTGCAGTGGATTAATCACTGGATCTGCCCTCAAGAAATATAAGGCCCAGCTGGAGAGATGGGAACAGAGGTGAGAAATGGATTAAGTTCTATGCCAAAGACATTGTATATGCATGAAAGAAGGGGTGGCTTGGTAGTTAGAAAGATATTGGAGAGAAGACATGGTTGAGTTGAGTTGAGTTGAGTTGAGTTGAGTTGAGTTGAGTTGAGTTGGGTTGAGTTGAGTTGAGTCTTGCAGGGGTGATTTTCAGGCCCCCAAATGGGGAAAGCATATTCCAGGAAGAGGGACCTGCTTGCACAAAGACAGAGAGATGTGAACATGTACACACTGTAGGTGGAGTGCTAGCTGGCGTGAAGTTGGAAGATGAGGCAGGATCACTCATTCAAGGGCTCCTACAGCATCTTTACAAGTTTGGATTCTGTCCTCTAAGTAACAGAAAACCAAAAAGGGAAGGAAACTTTCAAACACAGAGTTTATATTATCAGGAGTTAGGGATGGGTTGGCTGTAGATGGTGAGAAAGGAGTATGAGGCATTTTGTCACACATGAAGGAGGGGTCACAAGTTTGAAGAGAAGAGAATAAGGTCAGATTTGGGGTGAACTCATTGCCGTGTGTCTTCTAAGCAGCCAAACAAGCAATAGAGACAATGGTTGGGGGTTCACAACCATGACGGTGGCTGGATAGAATGTCTGGGGATTCACGTTGGTGGAAAGGGAGATGATATGCCCGCTCAGGGCTGGGGAGGGATGGTGGTGTATAGAGTACGATCCTTTCATGACCTCTTCTAGGTCATGAGTCTTTTGAGAATCTCATGTAATGCTATAGAATCCATGTCAGGAAAACATCAAAAAGCTACATGTGGGGGCGCCTGGGTGGCTCAGTCATTAAGCTTCTGCCTTCGGCTCAGGTCATGATCCCAGGGTCCTGGGATAGAGCCCCGCATCGGGCTCCTTGCTCGGCAGGAAGCCTGCTTCTCCCGCTACCATTCCCTCTGCTTGTGTTCCCTCTCTCGCTGTATTTCTCTCTGTCAAATAAATAAAATCTTAAAAAAAAAAAAAAAAAAGCTACATGTGTACACATCAAGTCTATATCGAATGTCAGGATATTCCAAGACTCTAGAGAACCACAAAGCCTCAGTTAAGAAACTCTGGTGTATGGGGAGGGTGAATAGGGACCATGTGGCCCTCCTGATTGTAAGAAGTCTGGGTGGTGGAAAGGTCGGAGACTTTCAAATAGAAGAGGTTACAACAGTGCCCCACCCCACCCCCCACCCCAGACACAGGCTTCCCAGAAAGCCAAGTAACATTTGCTTCTGAGTTTAAATACTCAGATTTAGCAGAGTAGACTTTTGGGCTCTTGTCAACTCTTTAAAATAGTTGACAAAAAATAATAAAATAAAATAATAAAATAAAATAAAATATAAAATAATTGAAATAAATGAAATAAAATGAAATAAAATAATAAAATAGTTGACAAACCCCCTTCCCACCTTCTTACCCATATTTCTTCTTCCATACACCACACCATACTGATGTGCCTTTAAAGGAGGTCCTTGCGCCCCCGAGGAAGAGGCTGACCGGAAGATCACTTTGGATTCTTCACAACTGTGACTGAGGAAATGTCTATCCTGGTGGTAAAAGACACTTGAGGTTTTCTCTAGACCTTCGTAGAATGGCCAGAGTTGCTTAAAAAGCAAATCAAAACATGATAATGATCAAAAACAGCTTCTGGACTTAGAAGTGTCTTTGTCCTTCCCACAGTCAGCCTTGAAATCTCAGCAGCCAGGTCTGTGACTGTTGCGGATCATTTGCCCATAAATAAAGCAGTCACTGTAGAACAAAGCCCACCTCTTTCCTGAACTTCTCTGAAATGCTCCTGAGTCCTTCTGCCCCGTGGTAAGTCACGGCCTAAAGTCCCTCTCCCTGGGGACCAGATGTCAAACATCTGGTCTTGTTTAAGCCAGGCAGCTGCCCTGCTCAGTGGTCCCCTCACTCCAGGATGATCCCCTGCTCTGGCCTTTGTCCCCTACCTCTCTCCTCCTATCCCCACCCTTGTCTGTTTACCACCCACACTGCCTTTCAGATTGTCTTTCTAAAATGAAAACATTGACTCACACCTTCCCTTGCTTAGACTGGCATTCAAAGCCTTTCTGATCTGGCCCCGCCCACCTCACCAACCTCTTGTCCCCTGGCTCCCCACTTCCCTACATCCTACAGTCATCCACACCACCCTATCTCCCTCCTCAACACACGCCTTCCTCTTTACCACCATCTTGTTCTAGAATATCTAGTGAACGCCAACCTAGTCTTCAAGGTTTAGGTCAAACACTGTCTCCTCTGGACTAGCCCTTCCCACCCCTTCCCCACTCCCAGTGAAGGCCAATTTTCTTCCCATGAGTTCCGGTGAAGTTCTGAGCCCTGGGCTCTCATGGCATGTGATGGAGAACATGGATACGAGGTTTGTGTGGAAGTGTTTGCAGGCTGGTCTCTCTCCACACTGGACTTGGAGCTCCCCTGTCACCAGTGGTACATCACTCAAGCCAAGCCAACCGCAGGGATGGAACCATCCAGTGGTTTCCCCAACTTTCTCCTCACCCAGGGAAAAAGTCCCGTCTATGCAGTTTTCTAAAATATTGACCCAAAGAAGCACGGGCGTATTTAACTTCCTTAGAAACACTTTTCCAAGACAGGAAGTGAAATGTGAATAGGCAAGGGATTCCTCCTAGGACACGTGATATTTATTTTTCTTATTAAAGTGGGAAAAACATGTAGCAGTTGCTCTGTGTTACCACATGCACTTAGGTCCGATGTTCTATGTCACACTTGCCCCAAATTCAGTCTGTTTTCACCACCATTGATTCATATGATTTCATCTTCTCTCCATCTTCTCCCCTCCCTTTCGCTCCCCTCCACTCCCTCCCCCTTATTGCCTAGTCACACAGCAAATGTTCGCTGACTGCTTCCTCCCCATTATGTCTTGGGGGACATGGAGCGGTGCTTCCAAACGTTCATGTGCCCATGAATCACCAGCGATCTCATTAAACTGCACAATCGGATTCAGCACGTCCAGAGCTGAGCCTGAGAGTCTGCATTTCCAACAAACCCCCAGAGGATCTGGACCACCCTTTAGGGAACAAGAATGTAAGGCTGGGGGATGAATCAGATAGAGAATGTGCTCTCAACAACAAGATGACCTCGAGTGCCAGTCCCAACTTGGCTTCCCTGGCAGGGAGGTCCCCTCCATGTCCACCAGGGCTGCCACGCCACAAAGGGCAAATTCCTGCTTTTCTTAATTGAGATCTAGCTGATAGATGGATAGTTGCCAGAGGTGGGAGTGGGGTGAGCAAAAAGGGATTAGGTGGTCAAAAGGTACAAATTTCCAGTTATAAAATAAGTAAGTCCTGGGGATGTCATGTACAGCTCAGGGACTGTAGTTAATAATTCTGTGTTGTCTATGCAAAAGTTGCTAAGAGAGTGGATCTTAAAAGCTCTCATCAAAAGGCCTACTTGGGGGCGCCTGGGTGGCTCAGTCAGTTAAGCATCTGCCTTCAGCTCAGGTCATGATTCAAGGGTCCTGGGTTCTTCGAGAAAGGAGCCTCCTTCTCTCTCTCCCTCTGCCTCCCCCTCTCTGCTCCCTTGCTCTCTGTCAAATAAATAAATAAAGTATGTAAATAAATATATACATACATACACTAAAATAAAAGGCCTGTCCATCATTGAATGGGAGAAATATGTGCGAGGATAATGTGGGGCTGGGAAAAGGGGAAAGGAGACATTCCTTCTTTGCCCCCCACCGACATGAAGGTTTGGGAGGTGAGCCAGGCCACAGCAGCATGCTCGCGATCCTGGTGTTCCTCTGAAGCACCAGCTGAACCAGCTATGAAAGTTCAGATTCCGGCGTTAAGACCTCTAAAACATAGCGAAGGGAATCTCCTTTGTGTGCTTGAGGAGGGCGAAGGAAGAGACTGAACATCTTCCCACGAAGGTACCCAGGGGCCAAGGGGCCGCGGGCTCCTTCTCGCTGTCAGCCGACCCCCGCCGCAGGATGCTGGAGAGTTTCTAGGGGCAGAGACCGATAGGTAGGAAACCGAGGACGTCTTAGCAGCGCACCGTGTGCTCTGGCTCAGAGCCCTGGAGGAGAGAGGGGGCTTTGGTAGGACCCCGCAAGCTGCTGCCCAAATCCGTTGCAATGTTCAAACAGCATGACGCTAGGAAACCAGAAGGCTCGGGAAAGAGCACGGTTTTCTTCCAGCTGCCTACCCTCCTCTCTGCAGAAACAGAATCCTTACCTTCCCATCTACGGCCCGGCAGATCAGTCACTCCAGTCCACTGCCTGGTCCTTCCTTATCTTTCTTTCTTTTTTTTTTTTTCCTAATTGTGTCACCCAGATTGTTGGTCCTTTGTCCCTCTCAGGTGTGGGCAAGCTCACATTCACCTGTTCATGCATTCAACCTCACGGTCCATCTCGCCCATATTTAGTACACACCTGTCGCGCCCCAGATACTGTATGTATGTTTTCACGAACAGCAGTGAAAATGAAGCACAAAACAAGACAGGAGTGACACTACAGCTCTTTCCAGCTTCCAGGTGAGGTTGATGAGCTCAAAGCATCCTTTGGCTATTGTGAGCTAAAAACCGTCCCGATTTCAATACTGTCCAGAACGCGTACCTCTGTCTTGTCCCCAAGGATATCAGGCAAGCACATTTCAAGTCCCTGATTAACTTCAGGCACACGCTCTCTTTCCTTTCTCCTTGAGTGACCAACTTCAAGACCTTATTTTTAAAAGAATGAATGGTGCTTTAATCTAATTCCTGATTTATTTTTTTTTCCCAAATATGTTGAATTCCTGATTTATTTTAGCAAGTGCGTCCTGGCTTCTGGGGAACATGACATTCCTGTCCAAACGTACACAGATGATCTCTGTAGCCATCCATTCTCCAGGGGTCTCAGGGACGGGAGCCACTGCTGCAAAATTTGGAAGACATCATTCAAAAACTCGAGCCTGTCAGAGAGTGTTCCCTGTGCAGCCGTGTTGGAGATTTACAACTCTTCTTCATTTTATTTATCACATTATTATACAATTATCTAGTTTTACCCTTAAAAGTGGTATTTAAAAAGTGCCCATTTAAGAATTCATATCCAGAAAATATTAATGATAGTTGCCTCTGGAGAGCGGGATTTACAGGGTAGGAGAAATGGAGAGGTCCTCTGCCTTTTTATTGTATACTTCTTAGATCTCTTGGGGGTGTGTGTGTGTGTGTGTGTGTGTGTGTGTGTGTGTCTCGGACCTCTGATCTTTACACAAAAACAATTTTTTAAAAAACACATTTCTATGGAGTGTGATAGATGTGGACCAAAAATTATAGAACCTAGTGATTGATATTCCTACCTGTCCTTTTAAGGCCCAGGCCACACCTCCATTGTCAAGGAAATGACGGAGACTGGGAGGAGCACCTGCTTTTCATCTCTCATCATCTGGGATGCCCCAACCCCCCACCCTCCGTAGCTTAGCCCCACCTCCTCACCAGCAGCCTCTTCTCCCTCCCGACCTTGACATTGTCTGCCTGACTTGCCACGAGGTCTTCATGCTTTTTCACCTGGGATCTCAGCACTTGTCTGTGTTTCAATCTCCCTGGCTCACGGGTTCGTTCTAGACTGAATTCATCTCCTTCTTTCTAGCACGACACATGAAGACTGACTCACGCGTGCTGACAAACCCATCAACTTGAACTTGGGCTTCCTCGAATGAAGTACCTTCAGATAAAGCCAAGTGGATTTGGAATGAATCATTCCTGCGGTTTCAGAGACTGCCGCAGAAGGGCTCAGGTAGGTGTTTAAATATGGCCGCCCTTCTCTTCCCAAGTCGTTATTCATTCTTAGTAAGTTTCTATCGTCCATCCTTTCCCCACCCCCAGTTTCTATCGTTTCCGCCTCTGCCACAAATGCATTTAGGATTGGACTTAAGCACAGGGAAGGAGTTTCCCCCATATTATTTGTTACGTCTCCTCGGGGACAGTAGTGTCAGTGAGCCAAGCCAAAACCTCATCAGACACTCTGCTTTGGTCAGAAAAAAAAAAATCTCAGAAGATAACCTAGCATCCCCTATCAAGGAGTGGAAACCATCCAGTGAGAACGCACGTTGGCAAAGGAAGCCACCCTGCGCTCGAGCTCACCTGCCCGGGTCGAAGGTCACCCACCTGGGCTCTGATCCCAGCTGTTCCCTCTTGGGCAATCTCATGACATCATCCATCCACCACCCGCCTGGTACTTTTCATCTCTTCCTCTCGACTGACTGCTTACAGTCGGGCTACAAACAATTCCACTGGTTTTCATCTTAAAAAATAGAATAAAATAAGCCAAAAAATCCCCTCAAAAGACCAGTTACGTCAAAACCTCTGGGATGGAGCGCAGGCATCAGCATTTTTTTTAAATGCTCTCTAGGAGATTCTCAGGTGCACCCCCGGTGGAGAGCTGGCCCTCAAGAGAAGTCTCTGGAAGAGGCAATTTTCCTTTTTTCACTTCACTCCTCTGCACTTCCGGACTGATAGCGTGGGGGTTTTGACCATCCCAGCCTGATGCAAGGACACCACCAACCCTTCCGCCAGCAGCCACTTTTCTGATCTGTCTTCTTAGGTGCAGTCTGACATCCTTTGCCTCCCCTCGCCTCACTGAAAGCCTCTCCTCTGGGATAATTTCCTGCTTTTCTTCTAAACTTGGACCGCTTCTCTTCATTTTCCACCATGGGCTTCTGTTTTTCCAGTTTGGAGGTGGAGTGAGGACAGGAAGCAGCCTACATAGCAAGATTCTCCCCGGGGCTTTTATATGGCTAACATTCTTATATGGATAATACTGTTCAGAAAACATTCAGAAACAACAACAACAAAAAGAATATTAAGAAAACTGAGCTGATTCCAAAAAATGCAGGCAAACACCAGAAAACGGGGTAGAGAAGATGCCAACCAGATGCTGCTCAATGCCAGCTGGAGGTTCGGGATCAGACCCCAAACTTGGCTCAAATGAAACACAAAAGCCTCCAGAACAAAGCTCCCAGGACCTGGGGCCAAGCCTTTATTCAGTCAGGGAGACGGAGGGTTAGGGGGCAGAACGTAGTGACATTAGTTTCAGCCTCCTCTACTGCAAACTCCAGAATTCTCTCCTCCTTGGTCTTAGAGTCCTATTCAGGGAGGGCAAACCCACATCACACCACTTTGACTCCTGGGAAAAGTGCAAAGAATTAAGACCAAAAGGCACGTCGTGGAAGAATCTGAGAGCCGGGCAGCTGCAGCCACAGCCCCTCCCCGTCCCCAGGATCCAAGCTGTTATGGTTCTGTTTTAAAATAAACTAAGATTCAGATGAACAGAAAGTTTGTATTTCACATTAACATTGTGGCTTTTTCTCAGCTGGGTGTTTTTATTTCCTCTGTCACTTTGCATTACGGGACTAGCGCAGCTTTCCAAAAGAACAGCGCCATCAGATAAGTAAACAGCCTCAAGTGTGGGGTGTCGATTGCAGCATTTGATGTTCCCTGACTCAGGGAAGCCTTGGCCGTAAAGGTCAACGGCTGTGGGCCCAGAGCCTTAGCTTCAGGCTCAGCTCGAAACTGGGCTGGCGAAGAGGCTGTACCATGTCTTTTAGGCTGTGCCGCCTTGCATTTTCTCATCCATCCAGCTAAGATGCAGCTGGAAAAATCTCTCTGTGTGACTTGCCCCAGCTCTTCCCAGCACAGCTGTGGGCACTGACTACTACCCTCAGCTGCCTTAGCCCTCCCTAGTCCTGGGCAATGAAGACCTAGGTAAGGAAGATGGCGGCATGTCCCTGCCCCTCAGGAAAATGAGATTGGAAAGGGTCACATTCTGCATATGCAGTCAGCCCACATGGGGGTGAGAGAGAATACAACACACACCCGCTTGCTTCCATCCCAAGCTCTTACATATTGCTTAAGGCCTGGTGGTCTCCCATACTGGTTCTTGATTCTCACCCTTGATGCTGTGGGTAATGTAGCCCAAGAAAGAATCATGGCCTCCCAACTCAGACCTGCCCTCCACAACAGCTCTTTGAGCAAATCTACTACATCCACATCCTGACTAGGCCTGCTTGAGTGAGCTTGACTTTGATGGAGTGAATTACACTTTGCCAAGACCCAAGTCCCTCCGCCACTATCCCCCACCCTTGCAATAAGACTTCTTACATATCAACCTTGACCCAGATGGAAGCTCACTTGGCTTTACTGTTGGGCTCAGTGATTCGAGTGACTTTCCGCAGGGTGCCTGGCTGGCCCAGTCAGTAGAGCATGCAACTCTTGATCTCGGATTTGTAAGTTCGAGCTCCATGTTGGGTACAGAGATTACTTAAAAATAAAATCTTAAAGAAAAAAAAAGTGACTTTCCTCTTCCCGAAGCAAGCAGTTAGTCCGTCCCAGGACCCAACTCATATTGTTTCCTCCTCACTCCCCCTTTCTTGTTGGGAGATCAGCATGCCCTCATCTAGGACCAACCACCACTGGGTAGAAGGCGTTGCTGTGGAAACTCTTAATTTTAGCTCACTGATATCACTTTGGCAAACATAGGCTCTCTCCTGGAATCTTCCCGACTGATCACATGTTATAAAACTGCAAAATTGTTCCTAGGACAAAAATTTACATATTTTAATAAATCAAAGGGTAAATCCAAAGCCATTTTTAAAATATAGGCTCTCGTGACAGTAAGTAGCAGAGAGCAGAAGGAGAAATGCTGTGATTTTCTCTCACCCCAGCAATTTATTTCTAAATGGGCAGACCTAGCACACTGGCTATTAGAACAAAAATATGGCTCAAAGATATGTTTTCTGCTTATATCAAAGCAAAGATTAAGATATCACTTAATCTATTGATAACAAAACACTCGAAATGCCTATCAATCCTTCTGCTCATGGAAAGGGCATATCTGGCTAATCACTTACTTTTAATGTTTTATAATTAGAAATTTTGAATTTAGACAGAGTAATAAAGTGAACTCCCAAGTTCCCATCACCCAGCTTCAACAATTATAGACTTATGGCCTGTTGAGATTTATCTATATTACTACCATTGGCCCCTCTCCCAGATTATTTTAAAGCATATCCCAGATATCTATCACTGCATCAACAAATAGTTTCATATTTACCTATGTAAAACTAGAACTTTATTTTTAAACGTAATTACATTAGCACAACTAAAAATTTAACAATAATTTATTACTTTTATCAAATCTTTAATCAGCACTCAGATCTCCCCTGACCTCCTTATAATTTATTTCTCTGGATTTTCCTGTAAAACTCAAGATTGAAATAAGATACATATATTGCAACTGTTGACATGTCACTTAATTCCCTAAATTAAATTAACATTTTTCTCCATACCCCCTTTTTTTATCTCTTTCTCTCTCTCCCCTTTTTCTTTCTTCCTTCTTTTCCTTACAACCTGTTAGTTGACGAAAAAGGTCCATTTGTCTGGATTTTGTTGTTTACACCATTGTAGTGTTATTTAACTTGTTCCTCTTTCCCCTGTATGTTCTTAACAGTTAATCATTCCACCCTTAACAGTTAGTCATTCCACCATTCCGCTATAATTTCTGAACCTACTTTTATGACTAAGGACTCAGTAGGGCTTCCTAGTCTCCATTCTAAACCTTAGGCTTCTATCTCCTTAATGATGGACTGGGAAGAATACAGGGTTTTAATCTATCATCCTACTAGATGATCTTGGGCAAATAAGATTCACATTCTTTGGTTATAAAGGAAGATTCTAGTATCACCTTGAAAAGCTTATTGGAGAATTACAGGTAATTACTATAAACAGGGAGTGCACTGAGTGGCACATCATATGACCAATCATGTACCCAAGGGGCAATGCTACATGGTGGATGTAGCACTGATTTTGGAGCGAGACAGCCTTGAATAAGACCATCTGTAGAGTGGGAACCAAAAATCCATTTTTGCCTTAAGGATCAAAGAGAAAATGTATGTGACATATATTGCCCAGTGCTTAGAGCATAATGAGTATGATAGTTGTAGATGATGATAATGGTGTCAGTTTATCAAAGAAGGCTAGAAGACAGGAGAGATTGAGTTCAATATATTTTTTTCCAAAATTCTCTTTGATACATGCTTCCTTCCCATAATTCTCATTTTATCTTAAAATCCAAAAGCCAAACGTGGGTAAACACAAAATGCAATGAGAATATAGAAGAGGGAACAAATAATTCTTCCTGCAAACACCGATGAATACTCCCCCAGGAGTCATGACAATTGGACTGGGTCCTGAAGATGACTAGGTATTTGCCAGTGAGAAAGGATGTGTCAAGAGGAACAGCACAAAGAAATTGGTTAGGGTTTATCTTATTGGCAGTGGGGAGTGGGGTGATGTGGCTTAAGTAAGGGGATCTTTTCTATGATAATCTTTGTCATGGTGAGAGGGAGGGAGCAAGGAGGAGAGCTCAAGTGACATTATGAAAAAGGAAAGTAGGTTAGGAAGACATGTAACATACCAAGTAAGAGATGGTAAGAGAATAATGCAATGTCAAACCATATCTGTCTGCCATCATTTTTATCAAAGGATTAGATACAATATCTCTGAAGATTGCATTAAGAAGGTAATGTCTTGGGGTTCCTGGGTGGCTCAGTCAGTTAAGCTGCTGACTCTTGGTTTCAGCGCAGGTCATGATCTCAGAATCCTGGAATTGAGCCCCTTGATGGGCTTCATGCTCAGTGGGGATTCTGCTTGTGGATTCTCTCTCTCCATCACCCCCTCCCCCGGCTCATTCTCTTTTTCTCTCTATCAAATAAATAAATAAACCTTTTTTAAAAAGAAGGTAACATCTTGCCTGTAGTGATTATGGAGTTGGTATATTTGAAACTGAACTAATGAATAAACAGTTATGTAGAACTTATGTTCATCAATATAATGTGGGTAGTGGCTTTAAAGAGGATCCAAAGTTGTGAGAGTTATTCCTAGACTTTTCAGGGCAGGCCCACGGAAATCACAACCTCCTTCAAATGCCATCATTGTTTCAGATTTCCTGAAAGTGAAAAGGCAGCACACACACACACACACACACACACACACACACACACACACACACCTTCCCTCCCCTTCCCTGTGTCATGATTCAGTTGTGTTTATGCTAGTGTTTCCCAAAATGCATTCTATAGAGCTTTATTCTACAGATGCTTCATGAAAAGAAGAAGAAGAGAGAGAGAGAGAGAAAGCGAGGAAGGAAAGAAGGCGGACTTTCCAAACCAGCTTGGGAGATTCTGGCTGAAGCAGAATTTAAAAGGTTTCTTTACTGCAGGACTTCTCAGAGACTTTGTTTAGTGCACTACAAATCTCCAACATGAGCACAGAGCAGGCAAGATTTTAACAGAGACACCCCCCTTCTCCCACCGGAAGCATCTTGTATGAGTATTCTATATGCAGTTATACTGGCGAAGGGAATACTAACATCAGTGGTGGTTAACTGCTTCTTAGAGATATCTCAGGACCCGATTTTGATGGCAAAGACACTGAGCTACTGGAGATATTTCTGCTGAAATTATTGCCAAGTAAACACAGACATTGCAGGAATGGAAGTCCTTTACATCAGTCAGGTTGTTTTTTCCATTTATTCCAGACTAGTGTGCATAATTACGAATGAGCTAGACAGACGTTTCCAACACACACACACAAAGAGAAAGCTGTTTTACAGCCTATGCCAACTCATCTTCTAAAGCCCATGTGGAGAAAGCTCAAAGTGGACAGGAGTTGAAAGAGGTCCTCACAGGTGGAGGGGAAAGAGAAAGTTCTTTGGGGGCTGAAACATCTCTGAGATTCCACTTCTAATGTCATGTGCTCTCAGGAGGCTCAAACTGGAATCTAGGATATGCAAGAGAATGAGCTGCTCTGTCAAGGAATGAAGTGTCCTTAATTGCCCTCCCAACACACACACACACACACACACGCGCACACACACACACACACACGCGCGCGCGCGCACACACACACACATCTCTGCCCTGTTCATCCATGTAGGCTCAACCATATCAGCCCCTTATCCAACTGGGGACAAAACTGACTCTATATCATCCAAAGATAAGTCCAGTGTCTAAAATGCTCAGGTGGCTCATGTTTCTCTGGGTAACCTCAAGACTGCCTTGTTTATCCCTTAAATGCTAAATCCCATAGGGCTTGAAATTGGAAAGCTTTAGATCAGTGATTGGAAAACAGTTTTTGCCTTTCCTCTTCTGCAATGTATCTCAAGCTGGTCTCCTCATTCTAGCACTGGTTTCTGGAAAGCCTAGCCTTGAATTCCTTCCTGCATCAATCAAAGAGCAGCCCCTTTCTGGGGGAGGCTGGAAATGAGACCCATTGTTCATTTGCATTGTGCAAACTTTCCTCAATTAAAAAGAAAAAAAAAAGTCCTTTAAAACGTGTAAGTTGGAGGCTTTGCTTCCTCTCATTTAGAAGAGGACTGGGGACAGCTGGTAGGGCAGCTGCAGCCCAAGAGGGAGGGAGATTGGTGGAGAGGCATCTCAGGGTCCCCTCCTACCAGAGGGCAAAGCTGGTCATGCTCATGTAACCCATTGTGTAACCCTGCTGGAGTCTTCATAGCCATAGAGACTTGGGCATAACTATCTGGAGGCCCACTTATCTAGTCTGTGGCCTCCTCAAACCTATCCCAAGTTCCAGGGTGCTTAGGAAGACTTATAATCTTATTGTCTCCTCTACCTCCGCTGTTCCTGCTTGCCTCATGGGGGGATTGAATGCCAAGCTTTTCATCAACTAAAACACTATACATATTAACAAATAAAATATAGAACAGAAATCACTCATGCATGGCTGGAGTTTCACCAAGAGATCACACAATAGGAACTCAAAAATGATAGGCTTTCTTGTCTGCCAGAAGAGAGCTACCTCCGTGGAACTCCTTCCTGATCTTCCCTTCCCAATGCCTGCTGCCTCCCTTCTTCTTCCCACCTTCTCGCTCTTACTGTCTCTTCCTCGACTTCCCAAAAGACTTCAATTGACTCATGCTGTACCTCTGAACTGTTTTGCACCTGCTAATTCCTGCTTGTAGATTCGGATTGCTAAATGAATCAAGGCAATCAGCTCACAAATCAGCTTTTCATTTAACAGAAGCATCCTTTCTCAGAAGACAATGGTGAGGTCAACGGTAATGTTTTTTCCTGATGCAAAAGGAAACTGTCATGAGAAATTAACATAGTTCTCTCTTAGGACACCTAACAATCTTTTAGCTGCTGCCACATGTCCAGAGGGAGTGTTAATAAGAGGTGCAAAATTTTGACCCCAGTTACATATCTACCCATTATCAAAATCATATCTTATGACACTTCATAATATAATCAGTATTAAATATGAAAATAATATTACAAAGAGTGAAATGATCCTTATCTGGAAAAAATATCTTTTTAGAGATCATTTGAGAACTGATTTCTATAATTCCATGATTCCATAATAAAATTATCTAACACTTAAGAGCTTTCCAGGAAAAAATAAATCTTGAAAGCCAAGGAACTGAAACAAGTAGCAGAAGTTGAAGTTGAATAGTTAGAATCACACAGAGAAGAAAGTATTAGGAGGGAATAGGAACAGGATCTGATACTCCAGAAGCAGGTTGTTGGTGGAAGAATAAGCAGGTGGGACTAGTTTAGACCCCTACGCTGGAGGCTCAGGGGTTAGGGACAACTAGGGTTAGAACATCCAGGAGTTATGAGGTCCCTACAGAAGAAGCTGCCAAATGGGACTTTCAAAGATGATTGAGTTAAGATGAGGTCATTAAGTGGGTCCAAATCCAATAGGACTGGTGAAGGGGGGGAAGTCTGGACAGAGACAGACACACACACAGGTAGACATCATGTGAAGGTGAAGGCAAAATTCAGGATGATACACTCACAAGCCAAGGAATGCCAGACATTGCCGGCAAATCACCAGACACTAGGAGAGAGGTGGGCAGCAGATTCTCCCTCCCAGCCCTCGGAAGGAACCAACTCTGCCCACACTTTGATGTCAGACTTCTGGCCTCTCAATGTGAGACAAAGCATTTCTGTTGTATTCTGAGATGCCCAGTTTGTGGTACCTCATTCCAGCAGCACTAGGAGACAAATGCAATGTCCTTAGAAAAATTCCCAGAAATGCAAATATTTGGTCAAAAGGTGTGAATATTTTGAATGGTCTTGATATATTTTACCGGGTTGCAAAATTTTGCCAATTTTATGCTGATTTTGAACGCCATTAACTGTGAGAGTATTCGTTTCAAATGTAATCTCCCCAGAATACAATTGTTTTTATAAAGTTTGCTAATGCAGTTGAAAAAATGTATCACACTGACTTTACATTCAAATATCTTTGATTACCCCTGAGATTAACTACTGTCTCCATTTATTAGCCATTTTTGTTTTCTATATTGTGAGCTCTAGGTCCTGTCCATGTCTTTTAAAATTATGTTCACATCTAACTTTCGAAATTATGGACCTTTTTCCTTTGCTATTTGTATGAATTCCTTTTATAGATTAGATAGTAATTCTCTTTTCTGCCACACTCAATGCAAATTTGTCTCCATGTGGCGTTATTTTTATTTTGCTTCTTATCCTCTGAATATATATTCTGACAGAACCACATTTTTGAGGGATTTTAAACTTAAATATGTCAAGATGCTTATCTTATTTATACTAGGATAGAATTTTGCTATAAAATATAGTTATTTAATTCATCTAGAATATAGTATTTGGAGATAGGTTGATAAGTGAGCATTTACTTTGTTTTATTAATAAATCATTAATCCAATAACCCCATACTAACTAATGATTTATCCTTCTCTACATGGTGAAAAATTGCATATATAAATAAACATTATATTATATGAATATATTAAATACATCTTATATATTCTATAATATTTATTATATAATTATTAATCTATTATATATATAGTTTCATATGTATATGAAACTATGGCCAGAAATTGGATTTAATCAGCAAGAACCTAGACATGTCACTGGACAAGAAAATTCAAAAAGGAGGATTTGGTCTTAATCTCTCTGCCCTCTCTTTGCTTAGTATCGAATGAAGCCTCAGACCATCCTCTACACTGCTGTGTATGCTTTCACCAGCCCACTTCCC
>CM053610.1:15669948-15690259 GCA_028646535.1 Procyon lotor
TCTCCTGTCCTTAGCAGAGTTCCCGGCATGCAGGGGTCCATAATACAACAGAGAAACAGAGTGAGTTATTGAACACACGAATAAAGGAATGACCATCTAATGGTGGAGGAGAGAAGTCCCCTTAAAGGAAGAGACCGTGATCCTGCAGGCACCTCTACCAGAGACTGAAAATCCATAGCCTGCTGCTGTAGAAGCTTCTGGGAGCCCAGCCACGCCCATTCATGTATGTAGGATCTGTGGCTGCTTTTGCAGTAACATGGGAGACTGGGGTCATTCTGATAGTACTATGGGGCCCTTTACAGAAAAATAATTTGTTGACCTCTTAGCTGTACCATTGATTCTCAAACAGAAACATGCATCAGAATCACCTGGAGGACTTATGAAAATACAGGTCCTGGGCTCTATCCCCAGGGTTTCTGTAGGTCGGGGGTGAGACCCAGCAAATAGCATCATTAACAAATTCTCAGTGTATGCTCCTCTCCTGGGACAGGGACCCACTTTGAGGACCAGTGGTGTTTAACATTCAGACACAGTCATGTGGTTCCATGCGCACCTCTGGGCATATGCCCTGCTGAAACTCTGGGGCCTGATGTTGCCACTTCCTGACCATGATCCGTGATCCCCTTCAGTTTCAATCAAGTAGGACATCCATTGCCAAGGCAACCCAGAGGCTAACTTTGTGGCTTCCATCATCTCCAGGATTTTGAGAGGAGGAGCTGACCCCCCAGAAACTCTACTGAACCACAGTGTGTGACCCTGACAGGATCTCTGCCCACAAAACCCGGGCTGAGACTTCTGCTGCCATCATGCTAACATCAGGCTTGGAAAAGGTAGATGAGTGGTTCCTCTCCCTTCTCTGACCCACCACTGCTCACACAGTAGTAATAACTTTGACTGCTTGCATGATCTGGGACAGACCTTTATAGCAACATTCCAATAACAGTTATCCTTTTATAGGAGAAGAAATTGAGGTTCAGAGAAGTCAAGCCATTGTTCTCTGGTCGGGCAGCTGGGAAGTGGCTTAGCCAGGCTTGTGAGTCAGGCTGGTTCCAAATCCCGTGTCAATCATAAAGACACTGCTCTCTGTGGACTCTTCATGTTTGCAGGAAGGAAGGAGTTTCCATGGCAGAATGCATCACTGTCAAGGTCTACTGTGTGCTTGCTCTCACCCAAATCTCTGGCATAGCAAGAAGTAACTGGCACTTATTTTGGGAAACAGAGGAGATCAACCATGGTCAAACCTCCAATCAACCATACATAGACCTGACATTCCCAGTTTCCCTGCAAGAATGGAGTGGACAATGGGATGCACCACCCAGACTGTGTCTCAGTGGAGGCCTTCTGCTTTAGCCACTGGGAAAGCTGTTGGCCACACTATTCGCCTGTCGGGCCTTCTGTAGTTGCCTTAACAGCCCCACTGGCCCATCTCACCCAAGAATCACTCAGAATCCCATGATTGGTTCATGCCATCGTGCAAAACACTCACCCCAACTGGGGACAATTCTAACTCCAGATTCAGCCAAGATTGGCTCTGGGGCTGCATCACAGCAGGACTGACCCTCTTCCCACTGCTGCTTCCCTTAACTCCCATCCACAGGTTCGAACCCTGAAGACATTACCAGTAAACACCCCGCTTACTGAACTCTGCCTCAGTTTGCAACCCAGGGAACAGAGACAATAACAGAGATGCCCCTGTCAGAAGCTACTTGAGGCACAGCCATGCCTTCTACCTGTGGTGGTCCGTGTCCTACCTGCAGACTTCCTTGTCTTCTGATCAGCATATTCAGGAACATCGTGAATCCAACAGAACTTTCCACTTGTAAGCGCTTCTTTCTCTTCTTTTCAAAATATTCACCCAATCATCATCATTTATAGTTTCCTGTTGTAGCAAAAGGCCCCAAGGAAGGCTAGTTCAAAGGGTGCCCTGCCACAGAATCTCAGTCATAGATCAAGGCAACAACTGTCTGGAGTTTGCAGCCAAATATAGTAAAAAATGTTGCATATATCACCTTCCCACACCAAAATGGTACTGCTCAAGCAAGTCTATTTCTTTTTCCACTCCTTGATTTAGTGGCTTCCTTTGCTTTATGAAATATTTTTTACCCAGGGCCCACTGAAAACATCTTTATAAAATAGAGTTCATCTTTGAACAGGTCACTTTCCTATTGAATTTTAACAGTTCAAGAAGGAAAAGGGGAGGATTTCTGACCCAGATATTCTTTGAACAAGTATTTAAGTGAGTTCCTAGATGCCAGGATTTAAGCTCCGTTGACAGCCAATATAATCATCAGCTTGTAAAACAAAATCTTAAGTTCATGCCTGTAGAGAGCACCGTGAACGAGCCCTGCTTAAATCACTACAATGATGTGGCACAAACAATTTCATTCCCGCCCATGGCCACTGTGCCAGTCTTGACTTTATGCTGTTCGTGAGTGACAAAGCCAAGATTTGAAATAGACCAGCTTGAATTCTGAGTCCCTGCTCTTTCAGCCATACTGTGCAATTTGATAAATATTCATTGGGCATCATTTATGTGCATAAGTATAATATGTCTGAAATACCTGTGTTTGTGTGCTACCCTATAGATGATTTCTCTCTCTCTCTCTCTCTCTCTCTCTCTCTCTCTCTCTCTCTCTCTTTCGTCTATCGTTGTAGCTCCAGGAAAAGGGGCAAAAGATGCCTCCTTGGAAAGAGGAAAAGGAGTCTCCCTTCCAGAATAAAGAAGAGGGGGAAGCCAGCTCATTCTTTCCTTGAGGATTAGAGGTAAAAAAGATGAGAGCTTCTCCTTTGACCCTGGAAGGCTGTGGAAGAGAGAAAGGTAACAGACAGCAGGAGATGGGGGGTTTTTCTTTTCCTCTCTGCACTGAGGCCCAAGTTGGAAAAGGGGGAAACTGAGGAGGAGCTTGGCTTTGATCCTGCTCCCCACTTGGGAACCTCACAGGCTACTCCCACAACAGCGTGAAGGTGGCTAAATCAAAATTAATATTCTCTGTTATATTAACAGAGAAGTCTGGGTGAGCAAAGAGAGAGCTTCTGTTGGTACCCCAGACTACCTTGGCTCCCCTGTTGTGTAGCAGAAATCCAGAAGTTTCTGCATAATTTAGGACGTGAAAAGTAGCTGAGTGTCCCCTTGGAACGTCAAATCAGAGGAGCGATTGAGTGGTCCTTCCTGCTGGCACTGCCTCATCCTTATCCCCTTGGTGCTGTGGACCCATAAGGTAGATAGTGACTTTCATTCATTTCCCAGACCATGAAACCTATCAGGAGCCCTCAAACCAGCACAGTAGAGACCCCTTTGTCCATCACCCCAACAAAGCTCCCGGCAAAGTATTTCTATAATGGATGTGTTCATAGTTTCTTTCAAAAACGCCTATGATGTGCCAGTCTCCTAAGTGTTTTGTATATAAACATTTACTTCTCGACAGTCCCATGAATTGGGAACTGCTATCAATGTCTCTTTTTCATAGATGGGGGACCAAGGCTGGGAAGAAGGAGGGCATGGAGTGGCTTTCCCAAGGTCACACACTGGCAAGCCCGCCTGGCCCTCAAACATAGGAGTCTCTGAACTTGACCATTGTCGAGTTGTCTCTCCTTTGTAGGAGTTGCTCATAAATGACAAGTAAGCCCAAAACCAAAGTCACCTTTATCTTTGATTTTTTCCTCCCACTCTGCATTAAGGATTGCTCAGGTAGCTTACTGAAATTCACATCCCTGCGACCCAGAAAGGCCCGGTCAGAACAAGTTCAGGTGATTCTGATGCCAATGCTCCAGGCTGAGTCATTCTCCCTCAATTCTACCTCCTTCTTTCTCTTTATCTCCACTAAATGTGACACAGTTGATGCCATGTACTGGGACTTAAGCTTGGTCCCCAAGCTGCTCTATAGCCAAACAGAACTCTAAAGAAGGGGGAAAACACTTTCAGCCCAGATAAGCCTCTATCCGCAATGAATACCCATTTGTTCCAATGAGTACCCTACACCTGTCAGGGAAGAGGCTCAGACTGAGGAGGCAAGGTCCCTGGAAGATTCCCGACTATGTGGGAGTGTTCAAAAAGAGTCCAGAGGAGGCATCCCCCTGCTCTGTCCCGGTGATGGACAGCATCCTTGGGTGTCACACTCACACGACACTGGGCTCCAGGTCATTTCCACTCAGCTCCCAGGCCCTCGGGGCTGTGCAAGCAAAGACCTCTGTCTGTACCTCCCTTGCAGGTCCCCAGCGTGACTTCAGGTAATGTTTCCTACCAGCTACTGCCTTGCTGACCATTTGTTCAGGGAAGGGCTCTAGCTCGGCCTAGGCATCTGCATAGAAAAGTGGCTTCTGAGAAGTGGTTTGGGGAAGAGGGGGACACTGAGAGCCTAGATGGTGGTGTGGGTGGCTGGGCCACCTGGCTCACCCTTTGCTGAGTGCAGAAGGCCAAGGGAGTGGATTGGGGTGGCATGGCTGGATGAGTGTGGAAGCTCCTAGAATCCCTCATTCACCCTAGAACCTACTGGGAAAGGAGGTCCTTCCTATGGTCTTCTTCCCACCCTCCGCCACCTTCCCCAGGGTCTCAAGAGCCTCCAAAAAGTAATCCCACGAGATGACAGAGGCCCTGGAAAAACAGACGGGTATTCTGAGGGCTTCGCACCTCTTTGGATGGGGGAGTAAACGGAAGCCCGGAGAGAAAAGACACTTACGTCAATCTTCCAGCCAAAGTCAGGAAAGATCCCAGAGCTCCTTCCACATGGCTTTCTGTCTGGAAGACATTTTCAAGAGCCCAAGCCCTCCACAAACGGAAGGGACCCCGTGCCTGTGGTGGAGATGAGGTAGGGGCACCCGGGAGAAGGAGGATGGATCTGTCTGACAGAAGATTCCCGCAGGAGGGTCACAGACCTGCGAACCGTGCTGAGCTGCCCCCTCCCCCCCGCACACTACAGGACCGGAATGCACTGCTGTTCTACTGGTGGGGCCCAAAGACCACGGCGGGCCCCCGGGGAAGCACCCCTGGGTACAGAGCCGAGAAAGGCAACCTGAAAGATGCTTCCCTGGGGGAGAACTGAAGCAAATGCCAGAAATTATTGATGCAAAGCCACAAAGCCAAGAGGAGGAAGCTGCACCCAAGAAAAGAGACACAGAAAAGTTCAGAAAGGGAGAGATGGGATTGAACCAGACAGTGAACCTATTCACAGTTTCTTCACTCTTTTGTCCCTGAGTTTCGGGGCATGAATGGCGAGAGATCAGATACAAGGAATTTGCTAAAAAAAAAAAAAAAGGTGGTCAATTTCGATAGTGAAGTAGACCTCTACCGTGTTTATCTCCAGTTCACAGATGAGGGAACTGATGGTCACAGAGACAATGTAAATTATCCAGGTCAGCCCATTAGGGAAGGAACCAGAATCTGTGCCCAGATCTGCCTGATTCTGGAGTCTGGCTCACGGCGCTTCCTCTCAGCCCAGGAGGGACAGGACATCCGGGCTGTCTGGAACCTAGAAGCTGAGCAGGTGTAGGAGGGATCTAAGTGGGGGGAATCAATAGGGATCCAATTTCCCAGTGTGTGACTGGGAGAAGAGGCACCTGGAAATACGGACTGGGGGCTGAGGGCGATTTGGGGCCCAATAATCTTGGTCTGGCCTTCCTTTGCAGCCCCGAGTACAGACAGAAACATCTCCAATTCCACACATCCGGGGCACCCCAGAGTCCGCTGCCCCGGCTCTGAAAGCCATCATCCATTTCCAAACAGCCCCAGCGACTAAAAGGAGGGAAAAATACTTTTCTGACTGGCAGAATTCATCAAAATGAATTGGCAGCACCTATCAGCCTGAAACAGCAGTTTGCAACTCACTGGGTAACAAATCTTTCCGGGGACATTATCTCACAGGAAACAACACAGGATAAATTCTTAGCACAATATGATTCCTCCCTCCTTTACCTCCTCCCCACTTCAAAAAGATTTAACATCTAATTCAGGTTTGGACGAGCCGCTTCATCTCTGTAGAAACACTGTTGATCTCTGTCGGACCCCAACGGCCTTGGGCAGAACAAACGGAAGGGAAGGCGGAGGCGTGGACGGGCGGCGGTGACAAATAAATACATTACCGCCGCCTCTGACGGAGCGCAGTGACCTCCAGCACAATGCCAAGTGCAGCCGTTTCACAAAAGTCACCCAGTTTTCCCGCAACCTCGAGGTCTGAAAGGGCCATAGCAAGAGAAAGATGCCCAACAAGGCAACCCCATTCCATCAGATCCTGGGGACGGAGGGGCTGGCTGGCTCCTGTCACAGCCTCTCCTTGCACTTCCCAAATGAGACAAAAGCCCTCCTCAGAGGCAGAGCGCAGAAGGCAGGATATTCCCCCACACCATCTTCCCAGGGAGGAAATGGAGCTCCAAGGAAGTAGGTAAAGTGGCCAAGACAGCATAGCTCAGAAGTAGTAGTGAGGAACTCAAAGTAGATTTTGTTTAAAAAAAAAAAAAATCAGCCCATGCGAGGAACAGGTTGGGGCTCATTACAGAGGTGGTTGGGTGTTGCTTTAAAGAAAATACCCATTTTTCTTTCCTTAGTGAAGCAGAGCCACAATGCCATGTATTGGGTGTGAATCTTTACATACACGTGGAATCTTAGAGCACTGCTAGTAGAGGAAAGGGCTGACTATTAATTATTTAAATTAATGAAAGTGTAGGAACGCCCACAGTAGAGCCACGTAACTGTCTCAGCCTTAGGGTAATAAACAGCAAGCCCGTAACCAGAAGAAGCAAGAATATCCAACTCCTGGTAACATGTAAACTCATGAACTGGTCACACAAAAAGATGTGCCTGAATTCCACGGAAAAGCCAGCATTTAGGTGGGGTCCCCTGGGGGCTGGAAGTCATCGGGGCCTAGCTCCGACCCATGCCGCAGGGTGAGAAACGGGACAACGGGAGCCGCCCCCTGCCCCAGCGGAGCGGGACAAGGCATGGGCTCCCGACCGTCTGCCGAAGACGCGTCCCTCAGCCACTTCATGTGGACTTTGTGAAAAGAAACCACGGAGAACTTGGGCTGCGGGCCACTTTAGTTAACCAGAGAGGCGGCGACTAGTTTGCCACAAGCACAGAGAGCCAAGCGAGTCTGGAAAAACGTCCAGTAGGAAGGCCTTTGTCCACGGTCCTGACTAAGAATTCACTTAACCAAATGGATAGCACCATGCGTGGCACATGGGAAATGGCCCATAAATACACGGGGGTGCAGATAAACCACCCGTCACGGGGGAAAAATGGACAGTGTGGGGCATACCTCAGCAGACCTTATCCCAGGCGCTTCTCTGACACTGAGTCTGATTTATCCCCTACAAGTGTCTCCCATTGCTTATTTCCTACTTCTCTTCCCCCCTCTGATTCTCCGCTGGAATGTAGCTCCAGAAGACAAGAACCATAGCGCTTGTTCGCCGACCCACCGTGAGCACCAGCGGTCCCCCGGATGCTCAGTCCGTGCGAGCCAAATGAATGAGTGATTCTTCTTTGTTGGGACCATTCACGGATACTCACCGTCTCTCCTGCTTTGGGGGATAAAAGCGATGCATCAACTCTTACAACATCAGCATCAAAAGAGCGGCAACTCTCAATCTTAGAGGTGAGACAGATGATGTTCCTGGAGAGGGGATTTCTTTTCAAAGTCATTTCTCTTGTCCCGAGCAGACCTTAGACTAGTTCAAGGCTCACTGCACGACACACTATATGTATATGTATCCGTGTGTGCACTATGCTTGTCTGTCTGCTTGTGTATAGACAGTGAGTGAACGTGTGTGTGTCCATTAGAAAGGGAGGCCATTGGCTTTGTCACAGACACTTTCAGGATTGAGGCTTCTGGAAAGAAGTCATTGCGGGCGTGGCTGCCATGGTCTCCCTCTTGGGATCCTGCTGCAGGGGGCCCTGGTGCATGAGAGCCTCCAGCTGCTGCATCTCTGAGCCCCTCCGGTCCTTCATATCAGTCCCAGCTCCTGCACCGCTCCTAGCTGATGACCGAGGCCCGAGCGGCAGGGAGTGTTGCAATAGGGCCTTCTGGATGCCTCTGAGAGACAGCTTGGGCACTGAAACTCCCCACTGATGGGTCCAGCTGGAACTTTTTCAGAAGCACGCTGCAGTCTGAGCCTCCTTCTGTCCCAGCCTCCCCCCACCTCTGTCCTTTCTTAGTCAGACGCACGTGTGGACTGAGGACTCTCTCTGCCGAATTTTACTTCCTGTCCTTTTATCCTGCACAGACGCTTCCCTCCAGTAATTCTCCCCTCCTTCCTCCTATCCTCACTCCCTTAGTGTGGGGGGCGCCCACAATCTCCCCACACTCACCATGTGAGCATCCCCAGTAGGCTCCCTGGGGTGTTAGCCCTGGAGGGGGTGTCAGGAACTGGTGTGCCCCAAGACCTCAGCCCCCATCTCCATGTCCTGCCATGTAACATGCTTCCTGGAACTTGGAGGGGACTCAGAGGAACATGTTCTAGAAGCTGGTGGAATGACCAGATGGGGTTTCTCACACACAGAGGCAGAAGAGGTGTGGAAGTCCCTTCTCCATGGAGCTGAGAGGAGCGCACCATGTCCTTCCTGCCCCCTGGGGCCACGGGCATCTCAGTCCACAGCCCCAGGGGCCGCTGGTTAAAGCTCCTATCTCTGTGTGCGAGGAGGAGGGAGGGGCGGAACATCCACTATGTGCCAAGCACTGATCCCTTGAGGACCTTACAGGCAAGTGGAGAAGGAAGAGCAGGCTGGCACTTTAGCGTACAGGGACAGCAGTTCTGGAAAGAGCTAAACCAGACCCAGTTACTAATGAAACAGCCCATCGCTGAACAGCTACAGTGAGCTGGGCCCTGAGGGCTGCCGCTGTGTTCTCCCCATCTATTGCTGCATCCACTGTATGAAGGGAAGCCTGCTATAAGCTCCACCGGATAACTGAAGATATTCTACTTACAGAAGCTCAAGCCTTTGCCCAGGGACATCCCACAAGGAGCTCTACACGTCCGACCCAGATGTTTGCACATTGAACTACTGCATGAAACTGACATGTTCCTGAAACAAGCCAGGAACAGGTTCACGAGGGGCAAGCAGAGCGAGGGGCAGAAGCTAGGGGACACCAGGCCTTGTGTGGCTCCTTCAAGGGACGGAGAGTGCAGAAAGCAAGGGGGAGAGCCACAGGTCCAGGGAAGAGGGACCTTTCCTTGACAAGGCTAAGGTGATGCGGGTCCTATCCCAGACCCCCTGAGGCAAACGAGGAAACATCCAGAATCAGATCCCCAGATGACACGGCCATGGCTTTGTGAAGATGGAGACACTGAGACCAGAGAGGGGAGGGGAGATCTCCCCAAGGACACTCTAAGCAGTGACTGAGCTCAGGACAGAAGCTGAAGGGCTGATCACTCACTGCCTTACATCCTTCAGGATAAGTCTTTAGGGGGGAGCCCGACAAGAACAAAACCTCCCTTCACCTCCCCTCCCCTCCCCCCCTTACCCTCCCTCCCTTCCTTCCTTCCCTTCCCCTGAGGTCAATTCATATGTCTCCAGGGAGATATAGACTCTGCCTGGTTCTTCCCTTTGCCCCCTGGGGTTTGTCACCAAAGGGCCTCCATGCCTTTCTGCTGCTTGCAGACCTGGGAGGGTCTTCCTGTGCTGCCTCCTGGCGGGAGCCAACCCCGGCGGGGGAGCTCTCCCCCCCATTGTCCCTCCTGACTGCAGACCCCCCAGTTCTGGCTTTGATGTGTTCAGAACAGAGCACAGCTTCGCAGCGCTTGTCAGAGCAGCAGCCGATGGCAGAACGCAGTGCTCAACCGTGCTGCCCGATACTGACCCCCAGTCACCAGCCACCCAGCCAGATGCACGAGGGCACATGCCTGGGCACATGCACACTCCCCAGCACCCCAGCGGTTCAGCCTGCGTACACCCGGCTGACCTCTAACAGAGATCTCCCGGCTCACCGGTGGCTGGCTCGACCGCTGCCTCCCAGGCTGAGGAGGCCCGCGCCATGAACAACGGTTACCCATGGGCACTACTGCCAGGCCCAGCACGGAGTTTCCTGCGTGAACAGTCTCTCTTCATCTGCACAAAGAAACCTAGGGGGCTGATGTCACTCCTCCACTTTTACGCATAAGGAAACTGAGGCCCAGAGAGGGTAAGTAACTGGCTCAGGGCCACAGAGCTAGGAAGTCGCAGAGCTGAGTTTGGCTTCTGGACCCCAGGGCGACGAGGCTGGACATGTAGGATGTCCCATAGTGATGACTGGTTCTGACCAAACTGGAGGACTAGGACAGTCTGGTGTCCGTGGTTTCTTTCTAGGAGAATGTCTTTCTGAAAAGATTGGTGGGTGAAACAGATTATGTCCTCCCGAGTCTGGCGCCATTAGGGGCGTGGTGGGCTAACAGCGTGCTCTCTGTGCCCTGGGCGTGCAAGGGAAGGAAGCCTGACCGCCTTGGGCTTCGGGGAAGGACTCCCAGTGGAGTGACCCCTGGCCTGAACCTTGGAAAATAAGCATGTGATGGGAAAAATTGTAAAAGGACAGCACACTGCAGACAGAGGAAACGTCCTGAGCAGAGGCTAAGAGGAAGACAGGGGCCGATATATTAGGGAAATGGTAGAAAGTGAGTACAGCTGCAAGTGGGACAAAGCAAATAGTATGAGCTTGGGTTCGGGGCCTGGGGGGCATGGCAGGAAATAGGAATTTTAATCTGCAAGCCAGCACCGGGGGCCTGTGGCCAGACTCAGCAGGACAGTTACCTGCTCAGGTGGCCACTTCCAATAGCTCACTAGGGCAAACGTCCTGACTGCCCCCGGGAGGCCGGAGACGCAGCCTTCCTCGATGGTCGTGGTGGTCGGAGCCGAAGCCCAAGGAAGGGCCGCAGGATCACTGACTGGGAAGGGAGCCTCCCCGATTTTTCAATAAGTCAGTGTTAGTTGAGAAGCACATTCGGCCTGACCGTATAGACACAGCATCCCGTAGAGTGTCTGAAACCCACACTTTCCCTGCACCAGGCTCCTTAGGTCCTGGGACGGCCATGACAGCGGATGTGTATTCAGTGCTTATGACTACGTGAGGGTCAAATTCCCACAGCGGCCCAGGGTGACTACCCTTACCCACATTTTACGGACGAGAAAACTGAGACTTAAAAATGTGAAGGGACTTTCCCAGAATCCTGTGACGACTGGGTCACAGAGCAGAGTTTCAAGGCGAGGCAGCCCGATTCCAGAACCCAGGTACCTCTTCTCCCTACCTTCTCAGGGACAGAAATTGGGGGCAAAGGGAGCGGGGGCATTTTGCATCCCTCTGCCTAAGGGAAGACCGGCCTCACAAGAGGTCACCTTCTGGCGGTTAAGCCAAAGTTCCTCTGTCTAAGCACCGTGGACATTTGGGGGTGGCAGGGGGGCTGGCCTGTGCCTTCCTGACTTCTACACACCAGCGGCCAGCCAGTAGCAAACCGTCCCCCCAAGTCGAGAGACAACCAAAATCATCTCCGGATTTTTCCAAACGTCCTCTTGGGCCGTCTAGGGGAGCAAGATCACCCCCAGTTGGAAAGTGTTGACTTAATCTCATCTCTGGCTGCCTTTGAAATCCATGACGACCAGAGGCTGGTGAGGAGTCCCCAGAGGTAGCCGATAATTTGTCCTCTCACCGAGAGAGCTCTCTGCTCTGCAGATTATTAATGGAGATCTTTCTGGATGCTGAGACCGGCTCCAGCGAGGCTACCCCAGCCCTCTACCCTGGCTAGCAGAGAGGACCAGACTTTGAAGCAGGCAAGGAAAGTCTTCTCGGGAGAAATACATTCTGGGACATATTTATATGAATTAAAGGGTCAGAGTTTAAGTGGGCAATTCTGAGTGAGTCACCTAAGAGCCCAAATTAGTTTTGCTTCTCTGTGTATTAATTCCCCTTGGGGGGACTGTTTAATGATTTAATGACGTTTAACTCTGAAGTTCTTCAAAGCAGAGGAAGGCGAGCACCCCTAAGGCAGTCTCGTGAGACCCCAATCCCCGCTGCGGGCCTCGCCTTCAGGGCCACCACGGGCGGAGTCCGGGCAAGCCCGAGGCTGTGGGTTAGGTCCCAGAGAGGAGGTCTGTAATTTAGAAGGAGAGCTTACCAGAAGAGACGAGGAGAGAGGACTTAATGAGTTTCCGCTGCTCCATTTCTCTGTGCTTAGAAGGCCTCTCATTTTATATGTGATCATTTCTGAAATAAGGATTCATTTTCAATGTAACACTCACATTTAAAGAGACAGTGTATCTTTGACCTTCCAACACTGCTGTTCAATCAGTGGTGGGCACAGCAAGTCCCCACAGCTTAGACTTTTGAAGAAACAGAATATAAACCAGATAGTTGCTCGGGACGGGTACGAAGCTGTACATGTAAAAATGCTTTTTCCGTTTACAAAGATAAACGATTTTTACAGGTAAGTGCACTTAAACATACAATAAGCCACGGTGGTATGTGTTAGTCTATCTCCATTTTACAGATGAGAAAATTGAAGCTTCAGGAACTTACGTTATACTCCCAAGGTCACACAGTAGGTATTAAAAAAAAAAAAAAGGCAGATTGTAGCCCCGGACCATCTGGGGTCACCTCTTCCCGTGATGTGGGATCTGTCTTTCCACCCCGACCCTCCAAACCTCAGCAAGTCCCAGCTGCTGACATTGGACTCCGTCTTCACAGAGGCCAAATGCATTCCTACCAAAACCCAGCCTCCTGGATCCTCAGCTTCTCCTCGTCTGAGCTTATTACTCAAATGTAGATCAAGTCCCCTGACAAGGTTGCATCGAGGAAAAACAGCAACTTCTGATAACCCTTAATACGTTCCCGTCTCTGTTTTAAGTATTTCACATTAATTCGTTTTAGTCTCCAAGCTCAGATGTGGGTACATTTTTATGCCCATTTGACAGATGAGGAACCCAAGGACAGCAAGGCCGAACCACTTGCCCAAGGTCATATGGCTGACCCGTGGCAGAGCTGCCACTCGAGCCCAGAGCACCTGGTCCCAGCACCCACGCCCTTGTTACTCGGCAGTGATACTCAGTACGTGCTCGTAGTCTCTCTCCCATCCCCTGCTCTTCCCCGGCATCCTCCAGAACGGAACCGTCCCTAACAGTCACTTGACAGCTATTGTAGAATGCCTGGTACTACAGTTTTATGTGTTTGTCTCATTTACCCAACTCCCCCCAAATAGTTACATTCTCTTACAGCAGTGTAAGGACATTTCACGAGTCCTGCGCAGGTTGGGCAGGAAGTTGTGACGTGTCAAAGTAGTCGGGCAGGACTTCCAGGGGTCTCAGCAAACCTCAGGCACACGGTGACCCTGCTGCAGTCTGGGGGCGCCGTGTATCCGAGGTGAATGTTGGGAGCGGCTATGGCACAAAGCCACCAAAGTATAAACTACGCAGAGCACAGACAAGGGTATCAGAAGATTGGTCTTTCGTTACAGGGCAACCCTCCTGCATCCAGGTCGCAAGGATTTGCCCCAGAGAGCGAACCACAGAAATCATCTCTGGAGGGAACTGATCTCTGGATGCTTTTATACTGTGGCGTATAATTCAAACATTGGCTCTCATTTCTCTTGCTGTGTCGCCACTGTTAGCAGGACTCACTGGCAAGACTTGGGAGAATTTGTATTGCATGCGGTTATATAATAGCTAAAATTACTGAGCTTTAACTATGTGCCAGGAAGTGCTCCGTGCACTCAGTACACATTCACTCCTTTAACCGCCCCATCAACTTCATGATGGAGGGAGGGTGAAGGGTGTTGCTCTTGGACCTCTACGGGAAGGGACCATCTCCTGGACCCTGCACTTTGGACACTGCATTCCACAAACCTGCACACAAAAGTAGTTTTATTACATTCTCATGGACCCCTTGGGGGAAATGGCTAATTCTAGGACAGGGGTGGAAAAAATACGACATGAGTCTGCAGCCTCTTATAGCGCCAGAATGTAAGGATGTGCTCAGAAATGTTACAAGAAAAAAAGAAAGAAGTACGTCTAAGGGACACAGGAATCAACAGGAAGGAAAAGCTGGAACAATTCAGGCAAAACATTGTTTAAAGTAGTATTGGCTTATAGCCCAAAATACAGGACAAATATCCATCAGTCCACACTGATACAAAAAATGATTTAACAAAGGGGCGCCTGAGTCGCTTAGTTGGTTAAGCGCCCGACTCTTGATATTGGCTGGAGTCGTGATCTCAGGGTGGTGAGATCGAGGCCCATCCTGGCTCTGCCCTGGGAGGAGAGCCTGCCTAAGATTCTCTCTCCCTCTCTCTCTGCGGCTCCCTCTGCTCCCTTCCTCTCCCTCTCTGTCAAATAAACAAATCAATCTTTAAAAAAAATGACTCAACAAATGGAAGTGAAGAGACAAATCTCCCCCATAAAGAATTCCAAATAATTTATGCAGATACTTCACCTCAAGGAGGTGAGGCGTAACTCCCACACCGGGAAGTACCCACTGCTCACAGTGACTTCCTGCCATAAAGCTCCATATGGAAAGGGGGTCGGGGCTGAGTAACATCCCATGGGAGAAACCTGATAAACACTACCTCAGCCTGGTGACCAAGGTCAACGTCAACCGTGAGAAGTCGTTGGCAGTCTGCACTGCACTTCACCTCTGTGGTCTTCTTCCCAAAACATATCTAAGCCTAAGAAAAACATCAAACAAGTCTCAATTTCATTCCAAAATTCAAATCTCAAATTTCTCGAGGCCATCAAAACCAGGGAAAGTCTGAGAAGCTGTCACAGGCAAGAGGACCAAGGGAGACAAGACTACTAAATATATATGTGACATTCTGGTTGGGATACTGAAATAGAAATAGGATATTAAAGGGAAACGGAGAAAATTTAAATAAAATATGGACTTGAGCTAATAACAGTATCAATATTGGTCCATCACTTGTAACAAAGATACCATATTAGTGTAAGATGTTAAATATCAGGCAATCTGTATGCATAGGACGTTCTGTATTATTTTCACAATTTTTCTACAGATCTAAAACCATTCTAAAATAAAAGGTTTTGGGGCACCTGGGTGGCTCAGTGAGTTAAGCATCTGCCTTCAGCTAGGGTCATGGTCTCAGGGTCCTGGGGTCGACACCCGTAGTGGGCTCTCTGCTCGGCGGGGAGCCTGCTTCCTCCTCTCTCTCTGCCTGCCTCTCTGCCTACTTGTGATCTCTCTCTCTCTGTCAAATAAATAAATAAAATCTTTTTTAAAAAATAACAAAATAAAATAAAAGGTTGATTTAAGAAAATGTTTTTGAATACCTCACAGTGCCTCTGTCATATGGGAACCAGCTCCTTCTATAGCCAATCTCAAGAGCATTATTGAGATCCCAGGTAAATGCTTGTCACTGCTCTTGCCCAATGGATGACCTTGAAACCCAGAGACTGTTTGAATGTCATGAGGTCTATTGTCTTCAGAGACGGACACTGCTCCCGAGTTGGGGAGGATTTGAGAGAAGAGAAAAGATACATTAGTTAGCTTGTCAAATCTTTCCTCTGGGCAGGAATGCGATAGATTCTTCTTATAACAAAGTATGATTTCTTGGTGGTGACGAGCATCCATTTTCTTTCTTCTTTTCGTGTTCCAATTTAGAGTTCTCCAGTTATTCACAAATCAGTGCAGTATTCAAAACAGTGCAGATAGCAGCTACAGAATATTTTGCAATGTTAAGCAATTCATATTTCTCTGAAATTTGAATATATGTAAGTCTAGACATAACATGCATGAAGCATGATACCACTTTGTTACACAGACAACTAGATGAATATTAAATCCCAGAGTGGTGATTTAAAAAAAAAAATTTTCTGCATAATTTTGATTAAATTCTCAATAAATTAAAAATACAGTTTTATTCAAGTGCTATTAAATTACTGATACTTATTTTAATTTTTGTTTGCCTTTTGCTTTTTTAAATGGACTTTTTATTTTGGCTTTTGCTTTCATTATTTTTTTATTTTTCTAATTCAATTAACCAACATACAGTACCTACTTAGTTTCAGATGTAGCATTCAGTAATTTATTGGTTGCATATAATACCCATTGCTTTTAATAAGTACTTTTCAATATTTGAGAATACTAGCAATTTTTTTTAAAGATTTTATTTATTTGACAGAGAGAGATCACAAGTACACAGGGGAAGGCAGAGAGAGATGGGGAAACGGGCTTCCTGCTGAACAGAAAGCCCGATGCAGGGCTCGATCCCAGGACCCTGAGATCATGACCTGAGCCGAAGGCAGAGGCTTTAACCCACAGAGCCACCCGGGTGCCCTACTAACATTTTTTAAAACATTACAAAGTTATAGTTTACATTGACTTTTTTATTCTTTATACTGATAAACTTACATTTTCAACATTGACTTCAGTTTGCCTTTTTGATGGATATAAGATTTGAATACATGAAAATATATACACACTTTGAATATCTATTATGTTATAATGTTTAGGTCATTATTACCAATAGAACAAAAATTATATGCTATCTGATCATAACAACATCATTAGTGACTTTGCTGAGAAATTGAAAGAATAAGTACATTTAATGGAATAAATATAAAATAATTGTGGATCACATATGCCTGGATTACTCACCCAACGTCTTTGTTCCACTCACAGCACACCCAGACCCATGCAGTAATAATTAAATTCAGCTATCTTTTATATTTCGATGCTTTTTAGTCATATACCTACCATAGGTTACACGTTTTCATTTTGAAGGTGTATTTGTCAAAGCAGGAGGATAGAAAATATTGGCTTTAAGAGTTCGCTAGCTTGGTGTACGGTTCTTAAGTACTTAGTCATTGGTATGACAGTCCCTGTTTGTGCCCACACCCTCATCCTGCAAACATCGATGGTCTTGACTGTAAACCTATTTTACAGACCAGAACACTGAGGCACAGAGCAGTCACGCAGCTTACCTGATCTTGTGCAGCTGAGAACCCTGGCAGAGCTGAATCCAAACAAGGCAGAGGCAAGGCTCCTGACCACAGAGAGACTCCCTCTCCTGGGCCTTTGGAAGTGCTTGCTGTTTGGGGGCAGTGCGCATGCTCCCTGCTCCAGTTAAAACTCTCTGCCCCCTTGAGAAGATTCTCAAGGCTACCTTGTTAATAGGAAATCCAGGCCCACGGGACAATTCCCAGAGAGAATATCCTGGGGCTGGAGCAGACAGTGGGGAACCTCCCTGGTCCCCACAAACCACAGCCTCTCTCTTACCTTAATTTGTATACATTAGAACCGTGTCTCTAATAGCACCAGAGAAAAACCTAAAACAACACATAGAAGCCGGAAGTGAGAAAAAATTCCCTCTCCTCAAAAGGTTAAAACATGCACATTCTCTCCTTCTCCTTCCCACACGGAGACCTTCTACTCTCTCCATTCTTTCAGACCCCTCTCCTGCCGTCCACCTGAAAGCGGGGAGCGGAGGAACCCCATCTCCATCCCCACCCCTCCGCCCCCAGTTTCCTTTCCTGACAGCCCAGGCAGTAGCAATTGCTGTCAGACTGTAATTTAAAGCAAACCAGAGCAAACCTGAACCAACTTTATGTGGCTGATTGATGGGTCGAGGGGGCTTTTCTTTCCCACTTGCATTAGATTCTTGCAAGTAGGTATTATGATCCTAACACATCTAATATTATTCCTTAATCCACTCAACGGCAATGTTTGGCATCTAGCTTTATAATAAAAGGTATCAATTAGCTGCTGTCGATGTTTTCCGAGGCAATATCTAATTACAGTCACTTGCTATAGGCTGTCTTGTTAAAAAATTTGAGCAGAATGAGTAAGTATTCCTGACAAGTCAATGCATTATTAAAGGTGTAATTACTCAGTTATTGCTCATGTAATCCTGAGTTAATTATGTGACTTCAAAATTCATCACTTTTATGTTTATTGAACTTTGATAAGTTCACCCATATCTGATTTATCCCAATGATCCGCTCCCGTGCTTATTTCAAACTGAGTCCCCTAGACTGGTTGGTAAAAAGTGAATAGACTTTGGATTAGTCCAGACCCAGAACTGTCAGCAATGGTTATCTTGCAGGAGTAAGGGGGTGTCCACAATGGCCATTTGTAGGGAACCCCAGTGTGGAGGAAAGGTAGAGGTGACCTAAGAATATTTTCAGGTAGCCACAAGGTCAGTCCTGAGTCATTTCCAGGAAATGGGCACACATGTCCTTTACCACCTATCTCTGCTCCACAGATATTTGTGGACCACTGAGGGTCTAGCCAAGCTGGGAACAACCTGTGGCTGTGCTCAGGGCTTTGCTCCTGGTCACTTAAATTCAGAGAACCCCAATGTTGAAATACTGTTATGCAGAGACCCCAATTCTGATTCACCCAAACCTTGAAAATGTGGCTCTGAGCCACTTGCTGATAAATACCACAAGAGGAATGTTGTACAGAAGTAGAGGACGTGTGATGAGCCCAGGGCTAGTCTTTTGCTGCATTCCCACTGGCCTGCTCTTGGGTGCAGCCTAAGAAGGTTCTGTGGGTCTTCCTCTCCCTTTGATCATCATCTCACTTCTGGGCAGCATCTCATCTGATAGTCCCTTCCGCCCTCCAGAGCAGACTCCCATACCTTCACCTGTCTGAACCCGAGTTTGCACATCTGAAAATGGGTCGAGCAGCCAGGCCTCACTTGCTTCTGAGAGTCTTCACGAATGTGGCTGACAAATGAGAAACATCTTTTCTATACTCTGGGAGGCCCAAGGCACTCGGTGCCCCTTCATGGCCCTTCCCCTGCCATGACAACCACAATTGATATCGCTTGGGTGAATCTAACGTTTCTTTAACACTTCTGCTTAATATTTAGCTCAGTGTGTGAGTGTGAGGTGTGACTCAGTGTGTGAGTCACTCACTCCCCAGTGTGTGACTCGTGAGGTTAACTGATGCCTTTCTGGGATGAACATTCTACAAGCAATGCCTGTCCCTTCAAACAGGCCTCGTGGAGACAACTTTTCCAAACAAATAGTAAGACATGATAATTACCCTTGAATAGAGTCTTGGTCTAATGGGTTGAATGCATAAACACAAGTTCACAGTATAATATGTTGAAGAACATCAAAATGGTGTTCCAGGGACAGAGAGGTCAGACCCACAACTTCTGAGTCTGGAAGGATGAATGGGCATTTCCCAAAGACAATGGGAGAAAGGGCCTCCATGCGGTTGGTGGAGGTGAGCAGATGAGAGAAGCATAGCATTCATGCACAAGGACTGGAATGTCACCATGTCTGCACCATGGAGAAGAAGTCTTGCAGGAGACAGAAGGGCAGGATGTAAAGCAGAGAGGAAGGTTGGAGTCAGATTGTGAAGGACACTGCATTTCTTTCCATGAAGACTCCATCTTGGCTGACGGAAAACTTGTAACTAAAGTTCAGTTGATGTTAGCACACTCTGATTTCTCTGGGGGCTACATTATGAAGTTCTCAAGAGATATCTTACTAAGATATTCCTACTGCATTGGGATTTGCTATTCAATCACTATAGAAAGATAGCTGATGATAGGGAGAGAGAGAAAGAAACTTGTTTTGTTTGGGGGAAAATAATGGCAAGTTTAGGACCTCAAAAATGTTAACTTTCCTCAAGCCCAGTCTTCCTAAATCAATCCGAAACATTTCTAAGCAGCCCGGGAACAGCTTCTTCATCACTTGTACCATTACCTGTCTCCCTTCAAGGGGCACCGTGGTTCTGCCCATGTCAGCAACTCTGAGCAAGACCATCCCCTTAGTAGATTTGAAGACAGTTTCTCCTGCTCCTCTGAACCTCCCTTTCTCAAAACGAAACACCCTCGATTTCTCCAGTGGCTTCTCAGACACTGTGGTTCCTGAATGAGCCATGATTCTGCTCATCACTTCTGGGGTGTCAGGGACCCAGTGTGGTGACCGCCCCTGCTGGCGATCCAGGTTTGTCCCAACAGATGCTGGTGACCACGGCTCAGCACATCCTAGGGATCTCAGTAGCAGACGGTGAAGAGAAATAAACAGCCCTAGGGGGACGTTTACTTTAAGTTGTCTGCAAGAAGAGAGAGACCAGCCTGTCAATCTCCCTTATCTATTCCATTTCTGAGTATTATATCTCATCGTCTTTGACGGAGCAACTCTTGCCCACAGCCCAAGAGGATTCATCACCCAAGATACCGCCATCAGTACCCTCAGACGCTCAGAAATCAGCACACGTGGTGCTGCTGACCCTGGATGCTAGGGACATCTTATCTACCAACGGAAACCCGAGCAGGCAAAACGGTGGTCGTTACCCAGGTGGCGAGGCAACCGAGGTGATAAATCCCACTTTGTTCCTGTTCAGAGGAAGAATCTTCAATTAAGTAAAAATTGATTTTCTAATGATTTTTTTTT
>CM053610.1:15690759-15723391 GCA_028646535.1 Procyon lotor
CCCACTCCACTTGCTAAAGGGAAGTGTCCATTCTTCCTCAGGCAACCACCAGATCTGGATTTTGATGTTCGTGCTTGCAAATGGGTAGAGAGGAGAGCCAGGAGGGAAGTTATTAGGAAACATGAGCTAAATGCACACGAGAAGGGGCAAGAGCAGATCAGGGAGGGCAGATGGGGTCTGGCTGTGGAAAATTCTGGCCGAGCAGGCAAGTGGCATGGGAGTGGGGCTAGCAGAGCAGCCTCAGGCAAAGGTGTACCTATGCTGACAGGGGAAAGTCTTGGGTCTTCCAAGACTTACCAAATAGGTAGAGCACTGACAAGGAGTGCTACTGTGGGCTAAGTTGAAAATAGAAGACAAGCCAGCAAGCAGGACCTGAGGGAATCAGGAACATTTTGGCACATGGAGTCCAAGGTGCATGTAAGACGCTAAGCAGATGGCTCCAGAAGTGACAGGTGAACAAAACAAGCATACTGAGGATTCAGTGTTAGTATTCGGGTGTATCCCCTAGTCGGGGGTGTGTATAAAATATCACCTAAGCTAATACGCAGCCAGACCAGACATGATCTGTGGGGAAACCATAATTAAGCTCCACTGCAGATGGAACTAGTAGAAGGGAATAGAAAGTCCCTGCTCCCAGCAGGTCAGCCCTGAGGGACCACCACTCACTGGGATGTGGGCTCCAGCCTCCTTGGTGAAATCCAGAGCCTCTGATCTTCACTGCAAAAGGAGACACTTCCCTTGGCCTCCATGTTGCCCTTTTAAGACCCACTGCATTTCCTTGAAGTTTTTCCCTTAGCCCTTAATTAAGACTCAGCATCCTAGACATAGACTGGAGGGACCTTATTGGCACTTGGTTGCCCAGATGAGTGTATTCTCCTGAAAAATCATCTGTACTTGCTTGTAGAGGTCAAACATATAGCCATCAGGCCCACAACCCACAATAGGCACCCCCAGTGGGGGAAAGGCTGACTATGGCTGGATTAGGGTAAGCAGAGGACCCTGAGATAGAGGATCTTGTGCTCACTGCCTTTCCCATGGGATTCTGAAAATGTTACTTCCATGTCCCACCTTGGAGTTGAAAGACACATAGGATATGGAAGGTGGTATTTGGTCCTTAGCATTTCCTGAGCATCTACTGCATAACAGCTCCATCCATGGCTAGATCATGACTACATCCTCTCATGCAGGAGTCCAGACTTGACCCTCTGAAGTGGGATGCCACTATAAATTAATGGAACTGCCTCTGAGCTCTAGGACCAAAATAGACATGTCCTTACTTGGTCCCTCCATGGAGTCCTCTTAAATCTTCTTCTGATATTTTCTACTTCACTTCCTTGAACCTCAGCTTCAACCACACCCATTCCTCTTGGTCTCTTCCTTGTGATAGATGGTTAAAATAATGGTCCCAAATAATCACGCTTCCTTTACCCCTGCCCTATGTGTTGGGATTTGTTGCTCTTCCCCTTGAGAGGTGGAGCCCATTTCTCTACCTCCATGGACCTGGGCTGGCCTTAGGATTTGACTTGACCTTTAGAATGTGGCAGAAGTGACATTGTGTGCGTTCCAGGGATTTGGCCTTAATAATTGTTGCAGCTTCCACTCATACCTTCTGGAAACCATTAGGGCACCATGCTCTAAAGAAGCATGGGATGAAAAACAACACCCAGAGAGACCCAGCCTTCAGAGCTGCCCCAGCTGACCCACCTAGAGGAGAAGAAAGGATGGCCTGTTGTGCGACACTATCTTGTGGTGTGGCTTATTCTGCAGCAATAGATAATTGATACTTTCCCAAGTGTAGAACTCAAAGTGACAACGGCAAGAACTCCCTATCTTACCTTCCCTCTGTCCCCCTCCATTAAGATGTATCCCAAGGGGCGCATGGGTGGCTCCATCGGTTAAGTGTCTGGCTTCAGCACAGGTCATGATTTTGGGGTCCTGGAATCAAACCCTGCCCTGGGGCTCCACACTCAGTGGGGAGTCTGCTTGTCCTTCTCCCTCTACCCCTACCCCCATTCATGAGCATGCATGCTCTCTCTCTCTCAAATAAATAAATGAAATCTTTAAGATAAATAAATACATACATATATACATACATACATACATACATACATACATAAAATAAATGTATCCCAAAGCTTCACTCATCCTCCCCCCCACTTCAAGGAGGAAATAGCCCTTTTTGCCAAGATGACTGGTACTAGTGATTCTGTCATCGACTCCCTGCTCTAGGACCAGCACCCTCGGTTGTCTTCTCCTTTGTGAACCTTCCTTTCTTTATGGTTTTTCTACTCTTTGAATATACCTATCATATCTTCTCAGATCATCTCCTGACTTCTCTAAACTACTGTCTCCTTGACTCACTCATGGTCTTCTCCTCAGCTTGAGGGTCTTAAGTGTGGGCTCTGGCAGCCTCGGGTGGGAGCTTCGGTTCTGCTACATACCGTCTGAGTCACCTTAGGTAAGTTGTTTAAATCCTCTAAACTCAGCATTCTGGCCCCTAAAATGGAGATCACAGTAGTACTTAAGTCATAGTTTTTTGTGTGTTTCTTTTTAGTAAGGTTGTTCACTGAGAGAAAGAGCCATGTGCCTGACTTCTGTGGCCACACCTGTTCCCACCATCAGTCCTCCCCTTGTCGCCTAATGACACCAGCGACCTTGCTTTCCTGAAGAGCTGAGATTGGAAAACAAGATAGGGTTGGACTATCATGTGCCTTGGGTGTCTACTAAGGCCTTTGTCCTTGATCCCATGGGTGACACATTGCTTCAGGGAAAGACAAGGTGCCCTGTTGGCCCGAGTGAATGTGCAAACACCAACCGGAACCCTTCTGTGTGCGAGACCTGTCTCTAGCCAGTGTTCAGGAGTCTCAGCAATTTTTCTCATCCTCACGATAGAACTTAGCACAAGGCTTTATGGAACTGGGGAAAAGAAAGAATGGATGGTTTGTAGAAGTAAATGAGCCCTTGTTGATTGAGTGAGTAACTGGCATGGCATATGCTTGGTCCCCAGTGACACTTGTAAGTGTTTATAACATATAAATAAGTCAGGTGAATAGCTCCACTTCACAGATGTGCTCTTTTTTCACCTGAATTATTCAGTCTTTTAGGGACGTGATTCCTAATCTTGACCATATGTTGTCTGGGGGCTTTGGGACCCATGGTTCCCCTCCGAAAGAGAATAGGAATGAGGGCAGGTATGGAAATCCCAATGCCTGTGCCTGTTTTTCCACATTTTACCCAAGTGTGGGGTTCATGCGGGTAGGACTACCCTGGGAAGGTGGGGCGGGTGGAATGTTCTCCGTGCAGCTGTGTACCATGTGTAATTCAGGAGGGCGAGCTGGTTCAGGCCACCCACCGTGCAGAGGGGACTAAGAATAGGAACCTTGAGCACCTGGGCTGGTGGAGGAACAGCCAGCTCCCAAGGTCTGTCCCTCACCCCCATTAAATAAACATGGAGCCCCACATGCTTATATTAGGTGGATGGAAAGAGAGAAAATTAAAGTGTAATAGGAAAGTAACTGTGCACAAATTTTATTTCAGCTACGAAAGTGCTATTTAATTCCACCGTTTTTACTCTGTGGCCTGGTATCTGGAATAACTCACGCAACAATGACGACCTGAGGTATTTCTTTTAATGATTCCAGTGCTACCTTGTTGCCCAGCTCCGCTGTGGGCACTCAGCTACTCCAAGCAAAGCCATCCTAACGATTTCGATTAAACCCTGGCCTCTTCCCAACTGCACACAAATTAAAAGCATTACTGGGCGGTCCTAGCTGCAGCTCTTGGAAGTGTTGTTATATAAAGAAGGAGGAAGGTTGCCAAAGGCTTGTTGGCATTTCCTCAGCCACAGAAGAGGATTAACCCCTTGGGTTTCTGAGATGGAGAGATTTTTTTTTTCCCCTCTCAATTTCAATAGTTTGTTGTTGTTGTTGTTTTTAACTTCTCCTTCAATCACACTTTAAGCAGATTTGTGATGTGGAAGGCACCAATGAGTTTTTAAAGAGCACATTTTCTCTGGGGATGGCCCTTAAGACTTCACATTGCTAAGAATATATCTCTGCTTGTCACAAGTTGGCCAATTTTGCTTTGTGGGAGAAAGTCTGGCTTGGGAGGCCTCCCCAGGTAATTGTCTTATTTGTTTGGGGACTTGAATAAGAGGCTCTGGGTCAGCTATGACTTTAAAGTCGGTCTCCATTAGAGACCAGAGGAATCTAGAATCATTGCTCAAGACCCCGCCCTCCACAACAGCCCAATGCCACCAGCTTACGACCCCAAGCCCTCTATCCATTTGTGCAACAAACTGACAAGAGGCAAGAGAGGAGAAGCAGGGCACCCAAGCTCACCTGAAGGAAGGTGAGGCCAAATGCCATTCACCAGACCCAGAGAGGAAACTGAAGCTCACAGGTGCATGAGGCCGGCTTGAGGCCACACATCCTGCATCCCACAAATGGCAACACTGAAATCAAGTCCAGGTGTTTTGACTACACCTCTAACTCTTTTCCACTTCATCATGCAAAGTCTTGCCAGGAGGAATGCCCATCAAACATCACAAGGGGATGTGATGAGCCAGGAGGGGGAAGGCACCAGCCAAAATGCGCAAAGGCCAGGACCTGGAAGAATGAGAATTCCCATTGGCACATATGCCTCTCTGGCCCCAAGAATTTTTTCAACTTTATTTCAAAGTGCTCTCATTATAAGTGTACCACTGGATGAATTCTACCCCAAATTGAGTACACCCATAAACTAGAACCCAGTCAGAAAACAAAGCATTGCTTCCTCCCAGAAGCCTTTCTCATATTCTCTCCGAGTCACTACCTTGCCCAAGAAAGACACTGACCTGATGTCTCACCTCGTAGAGCAGTCTCACTCGTGTCATGTTTTGTATCAATGGAACGACCCAATATGGCCTCTCTTCAGTTGGTCTTCTTTCTTTTAATGTCGTCTCCACTGCCCGACCTATCCTCACTTATGTATGTGTGGTTATACACAGTGCTCATTGCAGTATAGTATTCCATTATTTAAATAGAACACAAGCCTATAAATGGTAAGATCTGTGTTTACTGTTGAGGGGCATCTGCCACCCCAAATGTTTTTGATTGGCTTAGTGCATATTTTGTATCTTCAAAGTTTTGCCTGCTGTCATCATTAGGCATCTCTTAAAACCTATGCCACCCACCCACATTGTCAAGGGCATACCATCCTGACAAAAACTTCCCCTCCAAGTTCTGGGCTGTGATGGCTCCATTGGTTTCTGGGTAATTTCTTACCTCCAAGGGGAGAGAGTACATGTGGATATGTTTGTGTTCTTATTTGTTTTGTTTTGTTTTCACTTTTGCTAGCTATTATCGGAGAAAAGCTTAAGGCTGAAGAGGATCATGGATTCCAGGGATGAGAAATAGATTTCAGTTCTCCTGGGCCAACCCGCATATATTGAAAATGGCCTTCTGGGCATTCTGATGAGAAGGCACCCTCCCAGGTCAGCGGCTGTGATCGATTAGTAATGTCTGCCACTGGTGAGTGTGAGGGGAACAGGTGCCATTTGCCATATATCCAACCTTCATGACACGAACAAGTCCCTGAAACCTGGTCCAGTCAAGGACACAACTGGGCAAGGACCCATTCTCTCTGTAGGTTGCTGAAAATCACTGAGATTGTTGTCACATTCATGACAACGTGAAGATCTGTTAGAACCTGTTAGGAAGAGACTTCTGGAGGCATAAATTATCCTCTCTTCTAAGAGAAGCCTAGTTAGGAAATAGAAAAGGTAAAGGAGAAAAGAGAGTGAGCCTATGGGCTGGTTCTGTAGGCTCCCCATTACTGCCCCCCTTTCCCCATTTATCAGTGCCCACATCCAGGCTCTCGCGGGGAAGCCAGGCTCTGAGGCCCAGGTCCAGAGACGAAATCACTGCCTGCCTCACTTAAGAAAACACTCTCCTGTCTCCATCAATCAGTAGGCTCCCACTCAGAGCCCCTCTCGCCATCCCCTCCCCAGCAAGACCCAGATGTTTTATTTATGGGCTGGTCTCTTAAGGAGGGAGCCAAGTCAGACGTAACATCTTGCTTCCTATTATTCATGAGCCTTAGGTAGAAGAAGGCCACAGAGGCAGATGAGAAAAGCCTTCAATCAAATCTTGATGAAATAAACTAATTAGAAAGATTACACCTCCATAATGATGTTAATTGTGCAGACAGGAAATCACAGTCTTCCTAGCTGACTCGGGCTCTCCCTTCTCAAAGCCATTCTTCAGCATTTCCAGAAATGGCAGTTTCTCCCTGTCCTGTGAAAAATGCCTGAGCCACTTCCAGGAAGGAGCCCAGGGCTTCCCCCACGGGACAACCAAAGCCTTGGTTCTTGGTTCTCTTGCTAGTCCTGCAAGGAATAGGAGTGGGCCCCGGGCCCTCGAGAACACCGGCGCTATACTGCTGTTGCCATCGTCGTTAGTCAGCTCGGAGCAGAGTCAGAGGACTTCTTAAAAGTCAGGTGTTCAGAAGGCAACCCAAAGTGGACCCGGGGTTTCAGCTTCCCTCTTCTGCACCCTGTCCACCCCACCCTTCTCCCCCAGGCCCACTGCAACTAATGAGTATCCATATAAATCCCCCAAGAGAGAATCAGAAAAAAACATTCATGCATTCATTCCTTTGTTCATTCATTCATTTGTTGCTTCCTTCAAGAAACACCTATTAGGAGGTTCTTCCATGCCAGGCACTGTTCCTAGGAGTGAACGAGACAGACAGAGCTCCTGCCTTCACAGACCTTACCTCAGTGAAGGGGAGAAGCAATCAACAAACATGTACATGAGTGATATGTTGGACAGTGACGAGTGCCATGGGGAGAAGTGAAGGTGGGACAGCTAGCTAGGGAGCACCGAGGGGCAGGGGCACCTGCATGGTCCTCAGAGCTTTCCCTGCAGAGGTGACATCTGAGCTTAGCTGGAGAGAGTGTGGAGCCAGCCGTGGGGGGATGGAGGGGAGCCAGCAGGGGGATCCGCAGGCACAGATGCTCTGAGGCAGAAGGGAAGTGGTGCGGGCAAAGACCCCCGGGGGGATAAGGCAGAGCAAGTGACACATGGTTGCGTGTGATAACTTAATAAACAACTTCTTCTCCTGATGGGCTCTCAGATCCATGAGGGCAAGTTCTGTTCGGTCACTTCTTTTCTCCCTTCAGTATTGTAGCCTCTGCCCAGCACACTGCCCAGTGTGCGGTAGGTATTCAATAAATACTTGTCGGTTGAACGAATTAGTCATTAACTAATGAGGAAAGTGAGTGACGCTAAGACTCTTGCACCAAAGAGAGGGTCTGACGCAGGTGTTGAATGGCCAGCAGGTTGAGGCATGGGCCTGCGGGCAGGGTTAGGAGTTCAGCATCCCAGAGCCTACCCAGGACCCAGGCTAGGGAGGACAGGAGTTTGTCTGTCCAACTCATCCAGCCTCCCCAGCCCCATCAGAAGGTGACCGCACCATCCCACAGCAGGCTAAGGAGAGAGAAGGGCAGTATTCTTACCTGAGGCAATTCCTGACATAAACCCTACAGTTATTCCAAAGAACAGAATTCTGCGTGTGTCAAATTGGTGATGATACTTTCACAGGTGAAGTTTATGGAGCAGCAAGGCATTCATATGTCCAAAATAGACTTTAAAATGCAAAGGAAGCAACTGTGAAGCGCCACCTTTAACTATTAAATTAGTAAAAATACAAAACAAAATGTTTACACTCAGTGCTGGCAAGGAGGTGATGAAACTCTCATGAATAAGGAGTTGTCAGAGTATATATTGGCAACACTTTTTCAGAAAAAACTTAGCAATAGATTTTGGGAACAATAAAAAGAGCTCGTGCATATAACTCAGTGATAATTTGGGGAATGTACTCAAAGTAAAATTCCTAAATATAGAAAGGCTATATGTTTGACTATATCCACCCCAGCATTATTTATAACAGTGAAAACATGTGTAAGCAACCTAAATATTCAAAATAAGGCTATGGTTACTTTAAGTTTATATATATAGTCACTGGAGCTGCGCGCAACAATTAACATTTTCTCACTAAAATGGGAACACAGACGCACGTCTATAAAACTGGGAACTAAACTAACGGACATGTAGTAATGCATACACTATATTTCAAGTATATGTTTGCATATGGACAAAGACACAATGAATAATAGTCAAATAATCAGTTTGACGTATGCCAATACATGGACTGAAGAAACGCAAAAGAACAAAAGGTAAGACCTGGAATTATCAAAGGTTTCTGCCTTGACCTGATACATAACAGCGATAGAGCCAGGTGCGACGTCAGGTAAAGGAGGAGGGGCTGAGGCACCAGGAGAGCGAGATGCCCGCCCCATCTCCTCGTGAGATTCGCAGGTGGGTTCGGCCGTGCTTTTGAATCAAAATCAACAGAGGACTTGTTGTTGCTGTTGTTGTTGTTGTTGTTGTTGTTGTTGTTGTTGTTGTTGTTTAGATACGGCTCCCCAAGTAATGGGATACCAGCCCCGAATATGAGTGGCAGAAGCAGCAGTGGTGGCTCGAGTGCCCCCAAAGACTTGGTACCAAGGGTGTCACCCCGTGGGTGGTCCTTGCCTGCCGGGCGGCTCTGATTGGATCGTTCTCCTCCATCCGTCCAATCAGCTGTCGAAGTAGGAAGCATGCTCCTCCCACTTCGCCGTTGAAGAGACAGGCGTCAAGAACCGCAGCACGTGCAGACCGTGGACCTCCTTACCTTGCACAACCGGACCTTCCTTCTGGGCGGACCTGGCCCCAGGAGGGATGTGCAGTGTCCCCACACAAAAGCCCCGCGCTGGTGGCTGCCATCCGAGCTCCATGTCCACACGTCTGGGACCCCACCCCTGCTGGGACAATTCTTTAACCTGGTCCCTTCCCTGCTCTGCTTCACATTCTTCCCCGAATCCCCCACCCGGTCCCCACACAGGCTCACTGGGGGGCGGAGTGGGGAGAATAACTCCACAATGGCCCACTGGGGAAAGGGAATGCAGGATCTGGGGACTCTGGCGCCGGGAAGCGTCTTTGGGGGGGGTAGGGGGAGCAGGCTTTCCGACAGCAGCCAGCCTGACATGCCTGCCCGGCTCTCTGCCGCTGAAGATTGATTACATACAAACAGTTTCCGTGGCAATCGGCACACATTTTAACAAAATCCAATGCAGCCCAAGTCAGGCTAATTGTTTCAGAGCACAAGCCATGTGCTCGCGGTGACCTCCAGGCCCCACGAAGTCCCTAAGGCAGGTTTGAGCCATGCGAGGCTTTTTGTCATACAAATCCTTGGAGTTGCTTAGCAGGAGCCGGAGAGGGGATTTCAGTGTTTTCAATCCAGGCAACAAACCGTTGCATGCAGGAAGTTGCTTTTATTCATTGACTAGGTTCATTCAGTAGAAATAGGAGAATGGCAGTCTCTGGGTCCCGCAGAGTGGCGAGCATCAGAGTGGAAAGGAAGACAAAAGAACTAAACAGGTTTCCTGCCCTCCAGGGTCTCACAGTCAGGTCGGAGCCGACAGGTATTAATTAAGAATCGTGTGGAAAAATGTATGATTATGGGCAGATAAGTGCTATAAAGTCCTACCAGCATTGACCAGGGCTCCTGTCCGCATGGAAGGCCAAGAACCCTCTCCAAAGGAAGGATAATGGGGTAAAGGAAGATTGGGGTAAAGAAGAGGGAAGTGTATCATCTCCAGGGAAAGCCCTTTACCTTACGTAGGCTCCACTTGCGATAAATTCTCCCTAAATGATCCATGACTGACTTCTATGTGGCTCATTTTAAATTTCAGAAACTTCAAGAAAAACTTCCAGAAAATTGGCCCTCAATAACTAGGACTCAGGAGGAATTCCCAGTGTTTTCAAGCCTTCGCATGGTTTTCTGACCCAGAGGTACTGAAAGAGGGGAGTGGGGTGGACCACCAAAGTGGCCAGGGTCCCACCGCGTGGGGCATGGAGGGGCCCCGGAACTGAACCACTCTGCATGAACTCCTCTGTCACCTGAGACAGAGAGGTGGCCCCAGGAGAGGGATCCTTCTGCCCATGGCCTCAGGGCCACTAAGTCACTACCTGAGGGGCTCTGGGGGATTCGAAAGAACTAGCCAACATTAGCGAGGCCACCACAGAAAGGGTGAGGGGGTTAACTCATGCTCCTTCTGCCCCCAAAGGCAGGAAATTGTCAGCCTGGCCTCAAAGGCCCCCAGTGTGCCTTGCAAACAGAGGCCCAGGGGCTATTCCAAACAAAAGCGTGTCACACCGTTTGAAGCAAGGTTCGCCCACACACTGGCAGCAATCACAGTCAGTCTCAGTCGCTAAGAACAATGGACAGAATGAAGCCCCAGGGAGCAGGCCGCTGAGAAATCCACTGCGGGTCTGCACCTGCGGATGAGGCGGCTGCCTCCCGGCCCGCCCCCCCTCCCCAGACCCCAGCAGCACCCTGGCTTTCCTCCAAATCCAGATCCCAGCAAGATCAGAGGAGGACTTCAATCCAGGATTTCTAATGGCAGTGCAGCCTGGTGCTGGCATCTGGAAGGTCAGGATTTCTTGAGCAGAGTATTTGCTCAAAATGCAGATTCCTGGGCGGCACCTGCCAGAGAGTCAATTCTAAGCTAGAGCCCAAGAATCTGCATTTTTAACAAGATGTCATCAGTGGTCCGTCATTGATCTGAGAAATACCTTTGAAGAGGCTAGATACATCAGCAGGCTAGATGTATCAGCTAGATACATCTTTATTAGCCTCATACAGATTTCTTGGAGAATCTGCTGAAAGCTATGGAAATATTCTGGAAAAATCCACATGTGCATTTTTTACCAGGTTTTGAACAACTTCAGAGCTTGATGGAGTGTGGTGAACACAGTCCTTGTGTCTCGGTGAGAGGGGGTCATCTGGGGTGGAACACTGGAGGCTTGGGAGAAGGCAACGAATGCCCGCGTCACGTGGTGTCGCCCAGTGGGGCAGACATGGCCCTGAGCCCTGGTCTTCTAAACCCTGGCGTCCTGCCACACCGGGTACTTGACTTCCCCCTTTGGAAGCCTACAGCAGCAAGAAAGGACATTTAATAAAAAGCAGGGACCTGGCTCCCCTGAGCTGAAGGTCACGCCTTTCTCAGGAGGCACAAAAATGTGAGTCTACTAAGGGGAGGTGCCAATAGAGACAGTGGGATCCTGTGCCATTCTGTGTGGTCAAGAGTGGGAGAGAGGAAGCATTTATCAGTTTTTTAAGAGCAAGGGCATCCGACAAATCAGAGCTGTGTCTGGGTTCTGCTCTTTGTTAGCCTTGTGACCCTGGAGATGTTACTAGATTTCCTGAAGCCCAGCTTCCTCTCATCGGTAAAATGCAAATGATATTACCAAACTCACGGGGTTTTGTGAACATAAAATAAGATAATGAGATTGAAGCACTCGGCGTAGTGTCTGGCGCATGATGAGGGCTCAACAAACTGCTTATTAACATTATCATTCTTTGTCTTTAAATTCAGACCGCCCTGGCCTCTTCCGGTCAAAAAGATGGCTCCTTCTTACTCATTCTGGCCTCCTACAAAGAACCTAGTGCTTCACAGAACAAGTTTAAAGTTTTAATAGATGTTGGAAGGGAGGAGACAGAATAAGAGAGAGAGAAAGCCAATGAATGAATGAATGAAATTGATGAAAAGCATCCAGGTTGCTGAGCTAGGTTGTTCCTTTTGGGCATCGTGGTGTAAATTCTCAGCATCACCATGCCAGGTCAGAATTAGATTTTCTAAGCAGAGCCAGGTTCACTTATTTGGGGTCTTCCCTTTGCCAAAGAAGTGCACAGAGTTCATTGCGCTTGCTGGTTCAGAAACCTTGTCCCGCATTTCAGAGTAACTCTGCCTCAGCCACCAGGAGACTGACTCTGTTTCCTGCCATCAACAATTAAGTGGGCATTGTTAATTAAATTGTCATCGCACTTAATTGAGAGTCAGATAATAGTGATTTTAATGAACTTGAACTGCTTTTGGGTAAGACTATGCAGTCATTGGAGGAGCAACCTTCCCGCTATATTGCTAATCGAATTCAATCGTATTTGTTCAAGTGGATAATAACAGTCATACCAACACGCTGGACCTCTGCTTTAGCGACGTGGAGTGGATTTAGCATGGGGGCGGGAGCTCGTTATCCAGAGCCTATTTGGCTGGGCTGGGAGGGGATGTGTCCAGAAGCATGAATGTCACAGTTTAAGAACCAAATGTGGAATTTTCCAGCAAGATGCGGTATCCCTCCAACCACATCCAAGCTAAGTCATCTCATAAATGCCCGTGTAAAAACCATCAAGGCCTGGGTTCACGGATTCAGCTCATGTCAGTTGCCCATTCCAAAAGATCAAACAGATTTTTCTATCAGGAATGTTAAGTGGAGAAGACCATTTGGAGTTATTAGAAGTCAGAATGGGAGGCTCTTTTAAAGCAGGAGTCGAAAAACATTCTATAAAGAGTCGGAGATTAAATATTTTAGGCTTTGTGGGCCATATGATTTACTCAACTCTGTTGTTATAATGCCGCTTTAAATAAACGAGTGTAGTTAAATTCCTATAAACTTGATTTACAAAAACAGGCAGTGGGCTGGATTCAGTGGCCAGAGGTCATAGTCTAAAGGAAGGCATTTTCCCTATAGAATATACGGTAGGAGTACATAGGCCAGATTATTTTACACATTCACATGAAACAGTAACCGGTATTGAATTAATGATCAGAGAAAAATGATTTGCGACTTTCCATCAATTTTAAAGACATAAATTATTCTACTGGTCTATTCCTTTGTGTTATAAATTTCAAAAATAAAAACTCATTACAGAAAAATTCCAAAGCAGAGATGAGAAAAGAGATTTCTTAAGAGCAAAGGCAAATAAAATTACCGTTTTGGTGTATCTGGTAAACCCCAGCCGGGTTTCAATGGATACTTAACATAATTATCAGCACGGTACTCAATTTTTAAAATTTGTTCCTTTTTCTTAGCATCACATGACAATAATTTCAATGTTACCTCATAATGTTCAAGGTCATTCTTTTAAGTAGCTGTATAATATTCTTTTCTAATGAACACGCTGTAATAGTTTACTAAGCCATTCCTCAACTCTTGGACATTTTGACTGATTTCGGCTCTCCTATCATGACGACATCCCTACAGTAACAGCTTTGTCTGCATTTTGGGGTTGTTTTCTGGGTAGATTCCTGAAAGTTGAATTATTGAATCCAAGGATCCAAACATTTTTATAGAGATCGATCAAAATACAAAATGGTTTCCCAAAAGTATATGCTAATATATTCTGCAAATGGCAGTCATCGGAGAATGCTGTCCCCAAATCGAGTGTCTACAGTTACAAAAATCATTCTCTTTAATAGTTTTGAACATACCTGCCAGGAATTTCTGGCCTCATCCCAGGCGGAGCAGTCAGTACATTTCCTGGAGGAATGGAACATTCAGACTTGGAATCCCCCTGAAATCAAATCCAGTTTGGCGAATGCTGACTGGTTCAGACGAGGGCCCCTCCACAGCCTCCAAGAGAAAGTGAAGGTACGTAGTCAGTAGGGGGCCCGGGCCAAGTGGAGGTAGGAGTTACTTCCTAATCCAAACCTGGATCCAGGAAGGGTTCGGCAGAGACAGAGAAGGGCAAGAAGGAACCCTGGAGGTCACTCTCCCAGCCTCATTTTAGATCTTAGGAACTCTCAAGTACAGATAGACGTTCGGAATCCAAATCCAAGCATGGGGCTATAAGTGTCCTAGGGTTTCTGTAACAAACTGCCACCAACTGGGTGACCTACAGACAGCAGAAATTTGTCCTCTTCCAGTTCAGGAGACAAGAAGCCTGAAAGCAAGGTATTGGGAGAAAAGAATCTGAAGACTCCAGGGAAAAATCCCTCCTTACCTCTCCCGGTTTCTGGGTCTTGCTAGCCACGGTTGGCATCCTTTGGCTGGTAGCTTCATGTCTCCAACATCTGTCTTTCTCTTTGTACAGTCTTCTCCCCTCTGCGATGGCTCCCTCTATCTTTACATATTTGAATGGCCTCCTTATAAGGATACCTTATAAGGAGTGAGGGCAGCGCCTCCGAATTAGACCACATCTTCACTTGATGACATTGACACACACCCTATTTCCGAACAAGATCCCATCCTCAGGTCCTGGAGGTGAGGACTTGGGCATATCTTTCTGTGGGACTCAATTCAACCCACATCACAAGGCATCCGGAGCAATGGGTCTAAGCAAGACTTTGCTGGGAAATCGGGAGGTCTGGTTCTTACCCCCATGTAGTGCCAACTTGCACCAAATCTCAAGTTCATCCCTCAAGAAGGGTCAGTCGACATGTCCGCTGGTGGAGGAGGGGGTCTTGCTTAAGCAGTCACCTCTTCTGGGGTGCTCTCCCTGACTTCCCCTCCACTTTGTGTGTTTTCAATAATGCAAACCAAAGCCCGGATCTGTCATGACTACTGGCACAGCTGTGTCTCCAATAGACTATGAGGTCCCTGAGGACCGAGGACCGGTGTTCATTGGCCAAGCCCCGGCAGCAGGGGTGCAGTAGCCCCATGGTACATATTAGGGGGGACAGACGGGTGGCCAACACCACCCATCCATTTTGAAACATCAGTTGGAATTTCTTCGTCTTCATCCCCCTTCACACTCTACCAGTCCTAGACCAACCACAACCTGGAGAATTAAGTTCATTAATATTCATTATGCCAGCAACCCTCCTCCCCTTCACCATCCTTTTGTTTTCTGCAATAGCTTCTTAGCCTGCAGTCAAATGAGCTCAAGGAAAATGATGTGACTTGGCTTTGGAAATGTATTCGTCCGGCTGCCAGAATGGATTTAGCAGACTCCGAGCTCAGTTTGTCACTCCTTCCACGGCTGCCCCTGTGCGCACAGCATGCTGCCACCGTCCCTGAGTTATGAGGGGCCATTCCAAGGCTGTGATGGATTTGATTGTTTTATGCACCGACTTAGGACCTCATTTCCTGCCACATCCATAAGTACTTTCTGGGCCGCGGGAGGGAAACCGCGGGTGTTGGCTTTGTGTGCCCCCCCCCCCACCTCCGGCAGCTCCACTGCGGATGGAAGGGCAGGGCCCCAGAGTTCCCATCTGAGCAAAAGCCTCAAAAAGATCAAATGATTTAAGTTACCTTAAAGGTGGTTGCTGTATCTCCCTGCCAACCTTCTTGCATACCTTTGTGTGTGTGTGTGTGTGTGTGTGTGTGTGTGTTTGTTTTTGTTTTTGGTGTGTCTCACCGAAATACTCTGCAAAAGATATGAAAGCAACAACTCTATTTGGCAGATAACACGCTGACATCTACGGAGCCCCGCGGATCAGTTTGCAAACGGAGAGAAACCTTCTTTGCTGGAATACCTCATTGGAACAAGTCAGGTCCCCTTCCCTGGTCCTGGCTTTTGGGGGAATCAACTTCACCGTTTGCCTGACGACTTCAGCCTCTGTCCATCATGTAGACAGACGCGGTCGTGTGCTCCCCATCATCAGTCTGCTGAAAGCAGAGCTAGTCACACTGCTTCTGACCCCCAGAGACGCTCCTCTTCCCACATGCAGTGAAGGCTCCTTGAGGGCTGGGTCCGACTCGGCCGGGTTTACTGTTGGAATAACGACATGGAGCTCCAGGGCCCGGCTGGTCGTGACTCTTCTACACGGGCTTCGGGAAGAAATGATGAGTGGCCCTGGCAGGAGAGACTAGGTGAGGGGACACCCGTTTATCTGGGATAGAGGTTAAGAAGGCAATAAGAGTGTACGGCAGCCATTCCCAGAGTGGGGTCCCTAGACCAGCAACACGGCTTTCACCAGCAAATTCATTAGAAATGCAAATTCTTTTTTTTTTTAAAGATTTTATTTATTTATTTGACAGAGAGAGAGAGAGACAGAGCCCAAGCAGGGGGAACAGCAGGCAGAGGGAAAAGCAGGCTCCCCTCGGAGCAGAAAGCCTGATGAGGGGCTCGATCTCAAGACCCCAAGATCATGAGCTGAGCCAAAGGCAGAGGCTTAATCGACTGAGCCACCCAGGCGCCCCAGAAATGCAAATTCTTTATCCATCCCAAACCTGGTGAATCAGAACCCCTGGGGAGGGAGCCAAGCAATCTGGGTGTGAACAAACCTTCTGGTACTTTCACACACACGGAAGTTTGAGAGCTCTGATAATGAAAGGCACCCACAGAGATGCAAGTCCATATGCCGGGAGCAAGGAGGGCCGCTCCTCAACTGAATCAAGCAGATTTGAGACAAGGGGATGCAAAACATGTGACGGGGACAAACGACATTTTAGAACACTCGGGCGGAAGGCATGAATGGAGCTTCGAGGGAAATGGGGGGCTGTCCAGCTAGCAGCCAGAAAAAAACAACTGTCCCGTGTTGTAAAGATAATGACTCTCAAAGCGCATAATGTATGCGGTAAAACCCAGAGTGTACGGTCGGCCTGGTTTGGGGGAGGTAAAAATTATTTCTGTTCATGGAGAGCAAATGTGAAAACTTATCACTAACAAACACCAAGTAAACCATGTCATCTGCTCTCTCCTTTCCATCACACCCCCCAAAACCCTCAAATACCTGTGACCGTAGGTGGGAAAGAAGTAAAATAACTTCAAAGTCCGGGAACTTGGGGAGACTGGAATTACACATTCATAAAGACGATCATTTCACACATACGGGATTTCTCTTCAGGGGCCTTCTAGACCCAGGGAAGGAGCGGAGAGAGAAAATGGCTGGGCTTCTTCTGAGCTGGAGATTAGGAAGGTAAGTGGGTGCAGGAGGCGGGCTACGAGCCTGAGGGGGTGGTGGGGTGACAGTAGAAATGTCTGGTTATAGACCTGGGCTGAGTGGCATTTAAACCAGGGGAGGAGGCGGATGTCCTGAGACAAGAGAGAAGGACTCTGCTCTTGGGGTTCTTTCCAAGGTTTGGAGTGGGAGTTCCCTGAGGCGGGGACGTCAGAGGTCAGAGCCGGCCATATTGAATAATGCCTTCTTCATGACTTCCTTCCATTTGTGTCCAAGAACCGTTGACTGTGTGTCTCCATGGTGACAGACCCCGCGTCAAGTCCTGGGTATCGGAGGGACACACCCGGCTACCTTACTCACCCACAGCCTGGCGCAGAACCAGCTTGTAGAACTGCCTCCTCTCCCCAGATGGAACTTCACAGCACCTTCCCCCATCTCACTGTCGCTAACCAGCACCGATTTCCGGGAAAGATGTTGAGAACAAGAGCTGTCCCCACCCCCGGGGGCTTCCCCTAGGCTGGCCTGGGCTGCCAGGCTGCACCTTCGCTGGGGAGTAGAGCAGAGCAATGAGCTGGATTTGAATCTTGGCCTGCCTCTTATTTGCTATGGAGCCTCGGGCTCCCGGGCTCTCAGCCTTCCTCTCCTTCTCTGCAAAACAGGGGTGGTGATGAGGATGGAGTGTGCTACCCCAAGTCAAGTGCAGACCGCGTGACCCAGTAAGCACTTTGTAACAGTCTTGTTACTGTCCTTGATGAGGAAAGTGTAATCAAACCCACCGTCTCCCACCTATACCCGCCCACACTCGGTGTAAGGTCCCGCCCACCTCACCACCTGCTGCCTCTCCTCCACCCTCCCCTCCCCACCTTCCTCCTCCCTCCTGGCAGTATGAGCCCTTGGGGGCTGAGGGGTTAGGAGTTAGGAAATGTCTAGAAAATAGCTCTAACCAACTCGAGCTACCACCCCTGGAAGAAGGTCTGGGAAAGGCTTCCCTTTACATTTTCAGGGCACCGGGATGGTGATGATACCCCTGAGGTTTAGGGGTTCCTCAGTCTTTCCCCTCCAAACCCCTGGTCCAACCTCTCGTCACACGGCCGCCTGCAGCTTTTGATATTCCGGGCTTATTTATCACTTGTACTCATTGTGAGACCTTGGGAAAGCTCTAAACCTATTTTTCCATGTACTCATCTATAAAGCAGGATTTGCCTAACAGCGCACAACTCCGAGATCCTGAATTGTGAATATTATGTGAGTCGTGTGCCCCCCAAGCAATAAACACCGAGCACAAGCACTGAGCCACCCTAAGTTACTGAGTTTGCTCCATCAGCCCCTGGTCGAGCCCCTTTGGGCTTCCTGCTTCGTGATGGACTCCGTTAGCTCCCAGACAACGGTCCCTAGGACTTGGCGGGGGCCGAGTTCTGTAAAACCTCTACATTCTAAGGTAAAGCTTCCTTAGACAATCCCAGGACTCCTGAGGCATCACTCGTGAGTCCCCCAACTCCACCTCTGTCACGAATGAAGATGGTTCTCCTGGGAGTGAAAAAGAGGGGGCTTCGCAGAAAAGGTGACTTGGGGCCAAAATGCTCAATGGGAAATTGGGGAAGGGAATCCCAGGCAGATGGAACGGGGATGCTGAACCCCTGGAAATGAGGAACTTGAATGGGGAGCAGCCGAACGAAATCTAAATGCTAGAATGTAGAGGTGGTGAGGCTGCCCAGGGAGGACAGACTTCGGGCAGTGGGGGCGCCCACGAACGGCAGGTGTATGTAGGAGGGAATCTGGTATTTGGCTGTGTACTTGTTCGTTGTTTTTCTCTGAACTCTTCCAAACTTTCAGACCTGCTGAGGCGTCCACAGCCCAGCCAGCCAAAGCCAAATGGCCTCCCGAGGAGGTGGGTCCTGGGGGGAAACCCTAAAACAGCCCTCCAGGAATGTGGGCGGGGGCTAGCCTCTCCTCAAGGCTTGATTCCGCTCCCCCTGGGTGTGCAATTTCATGAAGGAATGTGTAGTCTGCCAACCTCATTGTCATTTATCCCTGGACAATTTGTTAACTTCAAGAATCCTTGAATGCCAACCTGGATGTCTTTATAATTGCTGTCTCTGTCAGAGCCTGTGTGAAAAATGTCACCGGGAGAATGAAGTCAGAAAGCAAAGTTGCGGTTTGTTCTTCACGAAGGTGACAACGACCGAAAAGCATTACTTGCTTTCAGGACAGTTTTGAGAACATTTCCAGCTCCTGAAAGAAAAGACATTTGTAAAATTGGAAAAGCTCGCCTGCTGACATTGACAGTGAATTCATAATGCGCATGTTAATCTGCTGGAGGGGGGCAGGCTCGCTCATCCAGAGGAAGCCTCCAGAGCCACTTAGAAAAGGCTTTAATGGTTTTAATGGGGGCGCCTGGGTGGCTCAGTGGGTTAAAGCCTCTGCCTTCAGCTCAGGTCATGATCTCAGGGTCCTGGGATGGAGCCCCGCATTGGGTTCTCTGCTCAGCAGGGAGCCTGCTTCCCCCTCTCTCTGTCTGCCTACCTCTCTGCCTACTTGTGATCTCTCTCTCTCTCTCTGTGTGTCAAACAAGTAAATAAAATCTTTAAAAAAAAAAAAAAGAAAAGAAAGAAAAGAAATGGCTTTAATGGGGAGGTGGGGGCGCCTGGGTGACTCCCTTGGCTAAGCGGCTACCTTTGGCTCCTGGCGTGACCTCAGGGTCCTGGGATCAAGCCCCGCCCCCGTCCCACTCCCTGCTCAGCGGGGAGTCTACTTCTCCCTCTGCTCGTGCTCTCTCTCTCTCTCTCAAATAAATAAATAAAATCTTGAAAGAAAGAAAGAAAGAAAGAAAGAAAGAAAGAAAGAAAGAAAGAAAGAAAGAAAGAAAGAAAAGTGTTCATCAAAGGCATGAAAGTTTGAAGACTTTTGTTATAAACCATAAAAACAAGTGTTTTTCCCCCATCCCTTGAATATGCAGATAGAAGGAAAACAAGCAACACATTAGACGGCTTGCAGCAGAGCCAACGCCACTACCAAGCTCTATATTTGGGGGTGTGCCCCTTTCTTTTGGGGGCTTCATGTTCCTTGTCTGTGGAAGGAGAATCGATCTAAGTTATTCTCTATATAAGTTCTAAGTTCTCTGCAAAGATTGCCTGCATGTACGAAGATAATTTTAGTGCAAACCCTCAAAGCTGCCCGGAGAATTTCAGAGGTGGGGCTGTAGCCGGCGGCTAATACACAGGAGAGCCCAATCCTGCCTGCGGGCAGAATACTGCCCCCGTCTGTGGCTATAAGTCAAGTTTTTCCCGGCACACAGACACCTCCGTTTACCTAGTGTCTGTGGCAGCTTCCCTGCTACAAAGGAAGAGCGGTGAAGTCCCTAGAGCGAGCGAGGAACACCCAAAACTGAGAATATTTAACTGATCTCTTACAGAAAACGTCCTCCTAACTCTTGCCCACTCTGGATCTTACTCGACCCTTCCTTTATTAAAACGAGCTTTCTCTGATCAGGGAGTCAGACCTGGTAGGTGTAAGAGGTGCTACAGCAAGCAACCCCACTTCCGGGATCTATACATACTGACGTCAGGATCTCAAAGATACGTGCCGTGCTTGCAGCATTACTCACCATAGTCAAGATATGGAAATCACCTACACAGACTTTGGTGGATAAGTAGACAATGAAAATGTGGTCTACACATGCAATGGAATATTATTTTAGCCATTAAAAAAGGGAAGAAAACCTTCCATTGGCAACGACGTAAAGACACCCAGAGGATAACGTGTTAAGTGAAACAAGCCAGATGCAGAAAGACGGAACTGTATGATCTCACTTACACATAGAATCCAAAATAGTCAAACTCACAGAAGTGAAGAATAGAATGATAGTTGCCAGGGGGGAAATGCCGAGGCAATAGTCAAAAGGTACAAAGTCTCAGTTAAGGAAGATCCATTCTGGAGATCTACTCCATAGCGTAGTGCCTATAGCAAACAATGTTGTAACAAAAACTTAAAATTTGCTAAGAGGTAAGATCTTATGTAAAGCGTTCTTACCACAAAAAAAGTAATACAATAGTAATACGGAGATGCTCGTGGTCTTCTTTTTTTTTTTTTTAAGATTTTATTTATTTGTTTATTTGACAGAGAGAGAGATCACAAGTAGGCAGAGAGGCAGGCAGAGAGGGGGGGAAGCAGGCTCCCTGCTGAGCTGAAAGCCCGATGCGGGGCTCGATCCCAGGACCCTGAGATCATGACCTGAGCTGAAGGCAGAGGCTTTAACCCACTGAGCCACCCAGGCACTCCGCTCGTGGTCTTCTTGATGGTGGTCACGGTTTTGAGGTTGCATCCTCATCCCCAAACGCACTGAGTTGTATACATTAAATATGTACAGATTCACAAATGTCATTGATACGCCTCAATAAAGTGGTATTAGAAATAGATAAGGAAGTGCTGCTGTATATTATCCTTTATCTAGTACATGGCTTTCTTTGATCGCACCTTGGAAAGACATTTCCTGTAGAAGGAAATTCTTCCTTATATGCTGGGAGACCAGTGCACCTGTGACTGCTGCCCTGCCCCCTAGAGGTCACATTCATGCTTCATAAGTTCTCAGGACTTAACCCCTTCCACAACTGCTGTTTTTGCAGAACTGTCCAAAGTTGTCTAAACAAATGATGTTCCCTCTTAGCACCATGCTCTGGTTCCTCCTGAGCCCAGTCACAAGGGCCCTTCCCTTTCTATCAGGGAAACTCCCCTTACGGATCCTCCAGGAAGCCTCCCCAGTTCCTGTGGGTCAGGTTGGAAACTCCTCTTCTATGTTGCCCAACATCCTGAGTTTACCTCTTGGCTGTGTTTCTCGTACGGTGTGAACTCAGAATGCGAAACCGTCTTCCTTATCCCTGGCTTCCCAGCATCTAAAACAGCATCCGCACATTAGAGGCACCAAACACATTTGTAAACTAATGAACAAATAAACGGAGACGTGATCTGGAGCCAGACTGAGAAAGGGTTCAGGGTTATTCTGAGGAATCCAGCAATAGGGTGTGCGGACCGTTTTTAACTAGGTTGATGGCCATCTGACGCCGTGATCAGTTGAATTCGAGAAAGAGAAAGCAAGCCGTCGTGAGTGGAGGCTGGAGGCTGACTGTTATGAAGAGGCCAAGATTAGAGGGTTTTAGTTCGGGAGTGAGACCCCTGTGGCCAAACAGGAGCCACAAAGCCGGAGAAGGGAGAGCGGAATGAGGGCGAAAACCTGGGTGCAGGGAGGGTAGTGCTTACTGATAAATCAAACGCAGAGGACTCCTGAGTGGCGGGATTCCATCCAGAGGGAGGTGCCATGTTGAGTAGGTGCCTGAAAGCACTTTGCTGCCTTGATCCATTTTGTAAACAAGTAGCTTTGCTCCCAAACCCGCCGGTAATCCACATTCACTTCCCTTGCTTTTAAAATGATATGGATTCTGAGGCCTCACCTGACACTCAACGAATCAGAATCAGGTTTTATTTTTTTTATTTGTTTAAAGATTTGCTTATTTATTTGAGAGAGAGAGAGTGGGAAACCTATTCTCCCTCTGCCTGCCGCTCCCCCTGCTTCTGCTCTCTCTCTCCCTCTCTGACAAATAAATAAATAAAAATCTTTGAAAAAAAGTCCATTTCTTGATCTAGCGTCTTTTATTTTTTTCTTCGGCTTGTTTGTTTTGTTTCTTAAATTCCACATACGAGTGAAATCACATGGTATCTGTCTTTCTCTGCCTGACCTCACGTAGCATAATATTTTCTAACTCCATCCACGTCATTGCAAATGGCAAGATCTCATTCTTTTTTGTGACTGAGTGATATTCCATTGCGTAGACATACCACATCTTCTTTATCCATTCATGGAATCAGTGGACACTGGGCTGCTTTCATATCTTGGCAGAATTGTTCTTAAAGCTCCCAGATGATTTGGATTCCCTGCCCGATTGGGGAACTCCTGTCTTAAATGTCTGCTTTGGCTGAAATAGTTTCCCTGTATTCTTCTAAGCTCGGGCAATTGTCTTCTTCCCTCCACCCAGTCACCCTGGAAGTGACCCCTCCTTTTTATTAACCCTCTATACTCCTTACCTCGAATGCCTTACAAGATTTATCAGTTTCTCTCTCTCAGTATGTTTATATTTTCTTTGCACACATCTTTTCTCCTTACTGCTGGAATTTACTAATAGAGTAATTGCAGACATATTACTCACACTGTGTGAACCCAGGATCTTCCCCTGTGACGTAGGGATAACCCTGGCTCCTCTTAGGCCCTGTTAGAAGAGTTCAATGCAAAAGCAGATAGAATATGCGTGGAATAGACTATGTGCTGAATAAACGCGTGGCCTCCCAATCCTCAGCTAAACTGGAGACACTTTTTAGAGCAGAAGCATAGTCTTAGGTAAACATATTTTATATCCCAACAGAGTCTAGTCCAGAAACTTGTGCTCATCAGGCCTTCAGAGGATGGTAAACCAATGAAGAATGGATCCATCCATCCATCAATCGATGGATGAATCAAGGGACGAAAAATAAAGAAATGAATGAGACCATCAGTCTCTTGTAATAAACAATAGATTGTCTATAAATGACCACCTCTGATTGTCTCTAGGCTCAGGGCCCCCAAACCTAGCTGCACATCATAAACATCAAGGGACCATGAAAAAACTCCGATGCCCGGGTTCCGCCCCAGATCCACGAATCAGAATATCTGGCGAATGGGGGGGCCTAAGAATCTGCATTTTAAAGAGCCCTCTCATGGATTCTGATACGCACACCATCTGGGGAAGTCACAGTTCTGGAGAGTGAGGAAGAGGCCATATTGCTCTGCTTAATGTAATAAGATGCATTTTCATGTTCTACGGTAGTTATTGAAAGTTTAATTCCGATTGATTGTTCAAAACATATCCATTAAGGTTCAACATCTGTTTAATAGGTATATCCTATTACACTCTTGTACTTAGGGCCACAGTCGAGACCTGACATAAATGGAGACACTGTTTAAACAAACTAATTACATAAGGGCATGCAGAGGCTGAGCTCGGCAGGGCCCTTTGAACATAACATATGCCTTTAATCAAAGCCAGGCATCAGACGAAAACAAGATACCCCAGGCTGGAGTCCTGCAACACATTTGATTCTACAATAGATACTCCTGGGGCCAGCCCCGTCTGGGAGCTCCCCGGATCCACCCCTCGCCACTGCCTCAACACGTGACGTCTCTGAGACCCGGCTGGCAAACTTGGAGGGGTGTCTGAAGAAGGGAGAGATCCGGCAGATAATGCCCCTCGGTGTGTCTCTCTCTGTGGGACTGTTGTTGTCAAGAACGGCGTTCTGAACAGCATTCACTGGCCTGGCCAAAGGGCTGGTTCAGGCCCATCATGAAACAGTGGCTACGTGAGTGTCTGCTCGAATCCTCCGTGCCTTGGGATTACAGCCTGCAGGAAAACATTAGCGCTGCCTCTCTGATTCCATTCTAGGGTGTCAGGACGAAGATGCCCTTTGCTAGGCACTTTTTTGTGTACATTACACACCCTCTTTTATTTACCACCTCCCCTCGTTGTCCATTTAAAGTCGGTATCAATATGCCTTGTTACAGGAAATGAAATTGATGATGATCACACTTATCCAAGGCAACCCACTCCATAAGTCTTAGGGGCGAGACCTAGAAATACATTCTTCCACTTCTATGTTTATGTTCCTAACCACCACACACGATCCCACTTTCCCAATGGTGACAGAACTTTCCAGATGCAGTTAAATAGAGTGAGAACTGTTGGTAAACCTCTTCCAGCATGCTCACATAATCTAAAACACACAGACCTGGATAGACGTCATCAAGATCAGACTGTAAGGGAGATAGTCTCTGCTCCATACTCTCTGCACTCTTTAACCATGACCATGCTTGCCAGGTGGATCCAACCTCCACAAGTCACCTGTTCTTCACATGTCTGCCTGCCCTGCTGAATGATGAGTTCCTGGAGGGACACACATTTCATCCTTCTCCCTATCTTCCTGGGGTCCACCACTGTGTCCTAGGCATGAAAGAAGGGCTTGAGAAATGAACTGAACAATGAATTAATATAACATTGTAGTAAAGGTACTTTAACTTCGGTGTCTATGCCTACAACATAGTAATTAGTTGAAAATTGATTAGCCACGGATTTTTAAAAAAAGATGTCATCTCACTGCAGGCTCGCTTAAGTGAGCACCTACAAATCTGACTTTAACCTTTAGTTCTTCCTCCATGAGCAAGAACTGCCCTCCCTAGCCTGTGGGGCACAGGTGCACATGGGCATCCCGGTTTGCTGAGCCTCTTCTGGGAAGCCCCTTTCAGTTGGGAAAGGAGGTCCCCTCGATGTCGGTAATCAAGATCCTTGCCAAAGCTTGCAGCAGGTTCAAAGTCAGTTTCTAATGTCTGTGATGGTTTTAGAGTAAATGTCTTTGAAATAGAGCAAGACCTCTACAAGTGCCTCCACTACTCCAAAGCCCTGCAGCGTGAGAGCATTTCTGGCCAACTGACCTTCACAGTGATCTTTGGCTGCAGCTGGTCCAAGTCTTTCATCCACCATGTGCTGCCCCCAGCTCCATTTTGGCCTTCAGGTGCCTCCATCATGAACTCTCCCGCCACTGGCCCTCCTGCTGCACTCTGTCCGCCACTGCTTCTTGAAGCTAAGCTAACTTCAGGAAGCCCTTCCTTTCTACCGTTCTTGCTCCCACTTCTGCCCTAGACAGACGCTATCCTGCTGATCTAGAATGGCCTCCCTCTTCTTCCTTCCATTCTAAGCCTATGCTTGAGTCTCAGTTCATGTTCATCTCCTCTGACATGCCTGGATAGACTTATTCCACCTTTGTAGTGACCAGGTGTTCAAGAGTTGCACAGTTTCCCAGGGAAAATCAGAAAATAACTAGATAATGCAGAGACATAAGACATAAGAGACAAATTGTCTTCCCATTTATATCTATCAGATGATGACAAGCTCGTTAATTTTTTAAGTAAACATCAGGCAATTATATAATAAAAGGTCTGGGAAATTACGGGGAAAGCCTAGCATAAATATTCATGTCCCAGAACTCCACGAATTCCAACTAAGATTGTTGGAAGACCTATTTGAAAGAGGAAACCCAAAAAGGTGTGATACGGGGAAAATCACCCAACTTCTCCGAAACCTAGTTTTGCCACCCGTGAAATGGAAACAACATTAACAATAATTGTAACACTTGCCTTCCAGTGCTTGAGGAGTTTGCTATAAGGGGGAAAAAGATAGCATGTGGCCAAGTGTTTGATGAACTGCAAAAGTTCTAGCAGATGTAAGTTATTACATCACACCCAGAGTTCAAAAAGACAATTAGGCACCCACATTATCCTGTACCACGGATTCAACTGTGATTAATGCATTCACTTTGGAAACTCTAGGAATTAATAACCATTTGCCATACATTCATTATGATCACATTAATCATTATAATTGATTGGTTAATTAGCTAATTATGGTTATAATATAGATGTCATATGCATTTCCATAGGAATTCTTGGTAATTCAACATTAATTAATGCCTGACCTTATCTTGATGCTAAACAGATCATGGGAGCAAACTTCTAGCATTATTTTGATCAAAAGTGGACTTCACAGAATATAGTGGAGCGGGCATCGTGATTTTTGGAACACTGGCTTTAGTTGGAGAATGCTAAGGCTTTAGGGAAAGTCAAAAGCTTAGAGCTGTTTTGTTTTGTTTTTGTTTTTGTTTCTTACAATGACTTCCAATTTTTCTCTTTTCCTCTTTGTACAAGCTCTGTCCGTGTAGGAAACAGTCCATCTCTACTGTCCTTGCTCCTCTCCAAACAAGATTTTTCTCCAAATGAGAAAAGAGCATCCGAGAGAGAAACGGCAAACATTTACTGAGAACTACCTGCCCACTGCTTTGCTGGTAATCACAGAAACACAAGAAGAATGATGTCATGTCTGTCTCTAAGAAACATACAATTTTCTGGAAGCCTTAAGAGTTGCAGAAGAAGTATAAAAATTTGGTAGTTTATGCTTAGAAAAATGAAATCTTTTTTTAAGTTGTTTTTATCACTTTTTTGTTATAACCTACAGATTTGGGAATGCTTAGAAAGGAATGCAAAGGAAATCAAGAATCATTTTTAAAATTGGGAAAAAAAAGTTAGTTATTTCCTATGGTAAATTGGGGGAAATTACTATCCTTTGGAAACCCTCAAAATGTGTAGGTTAGTGAAATTGAAATTAATTGGAAACTAGCCAAGTACATCAAATAAATCAGTTACACACATGTCTTGTGAACCCATTGATTGTTGTCATATACCTCTGAGTGTGTGTTGTCCTAAAAGGGAAATATCTTTAAAATACGGAAGGTTAAGTACATGGACTCTTTGATACTCTGGTTTTCCTGGATGAGAAAAGCACCCTGAGTCATTACTAAAACTTAAAATACATAACATTTGGAACACATTACAAAATCCATGAAATACGATGTCATGGGAGGTTAATGTCTAAGATTCTAACTGCTACTACGCCAAAAGATAAGTTTTTAGAAATAATTTGAATGTACCCATTAGCACAAAATATTAATTTCCTCCTAAGACAGAAAGCTCAAATATAATTATGTATAATGCATTAACAGCAGAGTTCTGTGATTTTTATTGTGGTCCAATGATTCAAGCCAAATTTTGATTTTTTTTTTCCTAAAGAAAAGGTGATATGAACCTACTAATACATTTGAAATAGTCACAGTTAAATTAAGAACTTGCAAGTACAGTCATTTAGGGGGATAAAAGGATGCAGATCAGATCAATCAGCCTGTGGAAGCTGACCACATCAGAAAAGCAGCTGTTGAAACCGAATCAGAAAGGCGAGAGTTTTATTCACAGTAGAAGAAGAGTGAGCTAGAGAAGGCAGAAAGAGCTTTCTCATCTTGTCGCAGTTCTGACATCTGACAAGGAGTGGAGGAGGAAAGAAGGATTCCGTCACAAAAAGTCTCAGACTCCAGAGCAGTTCCAAGAAAAGCCCACCCAAGCCAGTAGATTGGAAGGATGAGAGCCCATTCTCCGCTGTAAGTCGGGGCTTTTGGTCCGATGTCATGTTGTGTGGAATGCCGTGTCTCCAGATGGGGAGTTCCATGAACCCCTGAGCAGTGGCGCTGATGAAGCTCAATGGTCGAGAGAGGCAAGTCCCTACTCAGAACAGGTGTCTATCTATTCACCATTCCAGGATGAAAGGGGCCATGTGAAGCCTATTTGCCAGCAAATGGCAGCTTGGTCTCTTCAAGGTAGAGTGCCATGTTGGGAGCTCGGTGCTGGTCACTGTTGGTGGCAAGTCAGATGGCCAGGGTGGCAGCAGCAGGAATTTCCCATGCACGTGGAAATCCATTTCTGTCCCTGTGACCATTCTGTCCATGTGCTCATTGGGTCAGTTTCGGGGTGCCTGATAAGGTAAGCTGGCCATGGTCCCCCTGCTAAGTCATCTTGTCTACCTGGTTGCTCTGTGCCTCTTCAAAGGTGAATGCTTTCTAGGGCGATGGAGGTGAGATACAGAATTCCCTCCCCCGTCTGCCCACTCCCATATGCCCATCTGCTCGCCTCCATGCCAGACTCCCGGTCTCAGACTTTCCAGTCTTTTTTCCCTCCAGGACCCTGACCAGAGGGCCAGGCCACTGCCTCAGCATCTGGAAATATTCTCACCCTTAGCTGCTTCTTTGCCTACACAAGGTAGGTGCCTGGATGACTGTGTTATGGGCTGGATTGTGTTTCCCCAAATCCACGGGATGAGGTACTAACTCGCAGTACCTCATAATGTAACCATGTTTGGAGATAAGGTCTTTAAAGAGGTGATTAAGTTAAAACAAGGTTTTTCTAGAGTAGACCTTAATCCAGGCAGAGTGGTGTCATTATAAAAGGAGAAAATTTGGACCTGCAGAGACAGCAGGGTGGTGTCCACAGAGGGACAACCGTAAGAGGACACGGCAAGAGGGTGGCCCACTGCAAGCCGAGGAGACGCCTCAGAAGAAACCAAATCCACAGACACCTTGATCTTAAACTTCTGGCCTTTAGAACAGTGAGAAAATAAATTTTGGTTGTTTAAGCCCCGCCGGGGTCTGTGGCATTTTGTTGTGGCAGCGTGAGCTAATGAATACTTCAAGCTCTACCCGCTGGGAAAACTCTTCTTTCCTTCTCCACACTCTTTGTAGGCATTGTTCCCTTAATATCTGTCCAACATCTGGGTCATTGCCCTGAAAGGGCTTCCTTCCACTGACACCACTCCCAGGTCCCCACAGGTTGTGAGCAATTGGGCAGCCAACGTGCGCTGGGGACCCTGTCTGCGTCCCACACCACTCAGGATAGTATCCTGTTTGCCGGCTGAATAGTGAGGGAGACCGTCCCCAAGCCCACGTGCTGCCCGGCACCGCCTGTGTGCATCCTTCTCTGAGAAGGCAGACCGAAACTGGCAGGGGATTTGGTGCAGGGATTGCCTGTGGGAAAAGTAGGAAGAGGCCGCTGGGGAAGAGGGGGCAGCCTTCTGGTCAGCAGCATGTGAGGAGGGCAGAGAGGGGGATTGGAAAGAAGCCCCTCAGCCCATGGTGCCCTCCAAGGAAGGGGGTCTTGGCCACACCGATGGCAACTCCTCAAACCAAAGTCACCTGTTATACAAGGATCCGAACTTCCAAGGATCAGCTAAATGCAGTCTGAGGGTCTCATGCATAACATAAGGACTATAGCCAGTAACTCTGTATTGTGTATGGTTGGAAGTTTTCAAGAGAGTGGAACTTGTGTTCTCACCAAAAGAGAAAGGGGGGCAGGTAGTGTATACACAAGGTGACGGATGCAATATTTAACTCACCAGTAAGAATCCATTCACGATGTATACGTATATCAAATCATCACAGTGTACACCTAGATATATTACAATTTGATGTGTCAATTACACCTCAATAAAGCTTAAAAGAGAGAGAGAGAGAAAAGAAAAAAAAGGTCCTCTATGAAAGGGGTCCTGAATCTCGCAGAAATGAACCTACGTTTGTACCCCGCGCTTACACTCAGTCCTCGGCCTCTCGTGGGAAGCGTGGGGGAGGACAGCCGCTGGGGGTCGGCAATCAGTGACGTCGCCGGCAGCGGGGAGTCTAAAAGCTGCACAGTCTCGGCCACGACCGGCAACACAAAGGTGGCAACAGGGGCCACATCAGTGTCTTGCCCCTGGAAGGGCGCACATGGACCCTTTATCCGAATGGCACGATCGCTGGGCCTTGGGAAAACTTAGGGCAGAGTCTTGCTTCTTGTAAGGAGGGGACGGGAGCAAAGGAGACTTCCCTGAAATGCCTCTTCCTTTGTTCTTCCATCAGCTAAGATCAGCTGTTTGGCAGGAAGAATTGAGAGGGAGAGAAAATGAATGGGAATGAATCATTGAACTCACTCCTAGCTCAGGGAAACGTTTTATTGGATTTGTTTCGCTTTGATGCCTATTAAGCCCATGGGGTAGAACAGACCAGAGAGGGAACGTGAGGGCCGGGAGGGGAGGGGGGGAAGGGATGCAGGGTCTCCCTGTGGTAGCCCCACCATGTTTGTAATTTATTATTAACTCTCTCTTCTGGGCCACGGTCTATAGAACCTTTCCAGGGGGCCGGCTCCCGGGGCCAGGACTGTGGCTCATCCAGGCAGATCAGATGGAACATTTTATTTACTCACTTCTTTCCTTCAATCTGCTATGGCTCAACCTGGCTCGAGGCAGAAAAAGTTTGCTTGACCTTGATCGAAACAGTGAACTTGGGGAGAACTCAGAGTACTGGTTACACTTGCCTCAATCATCAGCGGACGAGTTGGCAAGCTCTTGGAACAGTCGGACAAATACCTTTGATGCCCTGGCCTTGTTCTGAGAACCTAAATAAACACTTACTCTTAAACTGCTCATCATCTCCAGTGTCCCCGATGTCGTGTTTTGCTCGCTGAGGTCGCCCTTTCACTCGACACATATTCACCGAGGACCTACTCCTTGTCCCCCGCCAGACCCAGCAAGGGCTAGAGATACAGCAAGAACAGAAAAGACTAGACCCTGCTTTTGGTGATGCAAAGCTAAGGGGTGTGGAATAGCCACAATCCATATCCAGCTCAGACTAAAAACGGTCATCTCAGGCGGTGCAGAGTGCTGGGAGGGAGTGAAGAAAGAGCATCGAGCAGCACACGTTATAAAATTTCATCTTCTCAAATCATCCCTTTGGACAGTGGCTATTATTCTCAGGTTATCAATGAGGGAAAGGATGTTCAGAGAGGTTATTTAACTTGTCCAGGTTCCAAAAGCTCCTCGAGGACAAGAACAGGGATTTGAACGTAGGCCAATATTTGAGGCAAGAGGCTCACCTAACTCTTGCCAAAATAGTTACAAGTCTCAGGTCAGCCCCCTCTTACAGCAGGAGCCCCACCTCCCCGGGTCTCCCTTGCACCGTCCGTTCTAGCCGAGTGACTTCCTTGCAGGGTCTGAAAGGGCCTCGGAGGCTCTTGTCTCCAGTCCCGAGGTCTGGCGGAGCGTTTCCCCAAGTGGAGGATGTTCCCGCAGTGGTTCCAGGAGATGAATTGGTGTGGCACAGGGACGTCTCTTGGAGTTGCATCACCTCACATGGGAAGTCATTCTCCCCTCAAGTTCTTTGCTCTTCATCTGATCGTATTAGGAAGACCCTTTGATACCAGACAAACATTTTTTAACAGTATCTGAGAAATGAAACAGGAGGGGATGGGGAGGGAGACAAACCATAAGAGACTCCTAGACTCATGAAATGAACTAAGGGTGGCTGGGAGGCGGGGGGGCGGGGGGGTAGGAATGGGGTGGCTGGGTTGTGGACATTGGGGAGGGTATGTGCTATGTTAAGTGCTGTGAAATGTGTAAACCTGACGATTCACAGACATGTACCCTGGGGCAAATAATACATTATATGTTAATTTAAAAAAAGGCAATAAAAAATGATTTATTGAGGTGTAATTGACATACAGTTATCATCACTTTCTAGATGTTCTTCCTCATTTTAACATCTGTGTGGATTTCATTTCAGTTTCCCTTTACTTTCGTCCTCCTCAGGGATCATAATGTGTTACTTCTTTGCATGGTTGGTGATCTCTGGTTATAGGCAAGACCTTGTCACTTCTACCTTGTTGGGTGTAGGAGATTTCTATACTCCTCAAAATATCCTTTCGCTCATTCCTGGATGACATTATTCGGAAGCAGTTTCATTCTCTGGGATCCTGCTTCTCATCGGTGTTAGGTGGGATCAGAGAAGTACTCACTGGAAAGTAGGGCTCATTCCTCCCTACCCTTGGGGCAAGACTCACTCCTGCACTTGACCGCGTGCTCTGGAGTCATGAGGTTTTCTGGGCCGGCTGCTGGGAGTAGGCACTCTTCCCCGCCTGCGTGAGCAGAGGGCACTCTTGAATCCCTTCTTCTCAGGAATGCGCCCCATCGCTAGCTGGATGCTTCGGACGCCCTCTGCGGAGATCTGGGGTTCCCACTGTGTGCAACTCCCCCCTGCCTCGGACGCCCTCTGCGGAGATCTGGGGTTCCCACTCTGTGCGACTCTCCGCCCCGCCCCGCCAGGCCCCCGTCCTGGGAATGCTGGCCGCCTTCCCCTTCTGACTCTCAGCTCTGTCCCTTCAGCTGCCAGCCTCCACCTCGGCTTCCCCACCCTGACTTGCAGCCTAGAGATTTTTATGTTCCTGTAAGCATTTTTTTTTTTACCTTTGTTCTCAAATGAAGTTAAATTATTTGGAACTTGTTTGGTCCTTGGGTCTTGCTTTTAAGATTGGTTAGGTGGGATCCCAGCACCACTCACCATCGGGCAGAATATTCCCCAGACAGGAAGCTGGGCAATGTCAGGGCTCACCTCATTTTTTTTTTTTTTACCACTTCTCAAGGATCCCTGTCTTTTATGACCTCTTGTCCAGGT
>CM053610.1:15723891-15757411 GCA_028646535.1 Procyon lotor
GTGTGTGTGTGTGTGTGTGTGTGTGTGTGTGTGTGTGTGTGTATCAGTAAAACACTTTCTTCCAGGTCTTATCTTATTGCTAAAAATAATGTACTTGTAAATTGCTTTATAAATTATTTATCACAAGGGGCTTCATCATTGAACAAGTGCTACAGCGTACTGTGAAAATGCGGGGCAGGGGGACTGGTGGTGAAGGAGGGAGAGAAGAAGGCTTTGGAATCACTTATAAATAATATATTCATTGGTCAAAGAAAGTTATCGCCTTTTATGAAGTGTTTGGAAGTCGTCTTGCATACTAAGCGGGCATCCTCCTGCTGACTCCTGGGTGAGCCTCCCCAGCCCCCTTGCTTCTCCACCTCTGAATCTGGGGCTTAGGATGCCTTTTATTTATTTCCACCAACACCGCCATTGCCACGTCTTATCACCTGGAAATAAACAGCAAACAGGGCTGACTGGTGCCTCTGAGGAGACACAAAGATGTGTTGGCAACTCCCGGGAGTGGAGTCCGTGCCCCTGAGCCGGACTCTGCGTTTGGTATTCATCGCGGAAGCGCCTCGCCTAATGAAGGCATTTGGTATTCATGTGGATGTCACAGGTATTTCCAGAGATGCCGGGCTCTAATTTAGCACGGGTTAATGGACACCTCTATTAAAGTGTTATCGAAAGTTTGACATTCAAATAACCTGGTTTAAAAATCAGACGAACCTAGACATTAAATCTGAAGGGGAGGAAATGTAGGAGAAGTCAAGTATATAAATGCCAACTTTAGACGGAAACACTAATCCGCCCTGGAGAGGGACGCATGGTGGATCCAAGGGCTTCCTGCTCTTTTCTTTTCCTCCAGCCCTCTGAGCCTCAGCCTTGGCTCAGTCCCCGAGTGCAGCGGGCCAAGGCCTTGGTGGTACATGTGGGGACTGGGGGAGGGGCAGAAGGAAGGCAGAGTCATAGCAAACCAAAGGCGTCCCTCACCTCGGACAGTCCCCACCTTACTGTGGACCCTTTGGCTTTGCTCCTTTCTCTGTCTTAGGACACCATAGACGATTTCACGTTAGATAATGAAATTCAAGCTCAGAGAACTTAACTGATTTGAGGAGGGCCACATTTCACTGGTAAATGGTAAGAAAGGATTAGAACATTCACTACACTTATATTTATTTTCTCTATTCATTAAGTTAACAAATGTTTATTAGGCACTTACTCTGTGCCAAAGTCACTTGCTAACTAGTTGACGTTAGTAAATAAAACATTAGTAAATAAAACTAGTTGACATTGGTAAATAAAAAATAAGACATTAGTAAATAAAACTCTTCCTACAACTATGAAGGGAAAAAGTCCAGCCTTGTTTTATAAAAATAAGCTTATACTTATGCTCTGTGGCCCAGCAATTTCACTCCTAGGTATTTATCTAAGATCAATGAATGTAATAAAATGTAATAGATACTCACGGCCTCTTAATTCTTAATAACCAAAGAACGAGATAAATGAATGTAATTGAATGTTCATAACCTCTTTGTTAGTAATAGTCCCCAAAAGAAAAAAGTCCAGGTGCCTTTCCTTGGAAGCCCGCACAGACTGTGGTATGACCCTATAAGGGAATACCACTCATCGAGGCAACGAATGGACTATTGACATATGTCACAAAGTCGAAGAACATCAAACACATTATGTTGGGTGAAGGAAGTCTTATCAAAAAAGGATATATGATCTATGATTCCAACTATGAAATTCCAGAAAAAATATCAGTTTTGGCACGGGTCAGAACAGTAGTTGCCTCGAGGGCCAGTGGAGTTGGGGTTTAACTAAGGAGGGGCAAAAGAGAACTTTTTGGGAGCGACATTAATGTTTTGTGTCTCGATGGGGGGTTGGTTAAATAGATGTGTGCCTTTGCAAAACTCACGGATCTGTGCACTTCATACTGGTGCATTTCACTATATAAGCACCTTCCCTCCAGAAAAAAGAAGAATCGTAAACGAATATTGAACTCTGGTTAATAATATGGGCACACAGACGTGCTTAGGGGTGAGGTGTGCTGATGTCTTCAGTTCAGTTTGAAATGCATGAAGAAATAAGAGGGGTGGATGAATGGATAGAGGGATGGAGGGAGGGGTGGAGAGATGGGCACTTAGAGAAATGTGTGATCAAGGTAACATAGCAAAATGTTGTTTGTGGGGTCTAAAGGACATGCACGTGGAAGTTCATTCTCCAGTTCTCTCAACTTCTTAGTGTGTTTAAAATTTTCCATTATAACATGTTGAGAAAAAATGCCTTTTTAAAGATTGATTGATTGATTGATTGATTGATTGATTGATTTGAGAGAGCAGGGGGGGAGAGAGAGAGAGAATCACAAGCAGACTCCCCACTGAGCACGGAGCCCCATGTGGGTCTCGATGTCGTGACCCTGAGATCACGACCTGAGCCAACATCAAAAGTAGGATGCTGAACCAACTGAGCCACCCAGACACCCCAAGAAAAAAATGTCTTAAAATAAGCCGACTTCTTCCTTGTCTTTATGTTGCTGACATTCTAGCAAGGAAGACAAACACCCATCAAGGCACATACATCGGTAAATGTATAATTGCATCTTTGGGGAGGATGTTATAAGGAACAAAGATAGGGTGCGGTGTGAGGAATGTCTTAGGGGAAACTGTTTACATGGGTGATCAAAGAAAACCCCTTTTAAAGGAAAGCGATGTTTGGAAAGTGAGACAGCAAGTTGAGAAAGAAGCAATGATGAAAAGTATGTACCTCCAGGTGCGAAGGAGGGGCCTGCCCCAAAGAGAGGACAGCAGGAGTGAAGGCCCCAAGACAGGAGAGAGCTTAGCACAGGCAGAGAAAGGCGAGGAGGCCAGTGTGGATGGCGCATGGCCAACAAAGGCAAGAACCGGTGGGAAGGGGAGTTGGAAGGGTATAGGCAGCACCTGGATGATTCACTAATTCACAGGCCCTGGGAAGTTCGCATCATCTCTGGGTTGGTCAGAGCACATCTAGGGCCCTGTGCTCGCAGCTGAATGCTAAAACAACATTAGCAAGCACTAATATTTATTGAGTGCCTGCTATAGGCCCAGCACCGTGACAAATGCCTGATCATTGGCCTTATCTAAAGTTCACATCTGTTTAAGACACGCACTATTTTAAATAAATATATCAATCTCCATTATCCATTTTACATGGGAAGAAAGAGGTTTGGGAGAGTAGCTCACCTGGTCCAAGAGGGAGCTGAGAGGGGTCTGCAGTCAGAAAGGTTAGGTGGTCACGTTATCTGAGAAATACTTGGAAGAATGAGATGTTTCACCAGCAAGTAGGGAAATCTCCCTGGAGCCACCATTGTCCTCTTTGAATCCGTAAAGCTATCGCAGGGAAGAGAGGTTTTATTTGTACCCTATAGTCACATGGACCCGAATTAGCATCCGTGAGCGGATGTTCTGAAAAAGCCAACTGCAGGCCAATTCTGGGAAGCAAACAAAAAGTTGTAATGAGCAGATTTGCCCAGAGATGGAAAAAGCCACACCGGGAGTTATGACTGATGACTTTCTCCTTCCCTTGAAGCCACTAGAGCTTAGGATGAACGGCCACAGCACAGAAGGACCCAGTCATCGGTTGTGGGTTGGACCCGATGACTTGTGAGTGCCTCTCAACCTTGAGAGCATGGGGTGACCAACCAATCAGTCTCCGTAGGCGGCTGTGGCTTCCCCAGCCGGTTGGCACCAGCTGTCTTTCCCAGAGCTGTGTTAGTAACATCTTCATGCGAACAACATTCTCCATTCAAGCCACATTCCTGGCCTTGTGAGAATCGCCCGCAAGACTCGAGTGTTGGCTACACAGAAAACAGCCAAACTAGCCATACAAACACAGTCACTGCCCACAAGGGGGGAATCAGTGAGACCTCCTGTGTGGGGACACTGCCTGGCATTGGCTGGGCTATGATGCTCTTCTACAGGAGCTAAAGACAGATAACCTGGGAGTGCCCAGTGCCTGTGGATAGAGCTCTACAGACTAAGAGATTTCTCAGGGTTGGAAATACGGAGCATAAAGAACCCGGCAGCCCAAGTGGCACGAGTGGCAAAAAATATATATATTCAAGTTCATCTGAACTCAGCCCAGGGAGGCCAACAAGAGCTGTAATTGCCATCCTCATCCTGTAGCTATCTGTTCACGCTTTTCTCCTTCACCAGCCTCCCAAATCCCAAGTGGATAAGAAATGAAATGCCTGGAGGGCCCCCCACGCGGCGGGCTCTGTGATAGGCACCCTAGTGTGCATCTCACTGATCCTCACCATAACTCAGTGAGCTAACTTCTACTGTTGCCCCAGGCCCCAGATGAAGACAGAGATACTGAGTAACTTTTCTCAAACTCACAACTGCAATCTGGTAAAGTTGATATCAAACCTACCCAGATCAGACTCCATAGTCTTTGTTTCTAACGACTACAGCCAATGAATGAGTGAGTGAATGGATGAATGAATGCATGAATGAATGGCAGCTTAAAGTCAAATTAAGATTCCAATAAACTTGAATCACCAGCTTGGGATTTAAAAATAAATAATAATGAAGGAGAAATTACTTCCAAAAAAGCAAAGTACATTTTTACTCTACACTTCCTAGGAACCATGCTGGAGAGAAGAGGAACGCAGGTGGGCTACCTGGGTGGCATGCCCACTGAAAGAAGGAAGAAGAGCTCCTCTGGAGAGAGTAATAGCTTCCTGACCCCAAGCCCACTGCGCATGAACATCACTGAGCAGGGTCCCAGCTCCAGGGATGAGCACTGTTTAGTCTTAGCATCCTATGTCTGCCCATTTGGTCCATCAAACAGCCCTCCAAAATGATTTAATTTTGGACATAAAGTATACAGGCGATTTCTGGCCTTCTTAGGAATGGTTTGAACTCAATAACACAAAAATATTATCATCACTGGAAAACAGTTAGCATCAGTTGACCAAAGTGAACAAAGTCTGTAGAGAACGCTCTAGCGTAACAATAAGGGCAAGGCCATTCTATTTATGCTGCTCAACCTCCTCTTGGGTAGAGGACCAAGAGTCATTTGTCCCATGGTAGAGACAACCTGGCTATAAGTGCCTTGATAAAATCTAGTCCCCAGTTTCAGATCTTTTAGTTGATCCTGAAGTAGGCCTTGATGACCCTATCTTGGCTCCTGTTAGCAAAAGACACCACCTCCTACATTTCTGTTCCAGTACGATGGTCTCTGGCTCATGTATAACATCGGGGTTCCCTCATCTGGCTAGAGAAATGTTATTTGAACAATTCAAGTGATACAATTTGCTCCAATTTCTATAGGGGGGAAAAACACCTGAGGCATAGTAAAGGTAAGTCAATGTCCTCAAGTCCATATATATATTGTAAATAATGGAATTGACTTCCAACCCCAAGCGTGTCAGACTCCCAATCTCTTCCACCACTGCACCACCCCGTCTCTTTAATGAGGATCATTAACAGCCTTACTCTTAATAAGGTGCAGCCAAAGTGACAAGCCAGGCTTGTCTATTGAGACTCACACTTTCCACATTATTTCGATCGAATGTGAAAGAACGAAGCTCACGCTGGAGTCTTGCAGGTGGTGCTGCATTCTCTGCAGGCAAAATGTCTACTAAGACACCAGACAAATGTCTTCTCTGCTCTATCTTCTTTTCATGCACTTACTATTGTATTTCCAACAATAAGACTACCCCTTTAAGAGGCAAGCGCCCATGGTTTCATGTAGATTTCCCCCGGCAACTCTGAGGTCTTGCCCAAGGACCTCTTAGTGTCTGATTAAATATGAATGTGGAGGTGGGTGTGGAAGTGAACCCACTCACTTGTGATCCTTTCCCTGGAAACCCCTGTTGCTGAAACACAGCTGAAAAGGGCTGGAAACAGGGCCAGCCCATTACCTATTAATTCTTAATACTTGGGCAGATTATAATGAGACATGGAGGATGGAGAGGGATGGGTAGACAAGGTCCTGTCTGTTCTGAGATCCAATCTGAACGAAAGCCAAGAAGCTGAAATGATACCCAGACTCCCTAAGAGACCTGCACTAGACCATTTATACTACACCCAGACAGATCCGGGGGGGACTCTGTGGCCGTGTCTGATGGGCTCCCAGTGCTCACAGTCTGATCTGAAGCTACAGCCTTAAACAGGTGCTACTAGCAAACCCTTCTATAGGCATGCACCTCAACTTCTCTGTCTATCTCTATCTATCTGCTGCTCATGGGATTTCATACTCAGCCTGAGAATCAAGCCTCAAACCTCTTCGTCATCTACTAGAGGAGGATTCTAAGATTACATGCTCAGAGGGCCTGTAGATGAGACAACCCAGAAGCGAGTGTGGGAAATCAGTTTCACCTCTGGCGCCATCTTTAATGGATTGGTACCGGCTGTTCAGAAGGCTGCAACGAAGAGTCTGAAGTTATGCCCAAGTCCAGTGGGAAAGAGGCAGTAATTGATTAGCGATGTCTCCACAGACACAGGGAATGGGATGAGAGCAGCAAGTGTATCTCACATTTGCCACATCGGAGAGTTCTCTGTCTTTCTAACACTGAGGAGAGTTTCCTCTCTCTGCAATTAGATCAACGGTCTGTGGCAAAGCTACACAGCAGGCGGTCTCTGCTTCATGAAGGAAGAGACTGGGGGCAGGACTTAGAGGAATTAACCTTGAGATTCAGCCTCATGAAGATGCACATGGCTCATGGCCACACTTCGATGCCGTGACCAGTCTCACCGACATTGTTTCTTTCATCATCGGTCCTGAGACACGGACCCTGAGTCCATTCTGAACTCCCAGCTCCCGGAGTTGGCTCCTGTCTTGATGTCTTCATGTACGCATGCCCAGTATAGTTCCCTAATGACATTCCATGCCCTGATCAGAATCTGACTTCTCTGAGGACCTTGAAAATGCTCTCTAACGTCTCTTTGTTCTTCAATCATGGCACAGTGGAAAATACCCCTTCATATTTTTTATTTGATCCCTTCCCTCTGCAAAGGAGAAGTTGGAGGTGTAGAAAAGGCAAGGAATTGTCAAAAGATGACCTAGAGATATGGTCATAGGAGGGCTGTGATGCTGACCTCCTGACCGTTGGTCCCAGTCTCCCCGTGTGATGTGTGTGATTACTCTACTTGTAGAACCAGCACCAGAGAGCAGTGCCATTACTGTAAGGTGACACTGGATCCTTAAAACACACTATACATATTCTCACCCTCATAACTGCAGTGGGAGGCCCTCGGTGAAGGCCAAAGCTATGTATCTGGTAGATGTGGGGACCACTGAGGAAAACAGTCATGCTTTCAACTTCATACAGTCCATGAGCTCACAAGATGGTCCAAGCCAGAACTTTGCACTAAGAACTAGGATATATAAGCTATCCGGAATAAAGACCACCTCTGAATCCAATAGCCAGCCCACCTTAAGGTATATGAATAACATTGAGGAGAGATGCTCAAAGTTTACAAACTCCGTGTGTTTTATTCATGTGATGCCCTCCTTCCCAGATGACATGGAAGAGCATCTGAATTCTTTTCAAAATCACTTGTTAGTCACCCAGTTGTTCCGTGTGGGGGAAGGCATCAGGTCTGGCTTCTTGACCACTACTGTCCCCACCCCCACTCCCAAGGGGTTACAACAGAGCTAGTTTGGCGTCTGCGAGGGCAGTGTGGACAGGAGAACATGCGGATGGTTCTTGGGAAGATGTGTGGTTAGATAGCCCGGCGCAGGAGGAGGCCCGAGGCTGGATATGATGGCTTCAGAGAGTCACGGGAAGCTGGTGGCATCCTACTGACACGGCACAATGAAGAGGTACAACTTTCAAAGGCCAGAGTGTGATGGGAGGGAGAACGGATTCAGAATCCGGCCCGCCCAGGTTGCAACCCCCCCCTTTAACACAGGCTCTGACAGGTCACTTAACTCCCCCAGCACTCAGCTTGCATACCTGTAAAGGGCAGATTACAATAGCCCCTCCCTTCGAGAGTGACTGAGACAATTAACTAAGTTAGCCTACGAAGCCTTTGGAAGGGTTCCTGCATCCCCTAGCAGGCTGTGTGTGGATATTCAACAAGATTCAATACTAAAGAAGAGTGAGGAAGCAGTCGGCAGGGTAGCAATGACATTTACCCACTGGCTCCCCAGCATCCAGTCTCCACTCTCTGGGTAATAGTTCTGTTTCTTCTTTAGAGACGTGCCCTCCGCCATCCTCGGTTTTCAAAATTGGGGAAGAGCAGGGGGAGGAGCACGTAACCCAAAGTCTCTTCTTTCCAGGTTATCGTTAGGGCTGGAGACATGTCCTAAGTGTCTCTGTTTCCTCCGTTCTCCAGACTAAATGGCAATGACCACCTTGGATTCCTGTCCGCTGGAGGTAAAGCCAGTAGGAGCTGCTGGCAGCCACTTGATGAGAGGGAGAAGGTCCACCTGGGAATGGAAACAAAACAGAAAACACATTCATGCAAGTTGAGCGGGGGAAAAAAATCTTGATGACATCATTTGACCCCCTGTATTGAGCCACATCTGAAGGCTGATTACTCATGGAGTTTTCAGTTATATGAGTCAATAAATTCCCTTTGGCTTAAGCCAGTTTGGGTTGGGTTTTCTGCAACTTACAGCTGAAAAAGTCTTCAGTTACAAATTCCTATGTGTTTAAGAGAAATATCTGATTTGGATGTTTGAGTACAACTTTGTAGAGCTATTGCTCAACCTAACACCTTAGAGTGAGTAATGATTCATCAAGCCTTTGAGTACTTTATTCAACCGACGGGACATTCTATTCCTTGTTATGGGTAAAGTGGGAAGGATAAAACCACCCGTACAGGTCGCTTTAGGAAGTCAGTGATAGAATGTTAGAAAATACCTAACACAGTGACCTCCACATTTTGGGGTCTCAGTCAATGTCCAGCGGGATGTCCCAGAAATGTGGGAGCTCATACGAGGATACGCTTGTAATTCAGAATTATTTGCATGAGAGTTTTAAGTGATAAGATAAAAGAATGTGCTGAAACTAGAAGGGAGAATTGGAAAGGGTAGCAGTTTTGGAAAAAAGCAAAGGAGATGGGATGCAAATTGTTTTCCATCTAGGAGCATAGCCAAATAATAACCAAGATTTCTGGATTCACCCAGAAGCTTTATATTCTAAAGTAGTTGTCCTCATATTTTCCTAGGAATAAAAACTAGATGGTGTACTTGTTCATAATACAGGTTTCTCAGACTCGGTCAATTGTACCATCTACACCTCAAGAATCTGTATTTTGTAACCACCATCCAATGCCAGTTTCGAGAAAATTCTTATAATACTCAAAATACTCAAAATGCTGCATGAACATAATGCAGCTTTTCTTCCCACTACATTTCTGATGGAGTTGGTGTCATCATTCTGGGAAATGAAGTAAACAAAAGAGAGCTGAGAAACTTGGTTAGTGCCAGAAAACGTGTTAGAGGCAAACTTCTGTGTCATTTCAGGGCTGGACGCTCACAAGCTCCAACTCTCAGTCATGTCCCAGATTCTCCAGAAGGGAGAGTGGAAAATGTATGTCCAAAGATGTCCATTGCTGTGGTATCTAGATTAGAAAAACTGGAAACACCCTTGAGCTGGATCTGTGAGGCCCTACCCAGATGGCCCTTTGGGGACCTATGAGATGGCCCTCCCCTTTTTGGGAGTTTCCTTGTCTGAAGAAAGCTGCCTGTCCAAGGACCACCTGGCCCACAGCCCCTAGAGGATCCATATGCTGATATAGATTCCCTTTCTTCATGCCCCAACTTGAGACAATTCAGCAAGACTACCCCAGCCTCAAAGCTCTCCCTAGAGTCGGCTCAGCCCTTTATTGCGAAGGCATGAGCGCTCACTCTTCCTCTGCCCAACCCTACTCTCTATCCTTGTTTCCTATGGGTGTTGCCCCCAGAGAACCCTCTGTAATCAACCTTTCGTCTACTAATCCCCCTTGCAGAGCTCGTTTCCCGTGGAACGCAACGTGGGACAGTCCTCTGTGCTTAGGAATGGGGAACTAATTAATATTGTATTGTCCAATCCTTTGATGGAAGACTTTCTTGCCATTAAAAGTGTTACTTATGACAGGGAAGAAAATTAAAATGAAATATAAATGATAAAACATGATTGATGAAAGCACAATACAAAATTCCATGTAGGACATAATTATGATCACGCAAAATTTATCCACATGCATAGGGCTGGAAGGAATGCACAGAAACTCAATGGTTGCTTGGGAGGGAGAGAGAAGATTAGTTATTTGTGATTTGTTTCACAGTGCTTAAAATCATTATTATGCCATTTTCCACAGCAGACAGAAAAGTATACTGAGTGATGAATCAGATAGTAACTTGATAAAGAGAAATCTAAAAAAAAAAAAAAAAAAATGACAATAGCACGTATCCTATCTTGTAGAAAACACTCCTTGGGAAGAAGACTTGGATCAAATTCTTGCTGTCATGTTCCTCTCTCCCACTGCTGCTATCCTGTCCCCAGGTTGGAAGATCAGAGGCAGGAGCTGGCCCAGGAAGCCAAAGCAAGAAACCGCACCCCACAGTTGCCACGTGAGCCTTTCAGAAATCTACAACATTGCTCTTCCTCGCCTTTAATTTTCAGCAACATTCACCCTTTCTAACTACTCACGACATCACTCCAACTTATCCATTGGAGCATCGGTATTTGCCTTCACTCCAAAAAGCAAAGAGAACCAAACTTCCACTAATTCTTGACCTCAGTTCCTTGCCAGAGGGACAAGTCTGAGTTTGTGGTGACAGCGAGGAGATGGCACAGGGCGGGATACCAAGGTGAATGTTAGTCGTAATCAACCAAACGTTGCTTGGTTGCCCCTGGGCAACACTGGTCTGCTTTCTTTCCTGAAGACCCTAGCCACCTGCCCTCTTCTTGGGTTCTCCCCTTTCTCAGTCTTCCTTACAACCCCCCCTTTTGCCCAGGGGGCCTGTGGAAAGACAAAAAGCTACCCCCATACATCCAGGCAACGCCCAGAAGACCTGAGTGAAATACACATGCTCCTTGCACCGAATCGGCATCCTTCAGTTTCCTAAAGAAAACCAGGGTCTGCCTCCAAGTTGAACACCATCACTTTTGTCATATACACAGTGTTTTCAACCTAATTAACATTCTTGGCATTAACCTTTATGAGGCTTCCAGAAATGCCCCGTCTCTATGAATTCAATTGCCTTGCAATCTCTGACCCCAGAGGACAGCCACATTCATTCCCTGGAGACATCTTCTCCACAGGGTGGGTGGTGGCAAACCCATGGAGCACCTTCCCCAGGAAGTCCCCTCAGAGTGGCCATCCCCTGGTGTTGCTGTCCCTGGCCTGCACACGCATCACCACAGAGAGTTGAGCTCATCCGAAGAAAAGCTCAAGAAAGGTGAAGGGAGGTGTGTTGGAGCACGGCAGTTTCTCCAAAAAACTAAACGAAGAATTACCCTGTGACCCAGCCATTCCACTCCTGGGCACAACAAGTTGAAAGCAGAGGCTCAGCTGGAGACAGGTACACCCACAGCACATGGCAGCACGGTTCACACTAGCCCAGCGATGGAAGCCACCCAAGTCTAATGGCAGATGAATGGATGAATAGTGTGGCCAAGCCGTCTGGTGGAATATCACTCAGCCACAGAAAGGAAGGCCATCCTGACAATAGGCTACACCACTAGCCTTGAAGCCCTCCTGCCCCATGAAATAAACAGATCACGGAAGGACAAATATCATATGCTTTTGCTTACATGAAGTAGCTCGAAGGGTCAAATCCACAGACACAGCATAGAAGGGTGGGGGACCGTGGTTTCGGAGAGGGAGGCCTGGGGGCCTGACTGTGGGTGCGGAGCGCCCGTTTTGAGAAAATGAAGACATTTTGAAGGCAGACAGTGGTATGAGCATGCTTCCTGACCCTGAACTTGACATTTAAAAAATGGTTAATGCGGTACATTTTATGTTATATATACTTTACCACTGCCTAAAAAAATACAAATAAATGAAAGTAAAAAAAAAAAAAAAATACAAGAAAGAAAGAAAAAAGGAAGGCAGGCTCCCCTTCCCTGCTTCTGCTCCTCAGTGAGCTGGTGACCAAAAATAGACCAGCAGCATTAGCATCGCGCCTGGCTCCTTGTTAATTGTCTTGTTTTAGATGCAGATGTTTTTTCACTTACAGACAGTGGTTTTGGGGAGTAGGAATACAAAATGTGCTGGTTTGGCATTTCTGAACCCAGTAAAACTTTGATTAGTTTGAATGGTATCGCTCGGCTGGAGATAAACATCAGATCCAGGAAAGCTGAGACCCTTTGTTTTTCCACAAGCCCCAACTTAACAAGATCCCTTTTAAGCAGGAGCGCCTGTGGAATCAAGCATTTTCTTTGTTCCCTGAGATTCTATTTTTTAATGCTTATGAGGGATGCGTGTGTGTGTATGTGTGCGCCTTCTCTTTCATTTTTTTTTCCCTTTTTTAAAATGTCTTTTTGCCTACATAAGGTGAAAAAGCAGAAATGATCAGTGAGCGAGTTCTTGCTCAAGTCTCGGGAGGGGTGAGGAGGGAGCCTGCCTTTGCAAGGTGTCTCACCTAAAATAAAGAGGCAGAAACGCATCCCAGGGCCTGAGTTCTCCCTGCCCACCGTCTCACCTCCGGCTTTCGCTCTTGACCACTCATAGGCTGCCCTTCAAAGAATCTACCCACCAGCTGGGACCCAAAGGAAAATAAAACTTGGAAAGGGCTGCGTCTCTAAGTGAAAGAGACTTGAGTTTGACTCTGACAGCTGTCATTCACCGGCTGTGTGACTTTATTAATCTGCTAAAGTCATTTCATTGTCTGTAAATCGGGAGTAGTAAGAGTATCCACTCCACGAGGAGGGAGTGAAGATTAATCCATATAATAACCACAAGGCCCCTAGCACAGGGCACAGCACACAACAAACGCTCAGGAAAAGTTTGGTCTGGGTGGTATAAAGCACATTTTACATTAGAAACTCTTGGTTCCAGAAAGGAAGGGCACGGTGTAAAGTAGATTTCTGAAGAAAGACTCCATGCTCCTTATACTTTGACAAATCCAGACGTGCCCCCTGATAACACAATTCACCCCGAGAGCTACTAAAGAGATGTACAATGGCATATTAGCAGGTATATCTTATTTTCAAAAAGATTATCTCATCCCTGATGTTTGGCAATAGTGATTTTCCATACACAGGCTAGAATTTTATAGACTCCCCTTAATAGCAACGTGCCAGGATCAGTCACGGGGACAATATATCGTCCCATGACTCCAAATTCAACTCTTCTTCAAAGGACCGGAGCAAAATGCCAGCCAAGTGTGGGATTTACTGATTTAGCTGTAGAGGAAAGAAATTCTGCAGATCAGATCAATACAACCAGTAAAAACAAACTGCAGAATCCCCATTTTCTGCCGGAGGTCTGTAAGCGAGGGCATTAGATGAGGCACCTGAATTATTCCTGAGCATTTCATCTTGAGTGGCTGGAAATGGTACTTTAAAACCATTACAGGGAGAGGCTATGATTTTAGGTCACCGTGATTAAATTAAATGTCCTGTACAAAAAGTTATAGTTAACAGGGTTGGTTTTTTGGTTTTTTGTGTTGTGGTTTTTTTGTTTTTGTTTTGTTTTGTTTTGTTTGTTTGTTTGATCCAAAAAATTAGAACCAGTAAGAAAATAGTTTTGATCAGTCAGGGGACCCCATCCAGCCCAGACGGGGTTAATTAATTCTTTCTTTTTTTTTTTTTAAGATTTTATTTATTTGTTTGACAGAGAGAGAGAGAGAGATCACAAGTAGGCAGAGAGGCAGGCAGAGGGAGGGGGGAAGCGGGCTCCTTGCTGAGCAGAGAGCCCAATGCGGGGCTCGATCCCAGGACCCGGAGATCATGACCTGAGCTGAAGGCAGAGGCTTTAACCCACTGAGCCACCAAGGCGCCCATAATTAATTCTTTCAATGTGTTTTAGGAACCATATCCCTCGCTAGAAGATGTAAACCTACATAAACTCGAAATACCACTTTTCAGGCAACTGGCAGCCCCCCGCCCCAGGACTACCTTCACGACCTCTTCATCACCATCAGCATCGCCATCAGCGACAGTGAGGGGGGCACTACTGCTCTCAGTCCTGGAGCCTTGTACCCGCCTGGGGAAGCTGCCAGGGTTTGCTGATCGGCCGTGTGCAGTCGTGAAAGAGAACAGTAGTATCACAAAGGCATCACGATGGTACTCACGCGTACTACTGTTGACTGTGTAAATTCGTGCTGATTCTGAAGGACCGTTTAGCCTTGTCCGTTATCACATAAAACCCGTTTGCTTTGCTTCCACCCAAGAGCGCTTCCGCTGAGTAACTCTCGGAGAAAAATATTCACAGATGTGTCCAAAAATGAGAAGACTCTGGGAGGTTCAGTGAAGCGTTGCGTGTGCAAGGGAAAACACGCCTATAAGGTGAACGCCCTTCATTCAGGGAATGGTCCAATAAGCTTTACTCGTCTGTGATGTTAAGAATTTTGCAACCATTGAGGCAAATAAAATAAAAGTATGCAGACAGACGTAGAAAGCTACCCCTAATCAGCTGCACGGGTTTAAGAACTGTGGTCCGAGCTTTCGGGTTTGCCGCTTGACACAGTGTGAACGCTCCCACGAAGGCTGACCGGGGCCTGAGGCTTCCAACCGTGGGCAAGCGATCGATCCCGCAGTCGACCCTCGCGAGCAGGTCCGCTCCACCGACGTGTATTGTTAAGTGAACCAAGAAAGGAACAGAGCAATATGTACACTGAATTGTATAACTAAATTGCACACGTATATGCGTTCTCTGTACACGGATGCATAAAAATTAGTGGGGAGGGAAGGGCGCCTCCTAGTGGAGAAGATAAGTAGTGGCTTCTGCTTTGTGTCCTTTGGAACACCGGAAGCTGAAATGTCTTACCTCTGTGATTAGGTTTAAAAGGTGACTGACAGGGGCGCCTGGGTGGCTCAGTTGTTAAGCGTCTACCTTCGGCTCAGGTCATGATCCCAGAGTCCTGGGATCAAGCCTGGTGTTGGGCTCCCTGCTCAGCGGGAAGCCTGCTTCTCCCTCTCCTACTCCTCCTGCTTTGTGTTCTCTCTCTCTCTCTCTCTGTCAAATAAATAAAATATTTAAAAAATAAAAATAAAATAAAAGATGACTAACAATTACATATGCCATGTCCTGAAAGGGTAGGTGAGATTTTGATAAATTGGCCTGGGCCTGGCTTGAGCTCAGATGGGTAGGTGGGTAGATAGACAGGCAGACAGACAGATAATTCTGAGGACCAAAGGGAAGGAGAAAGAGAAGTATGGGAGCCCCTGGGTGCTTCTCAGGGTGGTCCAGGTGAGGCTGGAGCCTGGTTAAAGTATAAGAGAGAGAAGGGAAGACTGGAGGTGGGAAAGGGAGCACGTTTGGTAGGCACAAGGGCAAAAATGAAGCCGGGAGCCCCTCCGTGGATCAGCCCGGCCAGGGAGGAGAGGGGAAGGGCGGGCAGGAGCGGCTGCAGATCATGACCCCAGGTTGGCAGGTGAGCATGGTGGGTTCTGTGTGGCTGTGCTGGGGAAGACAGGAGGCAGGTGGGGGGCAGCTCTGGTCCTGTGCCCTCCCCCTGGGTGGTGAGTGGAGCCCATCACACTGCCCTGTTCCACTTGCAGACCGGGAACCGAGGTCATCTGCTGGTGAGGGGCAAGGAGCCAGGAGACAAGGTTTGGGGAAAGTGGGAAAAGGTCTGCCACCAACTGTCCTTGGGAAGAATGGGGGTCTGGTGAAAGGTCGGTATTGTTAAGGTCTAGTCTGAGTTAGGGGCTCTGAATTACTATGGAAACCAGTCGTCCTGGTTACATAACCTGATGGAACCTTCTCCAATTCTGAGACACTGGAGCAGACACGAAGGAAGGAAATGAGCGAGTTCATTTGGCAGAGAAATCTGGCTTCACAGCTCCCTCTGCCACTCCCGGTGAGGCTGGGGGCCCCTTTTGCCGTGCTGAGGCCTCAGTTTCCACATCTGCAAAAGGGGGATAACAGCACGTATCCCGAGGCATTCTGGGCTGCAAGCGAACCCAAAGAGACAGCAGAGGAGAGAGAACTTGAAGTGGCGTAAAAGGGCTGGGTGTGTCTTAAAGTGCCAGGGCCCAGGTCGCCGCTCGGTCTCTGAAGTCCTAATAAATCTCAGCGGAAGATAAAGGGTCGGTCGGTAATGGAAGGCAGCTAAGTGAACGTGACCCAGCCTGTGCTCAGGGCAGGAGAAATTCCCGATAAGTGGTATTCCGAGAAGAGGTTGACCTCACTCGAAAGCACCGGGGAAGGTGCCTCCCCTGAAATGCGGGGGAGGAGCACTGGTCCTCGGGAGCACTGTGCCCCGATGGAAGCCGAAATCAGTGGGGCCTAATCCAGGTCCTACAGCGGGTTTGAGAAAGAAGTCCGAGTGTCTGTGCCCACAGTGGGGAAAGGGACTCTCAGAAATCTCCTCCAGCTTCCAGGGAGCTGAGGTGGGCTCTTCCCTTCTGCCCAAGTTCCCTCTGTATTGGAAAATATAGCTGTGCCGGAAGAGTATCTGGTCCTCGTGTGTGACACACAGCACAATGACAGCACAGCCATTGCACTGTGCACCCCACAAAATGCCTAGACTCTTCCTTCCCGATCTCTGCTGGGTGAATGTTCAGGTGAGACCCAAATAAGAAAGTGTGATTCATAACTGGTTGATGGTTACCCCTCCTCCCCCCCACACACACACTGGCTTTCTTTCTGCTCTTCGATCTTTTATGTCTTGGGACCATTAGATTTACTAGAATGTGGGCCTGGAATGTTCTTTCTCCATATTTCCTCAGACTAGCTCCTCCCCACCCTTCGGGTCTTCGCTGAGCTATCTGACATCTGCAGGGTACAAATGGGACTAAACGATGACAGGTCCTGAGCATCGGACTAAGGATTCAGGACACCCTCCTGAGGACAGTAGGGAAGATTCAATGGCTTTTAGACAGAGGAGAGACTGGTTTGAAGCAGACTTCTAGATAGATCACTTGAGTGGATGAACTTCTCCTTAGGAGGAACAGAAAGCAAGGAGCCCAATCACGAGGCCGCAGTGACAGTCACAATGAGATATGAAGATCAAGAGAAGTGGGGGGAGGCATTGAAACAAGACCGGCGAGTCAATACACGAATAAGGCCCATGAACACATGTGTGCCGACCTTCGCTCACACACACCTCGGACAGGGAACATCCTCACACCAAAGGGAGAAGAGACATCCAACAAACTTGTACGTAAATATCTCTGATGAGACCCGCACCTTGCAGTTTTTGTTTGAGTTTTGGGATTTTAGGGACACTCAGCCTTGGGGCAGGGGGGAGGGTAGAGCAGTACAGAAAGAAACATTGTCCTTCTGTCCCTTTAATCTATACATGAAGAAGTCAGGTTTGCATCTGAAAATCAGCTCCTTATTGATCTTCAGCTTGTTAATATTCATGAAGCTCTATCAAGAGGTAGGAGATTTTAACACAGTGGCCCCCGCACTCCAAATCAATTCTCATTGATTTCAATCGGCTTCTTCCCCCCAAGCATTGACGTTGCCCCTCCCGCCAAAACTGTTCCCAAGGTCATTTGGAGCACGCGAGTGGTCTGAGAAACTGGTGGGCCCCGCCTGCCACTGTCTGCACTTGGGGAGCCCTCGGAATGGAGAGACAGGGTGGGGGGCAGCTTCTGCTCTTCTCTGGGGCTCCGCAGGTCTGGCTGCCTCCTAAGTCCCTTTACCCCCAAAGCTGTACTCCCCTCAAGTCGCAGCCCCTGGGAGGCAAGGGGAGCCCAGGCCACTTGCAAACACCTGTCGACGTCAGGACAAGACTGACTTTTCCAAAGGCTGAGAATGCTACTTGTCCTTAAAAGTCTCTAATGAGTTCAGACGACAACATATTTTGTCCTCAAATACAATTAAGTTGAGTTCAGAGCAGGATCCCACAACTGAACCCATGACAGGCTCAGAATTTTGTCCTCTTCTCCATCTGCCCAAGGACCAGTTTCCCCACACTGCCTGGAAACCCAGTTCGGGGGACTTTATTTTATTTGTATTACGTTTTCCCCTTCTTCTTATTTATATATATTTGTTATTATATTTCTGTTTCATTTTATTCATGGAAGTATTTGCTCCATGCATCAGAAACACGTCCATGTGGTAAGTTGTAGAGCAGTATTAATTCCTAATGATACTGCAAGGAAGAAGAGTTACCATTGAACTTGGAAGAGCTTGTGGACACCAGCCACATGACAAGAAACTGGACAGCCTCTGGCCAACAACCAGCAAGAAACTGAATTCTCCCTACAACTATGTAAAGAGATCCTTCCCTAGGTGAGCCTCAGAGGAGACTCCCACTCTGACCAACACTTTGTAGAGGACCCTGCAATGCCTCACCAACATTCTGGGCCCATAGACTAATGGATAATAAATGTATATCATTCCAAGCCACTGAGTATTTGCTACTTGGCAGTACGAAACCCATACAATGCTTGTGTACTTGACATTGTCGGAGGGACATCACAGCTTCGCAGTGGAGCTCTCCAATACAGACCCACCTAGAATCGGCTATGACTTAAGCTCCATTTATGAAGAGAGCTTCGCAGGTGCTTGGCACTGACCTCACATTCTCTAGTCCTCTGCCAACCCTATGAGGAGATGCAATTATTAATCCTCATTTCGTAGATGAGGACACGGAGCTACAAAGATGTCACCTAGCTATCCTAACACGAGCAGGCTTAGCTGCAGTGGAGCATTGCTTCAAACCGGGTCTATGTGTCCCCAAGGATGCTCTTAAACACTGAGCTCTTTCAGATAGACGAGACGACCCTGTGGAGTGTGTGATCCTAAAAAGAGATGAGGTGGGCCTTTGCCTATGTAAATGGCTATGCCGGCCTTGGTGATCTAGGTGTCACCGACAGGGACACTGAGGCTCAGGGATTTTAAGCATGTTGTCATGGCTCATCTACACTGGGTGGGACCAGGGTTTAAATGTAGGTCAGTTAACGTCAAAGCCTACACTCTCTCTTGCACTGCCTCTTCGCTCTGCATAACGGTATAGCCTGAGCCTCCCCTTTATTTTTATTTATCATCCTGACTCGGCAAACTCCTTTGAATTGTTCTTCCATTTGTTTCTCCAACATTTATGGATTATCCAACATTATGGATTATGCTGCTTTAAGCCAAGTGTGCGGTAAGTCCTGCAAATACGAAGATGGATAAGAGAACACCTTGGTCCATGCACACTGCAGATAATTCTAGCAGCCAAGGGCGTGTAAGTATCATTTGCCTGCAGCTCGAACACGTCACCACCTTTCTGCAGCCGCTCCTCCTTCTACCCCCACAATTAATCATGCCCCGGTCACTTTGCCCTCGGCAATTTTACACATTTTGATCACAGCACTTAACAGACTCCATTTTGATGATCTGTTTTTGAATTTGTTTCCTCCGCCAGCTCAGGAATAACTTTGTGAATCCAGGCCCCAACTCAGCATGGAACAGGAATTCCAGGAGTACTGGATAAACCGAATCCGGTTCATTCATTCCACAAATATTTACTAATGGTGGCCCTGGGTGCCCGGAGCTGAGTTTGGGGATTAAACAGTCAACAAAACAGGCAGAAAGTCTCTGCCCTCGAGGAGCTTATACTGTATTGATTCCATTTGGAGTGTCTGGTTCTCTTGGATCCCATTGGCAAGGTTTTAATTCACTTCTTCGTACCATCTTGCAGTCTGATGCCAGGCTCTGGCTACGTGCCTTGGGATTTATCTCGGGAAGCCAGTTTACGCTAACATCTCTCCAAGCCTTGGGAAATCCTCGAGAAGTCTGTGAATGGAGGAGACCACGTTGTTAACAGACACAGCAGCACAAATCTGTCCAAATGAAGTTGTCTTCTCAGAAGTAGCCCCTGCGGGAAGCTACGTTCCTCCACAGGGCTGCCAATGTTTCCACTATTTTTGGACTCCAATTTTGGAGCCGTATGTGGAATTTATGGCCCATTTGTGAACAGACTCAATGGGGAGAAATGCCCTTTCTCAGGGCTTCATTTGCCACTAGATAATGCCCAGCAGTGTTTCATAGGCAAGGCAGGTGAACGTGCTTACCAATTCCGCTGTGCATCAGCAACAAGAAAAGGAAGAGCCGCAAATGCGCGTAAGTATCTTTATTAGGCAGCCACCCCATCTCTTAGCAGATGCTGCCCACACCACACCACGACCTACATCTGCAAGCATACCTTCTCTTTTCTGATTACCATTTATTTATCCATCCCCCACTGATTGCCATTGAGGTATCGATCTGTATCGCTATATTGATACGACGTCATTGATGTATGTCATAGTGACTATTGGTGTTTGCATTCCCCGGTGCATAAGCAGCACCTCTAGACGTGTCTGTGCACACTGTGTGTAAGATTCCTGAAGGCAAATACCTAGCAATCAAAGGACTAGGTCATAAAGTGCGAACCTCTTCCATTTTATTTCTTATTGCTAAGTTGGTCTCCAAATGAATCACACCAATTTACATTCACTCTGGCAGTGTACGGGCGCATCTTTCTCCACGAACTCAGCAAAAACTGGCATCGTACCACGGGTGGGCGGGAAAGGTGTCCCATTTCAATTCGCATATCGGTGGCTTATCAACATGGGCGAGCATTTTTGTCTATGTCAGTACTGGCCGTCTGATTTTCACAGTCTGTGCTTCCCCTGTTGGTATCCTTTGTCCATTTTTGCCAGCGGACTATTTGTCTTTATAGTATTGATTTATAGGAGTGGGTCATCTGTTCCAGATAGTAATCTTTGTCAGTTATTTATACAAATGTCTGTTGTCATATGAAGGACTTTATTTCATTTAGTCAAATTTATCAATCTCATCCTTTATGTCGTGTGGCCTTTGTTCACCATTTAAAAAAAACAACAACAAAAAACAAACTTCTCTATCCCATGATCACAAAGATAGTCTTGTAAATTTTCTTTGAAAAGTTGTATTATTTCGGTATTTATTCCTTCAAGATCTGATGTTTGTATATCGTCTAACGTAGGGATGAAACGTTCTTTTTTCTCTTCTTTCTGTGAAGATAGCCATTTCCCCCACCACGCTGATTGAATAAAACATTCCCTCTCGCCATCACTGTCTCTCACCAAGTTTCTGTGCAGGAACGGCCGGCTCGGCCTTGTCTTTGCTGCTCCTCCAAGGCTCTCATCTATCCCTACATCACATGTACCCTGCTCCGGTTACCATGTCTTTAAAATAAATTTACTCTAGGAAAGAGCAAGGCCCCCCTCCTCCTTCTCCTTCACGAGCATCGTAGCTATCTCTGGCCCTTTATTTATTCAGAATTATCTTAGGAGTAAATTCTGTCAAGATCCACAAAGCAAAACAAACAAATGAAAATCTGTTTGGATTCAGATTACATTTTCTTTGCATTAAAGTGAGTCCACGTTCCAAAGGATAAAATGTGCCTTAAGGAAAAAGAGCAGAAGAGGCCCTCCAGCCCGTTGGAGATTCAGGGCACTGGAGTCGGGGGTTTCCTCCATCTCCCCGGGCTTCCTGTGCAAGTAGCACCCCCTTGGAGGCCTGCAAGGAAGGAGGGGCTTATCAAAGGCGGCATTCAGATATTCCTAGACTCACAGCCGAGCGACCATCAGAGAACTTCTGGGTCTCGTTGTTCTTTCTTAAGGAGCTGGCCTTCCACTGACACTGTGGCCAGACCCGTCCTCCAGAAACACGGACACGGCTGGCACCTCCCTAGAGACGGTGGCCACGACTTCTCAGCTGTGCTGACCCAGGAGCCCCTCCCCGTAAGGACCTTTTAGATGTATATTTTAATTAATTAAAATTCAAAAAAATTAGAAGTTCAGCTCCTTGGTCACATCAGCCACATTTCAAGGGCTCAGTTGCCTCATGGCCACCCCCATCCTGACCATCATAGAAGGTTCTAGTAGATCGTGCTGTCACAGGGGCTCACAGCATCTCCCGTCCCCCGTGGGGGAAGAGCCAAACACTCCAGGTGATGCTCAGGGCCCCTGACATCCCCGCCCTCCTCTGTCTGTCTCCCCACCCGCCTGCCCTGATAGGTTTCAAGCAGCCTCCTTGGAGCATCTGGGATTTCCCTCTTTATCGAGCTTTTCTCTCTATCAATCCATGGTCTCCCCTCCAGACTCCCCTCGCACAGGACTTCACCGTTAACATCTCCCCAATCTACTTCTCGAAGCTTCCCCTACCCACTGGCTGCACTTCTCTGACTCTCAGGCACAATGTCATGAAACTTCATTCTCACGGGACAGCAGCCCTGCCCCAGTTGTCCACCTCCAGAGCCCGGCGTCCTCAGCATCCGGCATCTAGAGATTGTCAGCATGGTCGAGGAGCCCGGGAAAATACAAAGCACCCCCCCCACACACACACACCAAGTTAATCTAGAGGCTTCCAACACCACTCTGCCCTGTCACTTAGCCCCCCGCCTGCCTCCTTTTTTCTATTCTCGCCCCCACACTTAATTACATTCTCCTGAGTGGTGCGGAATGGTCTGTTGGCTCCCCGTGTAGTTGAAAGTGTTTGTGTAAACAGCAGCGAGATCCTGTTCATTATAAAGGCTTCCTCACATTCATTGCAGCCAGTTCCGGTCTCCCCTGATTGTAGAGGAGATAGGACCAGCCACTTGGAGACAGGAAGGAGTTTATTGAAAGGGAAAAGAGCAGCCTGGAGGAGATAGAGCAATGTATACATATGCTTCGCGGAGTACAGGGCTCTGTCCCTCCGGAGAGACGCAGAAGGATAAGGAGAGGTAGAGAGAGAGAGAGAGAGAGAGGGACAGGAAGAAGAGCAGAGCAAACTCTAAAGAGAAAGCAGAGGTAGAGCGAGGTCAGGGTTGAGAGAGGGAAGCTATCAGTGAGAGACACACACACACTCATAGATGGAGGGACACAGACAGAGGCGGATCAAGAAGCATCACCCCAGAGACACAGAGCCCAGGGTGGAAAGGTTCAAGCTGTCGGGTCCCTGGCCCCACACAGCACGATAGCTCTGGGGTCCCGCAAATACAATAGGAATTACGAGCTGGGTGTTGGCACACAGGAGGTTGGAAGAAGCACCCGAAGAACAAATGGAAACCAAGCTCAGCTTCAGCCACCAGAGTCTTAAAAACCAGCCTCATCGACCCTGAATGTCATTCAATGTCATCTCTAAAAAGATCCAGAGAGAAAAGTCTGGAAATGCAGAGTGTGCACTTGCCCCATCCGCGGAGGCTCTTTGGAGTCCCCCCATCCAGAATTCTGGGCGAGAATTTGTGTCTTTGCCGTGGACAGCACCAAGCTGAGGAACAGGCAAAATATTAACAAAGCTTCCTTTCCTTAGACTAGGGACACCTGGGATTTTCAGAGCTTGGAATATGCCAGCTATCACGATGCCTGGCCACTGGAGAAGGCTAGCTTCTTAATGCCCGCGAGAGGCTCTTTTTGAGCCCTGTAACAGATCTTGCCTTATCTCTTTCCGGATGCGTCAGAAGTTTACTCTCGGGCTCCATCAGCTTGGTCACCAGCCTGGGCGATGTGCTTTCTCGTTCACTCAGTTCATTCATTCACACACTTATTCATTCATTTCTCTGGCACTCATGGTTCAGCAGCATTCCCGGGGCTGCAGCAGGGAATGGAACAAATGTCCCTTGCACCTAGAGAGTTCAGGGCACAGCACGAACAAACAGACTCTAAGCAAAGAATCATAGTAATTTTTCTAGTGACAGTAGCGTCACACTAGAAATAAGGTTGCATGCAACAAATTAAAAGAGCATGGTGCCCCCCAGAAGAATTGAAAGCAGAGAATCTGTCTTCGTCGCTCTGGCTACCATAACACAATACCAGAGACTGGGCGGCTTCCTCTACAAACATATATTTCTCCCAGTTCTAGAAGCAGGAATTCTGAGATCAGGATGCCAACATGGCCCAGTTTGGTGAGGTCTCTTTTCCTGGCCTACAGATGGATGCTCTCTCTCTCTGTGTCCTCATGTGGCTGTCTCTTCTTTTTTTTTTAATAAAGGCACTAATCGGGACGCCTGGGTGGCTCAGTTAGTTAAGCAGCTGCCTTCAGCTCAGGTCATGATCCCAGTGTCCTGGGATCGAGTCCCACATCCGGCTCCTTGCTCGGCAGGGCGTCTGCTTCACCCTCTGCCTCTGCCTGCCTCTCTGCCTGCTTATGTTCTCTCCTTCTGACAAATAAATAAAATATTTAAAAAAATAAAATAAAATAAAGGCACTAATCCCACCATGGGAACCCCACCCTCATGAGCTTATCTGAATTGAATTACCTCCCAGAGGCACCATTTCTTAGTATTATCACACTGGGGATTAGGGCTTCCCAATGAATTGTAGGGGGGACACAAGTATCCAGTCGCTAACAGACACAGAAGGATACTGACATATGAGCGATCGTGGTAACGTGAATCAAGATAACTAAAAGGTAGGAACAACCCAAGTGCTCATCAGTGGATGAATGATAAATTATGGTGTATGTACACAACAAAATATTACTCAGCCTTAAAAAGGAATGAAATACTGACTCACGTGACAACAAGGATGAACCAGAAAATATCAGGCTAGGTGAAAGAAGCCAGTCACAAAAGGCCACACAGTATATGACCCCACTTAAACAAAATATCCAGAATAGGCAAATCCGCAGAGACAGGACACAGATTGAGGGTTGCCAGGATTTGTAAGCACGTAATCGATATGATGTTTCCTTCGGGGGGGGAGGGGGGGTTGAGATGGAAACATTTTGCAACTAGAGAGAGGTGGTGGGTTGCACAACACTACGCATATACCAAGGGCCACTCAATTGTTCACTTGAAAAAGATTAATTTTGTGTTATGTAAACCTCGCTTCAATAGAAAGGGGAAAAAGCGTGGTCCTAAATGGTAGACTAGTATGGGGTGACCTAATTAAACCAGGAGTCCAGGATAGGCACCCCTGGGGCTTGTGTAAGTAACATGAAGGATGAGTAGAAGTCAGCAAGGGAACGAGGAGACGGCAGCGGGCTCTGGCCAGAGCCCACGACATCCACGGAAGCCCTACGGTGACACGTTTGGGAATGAGAAGGAAGTTGGGGCAGAGAGCCAGGGAAACTGGAGCTTGGGGCAAGCCGGGATGGGTAGGCCTTCAGAGGCATTCTGATGCTTTGGGGGGTTTGCTCCTGATTTTTTAGCATTGAGGGGCACGAAGAAGAGAAGTGACCATAACCTGGTATATACGTCGAGACTTCCATCCAGCCCCCTCGAGAAGACTGGCTTGAAGAGGCACAAAAATGGTACCAGGACATTGATTGGAAACTGACTCCTCTGCCTCCCGTTCCTGCCCCATCTTTTTTTCTTTCTTTTCTTGTTTTTACGTATGAACAGAATCTGGGCTGAGTGTTGAATGCTCATATCACAAACTTTTGACCCCCCAACTTCCACAGACATGGCTCCATGTTTTCTGAATGTTCCTGGTGCCTGAGGCATTTCTTTCTTCCTGTTGGCAACTCCCTCCCCTTTCTCTGTTTGCCACATTCTTTCCTTTTCCTTAAGATTAAAACAAAGTTACCAAGCGCTCTGCATGCAAAGCTCCCCAACACTGCACTGCAGCCCTCCCGAGGAATGGATAATTTTCTAGTTCTGGAATGTTCCTTCCATTGTATCTGGGCAGGCTGCTTCCTTCTTTGTGTCTGGGGTTCTTCTCAGAAATGAACCAGAGCTGCTCTGTGTCCACGCCTGTCTCCTATTTCTCCCCGGCATCCTGCATCTGACCCTTCCCTCTCGGACCGGGCACTCTCGAGGATTTGCGCCCTGTCCCCTTCCTGACCCCTGCAGTGTTACCACTTGAGTTTGGAGCTGAATTCTGTCCTCACATCCCATTCTCTTATGCGCCTTAGTTTCCTTTTTTTAAGACTGCCTGATTTTTGCTTACGTCTCTTTTCACTTAAATCTTCTTATTTAGTGCTTCTCATCTCTGGTTTCACAGAGCCCCTAATTTCTCAAATAGTAGTGAAGGTGCAAGAAGACATTCTTGACAACGGTCTTTTGTTCCTTGTGTCCTTTGCAGATCGCATGCATTTTCTCAATGTTGGGTTTTTGGTTTTTTTTCAAGTTGAAATTCGTCCTAGAGCTGATGTTGTTGTTGCTTTGGTTATTCATCTTTAAGTGATGTGATGTGTAAGCTGGGCTGGTGTTTTTCCATAAACATTTTGAGTAAATTGTCTTCGCTTCCCCTTCTGGTTCCCTTTGGTTGTTCTTGGCTTCTCAGATCTCAAACTGGAGGGCTTCTTCAGTGTAAATTTATAACACTCTCATTGTTATTGAGCAGCCGGAGGGGAGTTGAGAGGAAGCCTGAGCTATGAGTAGTGTTCACAGGAATATTTATCTCGGCGGCAATTCTTTCCATGCATGGTGAAGCTGTTGTTGTTCCCGTCTTGGGGTCTTGTATTCACGTCTGATTTGGCACAGCTTCTACTCCAGTATAAACTTTGGCTATTCCCCGGGCTCCTTCCTGGTGCTACTGCTTGACACTTGGAGGAAATGCCTCTGTAACCCTGATGGAGTTTTCTTTGATGTGGCAGCTACACGAAACCTAGGTCTTCTCCTGGTCTTTGTCGTGGGGGTTCACAGAGCCCAAGCACCAACTATGGGAGTTTTCCTTCATCTTCAACGCATCCTCCACCTAATTGGGAAAACTTAGTGACTCCCCCCATCGTATCCTCCACATTCTTTCTTTAATGCACCTGTCCTCACTATGTTGACCCCCCTTCTCCAGTTGGCCACAATGCTATTCCTGGACACTCCGAGTGCTGCTGTCACAAAAAAATGCTGATCCTTGAGGTCCAGGTGAAGCCCAGATTATGAGGTCCCCATCTGCCACATGGCCTTGCCATGCCCCTGGGTCTTTCCTCCCCATACCCAGATAAGGGTAGAAGATTCCACCAGAGTGCCTGTATTTTGATTCTGATGACAATGCTCATGCTTAGGAAAGAGCTATGAAGTTGTACCCTTGGTATCTTCCTCAGACTGATGACTTCTGCACCACATCTCCATCATTTTATGAGCTCATTCCCTAAGTTTCAGTGCTCCCCTGTCCATTCTTTCCCTTTGTCATCTTTCCAATGGGGATTCAGCTAGGGGTGATGCAGAAGTTTCTAAAAAGTCTAATAGGAGATAGATGGCTGTGCTGTCCAATTCAGAGATCTGGCTCTCGGATTTCCTGTCTATATCTCTCCGCACACCTTGCACAGTCCGTGTCCTAAGGTAAGAGTATTTGCAGGTGAGCTCCTGTGCAAGGTGGATGGCCCGAGTCAATGATATTCCAACGTGTGCAGACGAGCACATTTAAGTCTTCTCCCCAACATCCAGACTTACTGACAAAACACAAGATTCACCAAACTTGGGGGGGGATTCCACTTGGACCCTACTTAGGCAGTTAAATTTCCCTCTTTTCCTTTTTCCCCCCGAAACCAAGATAATATATGAATCAAGTATTTAAGGATTTTAACGTAAACAGAGAAACACCAAGGCTGCCTTTAAAAAGCTGAAAGACTATTAAAAGACTATATAAAAAGGGTTAGAATAGAGATCCAAGTAAAAACTAAAGTAACGCATTGTTAGAGATCTTTATTCTCTCCCTGCGTTGGTTATGGTTTTTTTTGTTGTTGTTTTTGATGTTTGTTTGTGTGTGTGTGCGTGTGCGTGTGCGTGTGTGTGTGTGTGTAAGCAGGCAGAGATGTCAGAGGCAGAGCATTAAACCAATCTTCACTGTTTGGGGGATTTATGTTTTTTCTATAATAAGCAAGCACATACAACTGCAATAACCATAACACAGGGACCAAAAATCAGAATAAAGGACCCGACTGCCCACCTAACAGGATTAGCATATTGCTGATCAAATAAAGAAGAAACATATTTTCGTCTACTCCAAAGGTAACTTTCAAACCAGTCCGACGTTATCCCATCCTTCTTCCTGCAGTGTTGTGGCAACACAGATAAGAAATTTGGGATCCAGTGGAATAGTCCACTGTGAACCTTGGGTCAATGTGACCAGGAACCTGAATAAATGGCCAAGGTGACTTAATGACAGAGAAGTGATCAAGGAACTGGAGTGATTTCCACAGGAAGCAGAAGAACCATATTGGACCCTCCCATGTGTTATTTACCAAAGGACATGCCCTTGGCTTTCAGAACCGCTTTCCATCTTTGGGCTCTCAACCCCGGAGAGACAGTGAATGTAACAGGGTAGGTATATAATCTAAGAAAGAGAAGTACACTGTGGAATAAAGACAGTGAGAGATACCTGATGGATTTGTTTTCTCTTGTGATTGATAAAATACGCAGGGATTAGGGTAACTGGTGGAAGTCTTGGACTTCAATTTTCTCTTCTATTAGGGAATAGCCAAGAAGCATGTTCTGACAGCTGCTCCTGACATTTTGGTTTTAAAAACAAACAAACAGGGGCACCTGGGTGGCTCAGTGGGATAAAGCCTCTGCCTTCGGCTCAGGTCATGATCTCAGGGTCCTGGGATCAAGCCCTGCATCGGGCTCTCTGCTCAGAGGGGAGCCTCCTTCCCCCTCTCTCTCTGCCTGCCTCTCTGCCTACTTGTGATCTCTCTCTGTCAAATAAATAAATAAAATCTTTAAAAATAAATAAAACCTTTAAAAATAAACAAATAAAATAAAACAAACAAACAAACAACAATCAACTCCACCACCTCTTAGACCAAAATGGGTGATCGTCAGGTGGTAGGATTAATTTCAGCAGAAATAGGACAGTTTCTCCTTCCTGGAGTGAGCGTCTGCTACAGTGCCATGTGGAAAACTGTGAGTGTCCCTCTTCCTCCTCCACATGCTGGGCTGTAGGAAGTCAGTGCTCAGAGGTGGGGTCCTGTCCACCTGCTGTCAGGCAAACAGCGTGAGCCACGATTATTTATTTACAGCAGCTAATACAATTGGTAGTAACAACTTCATAGGGAACCTCTAAGTGCAGGCAAGATGAAAAATTTACTAAATTGGAGAATAAAAATGCATAAGAAAATGTACAGAATCAATATTTCATGGCCTTGGCTTTACCTTGCTGTTCACAAATCTATTCCCGAGTTCGCATTAAAATTTAAAGCAATGTCATGCGACAAGTTCAAGCCCTGGGTTATTTCATGTTAGTTTAGCTTTAGAGGAGTTTTGTTGTCACTTGTTTCATGAAGTCGTGGGGACCCAGGGAGAGGGGGACACTTAGGAAACCATTTAGCCAAGTGACTCTGCTTTTATTTATTTATTTATTTCAGGCAGGAAGACAAAATTGTGTCTGACTTACATAGAAAGTCATTCTCTTTCCGAACCGGCTATGCCTTAGCAATCTTTCCTGTGCAACCTTGCACTAGATTCAAAAAGAGTCTTTTTAAAACTGTTGAGAGGCAGACTATTATTTTGTAAAAAAAAAAAAAAATTAAAAATCACTTATTGAATAGCTACTACGTGCTAACCACTCAGTGATATCCGTCTATGACCTGACTGCTGGGGAAGGACCATAATTCCTACATCCGCCGTGTTTCCATGAAGCTATGAAATGACACCACAGGGAATAAAAAGCTAGATGACCAGATACACAACTTGAAGCAATTTGGATACTTTAGGCCAAACATTTGGCGGGGGGGGGAGGAGTGTAAGTTTTGAGGAAATGCAGACAGAAAGACAATAATTATTAGCTCTTTCTCCATGCTTTACCAACATCTTTTAAAAAAGACACTGGTATGAAGGGATAGACATTCCTAAAATCTACAAAACATGACGGCTGTACCCAACACTTCCTCTGGATTTTGTCTGTCTTGGGGTGGCCACACAAGGCATTGGAAAGTACCCATATGACACCTGTGTCAGCTACTTACCATTACTCTGAGGTCCCTAAACTATTTAAATGTATCACAGTCCAGGGGTTTGGACTGCACGTGGTATGACCAGGATAAAAGGAAGAAACAAGTTCCGTGGCTAGAGAGACAGTCTTGATAACTACCCAGAAACGGCTTCTCAAGGAAGCTTTAGTCCTCAGTGCTGAGGATATGAAGATGCAGGAAGGTCTGGTGTTAAATTAAGGACTTGTGTTACATGGGGATACCTCGTGGCCTATTAGGGAAGCCGAAAGCCGGCCCAGGGCACAAGTGAACATGCCTGAGCACGAGCCCAAGGTGACCAACAGACTTTCTGTTTGGTCCTGAATGATCTCTCATCCCTCGTGGGTCAAGATGTAGTCATGATATTGTTGAATCAATATTCTCCACGTGTATTTTTATTCTTCCAGCCTGAAACCCCTGAAAAATGGATGTTTTCCGTGAAGAGTAGAAATCTGTGTGCTTCTATTTAAAGTTCAAGCGAGGGTGGTGATGAGAAGGTGAGTAGGGGACCTGCTAGACCTCCAGCAGCAGCACAAATCCCCCTTGGGGTTCTTGACCTTGGGTGTCTTCAAGTGGTTACACACGGTCAATGGTTTATGGTATGCAGGTCGTAGAAGACAGGTGATTAGAAAGTTTCTGGAGAAACATCTTTCTTTTCTTAGCGGCAGAGGAAGCCAGTTTGTTTCCTGCAAGTGGCAGAGGTGAAGAGAGGGATTGGAGAGCCCTCCTCTTGAAAGGACTGTCCAGGAACCGGTGGTCTGCAGCCGGTGGGAGCCTGTCGGACACGTAAGCTCGCTCGCCCAGGCCAGACCTCCGAGTCGGCATCTGCTTTTTCTTTCCCTATCAACCAATTGGAAGAACAATTTTCGTATGATTAGCCACATCCCCTGGAAGTGTAAACCTTGATGAATTTTGACAGTCGTCTGCACACAGGAAACAATCATGACAAAACACAAGATGTTCCATCACTCCAAAGACGGTGCCCCTTTGCAGTCCTTTCTGCCACTGCCTCGCCCACGTGACCACGGGTCGGCTTCCTCTTCCCACAGATGAGGGCACATCATATAGACATGGAATCAACATGGAATCATAGAGGAGGCTCTTCTTTGAGCCCGAACTCTTTCACTCCAAGTAATGCTTTGGAGACTCCCCCACGCCGCTGAGTGGCCCAGGAGCCCGTCCCTTTCTGTCCTCTCCACGCTGGGCAGCTGCTCCTTTCTGTTTCTCCATTCCCTGGCTCGGGGCTCTTCCGTTCCTGGTTCGACCCCCATGACTAAAGCTGCAGTGAACACTCCTATCTAAGTCTCTATGAGGGTGTCCCATTGGGGTAAATCCCTGCGTGTGGAAGGACTGGACCAGATGTTGTGTGTATGTTTGACTTTTCAAGAAAATGCCGGTCTTCCCAAGTGGTTTTCCCATCCCGCATTGCCCCCAGCAGGCTGTGTGCCTTCAGGGTGAACCACACCCTTGAGAACACTTGGTATTATTGGTCTCTTTAATTTTAGTTGGTCCAGGGGTGCAGGGCGCTACAAGTTTGGGGTTTCAGTTTGCAGTTTCCTGATCCAGAGTGGATGTTAGGAGAGTCTGCATTTTGACAAGAGCTCCCCCCCCCCGGAAGCACAGACACAGGGAAGTCCGAGGAGACGGGGAAGACCCAGCATGAGGACGGGCGGAGGCAATGACAGGAGCCGGGGAAGCAGGGTCAGCTCAGGGGTGGGTACAGACCACCCAGGAGAGGTGACTCCGGTCCCCAGAGCTGGGTGCTTTCTGCAGCCGCGTGAGAACTCTGCCAGCTTGTGCTAGGCGTCTGTCATCGATCGTTTCTTTCTTCAACTCAGTTTTTCCTTCTGATTTTGGGAAACGGAGTTTAAAGAAGAAAACTAAAATTTCCCACCAATCCACGATGTACCGATAATCTTTTTAAGCTAAAGCTTTGGTGCTGCATGACTTTTCTATTGCGGCTCCAACAAATGTGCCCATACTAATATCTTCCCAGCTGGAGGTCAGAAGTCTGAAAAGGAGCCTTAGGGGGCTAACATCAAGGTGTTGGCAGTGCCGAGCCCCTTCTGGAGGCTTCAGGGGAGAATCTTGCCTGTTTTTTCGTCAAAAGGCCCTGTGTTCTTTGGCAGGTGCTCCCCTTCCAGCAAGGACAGCTTGCCAATTTTCACTTCTTCCCACTTCTTCTGATTGGGGTCCCTTTTTCCTTCACTTCTAAGGACTCCTGTGATGACATTGGACCCTCGTGGGTAATCCAGGATTATCTGCCCATCTCGAGATCCTTAACTTAATCACACCTGCAGAGTTCCTTTTGCCCTGTAAGCTCCCATATTTACAGGTTCCAGAGACTACAATGGGAACGTCTCTCCGGGGCCATTATTCTGCTTCCCACACACGCATTTTTTTCTATCTAGTATGACAGTACTTAAACAGTAAATCAGAATGATGTGCAAATCCTCCCTCTCCTTCCTTGTAAGGAGAAAGGCCGCTTTTATGGGTGGAGAGGAAGGTAGAAGCTGAGAGGTCCGTTAACCCACGTGATTAACACCTACCAATAGGGATAGCAATAATAAGAATAATGGGTCACATTGATTCAGTTCTTAATCCAACTAATGTTCTATGGAATTCATATACACATCCATTCATTTAATCCTTAAAATAACCCTGCCGTGATCTGAATGTTTGAGTTTCCCCAAAATTGGTAGGTTGGAATCCTCCCCTGGGGGAGGGACTTAGGTCACAAGGGTAGAGCCCTAGTGCATGGGATTAGTGCTCTTTTAAAAGAGGCCTCGTAAGGGTGCCTGGGTGGCTCAGTGAGTTAAGCTTCTGCCTTCGGCTCAGGTTACGATCTCAGGGTCCTGGGATCGAGCCCCGCATCGGGCTCTCTGCTCAGCGGGGAGATTGGTTCCTCCTCTCTCTCTCTGCCTGCCTCTCTGCCTACTTGTGCTCTAAATAAAATCTTAAAAAAAAAAAAAAAAGAGGCCTCATGTACAATGAATCTTGGAACACTGAAAAAGAATAAAATTAAGATGTTAAAAAATAAATAAAAATAAAAGAGGCCTCATGGAGTTCTATACCCCCCCCCCAACACGTGGAGACCAGAAGGAAGTTCTGTGAACCAGGAAGTGGCTCCTCACCACACAGCGAATCTGCCAACACCTTGATCTTGGACTCCCCAGTCTCCAGAATGGCAAGAAATTAATTTCTACTGCTTACAAGCCACCCAGCTTAGGGCATTTTGTTCCAGCAGCCCTAAGAGATGAGGACGAGCCTCATGAAGATCTATTACTGCTCTCCTCGCCATCCTACAGGTGTGGACCCAAGACACAGGGAGATTCTGAAATCACCCAAGGTTACATAGTTTCAAAGGCAGGACCCAAATTCAGGCTCTGTGCCTCAAGTGTCCTTTTTTCTTTTTGTTTTTTTTTTTTTAACGTGCAGGGCTAGTCAGGATTCTCCAGAGAAACCGAGCCAATAAGATGTACATTTAAAAGGAGATTTGTTAGGAAGAATTGGCTCACACGATCACAGAGGCTGAGAAGTCCCGTGATTTGCCTTCTCCGGGCTGAAGGCCCCAGAAAGCAGGTGATATCATTCATTTGGGGTCCGAAAGCCTGAGAATGGGGAGGGGGGGCAGTGGTGGCCATCGCAGTCCCAGG
>CM053610.1:15757911-15782592 GCA_028646535.1 Procyon lotor
TGGAGACTTGATGGGATTATGACTTTTTAGGATGACGTTTCGTAAATAGACATTACATACATGTACATCTCGGGCTGGAAAAACCTCGGGGGCCAAGCTGCCGGCCCTCCCTGTGGTGTCCCCTCCATCCTTGGCCACTTCCCGGCCATGTCCAGCGACGCTGGAGCTGATGACCACAGGCAGGTTAGATGTCTTCCTTTCTTCAGGGCAAAGGCAGGGCCCGGGGGTTCGAGGTCCCCTCCGTGGCCCAGCATGTGACGGTCTGATCCGGGGAAGCTGAGGTCCTAGGCTCAGTCTCCCCTCACCACGGCCCCTGGCCCAGCTGTGAGACCCAGTACCGTCCCGGGAATGCGGTTGTCCTTCCATTCAGAACCTGCTGCAGAAGCCGAGATAGGGTTTGGGGAAGCCAAGAGGGGTCAGGCAACCCTTCCTGCTCCTCTTCCCCTCTCCCTTCTACCCTTTCTTCCTCCTTTCCCTCTCCCTCCCTTCCTTCTCTCCCTCCTCTTTCTCATCTCCGCTTCTCTCTGGCTGCACCTACTTCCGTCTTCCCCCGTGTTTCTCACCTGCCCGAATGAATGGCAGCTGCATCCGCTGGGTGTTACAGGATGTCTGTCCTGCCTGCTCCGGGGCCAGACCCACCGTGGGCTTGTCAGGCCTGGAACTGAGACCTTAAATCCCAGCAAGGCCTGGCACCAAGCATCTCCCCAAATCCAGAGGCTTTCAGTGCCGCGGACCCCACTGCTGTCATCTGTCCCGAATCTATCACAGCCTCCCGGCCAGCCTCACCACTGTAATGGTGAAGCTGGAGTAAACCTCTGGAAAACCCCACGGAGATTGTGGGACCCTGCCGTTCAAAGCTCCCCCCCCCCACTTCCCAATCTCACGGAGCCTCCGCTGCAAACTCCCGTAAGGTCCACGAGGACGTGCATCCCCTGGGTCTTCACTTGCCTGCCCACCCCCCCACCCCGCCCCCCGAGTCTAGCTGCTGAGCTTCCTTCGGTTCCAATAACTTGTCAAACTCATACCTGTCTCGGAGGCTCGCACTGTTTGTTTCCTGGGCCTAAAATGCTTCCCACCACATATATGTGTGGCTGCCTCCTTCTTGCCATGTAGATACGGGCTCAGGACCTGGGTCTCTAAAGGGCCACTCCTGACTATCCCAGGTGAGTGACCCTACTCCCTGCCTTCCTCCTGATTCCCTGGCCCTATTTATGTCTTCCTACCACTCATCCTTTTTTCAACTCATTCGATGTCCCCGTTTTTCTAGTTTAGGTCCTTTAACCCTCTTCTGGCTTCCCTCTGAGACAGGTGCTACCTTCAGGGCATTGAGGAGGCTGGGGTTCTCACAAGCTCTGAATCACACAATCTGGGGCCTGAGCTTCAGTGCCTGGGAACCTGTCTCACCTCTGACACTTCCCGGGGGGTAACTCTGGATGAGTTATACTTAAGGCTTGGGTACCAAGACTCTCTTGTCTCTGAAACAGATAAAGGATGCATTGGGAGTTAAGAGGAATCTCTTAACAAATCCTTGGAGAGCACAGAACGCACCGTGAGCCCTCCAGAGAAATTGCTGTTTTTATTATCATACCCAAAGTAAATGATGTAATTGACTTTGAATCTGAGACCTCTGACCCCAATCCATTTACTTTTTGTTCGTGGAAAAACCGTTCTGTGTTTAACTAGTGTTGGTTTACGGGTCCCTTCTAAATTCGCCCTTGACTTTTTGCTTCTGGGAGAGCCCAAGTTAAGGCACGGTCTGCCTTCTCAGAGCTTAGCCAGTGGAAGAGCGTGTTTTTCTAAAGGACTAGGAAGAAAGTGAGATGGTTTTAGAACCTCTGGCAAGCTCTGGCAATTACAGTAACAACATCTGAGTCCCTGTTTCCAGTGAGGTTGGCTGTTCCTAGGGAAATTGGATTCAATTCCACAGACACTTCTCTTACTCATTAAGACACCTACCACCAAAACATCTGGTCAATTAAATTTAAAACATTAGTCAAACCAGTTGTTGGCATTACATGGTCAAACATCTGGACAAATGAAATTTTAATTGAATGTTTTGATGTCATGTGGTCTCTGTTTCAAAGCCAATCCCCAAATAGAAGCTACATACCTTCACTTTCTCTGCCAAATTGTGCGGGCTGGGCTTGCTACATTAATTCAATTTTAGAAAGTTAACTAAATTGTACTGGTACACAGGTACAGAGATGGTACAGCTTGGATTTGCCACCACATCTCTGATTTTTAAAAAGCCTTCATCCTTTTGCTGGATAATTGACACACCCCAGTTTTGGGGTAGACAATATGATCTGTATTTACTTGGAGTCCTGAATAGAATGCGGGAAGTCTACACTGAAATTTTGGAATCTGGTTCCACTTATCCTAAAATATCCAGTGACCCAGTTAACAATTCTTAACTCAGGTTTCCCATCGGTGAAATAGAGGAGTCACTTCCGCATTTTGGACCACAGGGGGAAGGGATCTCCATGTACGTCTATGGCATTTCATACATCTGTGAGCTCACGTGATTATATGCTCACGGCTATAACGATACCCCAGGAACACCTGGATGTAGATGAAGAAGGACGGGGCCTCGGATCAGGGTGCTAGTAGCAGACATACAGAAAAGTGGACAGATTTGGGAGGGGTTGACAGTGCCCAGGGATGAGTGCGCTCCGCGGCGGGGCGGATTCTGCTGGAGCATTCCCACTGCCACTGAAGGCAATATTGGAAGGGGCCCCTTGGTCAACTTGTTAAATTCCAGTAGAGCAGTCCAGTTTCTTGTGACACCTCCTGCCTATTTTTCACCCTGGGAACCCACACAAGCGTTGTTTAGATCTCCCTCAACTCGTCTTGCTTTCTTGACCCACCAGAAACCTTTCTCTTGGCACAAAAAACCTCTGGCACCGGGTCATGTATGGCTTAAAAAAAAAAAAAAACGAAATCCTCCCAAACACAAAAACACAAAACAAAAACAAAATCCACCCCCTTCTCTGGACATCTGTTCTGCTGTGGCGGCCAAGAGCAGGGTCTGCGTGGTGCCCGCCTGGCAGTGAGGCCTGCGTTGGGGGGGGGGAGGTACGCGGTGCCAGCGCTAATGATCGGGGCTTCCTGCAGAGGCCCACTCTGCCAGCCTCCTAATTAGGCCGCCCGGCCAGGCCTCCTTCACTGTCTTGTCTTCCTCCCACGCAGCAATTTCGCATTGTGAGCATTTTTTAGCACGGGCCATGTAAGACAAAGGGGAGAGGAAAGTGGCCTCCTCCAAAGGTGCTGGACAGGGGCAAGAGCCACCAAAGCCCACGGGAACATGGACAGGACACTTCCCAGTCACCCTCCGTGGAAGGGTGCAGACCTTGTTTAACACCCCATGGGTCAGCAGCTGGCAGAGGAAGACCCTGCCCCGAGTGGGGCCCAGGGATTCCTCAACTGCTGTGAGTGGCTGAGCCTGGGCTCTTTGCCAGTCCCTTTGTCCCAGAGGGTCATCAGCAGGCAATGAATCCAGGGTCTGGCTCCTGCTGGTCTGTGGGATGTGGCAACGGCCTGCTGACAGAGTTGGTGAGGGATCTAGCTATGGCCTGTTGGGGAACGAGGGGGTCCCTTCTGAGAGCTAAACGTCAGGAATTTTCTATGAGCATGTTGGTTTGGTGGGGGTCCTTCGGAGGCGGGGAGATGGGGGAGGGGCAGGCTTCCATAAATAGAGGATGGGGCAAGGGTCACTTGGAGGAACTTCCTCAGGGTGAGACGGGAGAGTAGCTGTGGGCCACAGCCCAGTAGCCTTGCCTGAATGAACGAAGACCAGAAGCTGACCTAAGGCAACGATTCTGTCTGCTTTGCCTCCTGTGGTCGAAAGCTCTCGACAAATGAGTTAACCAGTGAAATGGGCAGTCTCACAGCGGCCACCTTCTAGGGACTTGGTGAGGATTGAATGAGACGGTGGGCAGCCAAGTGCTCGGCACTGAGTTTGCGCACGTCACTACAACAAAATGAAATTTGAGGCCCAGAGAGTAACTATTTTAGGCTTTCCGGGCCATGTAGTCTCTATTACAATGACTGAACTTACTGTTCTAGCAGGAAAGCAGCCATAGATGATACATGAATACACAAATGCAGCCATGTTCCAATAAAACTTTATTTATAAAAATAGACTGTGGACTGGATTTGGCCTGTAGACCGTGAAATAAAAATAAAAAAAATTACTCTCCACAGAGAGAGTATAGCTACAAATATACCCAGATTCAAGGCAATTCGTGTATACCCGCAAAGAAGAGCTCTGGCCCTAGTGAGCCAGGTGAACTCAAATACAGCAAACATAGCCCCTCACCTAGGAGCCTGATGGCAGGAAGGATGCACAGAGCGTCTCCCAGGCTCCTCCCTAGAGCCCTTGGGTTTCTGCCCAAACCAGAATCTATACATTGCTAGTCTTAACTCATACCCAAGGGCTCTGTGAGTGAACAACCTTCTTATCTACCTGCACAGATAGCAGAGGGTGGAGTCCTTAGAAGCCTGTAGTGTTCCTTGGGGTTTCCCAACTTGTACATTCTTATCTCTGGTGGCATTTCAGGACCCTTTTCGCCCAAGAGAACACTGGAAGTTGGGACACCTTGCAGAGATTAAACTCATGTGTATTCACTCAACACGCCTTGCCTCCTACTTGCTAGGTGCCAGCCATTGTGCCCAGTGTTGGAAATAAGGATACAGATAAGAGTTTATCTCAGACTTGGAAGAGTTCTTGGTTTAGGTGGGGAGACAGGCATGAACAGGGAATGGTTGCAACACTGGGCAACTCCCGAGGTGGGAGGGAGGGAGTGATCACCTGGGTTTGGCTGAGAATGAGTCAAGAACTGTTTCCCAGGAGGCAAGTTTGGGCTCCATGATGGAAGCCCATTGCTCCCGTCCACTCACTGCCTTGAGAACGTACCTTTTCTCTGCAGGAAGGACACACTCTAGGGAAATATTGATGGGACAGTTCTCTTTGGTTTTTCCATGGGGGCTTTCTGAAGGTAGTGGAGGAAATGACGGAAATAAATGCCTTTTCTCTCAGTCCACATTATTGGTCTGACTCTGGGTGGGACTCGGTGTGAAGAAGAGGGCAGGGTGAAATGCCACGTGGTGAGTGGAAAGTGCCTCTTGTCTCATGACTTTCATGGTCATGTGTAAGTCAACTCTTCCATGGAGGGAAAGAAGTTCAGATGTCGAGTGAAATATGCAGCTGGACTTAACGGGAAAACTTCCAAGGTAGGTGCGTGCTTCGTGATGGAGAATAAGGGTCTTGTGATGAAAGGTTTACATTTAGAATGTTTCTCTTTTATGATCAAGGATAAGCTAAATATTTTCCATGGTTTTGTCATCTGCTTTGCTCAACAATCCACTTAGATCATCTACAATCTCACTATTAATGACATTCATTTGAAACCCAAACATGGCCATTACCACTTCTTGACTTAAAACCATCAACAGGAGCCTTTGTCTACAGGATAAAATCCCCCAAAGCCCTCTGTGCTCTGCCCTTCCTGTGTCTCTAGCCACACTAAGCTAGTAGGAGGCACCATGTAGTAAGAGTCCACTATGGGTCACATCCCTCTTGGCCATTTGCTTATGTGAGCTATTTGATTGCCACCATAATTCTAGGAAGCTCAATTAGCTCAGTATTATGGAAGAGGCAGTTTAGACTCAGGGAGATGGAGTAACTCTCCTAAGATCAAGCAAATAGTCACAGAATTTAAACAAAGATCGGCCCTAAATCAACTCTTCTCCAACATTCTTCTACCCAGAATATTTCTCATGCTCATTTTTTACTCCCCAAAAGTTCTAAGCGCCTTCAGGATTTGACTTAGAAATTTCCTCAACTCTGATGCCATTCTGGGTTCTCTTGTACTTTCCTTGCTGATCGTTTGCAGCACCACTTATTTATTTATTTTGGGGGGTAATCATCGTGGCATTGTTACCGTTATTCCTAGTTCTTTGCCTGTTTCGTGTGATGGATGTGAGGATCCTGAAGATGTCTTCAGTATATGATCTACCTTTATATTCCTGGACCCCGTTTAGAGATGGCGCATTGAATATGGATCCAATGAATCAATGACAGGAACAGAATATTTTGGGATGCGTGTATTCAGATCAGACCTCTCAGATGCAGAAATAACAACCTTTAAGACCATCTGCTAATGGAGCCCAGATGCCGAATGTAGAGTGAAGGGATAGTCTTCTCTGGTTTGTTATGCAGCCCGAGTGGTGGCCGCAGCAGTGGACTGGCTGTGCCATCCAGCCCCTCAGAAATCTCTGAAGTCCATCCTAAACGTCTAAATGAGGTAAAGTGGTTGGCTTTATAAGTAATAGAAGTCAATTGTGTTTGCAGCGTCTAATGCAAGAACGGCATTAGATGGTAGAGACGAGGCCAGCGCCAAGAACTGCTGAGTGGGCAGGAGGCCTGATTTTCAGCCTCCCTCTGCATCCATTTGTGATAATCTGGGTCTGGCTTTCAACCAGTCACCTTCCTAACGAGACTTGCACAAGACAGCCTTTGCCCCAGCACAGACATATCCGGAATCAGGAGTTCACTTATATAGACTTTTAAAACACCCACACATCTACCCGCACTCACACACATTCTTTCTAAATACATTTTTTATCTTTATTGTTACCAACACTCTCCTAACAGGCTGGCAAACTTTCAGACAGAGACTCAAATATTTAGCTGGATGGTGGCCCTTTCACTCCCCTACATGATGGACTTTCAGCGGAAAGACAGAGGGAGCAGATCTTCTGCCTTGAGTCCAGGGAATCAGAGCCACCAATAAAAGCTTGTCTTTTGGCTTCAGGGTAGGGCTTGAGGGCTGCAGACAAGATGGGGGTTACATGCGGTTGTTTTGCCTCGCTATGGGGAAAATGATAATACAAAGACATTAGAAATGACGTAGAACATTTATTCTCCCACTCTGTTATCCTAAGCATTGATGGCCTTATGTAACATTGTCATCATGATAACCCTAATTGATTGGTGCTTTTATTATCTTCATCTTATAAAGGGAGAGACTGAGATATAGGAGGCTCACAGTTTGCTCTAGATTCCGGTTAGGAAAGATCCCAGCCTGGGCCTGGGTTCATAGAGATCTTCCCCCCAGAGCCCGTGTTCTTAACTGCTGTGTTCCACAGAACAGAGAGAAACAGGCTCAAATCTATCGAAATGAGATTCTGGGGAACTTCTTGGGAGTGAACTCATTCCACAGAAACAGGATATCACGTTCCTCAGGCTTTGGCCCCATAAAACCCTTAGGGATTATGAGTGGGGGGGACTGTGTGCGAGTATATCCCGGTGTTGGAGTCTTAGATTTGTCTCCAGGCTCATCTTTCCGCAATCTCGTGCTGAGAACCTATGATGAGTAAGAATGGAAAGAATTGTTTTACTAGAAAATGCCAGGAGGCAGAAGACACGGGCCAAGTTCCTGTGGGGATCCCTTGAAAGTAGTGGACGAGAAAAGGAGAAAGGGGAGGCATTTGCTCTGACTTTGTAAGCTCCGCCAGCTCTGGGATCTGGGATGGCAGTGTTGGATCTCGGGGGGCGAGGGGTGTTTGGAAGCGCCCTGAGGCAGATAGCGGGCCTGGTGGGAGTGACCCGACTGTTGACACAAGCAGTGCACGCAGTGGGAAACAGCAGTCACAGGACAGTAACAGTGTCTCATGGGCTGGAGGGCAGAGCTGGAGAAGAGGAGTAAATTTGCAGATATCAGTTGCTGCTGGCATTCTTTAATTGGCACCCGGGAAACACACTCTTATGGGTTTCCCAAAATGTTATGGAGGGGGCTCTTTTTATCCAGGAGGTATGGGCTTTCTTCTATCAGGTGACCCTCGTTCCTACCACGTTTTCTCACATATCTCACCTCTCTGTGGGAGATTGCACACGTGGCTGCAAATTCTTCCGGGGCTTCCGAGCCCTTGTGATGTGAGGCGACTATGTGCCCGCTGAGAGCTGGAGGTCATTTTCTGTCCCCTTAATCTGGGCGTGACTTACTTCCACCATTGAGATGTTGGTAAACTTGATTCAAGCAGAAGCTTGAAAGACTTACGAGGCCTTTCATTCAGGGTCCTATCTAAAATTACGTACGTGGAATGGACGTGTGAGGACTGAAGACAAGGCGAGAAGGTGTTTAGCGCAGAGAATGCTGGGGCTCGCTCTCTAGTGCTTGGAAACCTGAAAGCACCGAGTGCTGAGTCTGAGGTTGACTGCTGAGCGGTGAGCTGGTCTGGCCATCGGCCTGGTTGGGATAGGGCCAGACAGAGGTGTTGGGCCATCTTGGATCAACCAGCTCCTGGCCTCCTCCTCATTGTATGAGTGAACTTCAGAAGCCCAGCACGACCAGAGTGATGAAATAAATAAAATGGTTGTTTTAAGCCAGTAAATTGTGGAATGGTTTATTACATGGCAAGAATTAACCAGTAAGTCCCTTTAAGGATGTCCAACGCTGCATAATCAAGGAGGGCAAGTACTAAAATCTCATTCTTAATGGGGTGCTTGGGTGGTTGAGTCAGTTGAGTGGCTGAGTCTTGATCTGAGATCTGAGAATTAAGCATCTCAGAGGGTTAAGTGGCTTTACCAATGTGCCAGAGACAGTTAATGGTAGAATGATGACTGGAACTTATAGTGGTTCACAAGGGGGTCTTTTAAACCTGTGCAGTTAGTTTGAGTAAGTTATTCTGATTAATTTATCAACAATAATTATAAAACAAAATCATTCTTATTTTCTACAACTTCAAGGTGGATCAATTAATAAATTTCACAGATAGGGGCACCTGGGTGGCTCAGTCGTTAAGTGTCTGCCTTCAGCCCAGGTCATGATCCCAGGGGCCTGGGATTGAGCCCCGCATCGGGCTCTCTGCTCCACGGAAGCCTGCTTCTCCTGCTCCCATTCCCTCTGCTTGTGTTCACTCTCTCGCTGTGTTTCTCTCTGTCAAATAAATAAAATCTTTAAAAAAAAAAATAAATTCCACAGATAGCCCATCCCAACCCCCTCCCTCCTCTACCCAACACTACCCAACACTACCACACATTTGTCTCTCAAACTTCATCCTCTAGGTTGTGGTTTTGTGTGGAACCCTTGCAAATAGAGGAGAGTAGCCCACACACATACTCAGAAACGTTGTTATCCCTAACCTGTTCTCAAAACTTCTGCAAAGGGAAATTTGGACCCTCATTCCACACAAACCAATAATTAAGGTGACTATAGAATTTATCCTACAAAGAAGACCCTTTTGAGAATAAAAGGGAGACATACAGCTCCTCTTACTTAGACATTCCTGGCATACTTAGAAGTTGTCTCCCTTTTATTCTCAAACTGGGTTCCCCAGAGCACCCAGGTTCTCCAGGATGAGGGTAGAAGTTCTGGGACCATCGTTCAAGGCCAAGGTCTTACTCTCAGTTTCCAAATCTATAAAATTGCAGTAAACCTCCATGTTATAAAGATGCGAGGATTTAAGATAATGCAAAGAACGTGTTCGGCACAGCAAGTGACATAGAATAATAAGAAAAATAGTAGCAAATACACAATAGTCATTCGTTCTAAGCATCATGCAGATAGAGTGAATGGATTAATCTCATTTGGCCTCCTCAGGGTCCCTCCAAGTCAGGTACCATTTATTATCCCCATTTCACAGATAAAGAAATTGGAGGCTTAGGGAAGAGAAAGTTTCTTGCCCAAAGTCCCTCAACCACCAAGCAGAAAAGTGACCTAGAGTCAGTCTCTGCTATTAATTACGGTGCTGTCCTGCCTCCTGCCCAGGGAATGGAAACCATCATTAATTTCATTGTGGTATTTTTTTATTTTAAGGAAACACCCCTCACTCTGTCTGCAGCGTTTTTAATTTGAGCGGGTCTCGACTCTTTCCAGCCACGTGCTCCATAGCAAAATCAGAACTCAATCGTATTTGAACAGCCTAACATGTAAAACAAAGTCAAAGCAGAATTTCTCTGACGGAATCAGCTACAGGGCTCTGGAGCCCTCCCTCCCTGTGGTAACTGCGTAAAACCCTTGGCTCTCTCTTGAGCACAGTTAGCAAATATTGCTCTAAAGCACAGTCGAGCAGCTCTGCTGGTGGGCGTATCTAGTCTTACTACCTCCAAGGACCCCCCCCTTGTTGGTGTCTTATAGGAGCTGAATGCGTGTTTTAGCTCAGATGAAAAAGCCCAGGAGAATCAGGGACAGGAGGGAAGCGAGCGATCAGCTTCCTGAGTCTTCGTAAGCGAGGTCCAGGCTATATGCTCGGCTCCGGTGGGGTTCCTGGGGAGTCTGTAGGATAGATTTTCCAAGATAACTCACTCTTACGAAGCCAGGACTTCTAAACATAGCACCGGCTCAGTGGCAATGAGGAATGACCTCCTCTTCCCTCCTCCCCACCCCCCAACTCCAATTAAGTCTTTTTCCTTCCTCTCCACCTGTACCTGGGGTTCTCTCCAGGCTGCAGGCAAATGTGCACATTAATCACACACAGATCAGCCAGAGCACTGGGAAGTGGCTGATTTATGAACCAGCCAAAAGTGTGGGGAGCCTGGGAGTGGGCAAGGCAGGCCCAGCTCAGGGAGCATATGGGGACCCCTTCTCTAGGACCAGACCCATATGCTTCACTGGAGGTCCGTATGCCGTGTGGGCTGGTTCCCCCCCCCCACCTGCCCGTGTCAAGCCCGCTTGTCTGTTCTAATGTGCAGGGAGTTGGATTGGCCACGCGCCTTCTGTAGCAGAGTGAGACCTTTGGGGTGAGGTCTTGGAGCTCTTCTCACAGACATTACGTTTATGCCCTTGTCAGTGTGAGTTACCATCATTTGCTTACTGAGGGACGTGCACAAGAGACAGATGAGACCCGGTTATTTTTTTGTAGCTGCTGGAGGGGGACATGGAGACCCGGCCCTAGAGCCAGCAATGCTGTTACTAGTAACAGTAACAAGAGCAACACTCACCGGGTGAGCCTCAGGTACCGAGCTCTGGTCTAATCAATTTTTATGGGTGTTAACTAAGACACAGCGAAATGGTGCTCAAGAGAACATGCCAAGCGTTGGAGCGAGGAGTAGGGCTCCGGCTGTTTGTCGTGGCCCCCCTGGAACTGTCTGTCTTCAGTCATCTGTCCATTGGGTCTGTCCTGAGCTCTGACCCCACATCAGACCTGCAGTAGATATTTCAGAATCAAGTAGGAATACACCTCTCAGAAAGCTTGGTACTGGTCTCTCGCGGAAGACATTGTCGTGACGCAAGGCAGACAACAGGAAAAAGAATACAAAAACTAGTTCAGAAAATGTATAGTGACGAATTGCAGTAACTTAAATGAAGAAAGTAAAGAAAGGACTTGAACAATGAGGTATCTGTGGCAGCGAGGGTGGTCAGGGAGGTTCATGTAGGGGGAAAGGAACGCCCTGCTGAGAGGGCAGCATGTGCAAAGGCCCTGGGGCATGCTTGAGGTGAAAGTCTAGGAGGGATAGAGCCAACCAGGGGTGGTGAGGAGTGGGAAAAGAAGGGATGGAGAGGGGGTTTTTGGCCAATCATGGGGACTTATGGTGCGTGCTGAAGTGTGCACCGGCAAGTCACGGCAGGGTCTTAAGCAGCTTAGCAATACTCACTAATTGTTAACATTGGTGAGTCATAACTCAGCCTGCTCATTAGGAGTTAATATGTGACCCTCACACAGGGCATAATCTAGCACCTACTAGTGCCTCACGCTCCAGGGATTCCCGCCCAGGAAAGTTACTCGGATCTGGAGGTGCCCTTACCTGGTCCCACTGCCCGTCTGGAGCAGGTGCTCAGTACCTACGATTGTACTGGAAACACCAAAGCACTCACAAGACATGGGAACATCCTTACATTTAAAAACCACTCCTGATTCTTTAAGACCATGCTTGCTTTTTTTTTTTTTTTTGGAAATTCTACAATGATGTCATTACTCCACCCCATTAAGTTTTACTATAGTATTTTGGCATGATGTTTTTTTTTTTTTTTCTTGGCACATTCTTTTTCTTTGAAGACATCAATGACTGTGGACTATTTCATTACTTTCTTTTATCATTTTAGAAAAAGTTTATAAACTTTCCATCCCAGTAGGCCCGACCTCAGGGATAAGATCTAGTAGCTTGCAAAGATTAGATTTTATTTAACAAACATGTACATAGAGATTTATGGGCTTAATACAGATCTTACTGCTTTGCAGGAATTAACTCATTCAGTCCTATAACAAACCTATCGAAGGATAAATACTTTTACTGGCATTCCCATTTTACAGATGGAGAAATTGCAGCACAGAGAGAGTTATAAGTAAAATAACCTGAGGTCATACAACCTTAAAAGTCTGTCCTTAGCATTGCCTTCTGCAATGAGGAAATTTCCTCATGCAGAAGCAAACCTGAGAGCTCAGAGGCTTGTCTTTCTCTTGCCCACTAAATAGGACTCTGGCTTGTACGGGGTGTTCTCTTGGCCCTAAGGAGCCTGTTCAGCAGGGCAGGGTTTGGGGCAGGAGGAAAGGGCACAGGGGTGGTGGGTGGAGCTGCGGAAGGACGCCCACCGCAGATGGAAGAGGCTACATTTCAGGGGCTGAGGATACTTGCAGAAGCATGACTGAAAATCACTTGGCTGTCTGATGAGATGTTGGAGAAGACAAGACAAAAAGACTTGCGGGTTCGAGCAGGTCCCCTTGCTTGCTGCGCTGCATGCATGAGTGAGTGTGGCTGTAGACTGAGCCCTGGGAAACCCGGCCATCCAATCTGCACTCCCCTCCACCTGGACCCCAAACAGTAAGCCAGCAGAGCCCAGTGTGGTTGACTTTCTCCCTCCTCCTCTCCTGCTTCTTTTCCTCCAGCTCTCTCCTCCTCTGTCTCTCCTCTCCAGACCCATGTCCACAGCACCAATTCTGTTCCAGGGCTTGATCCTGACCCTGAGCTTCGGAAGCCCGCTGTGCTGATATGGCCCCAGAGAACTTGCCCATGAGCGACACTGCTGGAGTCCCAGGAGGGCATGTGAACTCGGTCGGCCCCCTGGGTGGCAGTTACTCTCCCGCCTGGCTCACTGGCAAAGCCCCAGCTCTGTCATGCCCATGATGGCAGGGTGTGCCTTGTTTCCCGTGGCATCCCTCCCACAGGGCACTTGTCCATCCCGTGCTCTGGACTCGTGTGAAACACAGGCTGAGAAAGTGCTCAGGGAGTTTGCAAACATCTTGGATGTGTGTCTCTGAGGCCAGACCTTGCAGGACAAGGATCAGCAAACTTTCCGTAAAGGATTTGGTGTTAACTATTTTAGGCTTTGCAGGTCATCCAGACTCTGTCCCAATGACTCACCTTCGGCAGCGTAGTGTGCAAACAGAAGCAGCTAGAGATAATACGGAAACAAATGTTTCTGCTGCTGGGGTCCCGATAGAACGTCATTGACAGAAGCAGGTGGCTTTGGGCTGTGGGTCTGAGTTTGCTGACCCTGCAGCACAACTTCTATTCTCCCAGGCGCAGACACGGTCCCCGTGGGTGTTGTGTCCCCTCCAGGGCTGATGGATGAGGTAGTGGTGTCTTCCAGCGTCTCACCAGCAGGAACAAGTGAGTGTTGATAGTCACCTCTGTTTGGAGATGGGGCCCCAAACAGAGCTGGGCTGTAGTCACTCTTCCCTTCATGGGCATCCAGGCTTTCCAGGGAGCCAACAAAAGTGTGAGACTTAGAAAGGAGCTTTGGAACAATGCCCGGCGTGAAAGAGACTTATGTGCAAACAGTTCTGCAATGCTGTGGGTATTTTGTGGCTCTTGTTTGAATAAAGGTGGCTCACGGTGGTGCTGCCTGATCCTTCTTCTCCTGTCCGCCTGAAGGGGAAAGGGAGGGAGAACGAGACCCGTGGTGGGTGACCGTTCAAAGAGCAGATGAGGGACCGCTGGGTCTGTCCCGGGCACGGAGATCTCACGGAGCACCGTCACATGGGGGGCCCAATGTGTGTTCATTTAATGTCTGCAGAAGCCCCTAGAGAGAATGCAATTCTCTAGGTGTCCTGGTGCTCCCATTCCTTTCTTATTCACCCCTGTGGGATTGGGGTTCACACTCTGTGCCGGTCCCCTTGCCTCTTACGGTCCACCTTTACTCCAGTGAGCTTTCCCTCCGAAGAGCCAGCACCTGCAGTGGCCCCTGAGCCCTTGAGCCCACACTGAGGTGATCTGGGTGCCTCGGAACGTGTGCCCTCCAGCTGGCTCTGCACTGGTGACCAGGCGGGAGCAGGAGCATGACTGCTCCCTTGCCTGAGGTGAAGATGACAACTCTGAAGAAAGCTAACGTTCCGGAGTTCTCTGGGTTCACACCCTCATATGGCTTCACCCCTTCCCTGTTCTGGCCCCCCACGCTCCGCTCGTCCCTTGACACCTCCTTCCCAGTTTCCCCCGGCAGAGCTGTCTTCATAAATCACTTGTATGCAGAGCCTCATCTCAGGGTTGGTCTCGGGACGCCTGACGCAAGACTCAGTCCTCGGAGAAACAGGCGGAGAGCCCGAGGACAGCCTGAAGCCAGGGAGCTGTGAAGCAAAGAGGGGAAGGCCCAAGAAAAACCTGTCAGATTGAGAATGGCCACTCTCCTACCACCTCTGTCCACGTAGTGGACTTGCAGCCTTTGTGAGATAAAGGACGGTGGCAGGATGGCTGCAGGCTGACCTCCTCGAACACCTGCGCTGGCCCACCTCCCTTATTCCTCAGCCCAAGAACCTGGGAGCAGTGCACAGCCTGGGCCTCCCTCCCAGCCGGGTTACTTTGCTATCCAGTATCACAAAAGAGAAAGTGCTGTATACCACCTTCTCTTTCCTCTTGGTGTTTTCTCTCTCGGGCTCACTCGGATACAAGTTGATCTGCCATCATAATCAGGGGAAGAAGAGGGAACTACACGCGGATCTAAAAGAGTCACTAAAAAAATTTTTTTTCTTTTCATGGAGGGAGATAAAGACATATAGGTAAATATGTATTCATATTTTTAATATTGTATTTTATGGCTATGCGGCATGTGTTTCATTGGGTTGTGTGTTAAAAAATGTTCTGAAATGCTGACCTGGTATACAGCATTTAAAAAATTTTCCGAATCACATTCCGAGGCGCCCCCCATCCCTAAAATAGTTGCCACGAGAGGGGTGGCAGTCCCCAGTGTTTGCTGGAGCTGGCTTACAGCAGCTCACAAGAGCCTACTGCTAATTTTTTAGGTGTTGTGCTAACTAGTCAATGTCATGTTGGTTGCGTGAAGACGGCCGTGCTGGAGATGTTTCCACCACAGAAATGGGCAACTGCTACAAATCGGGGCTTACCTTTCCCATTCCTCCCCAAGAAAGCCAACTCTTAAATATTTACCAGCACACCCATGGCAGCTCCGAGCCCTGTGCCTGCCCCTGCTATCGGCCAGTACCTGCTAGCCTTGGTTGGCGCGACAGCAGGCTTTCCGGGCAAGCGTGTGAGTCTAGATTGCTGCAGGGGGCTCCGTGGATGGAGACAGGGGTCACTGTCTCCATCGTGACCCGCCTCCCACAGAAATCACATACAGGAGGGCTTTTCCTCCTGCCAGCGGGTCTGTTCTTGTATTAGAGTACAATGTGGCTGGTCATCTTTCTGCATCTAGAAATGCATCTTTCATGAGATATATGAAACGGTATTTGCAACTGGCCTTTTTTTCCCTTCCGAAATATTTGAATCTTTTGAAGCTTTGATCTCACCATTTCGCTGAGAAGGAAGGACAGTCACCCTGATTCCTGGCTTATGTGTGAATGCACATCGAGAGAATGCCCTCCCTGCTGGGTCGTGGTCCTCGGGCTGTGGTGCAGGTGGCAGAGGTGGTCTGGGATCAGGCTCTTGGGAGCGTGCCTGGGAATATCTGCAAACCCAGCAAAGCAGCTTTCATGTGCATTCCACAGGCAATGGGCTTCTAAGGCGAGCTAACAGCCCAGGGAGGGGGAGAGCCACCTTTAAACAACTAATGAGGATAAAAAGAGTTTGGTAGACCCTGAGACTCTATATTATTACAGGCTCCATGTTTGAATGGGGTGCAGTGTGGTAGAAGGGAGTTGGGGTTTTCATTTAAACAGATCTGGGATCCATAGTCCTGTGTAACCTCCAGTGAGTCATTAACTTTAGTTTTGCCATCTGTGAGATGGGGGTGGTAGCACTCACTTTTCTGAGAGGGAATAGGAGTTTCCTAGGCAAAGAAATGCCATGAAATCATTCTAGGGAGAGGGAACAGCTTATTATGCAAAGGCATAAGGAAATACGAAATGACAGAAACATCAGATTGTACAGGTAGTTAAGGGATAGAATATTTGATTTATTTTTCTTTTAAGAAAAAAAGGAATTTTCTGTACCCTGTGAATCTCAAGACTACATGCTGAGAAGAGCCAGATCCTAATTTCTCTAACTGCAAACCACCCCCCCCCCCGGCCCCCCGCCCCCGGACTTGTCCCACTCACTCAGGCTTTGGCTCTTTGTTCAAAGAGAAGGTAGCTTCTACCACTCTCTCTGGATTCTCTCATCTTCCATTCTCTCAAAGTTCAGGCAAGAGGACAAGGAAATGCCAAGAGAACAAGAGATTCTTCCTCCTCTTGGGCAAATGGCAGTGCTCCCAGAGGCAGAATTGAGCCTTGCGAAGCATTCCGGTCCTGCCCTTTATGGCCAGCCCTTGGGTAGAACAAACACAGTAAGAGAAGGCCACGGGTCTGTGGTTCCAGGTGGGAGACAGAGGGGCCTGGGCTGATTTAGGAGCTTTCCCCAAGTTCAAGGACTGGGCTCAGAATCTCTAGTGGCTGGAGGGATGGGGCTCTGAGTTTATGAAGAGCTTCCTTGGGAGATTCAGACACATCCTTCTCTTCCCTAGACCCCCCTTCTCCCGTCCCCTGAGCCCACTGGCGCAGTGTGTTCTGCAGGGAAACGACCCACTGTAGCCTTCAAGGGTATCAGCTGGAAGAAGCAAAGCTCGGGATCTCTTTTAAGATATTTTATGCATCATTTTAAACATAATCCATTCTCCCAAATGGAATATTTTTTCTTGGGAATAAAAACACGCAAAAAAGTACTCAACAATAAGTATTTTCTCTCTGAAAATTGCTCTGTTTTGGGTTGAACTCTTTCATCTTTCAAGAAAAGTCAACATTGAGATTAATTAAAAGTTTTTTGTTTACTGGGCCATACCATTATAGAGACAATAACGAAAACCTCAAATAAAGCTGTTTTCATTTCTCATGTTTGCTCTAGACACTGTCCGCACGCAGACACAGTTTTTAAAAGATTTTATTTATTTACTTGAGAGAGAGAGACAGAGATAGCAAGAGAGTATAGGTGGGGAGGGGAGGGAGAAGCAGGCTCCCCCGCTGGGCAGGCAGCCCGATGTGGGGCTCCATCCCAGGACCCTGGGATCATGACCTGAACCAAAGGCAGACACTTAACCGACTGAGCCACCCAGGCACCCCAGTTTCTACAGTTTTACTCCTAGTGTACTTAGAACTTTGTTTTCCACTTTGTTCCTGTAACATTCTATCATAAACAAATGTGAAGTTGCTTTGTTATGCTGCTGATTAACATTTTTATTGGCTGTATACTATTTCATCAAGTTGGTATAATTTTATTCACATTTCTCCTGTGTTGGATATGTATGGTATAAGACAATTGTTTTATTTTTTTATTTTTATTCTTTTTTAAAGATTTTATTTATTTATTTGACAGAGAGAGAGAGACCACAAGTAGGCTGAGAAGCAGGCAGAGAGAGGGGGAAGCAGGCTCCCCGCTGAGCAGAGAGCCCGATGCGGGGCTCGATCCCAGGACCCTAAGATCATGACCTGAGCCGAAGGCAGAGGCTTTAACCCACTGAGCCACCCAGGCGCCCCTGGACAATTGTTTTAAAATATGTGTTAAACTGACACAGAAGTAAACACCTCCTGCTTTTACCTTTTTTACTGTGTGTTTCCTTTTAAAGGATGTGTTTTGTTTTTTTTTTTTAAAGGATGTGTTTTTGAAAAAAAAGTCTCCTTTGCAAAATGACCTGAAGATGTTCGTGGGTATAAGCTTATGTTATGACCAGCAATTTTTTAGCAGCTTAATCAGTCATTTGTCCCTGTCGGGTTATTGTCCATGTGACGAGGTGCTATTGCTTCCTGGGACTGCGCCAGGAAGATCAGGGAGGGACTGGGCACGCACACCAGACTCTGCAGTGCGGGATACAGGTGCGACTCTCATCATGTATTTCCAATGAACGGATAGGACAAGCTTGAGTGTGGCTTGCTTCCAGGGAAGCACTGAGCTCCCACCCACCAAGAAGCAGCATGAATGCGTAGATCTGGGAGTTCTGGGTGAAGCTCTCCTGGGCATCAGAAGCATAGCACCCTGTGCTGCGCAATTCCACGGGGCACATTCCCATCACCTCTCATGCTACACAAGGGAGATCACAGACGCAGTGCACACTGGGAGGGCATCCCAGTCTTGAAGAGGGGTTGGCAGGGCCATCAAAGCAGTTACGGGCACACAGTTCAGGCCACCTGTCCGGTGGGCCAGGCAGAAGCAGGTGAAGATGGTATCCATCTCTTGACTTTCCAGCTGAGCTGACTTCTCCGCATCCCATCCTCCAGTGCCAAGCAGACAATGATTCCTTCCAAGCCTGGGTAGGTTAGGAAGGAGCTGCTAATTTTCTGCTGGCCTGGAATCCATGTGATTCTGGTCCCGTGAGAGTCTGGGTGCGTGTGGCCGAACGGTTGGGAGGCTGGGAGGTGTTTTACAATGACGGCTCATCTGGGAAGTCTCCTATCTCCACTCCCTTGACCCCTGCACCTGCTCCTTCGCCATTGTCTCGTGCTCAAGTTCCTCTCACCCTAAGCGATTAAAAACAAAACAAAAATATGATTCTGCTCGGCTGCTTCCTTGACTTTCCTCTCAAAATGTCAACATTGAGGTTAATTTCTTTTCCATTTGTGTTCCAGGAGATATTCTGCAAAAGTAAACAATCAGGATGCTATTTGGCCAAGAAATGGCTAATTAAATAGTAGATAAAGTGGGCAAATCCTGATTATTTCTTACAGCATAATCTCAGACTACCTTTTTCTTCAATCTCTTCTCCCTGAAGTCACCAGCATCTCAAGGCACCGGCTAGTTCGTTTTTCCCTATCTGCTCTGATCCCTGCTCGGTGCGTTGTTACGTGGACGAGGACACGTATTATTTACCAACTCCACAGGGTTCCGCTAGGCATTCTCAAGCAGAATGTACCCTTTTTTTTTAAACTGTTTTATTAATCAATAGGACATATTTCCTTCCGACGTTTTAAATTTAGGAAATGTAGCCAAATGAAACATTTTAAAAAACAGAGTGGTTTCTCCATGCTTATGTGTAAACGTAGTCATTTTTCAGAAAAATTCTGATTGGATGTTGCCTCAGATTTTGTGTCAAGATCTCATTTCATTAAAAAAATATTTTGAAAAAAAGTTATAAAGTAGCGTAGAACGTTCCCACATTCCCTTCACTCAGCTTCTGCTAAGGGTAACATCTTCCATAACTAGAGAAGATTTACCACACCTGACAGTCCTCGTTGACACAATGTTATTAACTAATCTGCAGACTTAGTTTGAATTTCAGTTGCTTTCCCATTAATGTCCTTTCTCCGTTTCAGGCATGTCTCCGGTCTCCTCCAATTTGTGGTAACTTTTTGGTCTTTTGTCATGTTTCATGACCTTGAAACTTTTGAAGAGTACTTCAAAGAGTCAATTATTTTGTAGAATGCCCCTCATTTTGGGCTCATCTGATTTTCTTCCTCATGATCAGATTGAACATCTGGGGCGTGACCATCACAGAAGAGATCTTCTGTTCTATTTCCTGTCTGGGTACATGATGTCGACATGTCTTATCACGGGCGATGTTGGCTTTAATCCCTTGGTTGAGAAAGTTACTATTTTTCCCTTTGTAATTGACAAACGCCTTGGTGGGGCAGATAAGAACCCCGTTTCATTCTGCTTTCTAGTAAGTAAGATCAAAATCTCTCCTTTTCCTTGTCTTATGAATCTTATTTCCGTCCAGGTGATGAATTGATAACCTAAAGGTAAAGCAGAATATTTCGTTAATACTCGAGAAGTTTTGATAAGTGAGGACACAGTCCATGGATGAGATGTAAAAATTAGGAGCCTTGTGATCTGAAGGCACGCTTTGGGAGCGTCCTGGAAGAAATCTGGGAATGAGGAAGGGAAACTTTATTCCTCCAGCAGTTCTTAACCTCTCTAAGCATTGATTGCTTTGAGCATAAAATAGGGATATTAATAATACCACCCGTGGGGATGTGGTGAAGATTAACCTCAAATGCTCCCCAAACATTTCTTAACACACTGCCTGGCACAGAGTCTCATCACATAATAATTCTCTTTATTATCTCAGGAAGGCAAGTGCTCTGATTCCAGATTGCTCCTACTGCTGCTGCGCATGGGACTTCTTTCCCTCTGCCAGCCTCTTCCCATTCATGGAAACTTAGACGTGAGCTACCGAAGAAGGAAATTGTTGCCTGCCTCCTGCAACACACAGCCCCGATTCAAACTTGTTTTAAATTCACAGGGGTGAAAAATGGGTTCGCATCCTACTGTGAATTTAAATACTTGCAACCCAGGAATAAATGGATCGCATGGCTCATTTATCTCGTGGCCATTAATTAATGGTGGTTAATTGTAGTTATGAGCTATTGAATTCCAGGCTCTTGCACCCATACATTTTCTTTAATGTATGCGGGAAACCACAGAGGCAGTCAGTTAGGGACTGAAAGAAAGACTGCCCCGGAGGGCAGATGCTCACAACCCCCCACCCCTGCTCCCTGGTCTTTTTGGGGGTGGGGGCAGGGGACCCATTGCTGCAGTGACCTCACAGGATGGCCCAGGACAGGAGGCTGGGTCCCATAATGCATGGCCACTCCCCGAAGTGTTTCTCATCTGCCATGCGCCTGGGAGGGACCCGCTGGCTGAATCCTTTTTCTATTTCCTACAAGTGAGACGTAAACCTGTAGGAAGGAGTAAAGAACTTTAAACAACCTGGAAACTTGAAAAAGAAACAGTGATGCCATATAGAATCAGATCTTCATAGAATCAGGTCTTGGGCTAGAATGCAAAGTACACTTTTTGCGTATTTCTGTTGTATTGTCTGTGGAGGAGGCTGCCGAGGGGGTGGTGGGGAGCCTGGAATGGATGAATTTGGATATTCCTGATGGGAGTTCTCCGACTGCATCTGAGTGCCTTAGGAGTGAAACTTCTGGAGACATCTCTGGTCAGTAGGTATCACTAGGCTTAGAGATGCTATAGGCAGAATTCTAAGATGGTCCTCAAGATTTCTGCTCCTCCGGTGGGTAGGCCCTATATATTATTATCCCCATGAGTGGGGTGGGCCTGACCTAAGCACATGATCCCTTTTGAAAAGGGGTTCCATGAGAATATGCATGGGACTGCATCCTAAGGGTGCTGAATTAAGGTGCGGAAAACATTAAATTGTATGTGGGAGATCTTATTAAGAGCAACCTCCAATGATGAAGAATTTAGCATCTTGCCCAAGACCCACATAGAGGGTCCTAACATGCTTCTGAGATGGCTCCTAGAAAGTTGGAGAAAAGCATGACCCCTATTAATATAAGTGAGCCAGAAATACTAGAACTGCCATGGCTGGTGTTGGAAGAAAAGATCAGAGGGCATTCCAGAGAAAATATCCTAAATAGGTTTGGGAAAATCATCAGCCATCACGTTCCCTGAGAGGCTTCCAAAGGGCTCTCCATGGACCAGAGCTGCGAGATGTGTGCCGGTGAAGGGAACACCAGTATTACCGAGAAGCTCGGTGGTGGTGTCTTCTGAAGGCCAAGGATGGTGGAAGGGAGAAGCTTTGATAGTACAGGAGCCCCGGCTAGCTATGGGTATGAGAGAATTCGGTGTGAACTTAAGCCATAATAAGATGTTTTATCTGAGGAAGCAAGGTAGGCACAATTATCATAAAGGATGGCAAAGTTTGAGCAGAGGACCCTGGTCTTCAGAGAGCTGTGGGATGCTTTAATCGAACACAGTGACCCCCGGGGCAAAACAGATGGGCAGCCAACAAGCGTGATGTTCAGTCTATGCAATCGAAAGATATCAAGAATGTGCAATGAAGAGGTGGAGGGCAAACACCACAACTAAAAGTTCTTATCAAGTGCTGGTTTCTGGAAATGAACCAGTTTTAGTATACGTGCTGCCGAAGTGAGCACAATGAACCCGTTTTAGCTACAAAACCATTGGATGAGGGAAGGAATCCAGGAGGAAGTTCCCTGCAACCTCACAACACGTGTCAATGGTGGAGAAGCCCCAGCCCTACACCAAAGGGATCCCTTGAGCGTATTTGGGTCACTAAATGCGGGAATGAGGGCATATATAGACATTTCAAAGATACCTGGATACAGGTGTTAGTTGACATTGAGATCAGAGACTCGAAGCCTTGTTAGGCCCCTCTGCCTATTGGGGGTGGGGAAAACATTAAGTTGTATGTGGGAGATCTTATTAAGGAAGGTCCTTAATAAGGGTCCAGGGTGATCACAACCCTACCCAGGGCTCACTCTCGAGGTCCCTGAATGGATCCCTGGAATGTAGATACTTGGGAGTTGGCAAAACTGCGTGTTGTTTCCTTGACTTCTGGTGAAGGACAAGTGGGAACCTCTTAAACTCGACCCCTCCCCGGGCCGAGACAATAAACAAGGGAACATAGTGCATCTTGGCAGAAATGGCTCACATTAGTGCCATGCTCTTCTTTGGTGTCCGTCTGGACTCAGAACCAGACAGAGGGCTCTCTTGGGCTGCACCAGGTGAGAAAGGTGCATGAACCTTTGAGCTGTGTCTGCTGTGGTCATGCAGGGCTCCGTGGGCGGGTAGGTGTGTGGACTGGCTGCCGAATGAATGAGTCTGCAGTCTTTCAAGGACCAGTGCACGGCATGGAGCTGGGACACCCCTTGAGAATCTCTCTCCTGACTGGGAGAGTGCTTGGGATGGGGTGTGGGAAGCCAGGTCTCTGCTCTTTCCAGGTGAGAAGCTGTATTAGGAGCAGAGACAGAACTTGGCCTGGCCCGACTCCGTGTGCAAAGGACTTGCAGCCAGCACTTTGCACGGGGTCACGTGGCCGTCAGGGGGAAGTCTTGTGCTCAGACCTATATCCACTTTGCTGCAGGCCTCGTCCACGGCCCACCCCTCCACCTGCTTATCCCCTCCTCTTCTCCAGACTGAAGAGAGAGGTCCCACTCCCTCCTCCTCGCAGCTTTGCTACTAACAGAGGCTCTTATTTTCGGTCGAAGTTTGTTGTGAGTGGAACCTGCATGAACGGATTATGCTGTCAAGACAAGTGAAGGAACAACGAAGTTCAATGGAGCTTCATAATTGAAACGAACTACGGGCACAGAAGTCCAAGCCAACAGAAGAAAGCAAATCTGTACAGATCGGGGCTCAGGGCCCAGAAGGAAGCATGGTGGAAACACCCAGCAGTGGGAGCAGGGAGAAAAGGGGCCACAGAAAGGAAAGTGAGTAGGCTCGGATGCTTGGGTGGCTCAGTGGGTTAAGTGACTGCCTCCAGCTCAGGTCATGATCTCGGGGTACCGGGATCAAATCCCGCATAGGGTTCCTGGCTTCTCCCTCTCTCTCTGCCTGCCACTCCCCTTGCTTGTGCTTGCATGCTCTCTCTCTTTTTCTTTCTTTGGCAAAGAAATAAAATCTTAAAAAAAAAGAAAGAAAGAAAGAAAATGAGTGGACAAGAGGTGGTGGGGCATCTTCGGGGCAGTGGCAAGGGTGCTGAAGTCTGCAGGGCGAGAACCAGCCAGGGAGAGGCCAGCACAGCTCAAGGTGAGCAGATTCCCGTGGCTAAGGCTGGGACAGAGGGCTGACAGGAGGCACACAGGGAGGTGTTCGGGGCGATGGAGCATTATTGTGGGATTTCCAACACAAAAAGGACTTTACGCCCACAGGAGATGAGTGTGCATGTGCAATGATTTTCACAGTGACAGCTTTTATGATCCCAGGGCCCAAGTGGACCCCACCCAGGGGCCCATCCTCAGTAGAATGAACTGGGGCTGTGGCAGAAGTTGTCACCCCTTATCTGTGGCTAGACATGTTGTGGCTTCAGTTTTCTGCGGTCAAGCCCGGTCTGGAAGCAGGTGGTGCCTCTCCTGACGTCCAGAGAGAAGGTCAGCTGTAGCCTGATGCTATGTCACGATGCCCACGTCATTCCCCTCACTTCATCTCACTGAGCAGGCGTTTTACTAACTCATTGTTCACCTTATGGCCAGAAGGGCGAGTACTGCACAATAAGGTATTCTGATAGAGAGAGACAGACAGAGAGACAGAGAGAGAGGCACCACATTCACATAACTTATTATGGTCTTTTGTTATAGTTGTTCTATTTTATTACCAGTTATTGTTCATCTCTTGCTGTGCTTAATTCATAAATTAAACTTCATCACATCAAGTATGTACGTGTGGGTATAATCGTGGTGTACGTGTGGTTCGATACCATCCATGGTTTCAGGCATGAACTGGGGGCTTCGGGACATAGTCCCGCGGATAAGTGGGGACAATGGTGTTCAGACGGTGAAACATCATCTGGCAACAGACAAGAGGGAACTCTCACCACACACACTGCACGGATGAGTCCACAGACCCACTGTTGACAATGGCGGTCCGTTTACAGGTAACTCAGAAAGAAGCCAGATGAATCC
>CM053610.1:15783092-15810349 GCA_028646535.1 Procyon lotor
AAGGAAGACATCTAACCTGCCTGTGGTCATCAGCTCCAGCGTCGCTGGACATGGCCGGGAAGTGGCCAAGGATGGAGGGGACACCACAGGGAGGGCCGGCAGCTTGGCCCCCGAGGTTTTTCCAGCCCGAGATGTACATGTATGTAATGTCTATTTACGAAACGTCATCCTAAAAAGTCATAATCCCATCAAGTCTCCACCTGAGATATTGTATAACCACCTAAATAATAGCGATAAAACCAAGAGGGGAAAAAAAATCACAATAGAAGAAAGATAAAATATTTGCCGTATCTCTGGATCATTTTAACGGACTTATTGACAACAAAACTACTATAACAAAACCACCTAGAAATAGAATAAAACGAAAGCGACTAATTTATGAGTCATCGCAGGGTCATCCACAGTTTGAGGACATTATTCCAGAATTCTAATCCTCCCAGGTTTCCATTGGAGCCAGGGCATCATTACTTAAGAGCAATAAAACGAAAAGGAAAAAAAAAAAAAGTGCAACTATTTCAGTCGGGAAAGAAAAGCCATTTCCAGTGGTTCTGGATCTTCAGAAGTCAGCTTGGTGGACAGCGGAATCAACGTGGAGGTGACGCTTCATTTTTTTTTTTTTTGAGATTTTTATTTATTTATTTGAGAGAAAGAGCGAGAGAGAGATGGGCAGAGGGAGAAGCAAACTCCCTGGAGAACAGAGAGCCCGACAGGGGACTCGATCCCAGGACCCTGGGCTTATGACCTGAGCCGAAGGCAGAGGCTTAACCAACTGAGCCACCCAGATGCCCTTGGAGGTAAACGTTCTGCTTTCAGGCTGTGTGGGCGGGGTTTGGTGCAGAGGCCTTTCTTGTGGCCCGTGGAGGACATGCGGGCCAGGGGGTCCCTCAGTAGGAAAGGCTCCGAGGCAGTTTCTTCCTCGCCTAGAACAGGGGAAAGGAGAAAGCGCCTTCTCCCCAGGAGCTGGCCCCTGGAGTCCTTCTGGGACATTTAATGTTTGACAAGGGCACAAGGTGGAAGACCAGAGCCTGGGCCTGCGGTCCTCTGTGCCTGAGGGAGGGAAGAAGGACAAGCACCAGGCCTTGTTCTGAGAGAGGGCTCTTTCCCCAGGGGCCCCGATCTGGGAAGGTAGCACCTGTCCTGCGTCAGGCACGAGACTGAATCTCCATCCCAGCCCAGGCTGGGGCTTCTCCTTCCTCAGGGATCTGGTCTTCCAGAAGATTCCCTGGTGGTCTCAGTGGGCCTCTACTGAATGCCCCGTTCACAACATCAAGGATATAAGCATACTTTTCAAAACCCTAAAATCTTCGTCAAGAAATGTCTTGTCTCTGGGATACGCTCTCTTTTCTTAAGTGATGAAGGCGTCTTTCCGCCGATGGAGCTCTCATGACAACGAGTTTTTCTCTCGTGGGGAAAAAGCTGCCTCCCACAACAGCCGGTGATTCTTTAGAATTTTTCTGAAAGAATTTTGGCTTGTATTTTGTAGGTGTCCGGCTCACGTGGGCGGCTAATCTTGTCATCTGCTTTGAAGGGCTATTTTTGACCTTAGAGGGTAAATTCTCACTAAATCAGATTTTTTTTCCCCCTCTTAATGTCATTCTCTGAGAGAAGGTGAGGTTTCCACTGGAGCTATAGCCTCTGCTGCCTTTCTAACGGCGGTTCTGCTTGGTTTCTTGTTTGACTTTATTGTTGTTTCATTCTGGGGGTGGGTGTGTTTGCGTGGGGGTGTGTGTGTCTTTTCTGACTGCAGTAAAGCTTTATCAGCTTGGAGACTTTTCACTGGATTTTTACGTGCGTGATTTATTCAATCCTCTTCAGCTAATTCAGTGCATATTTCATTTCTTTATTCTTCGAGACTTTTAAAAGTCTTTAAGCATTTAATGCAGCCACATGCATCATTGTGTTCAAAAATGCTTTTGACTCACATGCTAGGTGGTCCCTGTTTTCTGATGAATTCCGAGCTCCCAACATCCTAGCTGTCTCCCCCAGGAGCAGCGGCCGCAGCCCAGCTGTCCCCCGGGCATCCACCCAGAAGCTTGGCATGACTTCCTCTCGACCTTCCTGAGAAGCTTTTCTTCTGTCTGAGGAGCTCACTCACTCTGCCTTTCATTCCTTCAGCATCTCATGAAGGGATATTTAGGCTTCCCTGAAGACTGGAATTTTTCTTCAAAGCATCTCTCAGAGCTCCTTGAAGCTCATCTTCGTTCTTCCAATGGGTTTTGAAAGATGACATGGCGGCATGGTGACAGTGTGGATGTGCTCTGATTTATCTTGTGGAGACTGGCTCTTCGCAGAAGTGGTAACTTGTGTTTTTTTGAATCTCTTTGTTTATTGGAGTAAAGTTTATATGACCTAAAATTTAAATCGCAACCATTTGTAAGGGTCCAGTTCTGGGGCACTAAACACACTCATGCTGTTGTGTGACCATCAGCACCATCGCTCTCCAGAACTTTGTCATGCTCCCCAACTGAAACTCTGTCCCCATTAAGCAATAATGCCCAATCCCCTCGTCCCTGCAGCCCCTGGCCACCAGCACCCTACTTTCTGTCTCTATAAATTTGTCTCCTCTGGGCACCTCATATAAGTGGAATCATTTGGTGTTTGTCCTCTTGTGACTGGCTAATTTCAGTCAGCATTATGTCCTCAAGGTTCCTCCGTGTTGATGTCCCTCCGTGTTGGAGCCTGAGTCAGAATTTCCTTCCTCTTTACGGCTGAGTAACGTTCTCCTGCATGCTGAGACCACATTTTCTTTGCCCTTCATCTGTTGGTGGACACGTGGGTTATTCCAACTCTTAGCTATTGGGAATAATGCTGCTATGAACACGGGTGCACCGGTCACATCCGTTCAAGCCTCTACTTCCAATTCACTTGAGTATATGCTCAGAAGTGGAATGGCTGGATCATACGACAATACTCTGTCTAGTTTTTTTAAGGAGGCGCCATACTGTTTTCCATGGCAGCTGCACCATTGCACATTCCCACCAATAGTGCATAAAGATTCCAATTGTTTTATTGGGGGGGGGCGTGAAGTCGTAACTCATTGTATCTTTGATTTTCACTTCTCTGATGATCAGTGATGTTGGGCATCTTTTCATGTGCTTATTGGTCTTAGTCATTTGCATGTCTTCTTTGAGAAAAAAATGTGCATTCAAGCCCATTGTCCATTTTTATTTTAAGGTTTTATTTATCTGACACAAAGAGATCACAAGTAGGCAGAGAGGCAGACAGAGAGAGAGGGGGGAAGCAGGCTCCCCGCTGAGCAGAGAGCCCAAATATGTATTAAGCATTTACTTTGTGCCAAATATTTTTAGGAGCTAAATACATAATGGAGTAAAAAATATAATAGGATTCTCCCTCTTCTGTTAGATGTGATAGACTTAATGTTGCTGAAATTTTGCCTTGGCCTCTGGGGGCCAAATAACTTACTGTTCTTGAAAAAATAATTTGTTGTAGTTTTTAGGGCACGGGCACATAAAATGACTAAGACTTGGTATGTTAATATTATTTAGTAATATAAAACAAGTGATGCAAGTCCCCCAGAAACCCAAAAATTTGAAGGGGCGTAGATGGCTTCAGGTATGGCTAGATCTAGGGCCAAGCAATTTTACTCAAGCATCCGCTCTTGTGCCACTTCTCACTTCCTCTTTCCTGAAAATGTGGGTTCACACAAAAACCCACACATGAATATCCACAGCATTTATTTGTAATCACCAAAAACTGGAATCCCTTCAGCAATGAATACATATGTAACACACACTTGCCATGGAACACTACTCAGCCATAAAAAAGGGCAGAACTACTGATACACATGACAACTCCAAGGAAGTATGCTGAGCGAAAATCACCGATCCCCAAAAAGCTACTTACTATATAATTCATTCATTTTACATGATTGAAATGATGACATTTTTAAGTGGAGGGCAGATTAGTGGTTGCCAGGAGTTAGGGATAGGAAGGAAGGGGGTTCCAGGGGAGCAAGAGAGAAGAGGATGTGAATATAAAAGGAATATAAGAGGACATCACCAATGGGTGTTGAAACTGTTTCAGACCTTAGTTGCGGTAATAGATCCATGAGCTTTCACAGGTGATAAATTGTACAAAACTTAACATGCACGCACACACACCACACACACACACACACACACACACACGCCCAGGCACGCCCAGGCACATACACACATGCACATATACACAAACAGGCATAAATAAAACCGGGAAAATCTGTCCAAGATTCATATATTGTATGACTATCCAGATCCTGGCTGCGAAATTATACCACAGTTTTGCACATGTTGTTATTGGAAGAAACTGGACAAACTTCACAAACAATCTCTCTGTAATGTTTTTCTAATGGTATGTGGATCTATAATTATCTTGATAAAATTTTTAGTTGAAAAAAATCAGTGAGCCCTGCTAGTCTGGGGGTGTTCCTGCCTTTCTACTTCGGCCAGGTGGAAGCAAAATGCAGGAGCGCCCCGTCACCGCCCGGCGGGGGTGGGGACTCCGACTTGGCAGGTGCTCTCCGTGGAGACTGGGCGGTACCTGTTCCAGGGTTCCTGGTTGGCAGGGATGAAGATACCAGCCCCCTACTGGTCTTCCCTGACATCACTTGAGGGGGGGAGTGGGGCAGCCTCCCACGGATGTGGGTCTCCCACTCAGCCTTGGCCGGCATGCCTGGGGGTGTAGTCCCAACTGTGGTGCTTGACTGGAGGAGAGCACTTATTATGATCTGAAAGTTTTCTACCTTGAGAGAGCAGGCTGTGTTTCCAGGTCGCTTCTCCAGTGCCACGTCTAGGGTCCATGAGGCAGAAGAGAAATTCAAAGGAATTCACCAGCATATTGTTCCCCAAGTCCTGACCTTCACTTCTCCTTCCAGAATATTCTTATTCTTTGTTTTATGCAAAATGTCTGGGATTTATAGTTGTCCTCGGTGAGAGGAACAGGGACAAGTGCCCTACCCTCCAGGTTCCCACGGCAGGAATGTCCTCACCTGCAGGATGGGACTGGGGGGATTGGGAGGGGGGTGGAGATAGGAATTCTTACCTCCAGAGCCCTCAACCAACAATGGACAGGAGTTAATGGATGAATACCCTGGAGTCCTCAGTCCTGGCTGTCCTGAGGCATGAACTCTACGGCCTCTCAGCGATTTCTAGGGAGAAGGAGCCCAGTTGCCCACAACAGTAACCTATACTGAAGGAAGTCCTATACTGACTTCCTTCTCTTCTTCCTCCCTTCCTGGTTCCCCCAATCACATTCCTGAGACTCCTGTTCAGCTGATCAGCTGTTTGCACTCACATTCTTATCTCAGGGTTTGCTTGTGGGGGAACCCAACCTAAGACAGTTGGCTAAACGGACTGTGAAGGAAAATCTTCCCAGTGGGGAGAAGAAGGGGAGCTGGCAATGATTTGCAATGCTTCCTGCTTCACACGGAATCAGCCTCTTATCCTCACTTTCCCCCGGAAGAATCTCAGACTCTAAGACTCTTGGTGTTGCCGTGTCCTCATGTGACATCTGCACTACCAACAACTCGCGAATCAGCATTGTCTGCAGACTTCATTAGGGAGCCAGCCTCCGGTTTCGCGCATGCCTTGTGAAAGCCGCTGAGCGCAGGCGGGAGCTTCCCGTCCCTCACAGTAACCCAGAGCTGGCCCTGGGATGGGGGGCCGGCCAGGGCGCTGGAAGCGTGTGTGTGTGTGCTGACTTTTAATAAACATTAATGCGGAGGAGAAGATTGACTCGAGCAAAATTTGCTTCAAATTAAGGCTGGCAAAGCAGGACCCAGTTATCCACGGGCCGGAGCCCCTTGGGAGCAGGCCAAGATTATCACGCCATCATCAATCAGAGGGAAAGAAAAACACCCCTTCCCTCCCCCCTCCCTCCTCCGCCTCCTCTTACTAATGCTTTCCTGCCCCGACCAAGGAATGTTTTGTTTAAGGAAAAAGTTGTTGGACATAATTAGTAATTCTATTATAGCAATATATCTTTATCTGAATAAACACAACCTGCTTTCCCACCATAAGAAATGATGTGGCAGGGCTGGGGGAGGAGAGGGTCAGGCTGAGGTTTGGGGGCACTGAGTGAATCTGCCCCCTGGTTTCACGAGAAGCCTGGAGTCGGGCCTGCTGTCCCAGGGCCGTCTGGGGGCTCAGTAAATGGGCTGATAGGAGATGTGTTATCGGAGGCTGAGTCAGCTCGGTTGCTCAGCTTTGACCCCTGGCAAGGTCCCCGGGGCAGCCTCTCCCCAGCTCCTGTCTCTGCTACAGCTGCTTCCTTCTTCCGTGGAGAACCCAAAAGAATGCACAAGAGCAGAGCCTACCGCCAGGCAGCAATCCACCTCTTTTGGGGAGAGCAGGAAAGAGGGCCTGGGGAGAAATCCAACCCTCCCAAACACCTGCATGGGATCTGGAGTCCAAAAACATTTTTATACTTGGGCTCTGTATCCTTGGGATACGAACCCACATAGCGGCTTCTCTCCTTTGCCCTCACGGTGCTTGCCTGGTAAGATGGGACTGGGGCTTTAAGATATAGCTCAGAGAGGCTGACACCACAGTCCCCAAAGGTTAAACCAACAAATAAAGCTCTGAGAGCAAAAAATCAAGTACCTTCCCTTCTCTCTACCGACCTCTTCTGGGGGTAGGAGGGGGTGTCTTTCCCATTTTCCTCTGGACAGTGGAAAACAGTGACACTTACCTTCAATTAATATGAATGTTTGTTTTAGACACAAAGGGGTTTTTCCAAATTACAAATATAATACAGGTTTATCTTAGAAAGTTCAGGAAAAAAAACAAAAACAAAAATTATAAGGGATGTTATAAAGCAATTCTGTCACAGTGAACTATAGCTAATAACTTTGCTCTGTTTCCTTCCAGTCTTTTTTCCATGCAAGTTCTTTTGGTTTATTTGTTTCATTTAGTGATCAAATCATAGAGACAATGTTTGTTGAATGCCTACTGTGTCAGGACATATGCTTTTCCAAGCTGAACTCAGATCCTGGTGCCCGCCAAAAAGCAGACAATGACTGGGGGTCTGTCGTCCCCATGATCTCCCTACCCAAATCAAGCGAGGACAAAAAAAGGGTGCTCAGGCTACAGCAATCTTTATGAATCTGTGGTTATCTGTGTGCCTTTGTTCACAAAGACAGTTCTGGAAGATGAGGAGGACAGAAAATATTTGAAAGGCATAGGGTTTACAAACATAGCAGTAACGTCAGAATAACAATAAAACTAATAGAACATAATGGGCAGTGGGCAATTTTTCTCAGTGAAACTCCAACTACTGGGTGCTTGGGTGGCTCAGCTGGTTAAGCATCTGCCTTCAGCTCAGGTCATGAGCTCAGGGTCCTGGGATCGTGTCCCGCATCAAGCTCTCTGTTCAGCAGGGAGCCTGCTTCTTCCTTTCCCTCTGCCTGCCACTCCCCCTGCTTGTGCTCTCTCTCTCTGTCAAATAAGTAAATAAAATCTTAAAAAAAAGAAAAGAAGGAAGGAAGGGAAAGAAACTCCAATTCCCCTTATCATAGCACAGATTGTGGGGGAATGGACTCCCTACTCATCATCCCCGCAGGAGCCAAAGACCAACAGGAAAAAGATCATGGTCTTGTTGGCAAAGGGGAAAACAATGACAGATTAGGTCACAATACCTCCCACCCCCTCTAGCTCACCTTTTTTTCTGCTCTTTGATCCCTGAAGCAATGAGAGTAGCCCCAGGGCTGAGTACTTTCTGTATGGCTCGGTACATTCTGGTAACAATTCCAATGCAGGGGGCAGGAGAGGGGTTCTCCATGCCAACAAGCAATTCTTGGGGTACCAACTAGGTGTGCTACAATTCAACTCAGTTCTGACACTATCTACCCCAAATAGCATCAAATTCCACAGGTTGGGGGCTCAGTCCTACAAGACTACCCCTCCCCCAAACTCCAATGTCAGTTGCAAGTCCAGGTCATCCCCTGTGCTTCTGACAGACTAGCTATAAATCAGAGATTCCCAAGACCCTACCTTGGGTTCGATTAACTTGCTAGAGTGGCTTCCAGAACTCCCAGAACCATTGTACTTACTAGATCACCAGTTTATTATAAAAGGATATGACTCCCAAAACAGCCCGAGGAAAGAGCTGCACAGGACAAGGAATGGGGATGAAAGCTGTCTCCAGGTACCTCTGTCCCAAGACCTCCACATGTTCTCTGAACCCATGGCTTTTGGGTTTTTATGGAAGCTTCATTACATCGTCATAATTGGTTAAATCACTGGCTATTGGCGAATGATTCTATCTCCAGCCCCTCTCCTGGAGTGGGGCGGGGGGGACTGGGGTCCTAAAAATTTCAACCCTGTAATCACTTGATTGATTTCTCTGGCAACCAGCCCCCATCCTTAGGTTACCTAAGGTGACTTTCCAGAAGTCCCCTCATTAACATGACAAAAGACACCTTTATTGCTCTGATCACAGGAAATTCCAAGGGTTTTAGGGGCTCTGAGCCAGGAACATGATCAAAGACCAAATATATATTTCTTATTATAAATCACAATATCACAAGGGCATTGTGCTAAAGTCTTCCTGAGCTGTGCCCTCTTCCACTCATCCAACACCACACATACATACCCTTGTGCCCATTTTAAGGACTGGAAAGGAGAGACTTAGATGATGCTAAGCCTCCTAAATAAGTTTTAATTTCCAGTTTCTTTTTTTTTTTTTTTAAGATTTTATTTATTTATTTGACAGAGAGAAAGAGATCACAAGGAGGCAGAGAGTCAGGCAGAGAAAGGCGGGAAGCAGGCTTCTTGCTGAGCAGAGAGCCCGATGCCAGACACAATCCCAGGACCCTGAGATCATGACCTGAGCCGAAGGCAGAGGCTGTAACCCACTGAGCCACCCAGGTGCTCCTGATTTCCAGTTTCTATTAACAATATTTTCATCTCTTCTGAGGATTTCTGTGGGGGGATCCCAAATGCCCTCGGTGAGGTTGAAAGTCAGTCTTTACCATGGGCCCCCAGCTTGAAAGTCAGTCTTTACCATGGGCCCCTAGCTTCTTTTTACTGTTCATCATTGGATAAATGGGTATGCTGCACCTAGCTCAGAGTAGAGAGCCCTGGAAGCCTCAGCCTCAAGGATCACCTCTGCAAAGTGGGGTACTCTTAGTCCCGGGACAAGCTAACGTCTTAGGTAAAGCACTTAAAATAGCATCTGGCCTGTAGTAAGTGTTCATCTATGGCAAATCATTATTATTCAAACTGTCGGTGAATTGCCTGAATTGTCCTTTAGCACTGCCCTATTTTCTATTGCAGCATATGTTTATTGTGGGGTTTCAGAAGGTTATAGGGTTCTTCTAGGTAAGTCCTGAACATGCCTTGGGATTCCCTTCTGTATTTTCCAGTGCCACACAAATGGTCATGGACATTAGATCTGATAGTCAACAACTATGTGAATGCTTCCTGAGGTTTTTTTTTTTTTAAAGATTTTATTTATTTGTTTGACAGAGAGAGAGAGACCACAAGCAGGCAGAGAGGCAGGCAGAGGGAGGGGGGAAGCAAGCTCCCCAATGAGCAGAGAGCTTGATGCGGGACGCGATCCCAGGACCCTGAGATCATGACCTGGGCCGAAGGCAGAGGCTTTAACCCACTGAGCCACCCAGGCGCCCTGCTTCCTGAGTTTTTATTTATTATTTTTGCCTTGGTTCGCTACAGAATTCAGAAAATACGTGAAAATAAAAGAAATGAGAAAAAAATAATCACCCATAATTTCCACCACTACTGAGAAATAACCTAGGCTCTTCCTTCATCATCCTCCCAAATATCTATGAAATTATACTGTATAAACAACCCCATGACCTATATTCTGTTTACATATTTACATTTTCCCCATAACATCATAAGCACAATAAACATCATTTTAAGTGAGTCTATGATATGCCACAATGATGTGACATCATTTGTTTATCCCCCCATGGCTGGGCACTCAAGTTGTTTCCAAGTTCTTGCTAATATGAATAATACAATTAACAGCCTTGTACATACAATTTTTCTGCATTTAGAAAAATAGATATAACAGTGGGTCTTATATACTAGAATATTAATTATACCATTTTTGATCCCCATTTATTGTTGTCTCTTCTATCTACTTCTCCTTTAGAACCTCAGTAATTCCTTGTTTTCACACTCTCTTCCCTGCTGGCTCGAGAACAGCAGACATCTCTCCTATCTGACACAATAACTTGCTCATAGTAGTTGCTCAATAAATATTTTTGTATGCATGAATAATCAATCAAGCAGACCAAGTTGGACTGCCATGCTTGCTTACTCTCTGCATGAGCTCAGAAAAACCCTTTCACTTCTGTCCCATAGACGGACATGCTTAGAAAGCATAAGTGGCAATGGCCAAGGTCACACCACTGGGGAGGGCTGGAGCACAGGCTTCTGGCCACACCCTCTGCTCCCACAGCCCCATTCTACCTACCCCCACCCTCTCCTCTTGGCTCCCTGTGTACAATCACAGCTCTTTCCTGGTCAGGCACTCCAACCACATTCACACCCAGGATGTGACCCCGAACCCAGTCCAGAAGTCACGTGACACATGCCTGGCTCGAGGGACTGGCCATCCACTCACGTGTGCAGGAGACATTGGAGGGTGTCCCCCATGAGAGAGTTAGGCTTAACCTCCTTGTACTTGGCTCTGCCTGAATCATCTATTAAGACATACTTTTCCATTTGAATTCCTATATTAGAGTAATTAATATGAATTTCCTTCTAGGATCCCCGAGCATGTGGGAAAGATACTTTGTTTTCCTAAATTCTGAGTAATTCTGATTCTTAACCCGCATGCCAATGAGATTGTGGAAAAGTTGAACATAAGCATTAAAAACAAGGTCTTTGTCCTCTAAAAGACTTGTGGGGACATGCAAGGAGTTTCATAGTACAGAATCTCCTGAGGGAGGCTTCTAGAACCTACTCTGAGAGTGTGGTTTTCTGGGGGGACCCTCAGTAATGCTCTTCCTTTCCTCCCCCCAGCAGCACCACTTCAATAAGTTATAACTTCCTGAGGCAGAAGTCAAAAAGACTAAATGTTTGTGTGAGGGGATAGACTTAGGAGAGGCCCCCAGGCCTCTTCTGCTTTTGTCCAGTTACACAAGGGAAGCAAGGTCACACAGAAGCATAGGTTACCTTCCTGGAGCTGGAGAAGGGGAGAATTCGATGAGAAGAGAAGCAAATTAACACCTCAGTTACACCTCAATGATCACAATAAATATGGTCAAGCAAAATCAAGGAATAAAAGAAGTTGGTGCTTATCAAATCATTCTAGTGGTCTATTCAATATTTGAACATCCATATTGAATTTTGAATACAAGCTGACATTTCTTTCTTTTTTTTCTTTTTTTTTTCCTTGAGAGAGAGAGCACAAGAGAGGGGCAGAGGGAGAGACAGAATCTTAAGCAGGCTCCATGCCCAGCACAGAGACCAACATGGGGCTCGATCTCATAACCCTGAGATCATGATCTGAGCCAAAAATCAAGAGTTGGAAGCTTAACCGACTGAGCCACCCAGCCGCCCCAAGCTGACATCTCGTTAACAAATTCTCTCCATCTCAGTGTTCACCTGCAAATCCAGGCAACTGAGAGGACCTCAAATCTTCTTGACCTCCAAGTCCAACATCTTCCATTCCTCTTCCAAGTGGCCATGACCGAGGTGCAACCATCCCTCCAACCTGCCCCACTTCCGACACCTTCTCCTGCTCGCCACCTTTCTCATCTCTCCTCCACGGACCTGCACATTTTCTCATCACATTTTCTCAACCCCTACGAAATTCTCCCTTTCTACTCAATCCTTGAAAGTCCCAGGGACTCGTGGTCAGCATGATCAAGAGCACTCCAGTCCCCTTACTTCTTAGTCCTTTCACATTACCCTCTTACTGAAACCCACTGACCACTCGTGGACTTAATTTCCGGCTTGTCAATGTGCTGGGGGAAGCTCTGTGCCAGTGACATTCACGAGGCCCCGATGTGGCCCTCAGGCCTTCACAGGTGTTGAGTTATTTTTGCACTCGGCTGCCATGGCTTTCCCAGTGCTATTTGGTTTCTCTGCCCTCATGCCTATAAACCAGAGACTTCCAACTAATTTTCCACCTTATCGCACGCTCAAATAATTGAGAACAGCTGCCAGATCACTGTTTCAGAAGGATCGAGAGGCAGAGGTAAGGGGTGCAATGATCGATTACTCATGTCTGCCAAGGCATAGGTAGGAGATAAGGGACTGTGTGGGATCCTTATTTGCCATTCTGGCCCCAAACCCATGACACTTGGGTGCTACGGAAACGCTCAGCATTCTGAAAGAGATGAGTTCCTGCACCTGTCCTTCTTCCCCACCAAAATCTCTCTGCAGCTTCCTTCCTCTTTTTTTCTCCACATCAGAGAAAAGTAATGTCTCCATGGAAGGCTAAAGTTAAGCCAAATTCTGCGCTCCAGACGGCCCTGGGATGCTGTGCACGGAGCATTCCATCAGGGGCCGTGAAGGTGTTACAGCAAATGCAATCTGGCAGTCTCCAGGCCTCAGCAACTAGAACATGGGGGGCACTGTTACTCCTCTCTGAACACCGTCACCTCCCCTCCCCCAACAAAGGCTGACTCTGGCAATCAGTGCTTTTTGTGGCAAGTGACAGAAACTGCCTCCGATTTAGGCAGAAAAAGAAAAGGAAAAAAATAAAAGGCAGGCCCAGAGTTGCTGCGAAATGGGGAGAAGTTCCAGACACGAACTGGAAAAAGGTGGGCTGTGTGGCTTCTACTCATTTCCTGTGGTCGTGCCAACACCGTGTCACCCGCTCGGGGCTTTCAACAGCAGAAATGTGTTCTGTCATCGTCCTAGCGACCAGATGTCCAAATTCAAGATGGGTGACCAAGCCCCACTCTTTCCAAAGATTTTAGAAGAACCTTGCTCTTGCCCCTTCCAACTTCTGGGAGCTCTGGGCAGCCCTGGGCTTGTGGCTGCGCGACTCCAATCTCTGCCTCCCGACCTCGCCACCTCCTCCTTGTGTCTCCATCAGAAAACCCTCTGCCTCCTGCTTAGAAGGACACATCTGGTTTCATGGAGGGCTCACGCGGGTAGTCCAAGATAAACGCCCCCTCCCAGGATTCTTGACCTAAGGATCTATTTGGCTGTAGAAGGCAACATCCAGATATAGGTCCTGGGGATTGGATGGGGTCATCTTTGGGGGGCCCACCATGTCGTCTGGCACACAGCAATTCACCAGCACTGAACACTGAGTTTGGAAGTGGCCTTTCCAGCCTTGCCCCCACCATCAGTCCACGGTGGTTCTCCCCGGTCACTGCTTCTTTACATCCCCAGTTCTCCATGCAAGTCTGGAAGCAGAAAGTCTGATGAGCTGAGTCCAGGTCACGCACCTGAGCCCTCCAGGTCGCCACAAAGGAGGCAGGGGACGTGGGCATCCATAATCAGAGGCGGGCCATGCCCTGCCCCGTGTCCCCTGCAGTGGAGACTCCCCCCTCCCCCCATGCCCCACATAGAAGGGCGTCCACGTACTGGGCTTGAAAAATGACAAACATCCTCTAGACAATCCCAGAGCTGCCATCTGGGCTTCTGGGAGCTTCTTGCATGATCTCACAGACACCTCCCTCTCGTTCTTCCATGCTGACTGCTCCTCTGGATTCCGTGGCTGTGCTTGAGGGTAACGTCTTCCCATAGCCACTCTGGCCCCTGCCTGCTCTCAGCGTCATGCTGGAATCTCTTAGACCCATGCCTTCTGCTGAGAACCCCAAAGCCACAAACACTTGTGATACCAACACATCTGTGAAATCTCAGCCACCCTGCAGGCAGCCTGTGCTACAAGCAAGGTGGGGGACAGTGGGGGGAGGCATCTCTCATCCCCACTTGGAGCAGCACTATGTGCCCTGAGCCAGAATCAACAGGGCCTGTGCTCTGGGTGTTACATAGAGCTTCAGACCCTCCAGCTCCTGCCTCCAGCCCCTCTCCATGATGCCACTCAGGTAGGAGTGCTTGGGCTCGGCCCAGGAAGTCACTCTATGAAAATCTGACCCTCTCCTTCAATCCCTCTTCGATACAGCTGCGTGGGTCAGCTCTTCCCTCTCTCATTTAGCCAAATGCCCTCCTGTATATCATGTGCCTCCATTCCTGACAGTCATTCCCATGCATAATCCTAAGCAGAGCAAAACCAGATACGGTCAAGTAAAGGTGTAAGCCAAGGGCTATGGAAGCACAAAGAAAAGGAATGACTTGCAAGGCAGCACGGAGGGTGCAGAATGTAAATTGCCTTTAGAATGTGGGTGGCTAATCCCGTCAGTTCTGTGTCAAAGCACATCTGGACATACGCCCTCCTCTCCGGCTCAGCTGCCGGCATCATCGCACACCTGCAAGACTGACCTCTGGCTTCCACCTGCCCCCTCTGCTGATCTCCCACCAGAAACCAAAGGAATGATCTCTTAAGTAAAATAGACAATGTTGTCTGTCACTTAAATCTCTTAAAAGCTTCCCAACGCACTTAGGGTTGAACGGGGTCCCCAGAGAAAAGATACGTGGAATCCTAACACCTGTGAATGGGGCATCACTTTATTGGGGGCTAGGTTCTTTGCAAATTTAATCAAGTCACGATGAGGTCATTGGAGTGGGTCTGAGTCTAATATGACTGGTGTCTTGATAACAAAAGGAAAATTGGGACACAGACACAGACACCAAGGAAAGACAGCCATGGAAAGACAGAGTTAAAGCTACAGTAAGTCCAGGAAGGCCTGGAGCCAACAGAAGCCGGAAGAGGAAAGGAAGGATCCTCCCCCAGAGGTTTGGAGGGAGTGGGGACCTGCCAACACCCTGATTTGGGGCTAGCAGCCTCCGGAACTGTCAGATGATACATTTCTATTGTGTGCAGCCACCCGCTATTTTGTTGCGCAGCCCCACCCAGGAAACTAACACACCTGGGATACAATTCAAACCCCAGGTGGCTACATAGTCACACATGATCTGGCTCTGGACATTCCATCCTCATCTCCTGGCATTAGAAAAAAAAAAAAGCAAAACAAAACCTCATGTTCCAATTGCCTTTCCTGGAGTGTATCTTCTCTCTCGCTTCGGCTTCTCAGAATCACTGTCCCCGCGGCTCAGTCTTTTCATACCTCTTCTATCCGCCATGCTTCATCCTTCACGTCTCACTTTAAATGGCTCTCTCTCTCTGCAAGACCATCCCTGACTCCATAGTTGGATGCCCCCACCTCCAGCCAGCATTATCTGCACCCGGGGCTCCACTGATCTACTTCATAACAATGCCACAATCTGTATTTCTTCATGTCTTTATCTGCTGGCTTTTTTTAACAGCTTCCCTCCCCCCCCTTGAAATGTCAGCTCCAGGGAAGCAGGGACCTCATCTGTCTGACACACCACTTCCCGCCAGCTCCCACCTAGCCGAGCGCGGAGCCCAGCACAAAAAGCATCGTCCAAACGAAGATTTATCAGGAGCACTAGCATGAGCATAGTCATGAGGACCAGAAGAGTCCCGTGCATTCTGAGTGCTGGCACGGACGTTCGAAAGGAGAAGAAGACACTGGGCACCGGTCGGGGCGACATGCAGTGGACACGACTTGCTGGAAAGAAGTCTGATTCTGGATATCTTAGTGTGCCTGCTGGGGCATTTGGACTTAATTCTGTATTAAAATGGGAGTCATCAAAGATTTTTGAGCAGCAGTGACCCAAGATGACCTATGCTTTAAGGAGATCTCCCAAGTAAGAGCATGGAGAATGGATTGGACAGGTGGGCGACTGGAGCCTCGGAGGCCAGCAAGACAGCTATTAAAATGTTCCAGGTGAGAGGTGAAGGGAGCTTGACCCGGGGCACGGGCAATGGGGAGGGTTTGAACTGCCAGTTCAGCGAATGATTGCATGTGGGAGCGGAGGGACCTGGAGGGTGGGGTGCAGCTGCGGTTTTTTCTGGCTAGAGTGAATGGACACAGGGAAAGACCCCCCCCCCCCAGTACCTGCTGGAGAATGTGTCAAGGAAATGTGTCAAAAAGGGAGCAAGTACATGTTTTTATTGGTCCTAGCAAATGACGTGGCTCATGCTTGGCGAGCATAGCCGGTTGCATTTCGAAGGCTTTCCTGTTCAAAGCACAAGAAATAAGAGTGCATTCTTCTGCAGGATTCTTTCAGGGAGGGGCTGGCCATCTGGACCACAGGGGAAGCCTTCAGACTTCGGCCAGGCAAGTAGCACCAGCAAGGCCCCATCCCAACTCTTGAGCCCAGACCGCTCCACTCGGGATGACTGGGAGACCTCTCTCCCCTCCCTCTGAGTCAGGATGAATTTTTAACTCACTATTGATCAGGCAATTTTAAAATCAATTTTAATTAAATGAAAGATTTCTATCAGGATTGCTTCTTTCTGGACAGTAAATTGGGCCTTGTAATAACACTTACATTGGAACATCTCTCATACAAGTAACAGAGCCCATCATAAATAAGTAAAGACCCTTCTCCTTATTATGCATTTGGGGGAAATCAAGGTTAGAGGTTTTGCCCAAGGCCCTGCAGTAATGGGGACAGAAGTCAGGAGCTTGAATCATGGGGATGCCGACATCAAATCCCACTGACCCCGCTCTCGGCCTCCAGAACCCCTCTCCTTCTACACGGAATAAAGGGGAAATTGATCCCTGTCAGTTATCAGGCAAGGAGAAATTGGGAGTATTTAACTAACAAAGGTGAAGCAAGGGCACTGAGTAGAGTGCTTAGGATGTGATTCAGTGTCCAAAGGCAGTTTTCTGCTTAGAAATGGTCACACTTGATTGGCTTGTAGAAATAGCACCTCAATAGCGATGGGTCCTGCTTAAATCCATCCTTTATGGGAGTCACGGACACAACCGCCTTCCTTCCCGGTATCCACTCAGGCCGCGGAGACTGGGGACCTGGAGGCTCTCGGTTCAGAAAAGCTGCTCTCAGCTCTTGTCTTCCCCAAACTGTGTCAGCTGGAATCTTCCATGTCGCCCACCTGCAGACTCAGCCCTCACAGTTCCTGAACTGTTGAGGGAACGAGGCCTCAACCAACCACATGTGGGGGTTCGACTTTCCCTTGCTACCTCAGTCCGGGACTCTGTGAGGCCCGAGGGGCAGTGGACCTCAGCCCTGCTGTGCATCATGGAGCCCTCCTCGCCTGCTCTCCCTAGCGGCCCGAGTTCCTCCTGGGCTGGACCGCTCGCCCAGATCCCAGGCCAGGAGACAGTCCTTCATCCCGTATCCCGGCTGCTGCCTGAGACTTCACCGGAGTCAGGTGCATTCAGATAGATTTTACGCACAGTGGAATTCACCTAGGCTGTGTACACACATCTAGGAAATTTGGCAAATGCATAGTTGTGTAGCCATCATCACGCAGCCGAGATATAGAATTGCTCCAATATCCCCAAAATTCCCCTGTGCCCCTCGGTAGACAACCCTACCCTCAGCCCCTGGCAACCACTGACCTGTTTTCGGTTTCTATTGTTTGGCCATTTCTGGGCTGTCGTGTAGCATGTAGCTGGAATCCTACAGCGCCCATGAGTCTGCCTCCTTGCACTTGCCAGCGTCTCTCTGAGACTCCCCTCTATTGTGTGTATCACTGGTCGGCTCCTTTTCCTCACTGAACACTATTTCGTCGTTGGTGTGTGCCCCGGCTGACGTCCCCAGGCACCCGCTGAAGGACATTTGTGTTGTGTCCAACTCGGCATGACCTTTGATAAAGCCGCCATGAATGGTCACACACGGGTTTTTGCATTAACATACGTTTCCATGACTCTTGGGTAAACACTTAGCAGCGGGACTCCAGCGGGTCATGGTAGGTGTGTCACTTCCTGAAAAACTGCCAGACTGTTGGCCGGCGTGGCTGGACCAGTTTTGCGTTCCCACGTGCACGAGCCCCAGATGCCCCACATCCTCGTAGCACTCGGTGTCCAGGTCTTGTTGGGTTTTCCGATCTAATAGGCGTCATGCCTGAGATTTTTAACTTGAACAAAGGGATGCCACACAGTTTGCCCCATTTAGCGACATGGGGGGTTGGCCATTCGCTAAGCCATTCCTGCCTTGCTAACAGAAGCCTGATTTTGGCCAACCTCATCCCAGCCGCTGTGTCCTTCAGCATGAGGGGGGCACACCCCCAACTCTAGCCAGTGGGTAAATACTGTGTTTTTTCCCTCTTAGACACTTAGTGTGGGTCCACTCCCTTGCTGGGCTACCCCAGTAAAATGTTTTGTCAAGTAGAAATGAAGCGATTGGGATCAAGAGTCACAACATCCGGCTCTGCTGCTCCCCAGCCAGGGGCCCTGCATAGCGACCTAGACTCTCAGAGTCACGGGTCCTCCTCTGCAGAAATGCGAGTCATCAGAGAACCTGCCTCGAGGGGGGCTATAAGAGCCGAATGAATCAAATGCGTGGAAGTCCTTCGCCTGGTGCCCAGCAGATAAATGTTGTCATTATTATATTATCAAATGATTTCTCGCTCCCTGCATTTTTCTGCATCTATGTAGTACTGAAGAGGTTTATATCCCCAGGCAAGCAGTATTTAAAGACAATTAACCAGATTAAAATCTCACACAGATATTCCGAAGCCATTTACATGTTTCTTAAACAAATAAACAAACAAATCTAAGAGGGCTTCATTCTCTAAAAAAGAAGTCACCCCTTCGGCGGGCCATTCTAATAGGCTCATTGAAGAGATGCCCGATTAGTTTCTTTGAATCCAGGGTCTGCCTGATGTAGGTCCGCATAATTATGTACATATGGCAGCCACACCAGACTCTGGCATCGGTGGACAAGGCTTGGCTTGTTGTCGTTTCTTCTCTAGACCCAAGCCCAGCCTGTGCCCAGACATGGCCACTGGGACTCGTTGCCCATTAGAGAAAGGAATCTCTTCTTGACCATAAAACTAAAGAGGTACCCTTTAACTTTTGGACCATTTATCCTTTACCCTGGATAGGGTGGTAAAACATCTGTCTTCTTAAAAAGACTGCTGAGCCCCTCTATTTTATTTAACTTCTGGTAATACATCGCTGCTCCAGACACCATCCAAATAAAGGGGAAACATATCCATTCCAGATAAATGAGACAGCAAGAGATTCTGACGTCTGCTTACTCAGGCTCTTACTCATACCCTAGGGACAGTTTCTAGAAGAGTGCAGGTACCTTCTAAAGATACCTAATTCTTCAAGATGCTGTACAAGTGCTTCTCAAAAAAAGGATCATCCTCCTCACTGTTAGAGCCATCTGGAGGTGGGCTCAGGAGTCTGACATTTATGAAGTTCACTAGGTCATTATTGTACGCATTCAAGTTTGAAAAACACTTGCTTTAGAGCAGTTGGCAAACTAAAGGCCGTGGGTCAAATCCTGCCAGCTACCTGTTTTTGCAAACAAAGCTTCATTACGACACAGCTATTTGTTTGTGTACTGTCCATGGGTGTGTTCATACTAAAGCAGCGAAGTTGAGTAGTTGCAACAGAGTGTATGACCCCCAGAGCCTAAAATATTTGCTCTCCAGCTCTCTACGGAAAGTTTGCCCATCCCTGCTTCACAAAAATGCCATGTGATCTTTGCATTAGTCATAGTGTGAGTTATAGAACAATATGATCTATGATCAGTGTATTATTATTCCTCCCTTCATTCCTATGTACCTAATATTATTTTAAATAATCTTGCCTATCAGCACATATATACTGAGCATCCACTACAGGCTAAGCATTATGCTATGTATGGAAAACACAATGATCCCAATGGAGTCCCTGTGCCATTTGTAGATGGGAGTTATTTTACCAAATCTAAGTCACCATTGATTAGACATCATTATTTGATGCACTATTAAGAAACAAAAAATGCTATCCATTAAGTCATGGCACAATATTTCCTTATGCCTTAGAAATTTTAGTTTCAAATTATTAAAAATCTCCTTTAGAATTATTTTCATCACTCTTGGCATACCTAAAAAATTACATGCAGGGGCACCTGGGTGGCTCAGTGGGTTAAAGCCTCTGCCTTCGGCTCGGTCATGATCTCAGGGCCCTGGGATCGAGCCCCACATCAGGCTCTCTGCTCAGCAGGGAGCCTGCTTCCCCCTCTCTCTCTCTGCCTGCCTTCTGCCTGCTTGTGATCTCTCTCACTCTGTCAAATAAAAAAAAAATTATGTGCAATATTTCTGCTTAGAGACTGCAGTCTCTAGGGTATTAAGTTCCTTGCAGATACTCTCTTGATCTTACCAGAAAGTATCCACAAAAAGTTTTCAGACCAAGTTCATGCATGTGAAGGCAATGATGACACCTCTGTCACAACTTCCTCTTGGTCAAGGTGTTCTTAAGAGGCAACTGATCACAACGTTTCAGATTTGTTAAATGGCTTTCAAAATACATTCATCATAGAATTGAGAAGATATAGTTTAATTCCTTGATGAATAAGTCAAGAGACAGAGGCTGGGTCCTAGGGCCGTGGCCTCCCCAAGATGAGCGGAGGCAGGATGGCCAGAAGGAGCAGGAGGGTGGAGAACTCCTTGTCTGTGACAGGCAGAACCAAAGAGGGTCTCTAACTAGCCCCCTGTCTTCAGTCCACTGAGGCACGTCTGTAAGTTGTCTGTTTCCACTTGAGATTGTGCTGTCCTTCAGGGGACCAGCATGGCCTCCATCATCTCCAAGCTCTAAGAGACCTCACAGAACATCTAGAAGAGAGCATGGAGCCACAACCCTCATTCCTTAAATGAGCAAGTGAAGGGAGAACAGGGAGAAGGGGCTCCTGCAGCCAAGAGCTCTAGGAATGAATCCCCAATCTAACCACATGTGACCAAGGATATTTGAAAGTCTCAGACGGGAAGATAAGCCCCCTTTAGGCGCTTGACCCGGGCTGGAGTCTGCTCAAGGGATGCACGTGGAGGAATTTCTAAGGAGAGATTAGGGCCTGGCAGAGCAGGGCTGTTTCTGCACCTGGACCTTGGGCTCCAGCCCCTGCAGAACACTGAGGGCTTATGATGGAAATTTCCTGATTTTATCTTTTCAGTGTCACTATCTCAGGGAAGCAGCCCCCCGTGTGATTCTATTGGGGATGCCAGTCATGGGCCTTGTCTTCTCCCTGAATGACCTCAGGAACAGGTACGGCCAACTTCTCCATTAGGCACAAAGGGCCCTGGGCCTAGTGCCCACAATACTTTGAGGAGCCCAGGGGTATGTTCTGATCGCTGTGAAAATCAGAAGAAAAAGGTGAATGTAAACTAGTCTGGATTATATTTGTCTTTATACCAACACGATAGCAAAATAAAATTTTATGTACATATAAAATATGTATATATGTATATAAAATTATATATATATGTATATAATATATATAATTATATATATAATTATATATTATATATATATATATATATATATATATATATATATATACACACATTTTTTTTTATGGAGAATGGGACCCAAGAAGGCAAAATTGCTGCAGGTCTATGACACTTATGGAAGTCATAATGGGGCCCTGAGACTAGTCATGTGACACAAGGCACATTCATCAGACATTCTCTCCAGAGCGTGATTCTGGAGAGATGAGTTCTCCTGATATCAGGGACAAAGCTGTCCACCATATTGGTTATGGAAAAGCATAAAAGTCAGGAACCCTGGAAGGAGGCCCAAACACACAAGGTTGTTCACTTCTGAACACTGAAGAGAACGGGACTAGGGCCTGAAGAGTTAAGTTGGTTCTGTTTTGTTTATTTAGCCAGACAAAAGAAGAGCAAAATAACAATGATAATAAAACAAAAAACTCTACCAGAAGCAAATAGAGCAAAATGCATAACTGTTGTTGAATCTGGGTGGGGGGAGATCAATGCTTAATTCCTTACTCTGTTTCTATGTATAAGTTTTTGATTTCTCAGGAAAATAAATGACAGTCCATTCATCTCTGAACCAAAGATCACAGGAACCACTCTGGTCCCTTTCCTTTCTCAAGCTTAATTTTTCCTTTGAGTCTGTGAACTACCTGCATAATTAGGCTCTTTCGCCACTTCCTTCCACTTAATCAAGACACTGTTTCTGTTGCCGGGAGTCAAGAAATCTTAATTCATTCAGGTGCATAGCCAGCTGCTGATGGTGAAGGTGAACAGTTTTCTTGGGTACAAGGGTCCTTTAACTTGGCTCTTACCCACTCTGGTGGCCCTTAAAATACCAGTTCTGTGTGGCATAGGTGGGCCTGGATGTGCACTGGTCCAGACTTACTGGTCTACCCCAGCATCTTCTCTTGGCTGTATTCTGAGCCAACAGTTCTTAAAAAGTGAACCCACCTGACAAGGGAATTGGGGGTGAGGGATGGGAAGGTACAAGTGAAAAGAAAAGTCAAACTACATATCGGGTATTACGATGGGTACTTCCCCAGTATCCCCTGAAAATCCTGAGCATCTTGTGATTTAGGTCCGGAAGTAATGACCAGTGATCATATAATTGATCATCCAAACCAGAATACATTTAAGAACGAAAGGAGGTGCTCTATAATTACATCAGTATGACAGACATAAAGGGGAAGTTCCCAGGTAAACTGAGACATGCAGTCACCCTGGTTAGGAAGCTTAGTTAGGAACCCTGGAAGGAGGCACACAACTAACCAGTGCTGAGCTGTAATCTGGGTCCAGTTGGTTTCATCCCTGGAGCACAACATTTCTTGGGACTCTGGAGAATCCCATGAGCTATGGGCTGACTTGTGTCTTCCCAAAATTCCGATGTTGGAGCCAGTGTCTCAGAATACAACCATATTTGGAGAGAAGGGTTAAAAGGGTGATTAAGTTGAAATGAAATCTTTAGTGTGAGCCCAAATCTAACCTGACTGGTGTCCTTGGAAGAAGTGGAAAGTCGGACACAGAGATATCAGGGGTGGCCGCATTCAGAGGGAAGACCTTGTGAGCACCCGGGGAGAAGGTAGCCATCTGGAAGCCAGGGAGAGAAGCCTCGGGAGAAATCAAACCTGCTCACACGTTGGTCCTGGATTTCTAGCCTTCAAAACAGTAAGAAATAAATTTCTGTTGTTTAAGTCACTCGGTCTGCGGTATCGTGTCGTGGTGTCCCTAGCAAAGTGGTACACAAGAGAGTGCTGGAGACAGAGAGAGATGCCAGTGAAGAACTCTAGGATCTAAGGTCTTGGCCCTTCATCTCTGTCGGCACCTCTGCAGAGATCAGCAGAAGTACCTATTTTACCATGAAGAATCCTATGTGCTTGTATTCTTGGGCAGCAAGGAAAGAGGAGTGTGCACCCTACAGTTTAGCTGCATCGGGGGCCAGAAACGTCCAAAGGGATGGATGAGTGGTGGCAGTCCTAAGGAGGACAGACAAGGAGGTTGCGTCCGCAGGTGGGAAGAAGTACTTGGGAGCTGGCTTAGCCTGGAGCAGTGCCCCTCCCATGCCTCCCCCTGCCCCAACTCCCTCCCAGCCGACTCAAAAGTCAGAAGGTCTGTGCTCCAGCCCCCGCCTCCCCCACCCCAGACACCAGGGAGATTCAATTACATTTAGAGACACAATGTCTGCCTCCCCTGGATTAATTTCCGGATCCTGACAAAGCTTGTCCTTATCTCTTTTTTCTTGCTGAGAGTAAGAACCCTATAAAATTGTCTTTACCAGGGACCAAGAAATGAGTCAGGGCAAGGCAAACACAAGGATCGGGGTCTCCTGTCTCTCTGGGCTCGAAACTTACTGGTCTCCTCCTGTAGATTTGGGAGGATCTCATGCAGGACAATTTGCTATGAGCTCACTCATCTGCACTCTTTCTAAAAGGATCTTTCTGGCAGAGCCGTGAGCAAGAGATTGGTGTGCTGTGGGCATGAATGACATAATACTATTAGTATAGTGTCCAGTGTGCCAGGCTCTGTGCCACTCTGCTCTCACAGAGCTTTAAAGCAATGATAGTAACAAGGACAAGCACTAGCGTTTACACAGGGCTTTCAAAGCTCGTACCCCTTCACATACATTGTCTTACTTTATCCTCACAAGCCCTATGGAGATCAGAACACCTGCCTATAAAGTACAGAACACTTTAATCCCCATTTTGCAGATTGGTAAACCATGGTTGAAAGAAATCAGACAACTTGGCCACAGTCATGTGGTCCAGTGAAGACACAGTCTTAGCTACAGTCATGGAGCTAAGAAGGAAAACAAAAATCTCTCTGATGCTAACACCAACCTATTGACATCATCATTTAAAAATCAGAGGTGTGAGGGGTACCTGGGTGGTTCAGTGGGTTAAAGCCTCTGCCTTCGGTTCAGGTCATGATCTCAGGGTCCTGGGATCGAGCCCTGCATCAGGCTCTCTGCTCAGCGGGGAGACTGCCTCCCCCTCTCTCTCTGCCTGCCTCTCTGCCCACTTGTGATTTCTCTCTCTCTGTCAAATAAATAAATAAAATCTTAAAAAAAAAAAAGTGTGCCTCTCCTACCCAGCTTCAATCCCCCAAGCAGGCTGGACAGTGTTGGATTTCTCAGACGCTGTACTGTTTAACGTTCTTTCAAAGTGTGTTGGACCCCATAGCCCACGATTACTCCCAGGTGCAAAATTGTATGCACAAACAGTTGCAGCAGCAATTTACCGACTGTGAGCTCAATCAGCCAATTGTGAGCACAATTAGCTGCTCCCTGCTCATTTGGAAGGAGCCGGGGGATTGATTGCCTCTGCAATTAGCCAGTTGTGGGCAGCTCGGTTTGCTTGTGCAATTTTGCACCCTCAAACATGGAATGTGCAAAAGTGGCCCATGCCTGGGAACTTTATTCTTTGGGCTCCAAACATCCAACCTGATGTTCACCCACGGACCTCTGTACGCGGCCACAGGTGCCTGCCTCTGGGCTCTGTGTGGAGGCTGCAGCCTCCTGGGGGCTACACTAGCTGGAAACCAACCCTGTCCATATTTGGGCAGAGGCGGGAGGGTGCGAGATGAGACGCTAACTTGGGATGGCGTAGGGAAAGGTGGGTTCAAGGTTGGGAAGACTTCAACGTGACTCACCTGGGGCTGGGAGAGACCCGTCCAATAACTCTCAGCTCATAATGGAGAACCTTTGCCGGTTCAGAATGAGGGCATAGAGGAGCTGGCAGAGACTGGAAACCGGATCGAATGGGAGAACTGAAACGTCATTTACGTCACTGGTACAATCAGCAAATTCTTTCTCCCCTCTTCCCATATCCTGCTTAAAAAAAAGAATAAATCCTCCCAGCAGAGCTGGGCGGATTCTTTGCCACCTGATCACACCGAGGGAAACCCGGAAATCTGGAGACTTTCATTGCTGCCTACAAAATGAGCTGCGGTCTGATTGGATTTGTACTAGTTTCTCTGCAGCCACGAGTTGATTAAAAAGAAAAGCTCACTGTACTTTAAGGGAGATTTTCCTGCATGGATAGGCTTTTCTACCCAGGAACAAGGCATTCTGTAGGTTTTGAAGGAGGTCAGAAGGAAAGGTAATCTGATGCTTACCTGAGCTGTCCTGTGAGTCTTCTCTAAACCAAAGGGCAGCTCTTTGCTCTTTCCAACTGCTCTGAACCTCTCAGAACAGTGCAGGATTACTCATACCGGCTGAAATGTGGGAACACCCCAAAGGCCCACCGTCCTTTGTTGAACAAGATGTGGAATAGTTATGCTGTCGAGTATTACTCAGCCATAAAAAGGAATGAAGTGCTGACACATAGTAAACCCTGAAAAAAATTCTGGGGAGTGAAAAAAAGCCAGACGTGAAGAGCAACATCGAGTGGGATTCCGTTGCCAGGAAGTATTCAGAAGAGGCAAATCCGTAGCGACGGGAAGTAGATTAGTGTCCGCCCGCTGTCGGGAGGTAGGAATCAGGAACGACGACCAGGGGATTTGGGAATCCTTCTTGCAGCAACGGCAACGTTCCAAAACTAGGCAGTGGAGGCGGGTAGCTGCTTAACCTCGTGAGTATACTATATCCATGGACTTACATACTTTAAAAGGTTGAATTTTATGGTATGCGAATTATATCTCAATTTTTAAAAAAAAAAAACTATGAAGAATCGAGACAATTTGCCCTTTTGGAGATTGGTTGTGGATTGAGCCAATGTGAGGGGATCCTTCCATTGACCTGTGCACAGGCCCCTCAGGGAACCCCAGGAAACAGCCACCACAGGGAAGGACGACCCCAAAGGTTATTTCTGATGCATGCCACAGGCCATGCATTTACTCATCAAAAATAGTTACTGAACACCTTCTATATACCAAAGCATTTAGCAAGCTTTGAGAAGAAAGATTCCATGCCTTTTTGATCTAGTGGTGAAGCCAAGAGGGAGGAGGAGGGTTCAAAGAAATAAGTAGGCCACTCCCTGGGTCAATAGTTCCAATTTTCCATTCAAAATTTTGAGTCACAGGATGCCTGTGTGGCTCAGTCATTAAGCGTCTGCCTTCAGCTCAGGTCATGATCCCAGGGTCCTAGGATCGAGTCCCACATCAGGCTCCTTGTTCAGAGAGGAGTCTGTTTCTCTCTCTCCCTCTGCCTGCTGCTCCCCCTACCCATGCTTGCTTTCTCTCACTCTCTCTCTCTGTCAAATAAATAAATATAATCTTTAAAAAAAATTTTGACTCTGATGCTGAGTGATGTTGAGCACTTTGTCATGTGTCTGTTGGCCATTTGGATGTCCTCTTTGCAAAAATGTCTGTTTGTATCTTCTGCCCATTTTTTGATTGGATTATTTGTTCTTTGGGTGTTGAGTTTGAGAAGTTCTTTATAGATTTTGGATACTAGCCCTTTATCTGATATGTCATTTGCGAATATCTTTTCCCATTCTGTCAGTTGTCTTTTGGTTTTGTTGACTGTTTCCTTTGCTGTGCAAAAGCTTTTGATCTTGACGAAGTCCCAATATTTCATTTTTGCCCTTGCTTCCCTTGCCTTTGGAGATGTTTCTAGGAAGAAGTTGCTGCGGCTAAGGTCGAAGAAATTGCTGCCTGTGTTCTCCTCAAGGATTTTGATGGAGTCCTGTCTCACATTGAGGTCTTTCATCCATTTTGAGTCTTTTTTTGTGTGTGGTGTAAGGAAATGGTCCAGTTTCATTCTTCTGCATGTGGCTGTCCAGTTTTCCCAACACCATTTGTTGAAGAGACTATCTTTTTTCCACTGGATATTCTTTCCTCCCTTGTCAAAGATCAGCTGACCATAGAGTTGGGGGTCCATATCTGGGCTCTCTGTTCACCCGAATGTTTATAGCAGCAATGTCCACAATAGCCAAACTATGGAAAGACCCTAGATGTCCATCAACAGATGAATGGATAAAGAAGATGTGGTGTATATATACAATGGAATA
>CM053610.1:15810449-15837347 GCA_028646535.1 Procyon lotor
CTAGAATGGAAAGAAAAGAGTTTACAAGGGAATTTTCCTGAGTCACTACACTTTATCTAGTACTAAGCCAACACAGTCAAGAGTATTGTATGGTTCTTAATATTTCTTCTATTGAGCATACTAAACTTTTTATTCTTCAACTAGATATTTGACATGAAGTCAGTTTTAAGTCAGGCGGGCATGCAAACAGACAGGTGGGCCAAACAGTTGACATGAATTAAGTATCAAGAGAGGCATTGGCACTCTAATGCTATTAGCCACATTCTTCCATCTGGGTGGCAGCCCAAGGAGCAATATGCACAAAGAACAACAGTCTTAGTGGGAAGTAAATATTGTGTTATTAATAGCTGGAAAAGTCAATGTCCCCAGTTCTGAGACGCACTTTTTTAAAAGTGGTATTTGTGATCATGTCTGCATTTCTTTACTTCTCATTCACCTTTGGATATGGTATCTTCCCCATCCCTCCATCAGTCTACATCTGGTTGTTTATGCCAGAAATGCCTGAGTCCTAATGAACATCTCTCACCCCCAACCATGTGCAATTCATGGTGTGATCCCATTGCTTCAATTTCTTCAATTCTCCTCAAACACTTCTCCACTTGTGTCACTCAAATCCAGGCCACCAACATCTATCCCAGATGGGCTCAGAGTTAGAAGTAACTGGACTGCTCTCATCCAAGTGAAAATAATGAAATCTGGTCTCATTGGTCCCTTGATTAAAACTCTTCATTTGTAAGAGACTCCTAGACTCAAGAAATGAACTAAGGGTGGCCGGGGGGCGTGGTGGGGTAGGGATAGGGTGGCTGGGTTGGGGACAATGGGGAGGGTATGTGCTATTAAGTGCTGTGAAATGTGTAAGCCCGAAGATTCACAGACATGTACCCTGGGGCAAATAATACATTATATGTTAATAAAACTCTTCATTTGCTGTCCCATGTTCTTAGAATAAAGATTAGAATCCTGCTTCAACTATGCATGGGACCAGAATGAAAAAGATATCTCTGAAAAGTCAATATGATTCACTCTTCTCCCCATTCCACAGCTCCTGCTCAGACCTGGCTTTTACGATATTATTCGAGTGGATATTTGGTATATGGTATATGGGATGGGGTGGGGGAGGGACATTCTGAAGTTAACATGAAAAATGGGTGTATCAGGGGCGCCTGGGTGGCTCAGTGGGTTAAAGCCTCTGTCTTCTGCTCAGGTCACAATCTCAGGGTCCTGGGATCTAGCCCCGCATCGGGCTCTCTGCTCAGCGGGGAGCCTGCTTCCCCTCTCTCTCTGCCTGCCTCTCTGCCTGCTTGTAATCTCTCTCTCTGTCAAATAAATAAAATCTTTAAAAGAAAAATGGGTGTATCAGACACAATGATACAGATTTGGCAACTCCTTTTCAAATCCTTACTCCTGGACACACATAAAGACCACATTTCCCAGGCTCCCTTAGGGTCTGATCAGGGCCATGTGATTCAGTCTGGCCAATGGAATATGAGCAGAAGTGACATGAGCCACTGAGTCTTAAACTCCGCTCATCCTGGAATCTCCTAGGGAAGTTTAAAATATACTGATGCATGGAGTTTCATCCCCAGAAATCCTGATTTAATCGGACATAGCCTGGGCATTAAAATCTTTTAAAGTTCTCTGAAGATTCTCAGGTACAGCAAAGTTTGAGAAATAATGAAAGATACTCCTAGTCCTGGTTCTTGGAAGCACTGTGTCCTCTCATGCCCTTTTGTGATGACCTCAGAGGCCAGCCAATCCACGTGTTGGAAACTGTCAACCTGGGAATCTGAGTGGCATGTGGATCTCTATTGGACTTGTGACCTGAGCAAAAGTACATCCTCATTCATTTTTAAATTAATATCATCACAGCATTGCCTCTCCTACTCTGATTAATACTGTGCAAATCATATAAAGTCAAAATTACCCTAAACATGCCTTTAGGAATTATCCTTAACGGAATGACTGACCCAGCTTATTTTTCCTCCAGCACTGAAACAGAACATTGTCTCTTCTGAAAAGTAGTAAAGGGAACTGGCAGCTTATTTTTAAGGGGTGGAGTGTATGAAAATAGAAATTATAAATACTAAAATTACTGTGAGATACTCACAGCCTAGGAAGAAGGTAGCAATTGCAAAATGATTGGAAGTGGGTATATGACTATTTTTATCCCCTTGATGTTATTTAAAAGCTACAATCTCTAATCCAAAGTAGTTCTTAATCCTTTAAGGGAATGATGACAATGGACTGCAGTACGTGGTTTTAGGGTGAGATGTCTACACGTAGTCAAAGATTACTAGGGAAGGATTGTGGGAGATGCAACGTGCTGTCCTTACGGCTTTTCTATTGTTAGTATCACCCCCCAAATTCCTAAAAAGCCATATTTGGTCATAGACTATTGCACATCTAATACATATTCTTATTCAGTGGTATTGAGGATTGTTGCAACATCAGTCACAAATGATACTGACCCATGTACTGTAGTCTCTCTGTTGTGTTATTCTTGTCACGGCTAGGTGAGTTCAAAGATCATGTTAATCTCCTGGGAGTAAAAATCGTAGCTAATACATACCAAGGAATCCTCCACCATGTGCCAGGCCACCTTTAAGTGCTTCCCACTCTGCATTGAATCTAATGCTTACCACAATTCCATAAATCCCATTTTTAAACCCATTTTCTAGATCAAGGAGTCCCCCCAGAGGATCCAAATTCAATCTGATAAGATTTTTGAGGTTGTTATACTGCGTCTGAAATATATTATGAGTTGATTCCACTACTAACATATTTTAAGGTGGGTGTATATAGCACAAAGCCCAAACAATCATGAAGCAGTCAATAAAACTTCATTGTCCTAATGCCCAGCAGCCGGGAAAGGATTTCAAAAGACCTTACACCCCTGTCATGGCAGAAGATAGAAGCTGCCAACAGAATTCAACTTCTCACTTGTGAGTGGAGAAAAAAATGAATCAGTGGCATGCAAAATGTCTCAGCAAAAAGTAGGGACAGAGGGTGGGGCATAATTGGATCTACAGGTCTCCTTTGTTATAAACTCTTGCTCCCGACAGTTCATTCTACAAATATCAGCCAAAATAATATTTTTAAATGCAACTAGATGATGCTTGCTTCAGATGAAAAGTCCCCATCTAAAAAAAAAAAAAAAGAAAAGAAAAGTCCCCATCTCACAATAAAATGCAAAATTGTGCTGTGGTTTACAGGAGCCTATTGGATCTGACATCTGCTCAACTTTCCAATCTCCTATTGTCTGGTCTTACTTAAACCATAGACTCCAATCATGCGGCCCCATTCTGCCTCTTCAGTGGACCAAGCTGGTTCCTGCCTCAAGGTCTTTGTTCTTACTGTCCCCTCCACCAGGAGCTTTCTTCCCCAGCTTGTCACAGGCTCAATACTTCTCTCCATACAGGGCTCCAATCAAATAGAACCCACTCAGAAAGCCTCTTCCTGACTGTGCCATCTTAACTACCTTTCCAGACACACCCGCCTCCTTTCTCCCCCCATCCCTCCTCAAGGACTCACGCCTATATATGTTATATTCTCAATAACACTTGTCACCATCTTCACTTACTTATTTACCCATATATTTACTCATCTGCTGTGAATTGTCCTGTTTACAACTGTATCTTCAGTAAACATGTACCTGGTACATAGTTTGAGCTTAATAAATATTGGTTGAACAAATAAATGGCATTCTGAAATATATAACAGTTTCAGAGATCTGATGGAAAAGTTGATAAGAAGAAGATAATAAATATTACCCTGAACCATAACAAAATTCCTAAGCATAAGCCATAAAATTAAAACTGGGATGGGAGGAGGGAAATTGGAGGAAGAGGGGAGGTGATGTGGGAAATGTCTACAGGAGACCCAACTAGGAAAACTGAGCAATTCCTCTGTCATGGACATCTGGGCTCTTTCCATAATTTGGCTACTATGGACATTGCTGCTACAACATTGGCATACAGGTAACCCTTCCAGATCACAGCATTTGTATCCTTTGGGTAAACAGTAGTGCAATTGCTGGGTCATAAGGTAGCTCTATTTTTAACTTCTTGAGGAACCTCCATACTGTTTTCCAGAGTGGCTACACCAGCTTGCATTCCCATCAATGGTATAAGAGGGTTCCCCTTTCTCCACAGCCTCACCAACATCTGATGTTTCCTGACTTGTTAATTTTAGCCATTCTGACTGGTGTGAGGTGGTACCCCATTGTGGTTTTGATTTGTATTTCTCTGATGCCGAGTGATGTTGAGGATCTTTTCATGTCTGTTGGTCATTTGGATGTCTTCTTTGGAGAAATGTCTGTTCATGTGTTCTACCCTTTTCTTGACTAGATTATTTGTTATTGCATATCAAGAATGATAAATTCTTTATAGATTTTGGATACTAGCTCTTAATCTGATAAGACATTTGCAAATATCTTCTCCCATTCTGTCAGTTGTCTTTTGGTTTTGTTGACTGTTTCCTTTGCTGTGCAAAAGGTTTCATCTTGATGAAGTCCCAATAGTTCATTTTTACTTTTGTTTCCCTTGCTGTTGTAGACATGTCTAGCAAGAAGTGGCTGTGGCTGAGGTCGAAGAGGTTGCTGCCTGTGTTCTCCTCAAGGATTTTGATGGATTCCTGTCTCACATTTAGGTCATTCATCCATTTTGAGTATGTGTATGGTGTGAGAAAGTGGTCCAGTTTTATTCTTCTACATGTGGTTGTCCAATTTTCCCAACACCATTTGTTGGAGACTTTTTCCATTGGATATTCTCTCTTACTTTGTCAAATATTAGTTGCCCATAGAGTTGAGTGTCCATTTATGCATTCTCTATTCTGTTACATTGATCTATGTGTCTGTTTTTGTGCCAGTATCATACTGGCTTGATGATTACAGCTTTGTAATAGAGCTTGAAGTTCGGAATTGTGACGCCACCAGCTTTGGTTTTCTTTTTCAACATTCTTCTGGTGATTCGGGGTCTTTTCTGGTTCCACACAAATTTTAGGATTATTTGTTCCAGCTCTGTGAAAAATGTCAATGATATTTTGATAGGGATTGCACTGAATGTGTAGATTGCTCGATAGAATAGATATTTTAACAACATTTGTTCCTCCAATCCATGGGCATGGAATGTTTTTCCGTCTCTTTGTGTCTTCCTCAATTTCTTTCATAAGGATTCTGTAGTTTTCAGAGTAAAGATCCTTTATCTCTTAGGTTAGGTTTATTCCCAGATATCTTATGGTTTTGAGTGCAATTGTAAATAGGATTGATTCCTTAATTTCTATTTCTTCTGTCTCATTGTTAATGTATAGAAATGCAACTTATTTCTGTGCTTTGATTTTATATCCTGCCACAATGCTAAATCCCTGTATGAGATCTAGCAATTTTTTGGTGGAGCATTTTGGGTTTTCCATATAAAGTATCATGTCATCTGTAAAGAGTGAGAGTTTGACTTCTTCTTTGCCATTTTGGATGCCTTTTATTTCTTTTATGTTGTCTGATTGCTGGGGCTAGGACTTCTAGTACTAAGTTGAACAACAGTGGTGAGAGTGTCATGTTCCTGACCTTAGGGGAAAAGCTCTTCAGTTTTTCCCACATTGAGAATGATACTTGCTGTGAGCTTTTCATATATGGCTTTTACAATATTGAGGTATTTTCCCTCTATCCTTACACTGTGGAGAGTTTTAATCAAGAAAGGGTGCTGTCTTTTTGTCAAATGTTTTTTCTGCATCAACTGAGAGGATCATATGGTTCTTGTCCTTTCTTTTATTAATGTGATGTATCACGTTGATTGATTTGTGGATGTTGAATCACCCTTGCAACCCAGGAATAAATCCCACCTGGTTGTGGTGAGTAATAATTTTAATGTACTGTTGGATCCTATTGGCTAATATCTTAGTGAGAATTTTGGCATCCATGTTCATCAGGGATATTGGTCTATAATTCTCCTTTTTGGTGGGGTCTTTATCTGGTTTGGGGATCAAAGTAATGCTGGCCTCATGGAACAAGTTTGAAAGTTTTCCTTCCATTTCTATTTTTTGAAACAGCTTCAGAATAGGTAGTAATTCTTCTTTAAATGTTTGGTATAATTCCCCTGGGAAACCATCTGGCCCTATACTCTTGTTTATTAGGAGTTTTTTGATTACTGCTTCATTTTCTTGCTGGTTATGGTTCTGTTCAGGTTCTCAATTTCTTCCTGTTTCAGTTTTGGTAGTTATATGATCCTGGGAATGCATCCATTTCTTCAAGATTGCCTAATTTATTGGCATATAGTTGCTTATAACATGTTCTTATAATTGTATGTATTTCTTCTATTATGGGAGTGGTATATATACACAACAGAATATTACTCGGCCATCAAAAAGGATGAAATCTTACCATTTGCAACCACATGGATGGAACTGGTATTATGGATGGAACTAGTATTATGCTAAGTGAAATAAGTCAATCAGAAAAAAACAATGAACATACGGTTTCACTCATATGTAGAATTTAAGAAACAAAACAGGATCATAGGGGAAGGGAGGGAAAAATAAAGTAGGATGACATCAGAGAGGGAGACAAGCCATAAGAAACTCTTAACTACAGGAAACAAACTGAGGGTTGCTGGAGGGGAGGTGGGTGGTGGGATGGGGTAACTGGGTGACGGGCATTAAGGAGGGCACTTGATGGAATGAGCACTGGGTGTTACATGCAATGGGTGAATAACTGAATTCTACATCGGAAACTAATGATACAGTATATGTTAACTAACTGAATTTAAATAAAATAAGTTAAAAAAAATGAAAAGTGGAAAATGAGCAACGTCAGACTATGTATTCTTCCCTTCAAAGATCTCTTTGCCTCTAGGGGTGGGTCAAAGTCAAGAATAGTGAACCTGGAGAAAGAAGTCCGTTGTTTTAATCTGAAGAAGCAGAAATGGAAGGTCATATAATTTGATCCCAAAAAAGTGATATGAAAGAGGAAATCAGATTAAAACAGATGTTTTATGTTTTGAGATGTAGTTTGGTGTTGTTCAATCACCAAGATTGAACTGATTCTACTCTTTATTTGGCAAGAGTAGAGAGCTGGGGCGTGGTAGAAATAAACGTGGTAGAAATAAAGACCCCTCCAGGGGAGAGCTCTGTGCCCGGGCTCATCCCCACCAGATCTTCCCAGCTGGTTTTCTCCAGCTTAGTTTAGAGCCCTCAGAGCTGCGTTTAGGTTGATCTCTGAGCCTAAGGATGACAAGCCCGGAGCTGGGCAGCTGCCTGGGGTGGTTTTGCTGCTAGGAGCCTCATCTCTGCCCACTTTCAAATAATGCTTGAAATAGCTCCTTTTTCAGACATAATTTCTCTTTTAATCACTTTCAGATTCTGCAAGGGAACCTTACAAAGAGACATCTTTAATTTGACTTTGAAGTATGTTGTTTGTTTTTGGCCCACTGCAAATTAGCCGACATTTTAATTGTTGATGTTTGCTATTAAGATTGTGTTTGGTGGTCTGTGCGGTTGCTTGGCAGAGTAGGAACAAATGCTCTGTGCATAAAACCGGTCCTCACGCTGGTTTGAGGAGTGGGGACCCCAATGGCAGTGTGGGTGCTGTTCTTGCCTCCAGCTCCGTCTCGACCATACTTTGTCCCGGAAAACCCAAAACACATTTGGCCCTGAGCACTGTTTCCCTTGATTTTTAATCTTGCGAGCAATTTAAAGGAAATTTAATCCATATGTTTCTGATTCATTTAAATCACAAAAACATTGGGTTTTGAGAGTTATTTGATGTCCAAATGCCTTTTGAGACTTTTTAATAAACTTTCCAGGTCCTGTTGCCTTCAAAACAAATACTCACGTTTTGCCAAGGGTGAATGGATTCAGGGTCCAAAGGATTTGGATTGAATTTGAAATTCCAAACTCGTAAATTATGACCATGTTAAGATAAAGCCCGTGTCTACACAATACCCAAGCAGCCCCACGGAAAGCCAAAATACTGGGTCGTCATCCAGATGTTGCATGATTTCTAATGCATGGCAAGGCATCGACAAAACACCTGGATGGTTTACTCTCTTTTCCCCCCTTTATTCAGACGTTTGCTGTTAGAGTTAAGACTGTGGGCAGCAGCTGTCAATCCTGGCACCCTATGAGGAGTTTATTTTAAAAGAGTCTCTATGTCCATGTGTGGATCGCAATGTTCATGGGATGGGGTAGGGGTATGGAAAGAACCTGCTTTTCTTTTTTAAAAGCAGGTTGTGGTGAGCAAGTTGCAAGGTTTGAAGGGCTGAGAAGAGCCGCTGTCCAAGTGGGTTGGAGCATTCCTCAAGGAGGGTGGGGAAACTAGATGAACGGGTTCAAGATATGTTTGCTACAGGAGCACCTGAGTCATGTAGGTGGTTGAGCTTTCATGTCAAGGCCCTGATCCCAGCGTTGTGAGATCAAGCCCTGCCTTGGGCTCCATGCTCTGCGTGGCTTTGCTTTGAGGTTATCTCTTAAAAATGGATATATTTGCTACATTTTTCTAAGTGGAAGGAATATGTGGTAAGGCAAAACCAGCAAGAATAAAGATTTTTATGAGCCTTCCTCCTAATGGGGAGTGCCAGGGAGGAAACTGCAGGTAACTCATTAGATGAGAGAATAATGATAAATTAACAACTAACTTCCGAAGGCATTTAGTAAGACATTTAATAAGATAATGAGACTAATAACAATCAAAATAATACTAACAATTGATAACTTCTATGTAAACCTATAAAAAGTGGAAGAAGAAGGAGGAAGAAGAGGAGGAAGAGGAGGAGGAGGAGGAGGAGGAAGAGGAGAAGGAGGAGAAGGAGAAGGAGAAAACTTAAGTCACATGACAACCTGAATGACACATCCTGTCTTAAGCATTGTCAGACATTTACATTTAATCGTCCCAACAATTTAAGAGGCAGGTGGTGTTCTTTCCCTAAGGAAGACCTTCTACATAGTGGTCACTGAGAAGAGTTAATAAGCTATGCCAGCAACCAAGGTGGGTGGACCAGTTATCCTCCCCCTTGAGATGATTTTTTTTTTTTTTTGCATTCAGTGGGTGTCTGGTCATGTCTGGAAACACTTTGATTGTCACAGCTGGGGTGTGTCATTGCTGGGGTGCAGTTTTACTGGCATCTAGGGAGTAATGGCCAGAGATGCTACCCAACAACCCACATGCTCAAGATCAATTCCAACACCAAAGAATTAGCCAGCCCCAAATGTGAGGGCTGGATGTGTGGAGCCCTAAGATAAACAGAAGGGCTGTAAAAGCTTCTGACATTCAACTTCTAGGTTCTTTGCTGCTGACTGTGAGCAGATCGGAATTGCAGACCTTCCCAACACCTGGGGACCCATATATTACCGAAAGCCAAGCTGTACTTGAGCAGTGGTTTCAAGCTTGAACATTCATCAGGATCACTTGGCACAATTGTTAAAACACACATTGCTGGGCCTCCCTCCCAGAGCTGCTGATTCAGGTGGTCTGGGGGAAGACCTGAGAACTCGCATTTCTTTTTCTAAAAGATTTTATTTATTTATTTGTTTGTTTGTTTCTTTAGAGAGTGCACAAACAGGGAGTGGAGGCCAAGGGAGAAGGAAAGAGAGAATCTCAAGCAGACCCCCTGTCCTGCTTCCCCCGACCCCAGCCCCACAACTGAGCACAGAGCCTAGCATGGCGCTTGACCTCATGATCCTGAGATCATGACCTGAGCCAAGCCACCCAGGCTCCTCAGAACATGGATTTCTAACAACCGCCCAAGTGCTGCTGATGCTGCTGGTTGGCAGCTGCACTTTCAGAATCACTGCCTCTGAACATGGAGGCTGACGCATGAAGGCACGAGGGCCTCCTGATACTGAACCCCAAGATTAAGAAGAACATGGGGTGCTATGCTTTTAAAACTTCAAGTATGAAGAAGCGCAGTAGAATGCATATCCTTTGCAGGCACCCCTCCCCCCAGCCCTAAAAGGGAGAGGAAATTAGCTGAGCTGTGCGTGACCAAGCCTTGCTCCCAATTTCACTGTAGAAAAGGCTGTTGGCCTTGAATGGCAAGAAGAGGAGTTTATGAAGAGGTCAGGAGACAGGCCAGTCTGATTCACCACAGGCAGTGGAACTCAGTGGTGGAGAACTGTCACCAAACAAGTTGGGCCTCTCCTTAGTGATCGGGAATGCCCTTCCTGACCACGTAAGCCAAGAAGCTCCTCTCACTGTCCCCAAACCAGTGTCGAGCAACTCACCAGCTCTCTTTTCTTCAGAACATTTACGGCTACTAGAAAAAATAGATTTGAGGCTATTTCTTTGTCTTTGTTCTGCCTTCCCCCATAGGCCATAGCATTCATAAAGGTCGGGACTTCAGATTTCCTAGTCATTGCGGTATTCCCAGCACCTAAAAGAATGCCTGGACCATGGTAGACTTTCTCAAAATATCTGTTGAGTGAATGAATGAAGCCCAGCAAAAATTGAGACAAAATCTACACATGTCCTTGGACTTACTCTTTTTCCACAAGGAAGTTCTTCCCTTTCTGTGCCTCCTCCCTCCTTCCCACTCTCTCTCTCTCTCTCTCCTTCTCTTCCTTCCTCCTTCCCTCCTTCCCTCCTCCCTCTCTCTCTGGTCTTCCTCAATGTCTTCACCTCATTGTTCTCTTCATCCCTCCTCTCCCACAGGGTCCCCACGGGAGAAGAGGGAAGTGCTTTGGTGAGTGATCAGAAACTATAAACCCTACATTCCCAGGATTCCCAGGATAGGCTAATAACCCAGAGCACTCCTTGGGCATTTCTTTGAAACAGTTTACCCATTTCTAGGAAACACAATAAAATCACCCTGGAAAGAAAGCAAGCCTGGGCACTCACCTGGGGCACCCAGAAGTGACAACAATCATATTGTGGCAACAACAGCAGTAACTGGCATTTATGGAGTCTTTACATCTCATCCGGTCCCTACAACAATTTGTTGGGTTAAATATCATTATTTTGCTCATAACTTAAAGGGAGAAATTGAAGCTCAAAGAGATTTTGGAATCCTCCCAGGGATAAGTCACTGGTACGTGGAAAAATTGGGTTTTGAATTCTGGCATCTGATTCTAAGGTGTTCTTAGCCAAAACAGGAGATCAATAAATAGTTGCTGATTGATTGATTGATTGATTGATTGATTCAAGCAGATTTCCAGGTTGAGGGTTGTCACCATCTGTCCTCATCTGTCATTAGGTTGTCATGTGAAATGAAGATTATTTATCTTTCTGGAGCCAGTCCTTGTCACTGATCTTTCAATAAAACTCTTGTCTAACCTGTCATATTAATGTTATTTTTGCCATGAAAAGTTTACTGAGTAACAAAGAAGTACTTCATTCTAATTACAAGACCAAAAAAACAGACTGTCTCCATGGGATACTAGGCATTCCACAGCTTTCCATCGGCCAAATAAAACTTCCAGTGGAAGGAAAAAGACAACTAAAATCAAATGTGTACATATCTTCATCCACGTAGCTTCCCAAGGAACCATGAAGCAACAAGATGATTTGAGTGACAAGGTTAACTTGGCTGCTTATCACTGGATCTAGATCCTCCAGTAGCTCTCTAACCCCGTGAGCTTGGCCACTGGATTATGGCACAGGGACAGCTGAGGTTGGCCTTCAGCTAACAGCAATAACAAAGCCCACTTCGGGGTGGCTTTGGAGACTCCAATTTTGTCTTTTTTGGATACTTGGCCTGCCATAATTTGAATGAAGAAGATACTCTTCTTTAAAATGTAAAGTCTCCTGGAAGGAACAGCAACCTAACCCCGCCTTGCCCTGTCTACTCCCTGGCTCTCTCCATACGTCTTTCCTGGCCCCGTGACTCGCCCCCCTCCACTCACTGGTCCTCGCTAGTGTTGCCTGCTCACTTGTGTCCTTCCTCTCTTTCCTAAAATTTTTCTTACGCCATTTTCAGCCTAGCCTCACCAATGAAGAAGATCTTATCAGCTACAGTTTCTTTAACTTGTTTTATAAACATGACTCGATGGCTTGAATATTCTTAAGTGTTTTGCTTTCCTGATTCTACTTTGTTTTTCCACCACTGTTCTACCAGCTGCTGCCTGGATGACCTCATCCACTCTTATTGTTTGCACGTTCAGTGAGTTGCAGAGAATCCCAAGTCCCTATCTCCAGATCTCTGTGGGGAGCTGCAAACACCCAGTTCATGCCAGCTGGTGTCCCAAACGCACCACAAATGGACCAGGGTATCGCATTCTGCCCAGCCTCCCTCTTGTGCTGCTCCTGCCCATTGGTTCTCCAGATCAGCTGAAGGAAAGAATACTTACCTAGTCCCTTGAGCCAAAATCTGAGGATCACACTCATTTTCCCTTTCACTCAATCTCAACTTCCAATTAGGTACCAGATCCTGCTGGTGTGTCTTCAACATCCTCAAACTTCCTCCTTTTCTCCATCTTTATTACCATTTTAGAGGAGACCACCACCGTCCCTGCCCTAGGCCAGTACAGTTGCTTCCTAACTGATCTTCCTGACCTTGGTCCTGTCCTTTCCCCTCAAACCCATCCTTGGAATGGACACCAGGAAATTTTACCTAAAGTAAGTCTTACCTTCATATTTGTTTGAAAGCCTCCAATTGCTTATTTTTCACAAAACAAATCTCAAGCTTCTTTCTATGGTGTACAACACTCCATGGTCACAGGTCTTCAGACTACACGATCTCTTCCTTATGGTTGCCCCAATCTCCATACTCCAACACTACTAAAGGTCCCAGGGTTCTCTGGATGCTCCACAGGGTACATAATTCAGCATCTTTGTTTATGTTCATCTCTTTATCATAAATACCCTTCTCTCTTTTTCCCCTTTGATAACCTCCACATCTTTTGTGTTCAAACTCAAATCCCTTCTTTCTAGTGCTTTCCTGCCAGTTAGATTGAATGACCATCCTCTGATCTCCTATTGCTACTCTGTGCTTTGCTGAATCCCAGCATTCACCACGTGGTATAATAATTTTCTATCTATCAATATTATGGTCATAATTCAAGGAATTTTTACAGAGCAAAGAATATGAATTTATTTTTAGATCCCCAAGCCTAGTATTATTGCCTCACAGTCAAGAGCATGAATCTTGGAAACAAGTAAACCAGGATTTGGGTTCTTCTACTAACTAACCACGTAAAAGGGGCTTTGCATTTCTAGGTTTCAGATTCCTCATATGTAAAGTGAAGATATGACTGATACTTAGCTCACTCTGTTATCGTAAGGGTTCAATGAGAAATGCATGCGATATAATTTGCACAGTCCCTTGAACATGGTAAACATTCAATATTCAATATTCAATAAGTGGTTCTTCTTATTATAATTGTAATAAATATTTTGACCTGAGTTTAAAATGAATTTATTTAAAGGAGTAAATGTCTTTCGTGAATGACAAGGGTCTTGCTATTTTGCACACCCACTAGAACCTCTGTCATGTTCTAATGGGCCACAATGAGTCTATATGCACACTGAGTCGCTGGCCCTCCTGGGAGAAATTACACAGAGAAGTAGGTCCATTCAAGCTCCTGATTCAATGAGCCCTTCCCAAGGAAGCCTCTCTGATTCCCACATCTAAAATGGCAACCCCCTCAGGCGCCTGGGTGGCTCAGTTGGTTAAGTGCTTGCCTCTGGCTCAAGTCATGATCCCAGCATCCTGGGATGAAGCCCCACAATGGGCTCCTGGCTCAACAGGGAGTCTGCTTCTCCTTCTCCTTCTGCTTCTCCCCTGCTCATGCTCTTTCTCTCTCTCTATCGTTCTGTCTCAAATAAATAAATAAAATCCTAAAAAAAAAAAAACAAAACTGTTTAAAATGGAAACCCCTTGCATTTGCTCACCCTGTTTAACCTTGCTTCCTTCATTGCATCATACCCGAAATTATTTTCCCTGTCAAGTTGTTAAGCATCTGCCTACCCAGCTAGAATGTCCATAAAAACAATGGCTCACCTCATTTGCTGTTGTTCCCCCAAATCTCCAGTAAAAGGTGCCTGGAACAAAGGGCAGATACTCCAAAATCTCTCTTGAGTAAATGAATATATCAAAGTCCATTAAACTTTTTGGGACTTCAGAATTGCTTACATCTTCAAAAGGTGCTGAAGACTCCAATATTTGCAAGGGTTGCATTTATCAATACTTATCGTATAAAAACTAAAATTGAAGGAAAAATTAAAATTAAAACAGAGTCTCAAAGAGATTTAGGAATTTGAGGGAGAGGACCATGCTGAAACACTGGAAGAGCGGGCTCTCACTGAGGCCCAAGACCTGGAATAAGCAAGAAAAATGACCTAAGTAGGAAAGAAACAGCGTCTCTCAAAGAGGCACCATCTACGCAAGAGTCAGGCTTTTTGGGGGGAGATTGTTTTATGATTTAAAAATTTAAGAGAAGATTTGAAAAAGTGAGGCATCACTCCTGAGATCTGAATTCGTGTTGGGAAAGAGCATTTAGAAGAAACACCAGTGCCGACATATACACGTAAGAATTAAAATTTTAAAAGGAGTTTCAAGGATGAAACAAAACACGCAGTGGAAAGATCCAAGAGTCTTAACAATTAATTAGCAGGAGAACCAAAAGGCAAATAGAAAATAGACAGGAGAAAAGTCATACACAGATGATAGAAGAAAAACGTAAAGCAGAGCCCATGGTGGACTAGGCTTGGGATGGAAAGAGCTTGCGGAGTCCCAAGCAGACCTAGTAAGAAAAGATATACAGTTGGGATAACTCGTGAAATTCCCAGACTTCAAAGATAAAGAGAGAAAACAAGATTTTAAAACAATTGTTACCCCTCACCTTCAGGCTGGAGTATTGTGGGGGGGGTGGAGGGGGGCACATGGTCCACATTTAACTCGTCCAGTCCTGCGTTGGCAGAGAATGGGGCTCAAGAATTGGACAGATGAGATTTATTTTGGAAAGCAAAAGAAGCAGAGGGCAATAGCAGATACCCTCCTGGGAGGGCAATGGAATCCTTTCAGGGGCATTTCTAAGAGGAGGTGTGCCCTTGAAATCATGGGCCCCCCCATTGGAAAATCATGGCTTGGCAAGCCACAATTTACATAGGGGGGCATTTTCATCCGTGCGTATCTTCATTCATCAATTCACTCCATCTGTGTTTATTGAGCAGCGACTATGTGCCAAGCCTGGCGGGAGGGAGGGGGGTGGCAGCACCCGCTCTGAGGATGGAGCTTTGAACAAGACAGGTGAGGTTCCTGCCTTTATGGAATTTCTGTTCTGGTCGGGGAGGCCGCAGAAGCAAGTGAAGACATTAGCAGACAAGATAATTAAAGACTGAAATCGATCTGATCTAGGAAACAGAGGGGTGTGGAGGAGAGAATGGGGAGCTATTGACCCGGGACAAGGCAGCCAGAGAAGGAGGGGACACTAACAGGAGCCCTTAACCATGTCACGGATGAGCACGGGTCAGAGGAGTCCAGGCAGAAGGAGCAACAGAAGAAAGGCCAGAATGGTTTGGATGTTTCAGAACAAGAAGATTGCCGAGGGGAGGATGGATAGACAGCAAGAGGAAAGGAGACGAAGACAGAGACGGACAGCGACAAGATGACATTGTCGGTGCCAACAAGCCAAGATCCAGTCTGTGAAGATTACCTGCTGGCGCACCCAAGACCTTCGTGGCTGGTGGGAGGGGTGTCTGTCCGCCTCCCCCCTCAAGCTGGCTCTGTCGTGAATCAGGCCCAGGACCAGGGCCTGGGGTGCCAAACCCAGAAGTGGGGGAGGAGGCGCCCTTGGAGGCTGTCGCACCTGCTGAAGCTGTCACCACGGAGCATTAGCATAAGAAAGGGAGGCTCCTTGTGTTTGGGCTCGTCACCCTGCCATGACAGGGTACACAGATGTGGGCAGGCACGGGGGATGGAGGCCATCAGCGTCTGCGCTGACAATGTTGGGTGCCACTGCTGTCACTCCGCCGGGGCTGGCCCGCCCCCACTACCCACGCTGCCATTAGAAACAGCGGCTCCTCGCCCACCGCTTTCATTCCCACACAATGTGTCAATAGTCCCTTGGCAGGTCTTTGCTGAGAGACATGGGCGGGGCACACCTGCTCGCTGGGGCAGAAGAGGATGTAGCTCCCCACCTCCACTCCATCCCAGACTTGGGGGGCCCTCTTCCCGCGCCCCCAGGAGGCTCAGCCCTCTGTGCTGTGGACTTCGACAGACGCACAAGACTTCCTTGACTTCACCTCCCCCTTCCTGGTTTACCAGCTGAGACTGAAACAAGCAGGCAAATAAATACTGAGTTCAATGGGACCAAAGCTGGCTCAAGATAAGGGTGTGTTTATACAGGAAACTTTTAAAGGGCTCAAGAAATCAGGATATGTATTTGTTCATGTGAGGACCTCCCTTCTGTTATAACCAAGAAACCGGACAATGGTGTCTGATACTCTGCGAGGCTGCAAAAGCCTGGAACAGAAGAAAGGTTGCTGGAGAGCCCATATTCACTGAGAGTTTCTACAGCCAATGTGGCCACAGCAGCGAACCCCCTACCGTGAGAACAGTGCTAGTGATGGCGAACAGTTATCGGATGCTTACAGTGAGGTAGGAACTTGATTTTGTACAATCTCTTCGATCCTCACAAAACTCTAGAAGGGAAAGCCTAGGTCAGGTCTAGAGCTTACTCAAGGTCACGGTGAGTGAGCCACAGAGCAAGGCTGTCACTCAGGTTATCTGCTCCGAGCTTTGCTTCCCCTTCATGCTCAGGACAACCCGGGCAGCAGGGAGTTAACGAGGGAGAGGCTGAGATCAAGCGAGGTTAGGCGGCTACTGCCAGGACCCAAACTAGACCTTGCTCTTTTACTTGTCCTGGCAGCTTCTCGAATCTTCATCTTACACCAGCTGTTCCAGGCTCTGGCTTCCCTGTGGCCAGCTCCTCCTTTGATCTTTTGATTCTGTTTGCATGTGCCTTTCCCAGCTGTTTGACAATAAACAGACTCGAGCTTCAGAGTGAAGCAAGTTTCAAGTGCAGGCATGAACTGCAGCTCCCGCCTAAGACATCCCACACCCTCCACTTTACAGGCCAAGCCACTTTCCCCAAGTTCACAATCCTTTTGTTCACAAGACAAGGGCACTGAGGAGTGGAAGAAGGGACGTGCGAGTTCGTGCTTGTGAAATCCACAGAGTGGCAGAGCTAGAAGGTCCATGGGGACTACCCAATGCAAGCCCCTCATTTTACAGCTCAGGGAACAGGACCCCAAGGTTAAGTAAGTGCCCTCAGGTCACACAACCCATTAACAGCAGAGCCCAGATGGGAATTCCCAGACCCCAGTCTGGGCCTGGGAGAGCAAGCAGAGTGGAAAAATACACGCAGATGCCTACGTGTGCCCCTGGGCTGTGGGGTCTGGGGTGCGGGTGATGTGCATGGAAATCACCCCTTCAGTCATCGCCTCGAGCTTGCTTCCTGCCTGCTGCACCTGGCCGCGGTCCCCAGAAGCACAGCAGCGGGCAGGCGTCCATAACTCAGAGGAATGGGGGCCGACTGAGCGGCACGGTGCTGCAGATAACGTTGGGAACTCCTATTCCTGAAAACCAGAGTTCACTGAAGAACTTCAATAGCCAGCAGCAAGCAGTATCTATTGAGTGCTTACTGTATGCCTGACACCCTTGCATACTATAAATTTCCCTAAAGCAGAGGATGGGGGAGAGGGTTGGGGAATATTTAAGCAAATGAACATGTAAAATGTGAATCATCGTGGGCTTTCTTTTTTCTTTCTTCTTGGTAGTTACAAGACTTCTCAGTGTGTTGGACATACAGATTATCATCCTCAGAAGAGGAGAGCGTGTGCAATGTCTCAACAACTATTCTGACCATGGAACCCCCTGTTTTTCTTCCCAATTCCTTAAGGCAGTTCTAAGAACCACTCTCAGGAGATCCTGAGCTGGACCAAGACAGCGGGTATAAAGGCAGATTGGAATTCAGGAGCCTCGTTAAGGGACTTCCGTGTCTCAACCCACATACACTAGTACTTAGGTTTATAGTAAAATGAACAGCAACAGCCCATGCCAGGGGAGCTGCAAATGTGCTACAGCTCCTATGCACGCCCATTACTCAGCTTGGGATGAGCCTGCAGCCCGTTGGGCCTTTTTCAGCTTGAGTCCTCAGCTGGTGACCACAGTTGGAAGGGCCAGAGAATTCGGGGGGAAACAGACTTACTGCAGCCATTGGATTCTGAGACAAGAGAATCTACCCACCATATCCATAGCACTCGGGGCTACTGATAACTAGCCTCCCACAAGAAAGATGACAGCACAGCAGAGCTCACTGGAAGAGCAGAGCTCACCTTATCACCCCAAAACTCACTCTTCCTCTTTGCACTTTCTTTCTGAATGGGTGAGTTCCGTTGCTATGAAGGCAAAGGTGCAGGCTCCGTCTAGGGCCTCTGCACGAGTCTGGAATTGTATAAACCATGCATCTTCAAGCTAACGTGTGGAGAATGAAGCTGATTCCACTTTACAAATCTGCCCCATGGTGCTAATGGCACTTCTCTCTGCAGGAAGCTACTCAGTATGAGACCCCGGGAAGTAAGCCCCCATTCTGACGCTCACACTACCTTCAGCAAAATCAGGGCTTAGTTAGGAAAGGTCTCCTGCTAAACACCAACATGCTCTCATTTGGTCCCCTTCTTGCTTTGAGTTCCCTGAAACATACAGCCACAGTCTCGTGTCTGCCACGAGATTGCCAGATGTCAACACCAACAAAATGGGCAACAGTCATGTCATCCAGAGAGAAGCGGTTTGGGAGGAAGCAGGGTGGGAACGAGGTAACAAAGTCAGCCTTGGCGTCACAGCCACTCATGGACTTGCTTTCTCTCCCTTACCGCACTGGAAGGTCTCGAGGGCAAGGACTGTCTTATTCATTGCCGGATTCCCGCCGCGCCCGCCTAGTGTCTTGCACACAGCAGGCACTCAATAAATATTTGTTTAATGATGGAGCTGAGCTCCAAATGAAGCCAATTCGTGCAGAAAGCTCTGCTTCGCCCAGTGGTGATGCAGCAGGGGGAAGGAGAGTGGAATGAGAGTAAAGCACATGTCCAATTCAGTGACTCCTACTAATTGGAATTAGCTGGCTATGTTGGTATGTAGTAAAATGAGATTTCAAAAGATCGTACCTGCTTGCTCAGAGGACACAGCTACACTAACAAGCCAAATGAGCACGTCCTCCCATCTGTTCACCACAGGGCTTAATCTTAGATCAGATCCTGCTATCCCCATCCCGGTTCAGTAATAGACACTAGGACCCTTTTCCAGAAAGTTCTATTCTGACTAGTCCTCATCTAACTCAAGTACAAGAACCATCCCTCCTTCAACATCGATTCTTACCATTGAATGGAGTCTGGATATAGACTTGCTACCATAAAAATGTGGCAGAGAAACTACTACTGTGAGCTGCCCGTTCTCCCATTGCTCCTCCAAATCCGGGATTTGCCCTTCTCCATGAACGTAAATACATTTCTAAGATTTCCTTTTATAATCGTTGGCAAGGTGTCATAATTTTTCCCAGACTTATCTCACACTGTATTCCTAAGCCATTTGCAGATCTCATTTGCTGTTAAAAATAATATATATTTTATATTTTCTAATTTTTTATGATATGCATGAACACGGACTTTGCATTCAACAGTATTACTCATCTCTCTTAGTAGTAGTAATGTTTATAAGCAGACTATCTTAGGGTTTCTATGGACAATCATTTTGTTTAAAAAGAGCAATCTTTTTGTTTCTTCCCTCTTAATCCTCATACCTTTTGTTTCTTTACATTGTTTGACTGTGCTAGTTGAACCTTCCAATATATAGTGTTGGACAAAGTGATGAGAGTAGGCATTCATATCTTTCTCAGAACCTTACAGAAAATATTTCTGTTAGTTACATTAATTAAGATGCTTGCTGTCATTCTTTGGAAGATGTTCTTCATCAGGTTAAGGAATTATTTTCCTGATTAACTGAGACTAGTTTTTTATTCCTAACAAAAAATGGAAATGCGAATTACTTTTTCAAATTCAGTTTCTACATTTGTTTTTACTATAAAATAATATTTTCTCTTTTTAAATGTGTTGGTATGTTGAATTTGATTAATAGACGTTCTCCAGCTAACATTCTTCTACACCTGGTGTATAATCTTACTTGGTCACTTTGTCACCTTAATATAGGCTCATCACATTCACAGATGATACAGAGTTTGAAATGGCAGTGAGTGTGGTGAGTAACTGGAATTACTACCCAAGGGTCTCTACCGTTGTATTTTCAGTACTTGGCAAAACAATGGGTGCTTGGTGTATATTTTTTGAACAAATGAGTTGAAACTGACAAGAATACTTATATGGATTGGAAGAATGGATCAGATCTAACACAAGAAAATAAGATGATGGAAATGTAAATTATTATACCTATGTCTATAAGTCAGCTGTGCAAGGACAGGCCTGGAAAACATGGTCACGACAAACACAGGGGAGACTGCCAAGGAACCGAAGTCAAAGGTAAACTGTACAGACACCCACATGATGAGGAAGATGGGCAACAAATTCAGCCTCAGGCTTCATCCACAGTTTCTACAGCTCGGCAACTGCTTACTCCTTTGATACTAGTATCCTGCGCTGGCCAGAGGGCTCTGGAGCCTTTGATTACATTTCAAAATAGCTTGGCCAACACCCAGAATCAGTTTGGGGTACATGAAACATCTGCAAGCCATGGAGAAACAGGGGTTATTTTTGCAGGGAGTTCATAAGACTCAAGATCTTTTGGTAGCTTCGTTGAAATAATTAGCACCGTCAAGCAGAAGAGGAATTAGACACTGTTATAGAATTCCAAAGGGTCAATAAGAATACTTAACAGGGAGATTGGATTTGTTTAATATAATGAAAAGCTCTCAGATAAGTGAAGTGCTTTGTAATGAACTGAAGCACGTTATAAGGTGCAGAGTCCCGCATCCACGGTGCGCGGTCCATAGCAGGACTGCCATTCAGCCAGGACGTGACGGACGAAAAGTGCACCTGGAGGAGAGCGTGCAGCATGGCAATTCAGGCCCTTTCGGATTCCCAAAGTTTGTGAACTCACAGAGAAGTAGGTACTGCTCTGCGCCTGCACGTCACATGATCTACAGACAAACAAAATATTTTATCACCACGGACTCGGCGTAGGGTTCCATCAGCGGTCTGTACAATGTTGTTTCGTAGCAAAAAATGCAACGTCTCATTCAAAGACATAATCTGTGCATTTGGTGGCCCATTGCAAAAGCTTTCCTCCAGACCATTTTCTAGAGCAGAGGTTTAAGACTTTCAGTCCGAGGGACATACTCAGTCCCCGGAAATTTTGTTTGACCTTCACAGTTCATAGAGTTGTGTATGTGTATGTGTGTGTGACACACTCTTAAAAATGCCCTTTGGAAAAAAAAATACATATATATTCTTTTTAATATATACACATATTATTTTCGAGGAGAACATATAATACATATATAGATATATACACATACTGTGCACAAGTGTATATGTGTGTGTGTGTGCAGGAAATTTATTGCTTGCACAATACAACAGTAATAAACTAGAAACTATAGTCAAGTGGTCCTAATCTTGTTACTAATACAAGCTCTGCATGTCTGCAGCAACTAATCAACGTGCTGATATAAATCCACTTCTGACAGCTTAGAAAAGCTCTAAGACAACTATTATTAGGGGGCACCCTGGGGCTCAGTCAGGGAAATGTCTGCCTTCAGGTCATGATCCCAGGGTCCTGGGATGGAGCCCTGCATCGTGCTCCCTGCTCAGTGGGGGAGTCTGCTTCTCCTTCTGCCTCTGCCCTCCCTCTGCTCATTTTCTCTCTCTCTCAAATAAAGAAAGTCTTCAAAAACAAAAAAAGACAACTTCTATTAGATATTCATTTTGCATCTCTGCAGCCAGAAATGCTTTGGCTTTGCCTTTGCCTGCGGAGACTGGAAGGGAGGAAAGAAAAAACTTCATTTTACCCTTTTTCCGTCAGTACGTGTCTTGGAGAACACCCGCCCAGACAGGATCCTTCATAAACACCCGCAGGAGGTCCCTCTGAGAAACCTGGCCCCATCCAGCCACGATATGAATTCCTGCACTCTTTAAGAGATGACACAGTTTTTAGACGATAATGACTATTGCACAACTCATTTTTTTTTTAATATAAGAAATTTGCAGAAGGAAAACCTCTTAGAATTCCCCGAAGCTAACAAATGAGTTTTACTTTCTCTTTCTTTCATGCTCTTCTCTTTAGTTGCAAACTGGCATAATTTTAACTATAAAATACGGGTATAAGTGTATGTTACTTTTCCATTGAAATTATAACCTAAGTAAGTTTCAATTTGCTGTTGTCTACAAAATAGTTTTTATAATTGTGAAATAATTACAATGTACTAAGTCTGATGTCTGCAAGCTTTTCTTCAAGAGCTCCCTAGTCAATGTTTTAGGTTTTGTGGGCCCTGTGGTCTGGGTAACAAATACTCATCTCTGCTGTTAGAGCATAAAAGTAGCCAAACACAATATGTAAACAAACGGGCTTTTCTGTGCGGCAGTAACTGTCACAAAAGCCAAGTGGGGAGTGGGGGGCTGTAGTTTCAACACCAAAAGCAGGATAGATAGAAAAGAGGAGAAAATCATAAAGTAGACCTCATCAAAATGAAAACCTTGGGGTGCCTGGGTGGCGCAGTTGTTAAGCCTCTGCCTTCGGCTCAGGTCATGATCTCAGGGTCCTGGGATTGAGCCCCACATCGGTCTCTCTGCTCAGCAGGGAGCCTGCTTCCTCCTCTCTGTCTGCCTGCCTCTCTGCCTCCTTGTGATCTCTCTCTCTCTGTCAAATAAACAAATAAAGTCTTTTAAAAAAAGAAAAACTATTGGTCTGTGACATATCCTGTTAAGACATTGAGAAAATAAGTCAAGGACTGAGAGGAAATATCTGAAAACCGTGTAACTAACCAAGGATTACCGTCCAGAACACAGAAAGTACCCTCCAAAGAATCTCAAAAGAAAGCAACAATCGGCAAAGGCCATGTGACATATCCAAAATAGGCAAAGGCCATGAATGGATATGTCACTGAAAAGGACGGACAGATGGCAAATCAGCACATTAAAAGATGTTCAACAAAATGCAAACTAAAACCACAATGTGATATTACCACACACCTATCAGAGTGGCTGGAAGGTTGTTGGGTTTTTTTTAATAGTTGTAAGACCAGATGCTGGCAGGATGCAGAGAAAATGGATCACTTCTACTTGGTTGGTAGGAAGGGGCACAGCCACTCTGGGAAACAGTAGGGCAGCGTCCTATAAAACTAAACGGGAAACAGTCATAGAGCCAGCAACTGCACTCCTGAGCATTTATCCCGGAGAAATGAAAATTCATGTTCACACAAAAACCTGTACATGACTATTTATAACAGCTATGATCCTAATAGTAAAAAGCTGGAAACAAAGCAGATGATCTTTAATGGATGAATGGGGAATCAAACTGGTGCATCCAGACCACAGAATACTACTCAGCAGGAAAAAAGGATAAAGTGTTGATATATACAAGCAATTGGGGTTAATTTTCATAAAATCAGGCTGAGTGAGAAAGAAAAAAAATCCCAGTGGTTACAAACTATATGATTCCGTTCACGTAACATTCTCGAAATGACAAAATTATAGGCACCCGTCAGAGGTAGGGCAGATTTGGTTCTAGACCACTAGAACAAAGCAAATATCACAGTAAAGTGCGTCAAATGGGTTCTTTGGCTTTCCGGTGCATACAGAAGTTATGATTACACTATATTGTAGTCTATTAAGTGCACAATAGCGTACATCTAAAAAAAACCACAACAAACAAACAGGGTGCATACTTTAATTAAAAAATACTTTATTGCTAAAAAATGCTAACCATCATCTGAGCTTTCAGCAAGTTGTAATCACTGTTCACAGATCACCATAACAAATATAATAATGATGAAAAAGCTTAAAATAGCACAAGAATTACCAAAATGTGACACAGACACGAACTGCCAGGAACATTGCACCAATAGACTTGCTCAGGGCAGGGTAGTCGCAAAGCTTTGATTTGTAAAAAACAAAAACAAAACAAAAACACCTGCAAAGTGCAATAAAATAAGGTACATCTGTACAGAAAAGGAGGGCAGGCTAGTAATCAGCAAGGGTTAAGGATGGGACAGGGGCTGGCTTGGGGACAGGAAGGAAACAGGTATGATCATAAATGAGCAACAACATCCTTGTGGTGACTGATTTGTTCTCTATCCTGACTGGGCGGTGGATATACAAAACTGTACACGGGGTAAAATTGTATAGATACACACACACACACACACAGGAGTACAAGTAAAACTGAGACAATCTCAATGAAGATCGGTGACTTGTATTTACATCAAAATCCAGGTTGTGATATCATACTCTGGTTTTGCAACATGTTATCAATAAGGAAGCTGACTAAAATGCATGTGGCATCTCTCAGAATTACTCCTTATACCTGCATGTCAGTATATAATTATCACAAACTAAGAAGTTTAAATAAAAAGAGGGAGGAGGCAAGGCCCAAAGCAATAGATTTTTATTTCCAGTGACAAAGAGGTATGGACATACAGGTGGCCCCAGAACGCAATGATTAAAAGACCCCAAGTCAAAGAAGAACTAACAGCATGAGTCAGGGTAATGGAGAAAGTATTTTTCAAACATTGAACCTGTTCGTTTTAATTCTTCTCCTAAATCTTGTGTCCTTGTTGTCTTCTGCTCTAAGGTAGAAATTTGTCACTTCCGGGCAGACATTAAACCAGAAATTTAAGTTTGGGAAAGACAGAGATGTTCTCTCTTCTTTTCCCATCTCCAGAACCAAATGTCATGTTGAGTGGCTCCCCTATTGAGAAGGTGGGAAGTGCTGAGGACATTCCTGTCTTGCATGCCTTCCACTTACCCTCCCAAGTTCACTCCCTATGTCTGCTGTGCCCCGGGGGTGAACTCATATGAGATCCATCAACCAATCCCCTTGTCCTTGGCTTCTGGTTGGGTTCAGCCAGTTGGAGGCCAGCGGAGAGCAGGAGACAGGAGGAGAGTGAGGCTGGATATTTGTCCCCATAGCCCCTCACTGCCAAGGTATCCTGAATGGGTTGTTTTCTTCTATCACCAGGCAGAGACCCTGCCAGAACCCCCTCACCATATAGTTATCTAACTCCATACCATTATTCTGGTGACAGGTCCCTCCCTTTGCCCCATTAGACCTAGAGGTTACTCACCTCCCCAGTGCTGCTAGCCTCAGGACACTGAATTTTCCCTCACTCATTCCTTAAATCCATGCCTTCGGAACCAATCCTTTGCTGAGCTCTCCCCAGACTTCTCTTACCCCATTTGAGGGAGTCATTCCTTTCATACAGGGACCTTAAAAGACAAAATATCTCTTTTCCACTAATCCAGCTGGACCATAAAGCTTGTTGCCCTAAGGTAGGAGGATAACTACATAGAGGAAATTTTTTTCTAAATCCTTTTGGTTCCAGTTTGTGGAGAGAAAGGAATCAGAGGCAGACTTCCCACCCCAAATTCTCTTACCATCAATTCTGGGAGTGGGGGGCAGTGAGCACTGGGGAGGGGGACACATCAAAATAAGTCTGGTGGCACTATGGTGGCCCAGCTGAGTGTCTGAGCGATGACAGCTGTTAGACAAGTCATTTTGCCAGTCCTGTGTTTAGACTTATATTTTTATGTAGTATCTCACTTAACCTTCACACTGAGGATTGCATGATAAGTTACATGTGACAGAATACAAGTTAGAGGCAAAGAAACTTGCCTAAAAGTCACAGCAACCCGACTGTGTACATATGACTGAATTCCTGGTCTTCCCGACTACCAAGCCTGGACACGCTCTACTCCCCTGTAAATAGCAAGATTCGCTAAAATTACTGTATTTGCCTGCTTGGGCTGCCATAACAAAATACCACAGACTAAGTGCCTTACACAACACAAAGTTATTTCTCATAGTTTTTGAGGCTGGAAGCCCAAGATCAAGTTGCCAGAGAGATAGGTTTCATTACTAGGCTTCTCCTGTCTTGCAGGAGGCCACCATCTTCCCGCGTGCTCACATGACCCCCTGTACGCAGGGAGAGCAAGCTCTCTGCTGCCTCTTTTTAGCAGGACACTAATCTTATGGGATTAAGGCCCCACCCTTATGACTTCATTTAACCTTAATTACTTCTGCAAAGGGCCCATCTCCAAATATAGCCACTGGGGTGAAGGCTTCAATACATGAATCTGAAGGACATGAGCATTCAGTTCACAGCAATTACCCAGGGTTTTTAGAAAAAAATGTGTAACCATAATGACTTGTGCCATTTTTAGAAGCTCAAAAAGCATACCTGTAATAAAAGTTGTCAGCTCAAATTAAAGTCTCGAACTCCCTTTACCATGTTGGTAAGAAATCCAGTGTTTTCCTCTTGGGGCTTTCTACTTTCCTTTTTCCTCATTTTTAAAATGCCAGGGGCCCAAGCAGCCCAAAGCAGACCACAAGTGAGTGAGGAACCCCTTGGTTCCAAGTCAGTCTGTGATGCCCATTTCTTTCCATTGCTGCTCAGTGATTTGTCGAAAGCCAATGGGCGTCCACCTTCCCGGGATGTTAACAGTCCCCTCCATGCGGGTGCAGTGCTGGTCCAGTGGGAGGACTGGGAACACGGATGTCAGCTTCCATCACCGGCTGTCAACGTCCTGCTGACTTTCTGCCAAAGTCACCAAAAACTCAACCTCAAAACATGTCTCAACTTTGTTTTGCTCCTAGGAAGGAAAAAGGAAGTGGTTGAAGAAAGGAAGGAATTAAAAGCAAAAAGAAAGAGAAAGAGAGAGGGAGGAAGGAAGGAAGGAAGGAAGGAAGGAAGGAAGGAAGGAAGGAAGGAAGGAAGGAAGAAGGAGAGAGGAAGGGGAAAAGGAAGGAGAAGGGG
>CM053610.1:15837447-15905188 GCA_028646535.1 Procyon lotor
GTCAGATCTTCTTCATAAGTCAAAAGACTGTGGGTCCTCTTCCCATTCAGTAACTGAAGTTTGTCTTCAATAATCATTCAAACTTGTTCTGTGTGTGTGTGTGTGTGTCTCTCTCCCTCTCTCTCTCTCTCCCTCTCTCTCTCTCTCTCTCTCTCACACACACACACACACACACACACACACACCACTGGAGAAGAGGTTTCTTAATTCTGGGTGGCAGAAATGAGAAATAGAATTACAAAGTCTTGAATAAAGGACGAACCCACCTCTGTCTAAAGAGGCCCATCCCTTTCCTTGTCCAACACTCTATTATGAAGTTGCCCTTCGGCGAAGCACCCCCAGGAGTTCCCTCATCAGGCAGAGATCGAGAGGCATACGTAAACGTCTCAGTGACCATGTCCCTAGTTGTATATGCTGGGTTCCGGGGGGCCACAGGGAAGGCCATGTCCGGGCTTGGTATAAGCTCAGGTGAGTGGAGGTGACAGCCACAGACACTCAAGTCCCAACACAGTGCAACTGATGAATCTACAGAACTCAGTGACCTGGGGAACCAGAGGCAGGAGTTTCTAACTACCTCCGAGCAGTGGAGAAAGGCTCCGCAAAGGGCATACGTCTAAGATAATTCTTAACGGATGGACAGGAGTTCCTTCCCCACAGGAATCCTGTCTTCACATCGCTTTAGAGATTTCCTGAAATAAGCGCACACACACACACAAACTAAACACATATGAAAGTTTATATATCTCATAAAGGTAAAGGCTCCACTCTTTGCTAATTAGCCATCCTTTCATGGCACTGGGACCAGATGAAAATTCCTCCCAGGAGTCTTCATAAAGAAGACAATGTATGATATAATAAATACCATTTTACAGTGTCATTAAAATGGATATAAGTATAAGCTTCGTAAGTCTGTTTCTTATGAGAATTTCCATATAGACCGTCACAGGGTCATTCGTTAAAAGCAGGTCTATAGGGAACCAGCTAACGTCCAATGCCCAGCTTCCTGTTGGCCTAGTTTACTTCAAGGAAACATTGTAGAGTATTTGGGGAAAGAGGTAGACTGCAGAGCCTTCCAGCAAGCAATACATCTCAAATATTACCTCTCTCCAGAGACTGGAGAAGAAACTGAGGGCTGTGATCACTAGATCATCCTCATGGGGAAATGCTCGTGGGGAAGTTACCTGTGTTCCATCTCGAGGATGCCCCAAGGACCAGAGATAGTCACCCCCAGCAGTGTTAACGTCATTTTGTGAAAACCAAAAAAGTAGGGAGGGGTATGAGCTCCATGAGATTGGAAAGAACAGTCAAGAATCATCATCATAGGACCAGATAAGAGAGGAACGCAGTGTGACAGTGGGGGCAAGAGGGGCAGTGAGGGAAAAAAATCTTACAGAGGCTCTTCAGGTCCCTCATCTTGGAGTAAAATATCTTCTTCCACCTATATTCAAGCAACAGCAAGGAAATCATCAACTCCCAAACAGTCCAAAAGCCCATTCACTTAGTGAACATTTCCTAAGGCCCTGCTGTGCACGCTTACGTATGCCAGTTACTAAGATCTTGGAGGGACATAAGGTCTAACTTCCGCCTTGCAAAATTCAAGTCACTTATGATATGATAAACCCTCCTCAGGCTTGCCCCTTTTCATCGTTCCATTGTTAAGCATGGGCCAGAGCCGAGAAAGCCACACATCTGGATGGAATTCCCAAGGTCCTCCATGGAGATCCCAGAGACACCCCCACATACCTAGACATTTCCAAGGGTGAGCGGTGGATCCTGATGCACTTGGAGTAATAAAACCTCACCACGAGGAAGACAGATGAAGGATTATGAGGTCAAGGGGAAACATCTCCACCTGCTTCCCTAGTCCCAACCCTTACACTGATAAAGCCTCTCTCTAATTAATCATCTGTGCTGGTAAATGTCCACGGATCCTATTAAACAATAGGGCTGGGTGGAACTGATGGGCCAGCATCGCTGCGAATACCTCCCAACCCTCATTAATAAATTTAATAGCGGCACCGAGATATCTCAGGAGTGCAGTAGGTTATAGGCTGTGCCTTTCCTTGGGGTATAATTTTATGTTCTTGCTCCGTGCGGAAGTAATGTATTTATTCCAAGTTAATTTTTTTTTTCCTAAAGTCGGTTAGTTGTGCTCCTTGGGTGCTACCCTAAATTGACAAATTCCAGGCTGCTGGGGCTTGTCATCTGAAGGAAGAAAAATTAGAGAAGCCAGTAATCAATCTGTATTGTGTGAAGATTAACATGCCTGCCCCTCAGGTTAACCAGACCTAAATGCAAATTGAATTGAAATGTTCAGAAAGTGTTCCTAATCATGCGTGCTGTGATTATGAAACCTGTGTTTATTTATCACTCTTTGAATCACCAAACACCAGGCAACCGGAGGAGACAGAGGCCAACAAACCCGAAATGAACTATTATCCCAGCGAGGTGGCAGGCCACTGATTAAGTGAAGCATGTCCGGGTGGCTGCCTGTCCAGAGAAAATGCGAATGCTTTCTCCACCAGAGGGCCTGATCCTGCAGTCCTGTCCCGGTCCTGGGGATGGGCAGCTGTTCACGGACAAATCCAGTGGGGGTGGGCGTGGGGGTGGGGGATGTCAAGGGCATGGATGAGTTATGGAAGCAGGACCCATACCGGCCCTTTCTCAAATATCAGGCCACAGATTTATTTCAAGGACTTAGGGGAAAAGAGCTCCCGGAAGCGGATACGCAGAGATTAATGGAGCACCGAGCAAGTGACAGGAACTGGGAAGTGACGCTCAGCTTAGTGGCCTCGCTGGCTCACTCAGTTGAGGGAGTGAGTACGGCCCCTTTCCAGCGGCCAGGTGCGTCCCTGTGCCCATGTGCGCATGCGTCCGCACTTCCAGTGTGGGAATGACACCTTGTGCAAGTTGAGCCTGTGTCCCCTGTATGTCTGAGTGAATATATGGTTTGTGTTAATTATTTATGAACTAGCAGTGCCCAGCTTTGAAGTAGGCTGCATTTTAAAAATTAACCTAAGCCAATAGTTTGTGTCTTAAAACACATTTTCCTAAAGAAATATGCTCCGCCGAGCCTCTAGTTTTCTCGGAAGTCCGTAACTTACCTGAGGGGCATAAAGTTGAATTGCATTGTGGTTGAGCCTGATTATCACACAATTAGAATAGGATTCAACTAATACAGCATCAAGTTTTTAATGCCATGCTAAATGGCTTGGGCTTTATTATACGGGTCATTGGTTCCCAGACTTCTACTTCAGGTATCAGAATTTTTTTTCCGAAAGAATCAGAAGATAGCATTAAGTGACCAACTTTTTATTTTGCCTAGTAAGGGCTTTACAACAAACTACAGCAGCAGAAGAAACAACAAAACAAGCTACTCTCATTATTTCATTAAAGAAGGAACATTTTTAGCCCAAAAAGCAGGAAGAATATAAATTTTAGTTAAAGAAATGGGGGACAGGGGGAGGTAGGGGAGGGGTGTTCACTTCAAAAATTTTAATAGATTTACCTTAAAGGAAGCCTTCTGCATACACTCTTTTTCCACCTTTTTTACTGTGAGCCCCTGACACCCCTTCAGGGCCAGGTGTGGCCTTGCTTAGATATAGGTTTAGGGAACTTATAGTTTCAAGGAAACTTCAGCTGTTCCGTAAATCTGGGTCAGATAGAAAATGATCACTTATCATGCTCTCGGATTCTGGGAGTCAGGATTCAAACAGGACACAGCAAGAATAATTTGATTCTGCTCCACAGTCTTGGAGGTCTGAGACTTGAAGCTAGCAGGGGTCATCGTTAGAAGGCCCACTCCTTCACACCTCTAGTCACATCTGGTGGTTCAATGCTGGATGTCAACTTGGGGAACCTCAGCTCCCCTCGGCTGGTTTTGATGGGATTTTGGAATATAGGTGAGGTTCAGTAGGGTGTGGTCTGGAGCCCACGACCAAGAAAGAATTCTTGAGACACCTTTGGTGCAAAACGGTGATTTTATTAAAGCGTGGGCTAACCCATCACCCCCCCCAAAAAAAGTTTTAAAAATAAATAAATAAAAATAAAGCATATTACAGGTGGCTGATTATATACTATGGGGTTGGGGGAGGTAAGGGAAAAGCGAGGTTTCAAAAAAACTTTATATGCTAAAAAGGACCAACAGGATACCAGAGGCTTTGCCAGTGTCAAGTTAAGGAACAGAGGCCCCACCTCTCAGGGGAAGTGTGTGTGTGTGTGTACAGCCCATCTTTGGAAAATGCAGTATGCCACAGAGCTCCCATTGCAAATTATTTCCTCTCAACCTCTCTCACTCTTTCCAACATATATATTATACACACACACATAAACAAGAGAAAAGAGATTTATTTAAAAACAATAAACACAAGAAAGACAAAAAAAAATTTTTTTTTGAAAGACAAAAATTTTTTTTCAAACTTTGCCATCTATAGATATATAGTCAATTATATGTGTCAGCGTGACTAGGCCACTAAGTGCCCAGCTATTTGGTTCAACATTATTCTGGGTGTGTCAATGAGGGTATCTCTGGGTGTGATTAACATTTGAATTGGCAGACAAAGGTAGATTGCCTTCCCCAATGTTGCGGGGAGGGGAGGGTTGCTCAGCTGAACCACAGGAGCCTCAAACAGAAAAGGTAGGGTAAAGGAAAATTCACTCTCTGCTCAACTATCCTTATGTTGGGACCCCGGTCTTCTCCTGCACTCAGACAGGAACTTACACATCGGTTCCCTGGGTTCTTGGGCCTTGGGGCTCAGACTGGAATTAAAGTAGCTCTCCTGAATCTCCTGCAGAGCATGGGACTTCTTCTGTGAGCCAGTTCCTTATAACACAGATAGCTAGCTATGTGATAGAGTTAGGGAGATCAATAGGTAAATATATGAGATAGATAGATGAATGATAGGTAAAGACAGATGATAGGTAGATAATACATAGATCGATAGAGAAAGATAGATGATAGATGGAAAAGAGGGAGAGATCTCATATTTATTCTGTTTCCTGGAGAACCCCAAAAATCCAGATCTATATATGTATGTATGTATATATGTGTATGTACACACACATGTATATGTGCATATAAATGTATATCTCATAAACACATGCACACACACCATAACTCTGTAACTTTGCACTTAATTTCAGTGAGTCCATCAATCCCCTGAAGGTCAGTAGGAACCCTGGACAGGAGCCTCTGTTTCTTCATAGCTCAATATTGCTGGCTTTTTACCCAGTTGCTCCGATGGCACTCTGGGGGAGTAAGGCCTGGACTTAGAGGCGCATCCCAAGACCTCTACTGCCTGATCAGTCGCATCACAGGTATCACATAACCTCCCTAGGTTTCCCTTTGCTCACCGGTTAAAGCCACATCCTCATACTTATTTCACAGACCAGCGGTCCGTGCTTACCTACTTCCTTCCTCTATTGGCCTTCCTTCTCCATCTCCCCTTTCCCTACTCAGCAAGTATCTGCAGCTGGCCCTGGCCTCATCCTCCTCTGCCCAGTCCTTCTCGCTGCCACAGTCATCAGTGGCCGCAGACCTGCCCAGGAAACCACCTCTGGCTTTACATCAAGGGAGGACGAGGCAGGGTTTGAAGTCACGGCACCACTTCAAGCCCCACGTGCTACTTATGTACTAAAAAAGGGATGAGGCTGAGTATTAAAATAAATCCTAATTCTATGCCTAGGTTGAGAGGAGTGGGTGGTTGCTAAAGGATTTTCTACACCTTTCCTTTCGTAGTTCAAATACTTGGTTAGGATAAGATACTGACCTCATCGCAACTGTGGTGTAGTAACTGAATAACTGCGGGCCAGGGTCTAGCCGAACTTCTTACAAACTGTGTGACATTGGGCAAGTTACTTAACCTTGTCAGGGCTCAGCTCTCTCAAAGTGGAGATAATGGTGGTATTTATCACAGAAGGTTATTTAGAGGAAAAATTGAGATAATGCATTAAAAGTTCTTGGCATAGTCTAGCACAGTATTTCTCAAGCTTTAGCAAGTATCAGATTTATCAGTAGGGTTGTTAAAACACAGATTCCTGGGTCTGACTCTCAGAGTTTCTGATTTATTAGGTTTAAGATGGGCTCTGAGGTTTTGCATGTCTGACAGGTTCCCAGGCAATGCTGATGCTGCTGCCCCCACATTTTGAGAACCACTGGTCTTTCATAGCTTCATCCATTATTATGGTGGTGGTGGTGATGATGATGGTGGTGGTGGTGATGATGATGGGTGATGCTGATGTTGGTGATGATGGTGGTGATGATGATGGTGATGATGGTGTTGCTGATGATGGTGATGATGGTGGTGATGATGATGGTGGTGATGATGGTGGTGATGGTGATGGTGGGAATGGTGATGATGGTGGGGATGGTGATGATGATGGTGGTGATTATGGTGTTGCTGATGATGGTGATGATGATGGTGGTGATTATGGTGTTGCTGATGATGGTGATGATGGTGGTGATGATGACGGTGGTGTTGCTGATGATGGTAATGATGGTGGTGATGATGACGGTGGTGATGGTGATGATGGTGATGGTGGTGATAGTGATGGTTATGATGGTGATGATGGTGGTGATGATGATGGTGGTGATGGTGATGATTGCTATAAGGGACTCCAATTTTACATAAATAGTAAAGTAAAACGTAAATGTGTTTTGCATAACTTAAGATAACATTCTAGTACACCCCTACTAGTTTGGTAACTACTAATGAAATCTATTTTGGTTCAAGTATTTTATTTTATTTTATTTTATTTATTTATTTATTTATTTATTTATTTATTTTGGTTCAAGCATTTTAGACTTTACATTTGGTACAAAGTTCTTAGGATATGGAGCATATGTAAATGGATCTGGCAGAATTCCTGTGGACAATCAGTGGAGAGATGAGATTTCTGCTGTGAGGGGAACAGAACCGGGGAGCAAGGAAGGAGACCTTGGCCCTTGGGTGTAAGGATTTTCTTTGTAAAATGTTAGAATTGAATTCAATGATCCCAAAGATCTAGCCTAGTTCTGCCAAGCTGAAAGTCTATCAATAATTATAATCTAAAGCAGCCTGAGAACACAGCAGTCCCGCCCCCAGGAAGCTACTTGTGCAGAGCCCTTGGCCCAGGACCCAGAAAGCCTTAACAGAGAAGGTTTCCTTCCATCCAAGACGAGCATCACTCAACAGCAGAATTTTCTATGGGACCTGAAGAAGCTGGCTGTTCATTGCATGAGGATGGGCAATTCCCTGCCCGGGAAGTCCGAAAGGAGTTAGCCAGCTCCTCTTGCCTGCTTTTCTGAGATTGAGATGGGAAACTTGAGTTCAATAGATTGTTTTTAGGAAATGACTTTATAAGCCTCACTTCTAGATTAGAGGAAAGAAAAAGGCCTGGTGTCATGTCCCGCCATCCCTACCTTATATGGACTGCATCCTGGTGGTATGTCTTCCCAGAGAAGCTCCGGCCCCCACAACTAGGTCCTTCCAGGATACAAGAGGTCTCTGTGTATACTCGGGCTTGCAGGTAGTTCTATTGTTTTCACTTTTTGATCACCTACTCTTGGGATATAAACAACCACTAGTCCTCCCAGCTCCTCGAAAGAGAGGTTATTTGTAATTCATTTGTGAGTATGGCATGAGACCTAACACACAATACTGCTCGGCAAATATTTGTTGAATGAATGAGTGAATGAATGAATGGTCATTCGACCATCCATCCAAGACATGGGTCAAATTTCCCTACTTATTTCTTAAAAGCCTATAATAATAATTAACTTCTACTGACCACTTACTCTATGCCTGGAACTATCCTAAGCCCTTACAAGCACTACTTCATTTCACTCTCAAAATGGCCCTGAGAGGTTGGGTACTGTTATGATCACCCTCCTTATACAGATGAGGAAACTGAAAGTCAAGATTACACGGTCAAAAAGTGGCAGAACAGATTTGAGCCCAGGCGGTCTGACTCCCTACAAGGATACTCTGGATGGCTCTCCGACCTTCATCCAAACACAGGCCATCAAGTCCCCAGTTGAAAGCACTGGGCAGTCTCTGGTCTCCACCTTTGTGACCTCTTGCATGCTCCATGGTTGTGCATTCTGTCATCTCCTCTACCCACAGAGAGAGGCGTGAAGAGAAGGAGGACCGGGCTATGCAACCAAGGTCTCGTGGACAATGGGAGGGAGAGGAGACAGTGACAACCCTTCTTTCTATTGCCTTTTCTCATCCTGCAGAGAGCCATCATCAAACACCCTCATGGAGGTTCCCCCTCACCGCAAGAGTCTGCCTTCACTTGTCTTCCTTACAAAGCAGCCTCCAGGGAAAAGGCAGCTCAATTTCCACATTATTTAATAGCTCTCTGGCAACTCCTACCAAGTCTCAGTAGACTCATTAGTCAAATGAGGAGAATGAACTAACCCATTCAGATAGGCCTGGAAAGGCATAACCCCAGCCAGATATCAAGGTCACAGATACACAGGCTCATGTTTTTAACAGAAATACAATCCTTTCCTTTATTGAACAACACTTGCTTGGCAATATCTCTTTATTATAGGTCAGTTGATTACTTAAAATAATGAAACAAGTCCAGTTCCCAACATACTCATTAATAATAATAATTCTGAAACCAGCAAGGAAAAAAGAAATCTCAGACTCAGATCCAGTAAGCTTTTTTTTTTTAATTTGTGGTCTCCAAGTGCTTAGGAAAACTTGAGTTCCATCTTTAGCAAATAAGGCCCTTTTTTGGGCTGCTTTGATCAGCTTTTGCATATGGCTCCCCCAGCATCAAGTTTGGGCTACTGCCATCCCAGGGCGGTTTTCTCTGGCAATGCCCACTTACTTAAAGAGTTAACCACTGGGCGAGATGTAACAAAATGTGCTCGCCAAGCAGCAAAGACCATTTCCTAGCACCCACCATTTCTCCTTTTGATTCAGAAGAGGCAGGAATGTTCGAGGCTGCCCCTCTGGTTGCTTTCTGAACTCTGAACCCCTAAATCCAACTTGTCCACCTTGTTCCCACAACCAAGCCTTCTCCCATGTCTGCCCGAGGTGAGAATCAAGATTCCCTGAGGGAATGCATACTTGGAGTCCTTCTCAATAGATCCATAACCTCCCAATTAGTCACTGCATGCTCATCTGCCTTTCTCAAGGTTTGGATGTTCTGGGCAATGATTGTAACCAGTGTCTAGACAAAGGGTAAGAAAAATTTTCAGGTTTTTCCCTTCCCGAGGCACATACAAAATGGAACCAGCTATCCCAAAGTCAAGGCATTATTTAGCTAACAATGTCTAATTCCAAAAATAGTCCAAATCCATTTTTTAAAAAATTAGTGAATTTAACTATCCAGTTAACTATCAAGTCAAAAAGACTTTCTCCATTAAAAAAAAAAAATGTCTGATGTATTTATTTCTCTAGTGAGTTGAATCAGTGGTTTTCAGCCCACGCTGTGCATTCTGGTCACCTAAGAAGCTTTAAAAAACAAACAAACGTCTAATTCCTAGCCTCACCCACACAAATCTTGTTCTAGGGCACAACTCTCACACTGGTATTGGGCAAGATTCCCAACTGATTCTCATATGTGTCCACAACTGTGAATCACTATTCAACTGATCCTAACTTTGCTATATGGTGACCTACCTCATTCACCATACCTGCAAAGAACAGATCCCCTATCTATATAAATGGGCTATTACTTACTTGCTTCCATTAAAAACTGGACATCCAAACCTTAGTGCCTTCAGAAAAATCTTAGAGACACTAATGATTTGTACCCCCAGATGATGCTGGGTGGCCTCCTCAATTGGCACAACTCTTTGCATCCCTCATGCACCACTAGCAACGTCCTGACACAGATCTTCAATTCTGACTCTCCCAGACCTAAGCCAGGAAGTGCTGAGTGTTTGTGTAATGACTAGGAAAATAAAAGCTGTCCTCATCATTCAGTACATTTTCCACCCATTTTTGTCCTAAGCTGGAGGAAGACCTGAAGATAAATAAGTCAGATAGGTTGGGGCCAAATTAAGACAGAACTTATAATGGATGCTCTGTTTCATTCTGAGGGCAAGGAGATGACACTGATGGGTTTTAACTGGGGCAGGGTGTGACATGATCAAAAATTCTCATTTTACAAAGATCATCAGGTTCTAGTGTGGAGACTGGAGAAGATGGGAAAGACAGCCCGAGCTGGGAGGCAGATAGATGGTTACTGAAGCCACTTGAGCTGAGGATCAAGTGTCCTGAAACAAGGAAGCTGCTGCCTTGGATAAGTTTCGGAGAGAAAATGTTAAAGAAATGAAACTTGTGGGATTTGGTGATGCATGCATTTGGGGCTGAGGAAAAAGAAAGAGAAGTCTCCGGCTTTCTGGCTCAATGGTGATGAGATTCCTCAGTCTGGAGAACACAGGAAAAAAAGAGCAGGTGTCTCAACAAAACATAAATTTGAAAGGGACACACTTCCACCCATAACAGGGGTCATAGAAATCATCGGGGGTGAGCTTTTCTGAAAGGAGAGGGTTTAACCATTTCATGTTGCTGAGAATCATCTAAGGTAAAAATAATAGGGTCTTGTTGTATGTCACATCTCCTTCCCACCCAGCTCTGCCTCTTCATTGAGCTCATCTGATTTCAAATCTTAAAATCTAATAAAACAACAGGTGAGGAACTTTTTCCCCAAGAACTAATCTAATTCCTGGGCTCCTGAGCTCACGGATATACTCCCCTTCAACCAGGTCCTCTGATACGATCCTCACAGCCACACAGTTGTTGAGCCCTAACCACGGAGCAGGTTCCATTGAAAGGATACAGGCAGAGTCTACCCTATTTTCAAGAATGTTTACCCAAAAACCATAGGCCAGTGTACCAACAAAACTTCATGCTGCCCTCTTTTTTTATCAGTATATGATATCTGGCACAAAGGCCTTCAGGGATGGCTATTCCACTGTTGATCATTGTTACACTCTGCCATCTTACAGAGAAATCCATCGGGCATAATGGAAAACTGTTTGCAGCTTCTATTGACCATTCATTGGCCTTTGACTGTGAACAGGAACCAGCTATGGGTTAAGCCTCATAAACTCCATATAGACTTTCAGTAATTGAAGCTCAAGCAAAACTTGCATTTTAATACCACAGTAAGATTGTCAGGCCTCCGGTAGACCAGAACGCAGTTCCGAGCTGTGTGAAACAAGGTTTGCCTCCTGCTCTCCATCATAAAATGGCTGGAAATGGTTTTGCATAACGTGTTCCCCCTGCCACAGTGAATAGAAATGTAATGTCATCCTACATCCCAACTAACTAGCTTGTCATCATTGGTGGATATGTGTTGCCAATCCATGCACATGCTCAGTATTCATGGCAGGCCTACTATGTGCTGGCACTGTGCTAGACTCTGGGAACGCGATCATTAACAAGATAGACACAATGCCTCCCTCAAGGCACTTCCCTGGGTTGGGAGGAAGTCAGACAAATAACAAACCAATAAAAGTAGACCATGAGAAGTCCTTTCACTAGGATCCACCCTGGCTCCTCATTAGAGTGTCTTGGTGAATGCTGGCACCACCCATCCAGTCATAAATCTGAAAGGCTTCTTGTCCTCTTTCTCCTTCATCTTCCTAGCATCTTACCCACAACCAAATTCCGACAATTCCAGCTCCTAATATCTCTCAAAAACAGAATGTGTTTTCTAGATGATCCTGCTTCAATTCAGATAATATTCCAAATATATAAGCTCGATCAGTTTTGAGTTCTGATACCATCTGGGAAGATTGTACATTAATATGCCAATTTATTATTTCCCTCATTCAACACAATGTTATTGAACACATACTATGTACTAGGCACAGAAAATGCAGTAGCAAAAAGGCATACATGGTCGGTGACCACATTTTTACATACAAAATCCCCAAAGGACCATGAGGCCAACCAATCAATCGATTAAAATTTGAATTGGTGGCAGGAATGCAAGCTGGTGCAGCCACTCTGGAAAACAGTATAGAGGTTCCCCAAAATGTTAAAAATAGAGCTATTCTACAACCCAGCAATTGCACTAGTAGGTATTTATCCAAAGGATACAAACATAGTGATTCAAAGGGGCACATGAACCTCAATGTTTATAGCAGCAATGTCCACAATAGCCAAACTATTGAAGGAGCCCAGATGTCCATCGACAGATGAATGGATGAGGGAGATGTGGTGTATGTATACAATTCAATATTACGCAGCCATCAAAAAGAATGAAATCTTGCCGTTTGCAACAACATGGATGGAACTAGAGGGTATTATGCTAAGCGAAATGTCAATCAGAGAGAGACAAATACCATATGATCTCACTGATACGTAGAATTTAAGAAACAAAACAGATGAACATAGGAGAAGGGAAGGAAAAATAAAATAAGATAAGAATAGAGAGGGAGACAAACCACAGGAGACTCTTAACTCGAGGAAATGAACTGAGGGTTGCCGGAGGGGAGGTGGGGGGCTACGCAACTGGGCGATGGGCATTACGGAGGACACTTGATGTCATGAGCACTGGGTGTTATATGTAACTCATGAATCACTAAATTCTACCCCTGAGACCTCCTATACTATAGGTTAACTAAATTGAATTTAAATAAAAAATTTTTTAAAATAAAAAAAATAAATTTGACTTGGCTAGCTACTTTAACTGAAGTTGTTCCACATGCTGCTGCACACACCTTAAATTGTCAAAATGGCTCTGGTTGTTCTCTCTTCTCATTGTTTGTGTTCCTGCCCCACTTGGATTTATACTCTTTATCATCCTTTCTTCCGCTGACGGACTCCAGGCTTTGAGGAACCAAAGAATTAATGTCAAAATCTGAAGGGCAAAACTCTGGTTGGCCTGGTTCATGAAGTGGTCACTGTGACTTCCCTGGTGACAAATGCAACACAGGATAGAAGTAGGATGCCACCTAAATCCAGGACTCACACCAGTCATTGAGAAGAAATAAGACATGTCCCTAGATAAAGGATGGCAAGCACCTGGCTTGTTTACAGCCATACCTGTCCCCGTGCTAGACATAACTAATTGATCACAGATCTCTTTTCTTGCTGACCCGAGGTATGCCTTTAGGTTCTTAACACAGTGTGCCAACAGCCACTGCCAGTCAATTAGGCTTGGGACATGAGATAAACTGTCATCTCTGCACTAACCCAGTGATCAGAGAATAGGAAACTTTGTGAAACAGAAAGTGCTTTGTGAAACAAAAGCACAGAGGTACAAAGAAGAAGGAGGCCTGGGGAAATGGTCTTTGCCATTTGTAATCTCAGGAGTGTTTCCTACCCTGAAGTTCACAAAAATCACCAAAGGATGATTCTTCTTGCCCTGTTTGAGACGCGGGCTCAGCCTGAACCAATCTCTCTGTCCAGGGGAAGGTGAGGTCCTCTACTCTCCAGCCCAGGGCAAAGGAGTGTGGTCCTTGATTTAAAACCCCACCGGAATTCCCATGAAATAGGGACAATGCCCAATAGAAAGAGACGTGGGGTAGATCAGAAAATCAGTGCCCACTCCCGAGGCACAAAAGGAATGTGAAGATGGTGGGAGAGGGAAGCCCTCACCAGACTGGGGTCCCGAGAATAGGCTTCATGGAGGCTGGGACATCGGAGCTCAGGGCGGGTAGAAAGGTGCCACTCCCCATTTCTGAGATGGGAGGGAGGGTAACTGGTTGACACAGACTAAGTGATGTGCATGAAGAGCCAGAACCATCTTCGATGCCCCACATCCAGTTTCTGTCCTGTCCATCTATAACCTCATCCGCTGCCCAGGACTGAGCTAGCTGTTGGCGACAGTAATCACATGTGAGCAGTTTTACTAAAGATCACACTCAGTTAATTTGTATGATTAGGGAATTAGCAATTGCCTTCTGTTAACGCAAAGATTATTCAAAACACAAAATATTCTCAGAATGAAATTGGAAAAAGAGTGGCATGCTTTTAGGCATAAATTAAAGTTCAGCTGAATATTGCCTGTAATCGTGCCATGTAGAGATTTATAGTAATAGGTCGTTTCTTGCAGGTTCACTACCTTCTGTGCTTAAGGCCTGTCTCTTTCTCGCTCTCTCGCTCTCTCTCTCTCTCTCTCTCTCTCTCATACACACACACACACACACACACTTCGCCCTTTGAACTGGAACACTGATCTGTTCCCTGTGATTAAATTAGTGTAAGTAATAAGATATCAAAGATTTGATTGATTTCCCTGGCAATGGTTATTAACCAGCCCAATTCAGAGCCAAGCAGGACCATTATTCTAAACATTGATTTCTGAACAGGCATGCAGGGGAAGGAAATTCTCAGCTACAGAGATATTCCATAAGGAATTATCAGATAGGATGATATATAGTGAGGATTCTCAGACAAGGCAATGAACCCTCTGGAATCCTCAAATACTATGATATACAGATGTCAAATCCCACAGGGAGAGTCAGCAAAGCTGTGAATACACTTTAGCAATGTTCTCAGGGAATATTTCTTAGATGCACCATAAAATGTAAGAGCTGAGAACTGTATTGTAGGCCAATCACTGTATTTAATCCAATAAATATATGCCTAGTCATTTCCCCATATTCGCTGGAGGTTCAGGAGGCAAGAAGGAAACATGGTCTCTACCTTCAACGAGCCCACGGTCAATATTTTGTGTCATTCCTGGAAGCTTGGAAATGCCCTCCACTCAGAAAGCATGGATTCTTGGAATATGGCTAGTGTCTCAGAACATTCTCCTTTACAGATGGGTTTCTGTATTTCCACAAGTCCTACATCCAATGGGACTTTCACAGAAACATGGGTCATCTCTCCAACAACATGCAAGGTGCTCAGGGCTGTAAAGCATAGCCTGAATCTGAGTTCCGAAGAGAAATAAATCTGTTACATAAACAGAAATTCTCCTTCCCATTCTCCAGATCCCCATGGCTTCTTCCCACCAAGCAGTCGGGAAGGGAATTAGGAACCACTTCAGTGTGGCCCTCTTCAAGGGGGTCCATACCATATCCAACAGCCAGAAGAAAGCACGATACTTCAACCCAAATTCATATATTGAAATATGTTTGAATTTTATATACATCTTTTTTTTAAGATTTTATTTCTTTATTTGACAGAGAGAGATCACAAGTAGGCAGAGAGGCAGGCAGAGGGAGAGGGGGAAGCAGGCTCCCTGCTGAGCAGAGAGCCCGATGCGGGACTCGATCCCAGGACCCTGAGATCATGACCTGGAGCCGAAGGCAGAGGCTTTAACCCACTGAGCTATCCTATGACACCCTATGTGTATAGGCGCCCCTATATGCATCTTTACCTCCTATGCTAAGGACAAAAATCTCACAGAGAGTACTTTTGGCAACAATAGGCTCTAGACTCTGAATTTCTGGGTTTGAATCCTGTCTCCGACACTTTCTAGGGCAGAGTAGTCCTGGAGATCTTTAGTCCTAGAGAACATTAGTTCTCAGTTTCCCTCAGTTAAATGGCAACCTATGCACCACAGAGGTTTGCTGTGTGAGTGTAGGAGATGAAATGCGCATGTGAAGGGCCTACCCCGGTACACAGTGATGCTCAGAAACTCACATAAAGTTGGTCTGGACCATTTGTCTAGATACGAAATGACCTATAACCTTATAAGGGGATAAATGAATCATAGCTTCCTTCCTTCCTCTCCTGTTCCTTCTGACTCCAGAGGTACAACCAAGACTAGTAGGAGAACATAAAGCGTCAGGAAGCACACTCCAGCCTCAGAACTATGCTACTTTATGGTGGGCTGTCCTGGGATGTAATTTGTTCCCCGTCCCTAGAAGTGTTCAAGAAAAGGGTAAGGACCCACTGGACTTTCAAGGATGTCTGCGCTGTGTTTAAGAGTGAATCTGATCATACAACCGCTGAGGTCTCTGCTAATTTATTTGATCCCATGACACAGGACAGAAATGTTTGGCTCTGGTCACTGTGGAATAATGTTGAAGGAAGGAAAAGAACAGAAGTGAGACTAAGGGAGAACTATGGTCCTATCTGCTCCACCTCTGACCTCCAGACAGCTGTGGGGATGCAGGCATCTGGTGACGCTTCAGCCAAAAGCAGAGAAAGTGCAAATAGAATTAGTAGATATTGATGTTTCGGGTTTTTCAGAATGCAAAGATCTTGAGTTTCCTGAACACAAAATCCACGGACAGCTTCTCTGAACCTGTTCCTTCTCTGTTCATAGGAGCCACACATACCTCCACCCCTACCCCAGAATTGTAAATGAGATGCATTACAGTTTTAAAAGTGTGTGTGTGTGTGTGTGTGTGTGTGTGTGTGTGTGTGTGTGTGAAGGCTGGTGTGCCTATGGGACTTTTCCAAGCCCCATATTTGTCTGAATGCCATTGATTTTTTGCCTAATTGTTATTCACTATGCTAATTTCCCCCACAAATCTCACATTCTATTGATCAAAAAGTAATAAACTCTCCAACAAACAAAACAAGCATTATTGCAATGTTGGGAAAACATCAGTTAATATCAATACCATATTTACAATTATCTTTAACCCAAATTTTACCCGTGATGCAGTGCCTAAGCAGCTTTGGAAACCAAAGGCTGAATGGGAAAAATCCTGTTTGCTTTTTCCTGACAAAGCCAGGGGAAGCAAATGCAACCAAAGATACACCTCAAGAAGCTCAGTAAGTAGCTGATGGCTAGAAAATAAATAAATGAATGAATGAATGAATGAATGAATGAATAAATAAATAAATAAATGAATGTCATTATCCCAGCAGAGAAACCCATCACCTTCTCTATTTTCCCCCTTCCTGTTTCTTCAGTTTAGGGTACTTTGTTCCTCATTATGTAAAGTACAAAGGTGGGCTAAGTCATATTTTACTGTGCTGAAAAATTAATGTTTCCTAGAAGAGAAAAAAATGTAAATATTTAGCAGGTGCTTATAGCATTGCTGATCTGGCTTGTTCATTGCAAGTCGCCAGGCCACCATTGTGGGTGTCTTTGTTTTCTTGGCTCAATATTCTTTCCTCTGGGATGCCAACAACTCTAACATCTTGTGGAGAACTGTTGATTTCCACATTTCAACCACTCATTTAGGATACCTGCCAATCATAGCATTCCACCTTCGTGGCCATATCTCTTTGGTCTGGGGGTGGGCATCTAACCAAAGCCCACCCAATCAACATTGTCCTTGAGGTGTTTCAAACCGAAACTGGGAATAATGCAGATATAAGCTGGGAGGCATGGGAGCTACCAAGGGACTGTGATTCCAGCCAAATAGAGGAGGCCAATCTGAAAGGATAAAATGGACTGGCTGAATGAAGCATAGAAGAGAGACGAAGAAATGGGGTCCTAGTAACATTCGAGACACCCATTCCAACTGGCCCTCGGTCTAGCTGTACATTCACTTTCATAGGCTGATAAATCTTATTATAGTTTAAACCGGGTTTCTTTCTCTTACCACCAAACGTGGGACTAATGGTGCACTTTTTTAAGTTGCATGTGAGCATATCACAAGCAGAAGGACAGCCCCAACAGGGCTCAGAAAGAGGGCCCACTACAGGAGACTACTTCTAAGATATGGGCATCAGAGGTTAGGAAGAGAGGACAGCAAGTAGGATCTGAGCGCTAGACCTTCCCCACACACATGTCCCCCCGGGTCCTTATAAAATTGCAACTTCTTTTTTCAGATGAAGATGTGGAAAAGGAGGTCCCTTAAGAGCTAGACTGAGCCTGACTCTAGTATAGATTTTTCTACATTATCCGCCAACCCCTGGAGCAGTTGAAGAAAAGACCATCAACACCATACTGAAGTTCTAGATACACGATGCATAAAAGAAATTGCTTGCTTATTGTTCTGTTTTGCGTCAAATGAAGCAATCATGGAGGCTTTTCTCAAGATGATCCCATGTCTCATAGGAAGCAATTATGAGGGGCTCTGGGCTCAGGTGGGGTTTAGAGGGACCAAGCCAAGCCCTCCAGACCTGAGTCAATGTGTCTTGTACAGGAAACCACACTGGTCCTGCTGGACTAGACAAAGAACCCAGATTGGGGTTTAAATTGCAGTTCTCAAACATTCTGGATATGCAACCTTGGGCAAGTTATGAAAACTTGCTAAGCTTCAGTTTCACAGGAAAGATAGTATCATGCCTGCCAATCAGACCTTATCTACTGTCTAAGATACCAGGAATATGTAACCCTAAGAGGACAAACCCTTGTCCCTTCTAGAGCAGAAGAGGCTCAATATAGTTACCCATTCTGGATGGGGCGCTATGTGATACAACCAGCAGATCACATGATCATGGGAACGCTCTTGCACCAAGTTGCCTGTTAGATTCTACGAAGAATAGAGCCATAGTACAGGCTCAGTGTTCATCTCTGCTATGAAGAGGTCGGCCATTCCGATGTGGTAGATAACCCTAGGAAGTGGGAGTCCATACTGTTTGGCTCATCTATAGCCTCCGTCTCTGCCATTATAACCTCTCATTCACAGGTGTGCCAGGTCTGGGGTGACCAATGATGAAGGCTGACTAACATCGACTGGGCAAATCGTTTTGCCTGCTTGGTCGTTCAAGGCGTACTCCATGTGGATGCCTGGACAAATGTCAACACTGACATGTGATAGAAAAATCTTCAACTTCATGCCCGCTGCTTTACATGCATCCGTCTGCATGCCCCTATCGCAGACACCCTAGTCTCTGATATTTTTCCAGTAAGCTTTATATTTGCCCCATACGTGAAACATCGGATTTATGTATATTTCACTTTAACATCATGGAGTGGGGACAACCATTATTAGCGTGGCATCAAAGCCAAAAATCTTAAAAAAAAAAGATTAACAAATTTGTTCAGGAAAATGTGAAATGTGGACAAAACACTGTCATTAGCCATAAAATGTTAGATAAAACTTAGGGAAATGTTTACAAGATAGATGACATAAAAATGACTAATATTCTTAATTAATAAAGAGATCATACAAGTCAATTTAAAATGAACATTATGATAGAAAACACAGAAAGGAGGCTGGATGGGCACTTCACAAAAGGTCTATGCAAGAGCAGTACACAGAGGAAAAAGATGCTCATCTCAGTAAGAGCCAAAGAAACGCAGATTGAGGTATCGACATACATTTTGTGCCCATCAAATTGTCAAAGAGGGAAAAGATTAACATTATCCATTATTGTTGCAGATATCGGGAAAGATGCACCCAAGCTATTGTGGACATATGACCTCAAACAATCCTTCTGGAGGACGATTTACCAACATGCACCCAAAACTAAATGCTCATACATCTAACTCCAGCCATTAACCTTCTAGGACCTCATTCTAAGGAAATAATCAGGCAATGGTGTACAGATGTATGTAAATGGATATTCATATGAGGGTTGTTTATAACAGCAAAATTAGAAAAAACCTGGAGGTTTACCTACAAGATTGGCAAATAAATAACTGCATTCCAGAAAATATTATGCAGCTTTGCAAACAGAAACAATAGAGCTATATATGTTGACATGAAGATTGAGTAATACTATATTGTGAAGGAATAGAGGCAGGTTACCAAATTCTGTAGGTGCGAGTTACATGTGTACCTACTCATGCATAGGAACAATCTCGAAGGCTATATCCCAAAATATTAATAGTACATATTGCTATTAGATGTGATTATTTTTTACACATCTCTATTGGTTAAATTTTTACAATTATGCCTTATTTTTTTAGGTTTTTAAAATAGTTTTATTTTATTGTAGTAAGAACTTAGTATGAGATCTACCTTCAACAAATTTCTAAGTGTCTACATTCCTGTTGACTATAGGTACCATGTTGTACAGCAGATCTCTAGAACTTACCTTGCACAACTGAAACTTTACATTCATTGATTAGCAATGCCCCTTTTCCCCTCTCTTCCAGCCCCTGGCAATCACCAATCCACTCGTCAGTTCTGTTCCTTGGACTCTTTTAGCTGCCTCATGTAGGTGGAATCAGGCAGTATTTGTCCTTCTGTGATAGGCACATTACACCGAACATAATATTCTTTCGTTTTCTCCATATTGCTATATATGGCTGAGTTTTCTTCTTTTTATGACTGACTAATATTCCATTGGGTGAATATACCACATTTTCTGTATTCCTTCATCTATCCATGGGCATTAAGTTCTTTCTGCATCTTAATTGCTGTGAATAATAACTGCAATGAAATGTAAGAGTGCTAATATCTCTTCGGGATCCCGATTTCAATTCTTTTGGATAAATACCCAGAAGTGGGATTACTGGATCACACAGCAGTTCTGTTTTTTAACTTTGGGGGAACCTCCCTAATGTTTTCCATGACAGCTGCAACATTTCGCATTCCCACCAACGGTGTGCAAAGGTTGCAATTTCTCCACATCCTTGCCAACACTTGTTGTCTTTTGGGTTTTGTGGGTGTTTTTTTTATTTTAATAAAAGCCATCCTAACAGGTGTGAGGTGGTGTCTCACTGTGGTTTCAATTTGCATTTCCCTGATAATTAGTGATGTTGGGCATCTTTTCACAGACCTGTTGGCCATCTGTATGTCTTCTTTGGAGAAATGTCTATTCAAGTGTCTAACTTAGCACAGGCAACAAAAACAAAAGCAAACAAGGGGTCCTATGTCAAACTAAAATTCTGCACAGCAGACAAACAATCAATAGGGTGAAAAGTCCCATAGAACGGTGGGTCGGGGGTAGGGGGGCCTCCAAGGTGATTATTCCTCCAGCTTTCCTGCCAGAGAAATTTCCCCTACTAGAAAATATACTTCTAAATCCCTGTCCTTATCAAGCTCCTCAAAATAAAAAAATACGCAGTGGTCACAGCCCTGTAGAGAAATACACCTAGAACCGGCAAACACATATCACACACACACACACACACACACACACACACACACACACACACACATTAATGTCCTCTCTCTGCTCCTTCTTGGAAACGCGAGCTGATCCCTTATTGATGCAGCCATCATGAGCACAAACCATTTCCTTTGCAGTAAGTTTGCCAAAGTAGTCCAAACTGAACACAAGATCTGCGAAAACTCCCCAAGCATTAAATACAGGGGGAAAAAAAACTGTTTAATGCATAATCTTTTGAATATATATAGATAGATAGAGATATACTCTTTAATCACAACTATTCCTTTATGCCTCTTCACGCATAGTTCTTTTGTGGCAGAGGCATTTTTCAAAAACACAGACCCTCTTTTGTTTAATTAATAATCCCCCCAGACATAAATCACCCCAGCGGTACCCTCTCTAAGCAGCCCCGTGGCAATGACCTACTTTAAGAGCCTTTCATGTACGGCTTGGGTTTACTATGTATTTTGAAAATTACTGCTCAATAGCTATTTTGGGAGATCAGCATTTTCTTGAGCAAGTTTAGCAATGAGGACCCATTTTCCCACCTGGGAAGGAAAAAATCATAGAGTAATAGAACTGAGTTAGAGGGGGATGAAGAGGGACTGTTTATTTCCCTGGGAAACTAAGACTAATAACGCTGAGACATCTGCTGCAGATGGGCAAGGACTCCCCATTTCATTCACAATAGCCATCTGTAACAGACACTACCGTTGCCCCCATTTAACTGATGGGGAAACTGAGTCAGCGATAGATGAAATCACATTCCCCCTGAACCTCACAAGCAGCAAATGGTGAAGACTGAATTCAGATTCAGGCCCTCTGGCCCCAGAGCCCACGCTCCCCGCCACGCCACGCACTCGTCTCCGATGGCCATAAAACCAAGACGTATTTAATGCCAGACATCCAGTAAACACCCTCACATTTAGTTTCACGGTGACACCAAGTTGGCATTATCTACTTCCAGACAAGTGAACTGAAGCTTAGACACCTTGGTGAGATTTGCCTTTATTATTATTGTGATGGTAAGAACATTTCACGTGATTATCTATCCTCTTAACGAATTTTTAAGAAAACGGCACAGCTTTGTTAGCTACGGGCACAGCAGCATACAGATCTCTAGAACTTTATTCCACAGAACCAAACTTTAGACCCACTGAACAGTGACTCCCCCTTTTCCCTTTCTTCTCAACCCCGGGGAACCACGATTCTCCCTTCTGTTTCGCCGTGCTGAACTATTTTATGTCATCTACGTGGGATTTTTATGCCTCAGGGAAGTGGAATCATGCAATATTTGTCTTTCTGTGTCTGGCTTATTTCACTTAGCAGGATGTGCCCCAGGTTCATCCACATGGTTGCCTGTGGTCAGGCTTCCTTCTTTTTAGGGCTGAATTATACTCCATTGTGTGTAGAGACCCTATTTCCCTGGAGGCACAGTGGTGGAAAGCTAGGGCAGGTCCGGAAGCAGGAAGGAAGGCGGTGAGCCCAAGTGGGTGCGGGGCACGACCATGACCACGTCTAAATGCTGTCCGTGGAAGGATGAGAATCAGTGAAAAATTAAAAGGAGTTACAGAAGGAAAGAAGGTGTTGACATCACACTTGCCACCTTTTTATTGACCCTGGTGTTGGCCCGGATCCAGGTTATAAACCAAAGAATCGATGGCTTCATCCCTCCTATTAATTAAATAAAAGCTTTACCTGCCCTTGAAATGACAATTTCCTGGATAGTGTACTAAATCCCAGTAAGAATCCTCTCTGGAGAAGAAAGGACCCATCCTTACAGTTGGGTAAACTAAGACAATACACCACGGACAGTCCCTGCACATATCTTCCAAATTTGGCAAAAATCCATCTGGGAATTTTTAATTTTTTAATTTTTTTGATCACGCAATTCAGAGAGATGCTTCTCTCTCTCTAGGTATAGCCTAGAGAGAGGCTTTCTCTACCTCACGCTCTACGTCCATATGGCGCACAGCTACCTCTGCCTTGGCCCAGGAACTATGAGCATCTACAAGATGGAGCATTCTGGAAAGAAACAAAAAACAAAACAAAACAAATCCCAGACCCAAACCTAACCTCCTCTTTTCTTCAAAGCTGACTTGAAAGATTGGCTTGAGTTTGAGAAGACTAAAATAAATGTGATGAGTGTTATTTGAAAAATCTAGGATGTCATTATGCATTGCATTTGTTTGCCCTAAATCCATTTTCTATTAGGTTATTATTAATTAGCATGTGTTTAGCACCAACTATGTCCTCAAAGCCAAACTAAATACGTAAGAGGATATCCGTGCCCAGGATGGGCCACAAGTAGGATTTCTCCAAACAGCACACCACCCACATTTAACCCCCCAGAGGAATTACACATACTCCAAAGAAATGTTCTGACAATAAATTTTCAGGGAAACAACTCAAATAAAAAGAATCGCTTTCCACCAGTGGGACTTTGCACGCACTCGCCATATGGGACAGGCAGAGTCTTGAGCCAAATAAAAATTTTAAAGGGGAAAAAAAAGTGAGATTTCACACAAAGTGACTAAAAATGTATCAGAGTCTCCTGAAAGTTGTAAATAGCTGAAAATGGGAAGTGAGTATAGAAATTATTTTTCAATTATTTTATTCCAAGAACATTTAATAGCGATATAGATGGATCAGGTAACATTTAGGCAAATATGAAGGCTATACCTAGAGAGAGACAAGCATCTCTCTGAATTGCATGATCAAAAAAATTAAAAAATGAAACATTCCCAGATGGATTTTTGCCAAATTTGGAAGATACGTGTGGGGACTGTCTGTGGTATATTGTCTTAGTTTAAATTCACCCTAAAGCAGACTCTGAGGATGGGAGGGAGGTCATTGTTTGGGAATCCGGGAGGCGTAGTGAGGGAGTGGGGAAGGGAAAAGTCTGGTGTATGGTCTGATAATAAGCAGGCTGAATATGTCTCAGAGCTGTTCCACCGACAGGAGAAGCAGCATATCTTCCTACCAACTCCTGATCGGGGCTGGTTATGGAGCTCCTGGAACAGCTCCCAGCACCCACCCAGTCCTGCCTGTGGCCAGACAGAGTCTCAGACAGGGAGGCACGGGTGCAGAGGGCCGAGGGAGTGGTTTGTGTCTTTGGCCACTTTAGAATATATGTTACATAGTTAGTGTGTATATGTGACATCCAGGGTATACACATGTGTATTCTACAAAATATGTATCATTATATGTAGAACACTATATATGCTATGCATACATTCTATAGAGTATAAGGTAACTAGGGAAGAGGCTGCTGGGGCCGTAGGTTCACCCAGCAGCGGGACCTGGGCTGGCCGCAGCAGGTGCACGCGCTCATGGGAGCGGTGACCCTCCATCCTAGGGTGCGCTGAAGCTGTGAGCTGAGCCGGGCTGAGGTCCTCAGTGAGACAATCCTGTGCCTCTCCCCTGACCAGTCTGGCTGAGTGCTGTCAATCAGGCCCTGGGGAGGAGCAGGCTGGCTGGTCCAGGTATGGGACTATGGCATCTGAGGCCACACCACACCGACACTTTGAGGCAGACCCTCCTGAGCAGGTAGCTGCTGTCCCTGACCCAACCCCTTGACCTAACCCGGCTTTGTTAACTGCTTCTGATCCCGGACTCTGCACTATGACCCTCCCTGCCTCTTAGGTACAATACCAAATTAAAAGGTATGTTTAAAATTCTTAAACTATACATTCAGTTCTATCTGTATATGAATCTATTCTTATATATTACTATATGTTTATATAAAGACATATATTATAAAATATATATTAGTATATAGTATAAACTATTATAAAATATATTTATATAAACATACCCATTAATATACCTCTTTCTGGTCAAGATGTAAAATAAGCCTGAATGAAGAGGAACAAATCATGTAATCAACAAGTTTGTGTGGGAGGGACTTCTGGACAGTAACAACACTGACAATTTCAGCGGCATTACCAGGGAATTGCAGGCTAATGGAGCCACTCAGGGCACCCTGGCCCTTGCTTGTCTACCATATAAAGTTAAATTATTTAAAAAAGAAACATTCTCCTGAGTGGTTGCAGGTCACTTTGGATCAGTGAAGTTTCCCTCCAGAGTTCAGATGTGAAATATTAATAGGTTTGAAAGAGACAAGATTTATCAGCCTGGGAGTATCTGCTTCCTGAGCTCGGCCCTTCACCTCTCCCTCTGGGAGAGTTCTGTCTTTAACACACCTGGATCCTAGGAGCTGGGGACTCAGAGCCAGAGGGCAAGGGGAGAAAGGGGAAGAGTCAGAAAAAAGAGGGCAAGCAGAAGCTCCGTGGGGAGGGTGGCGACACGTGGATGAGAAGTCCCAGGTCTGCCACAGAAGAGAGAAGTAAGAAGTCAGAAAGTCTTCTCCGATCTCTGGGTTACGGACTCAACTCTTTGGAATGTCTCTTGTTCTTTGAGAAATAGGAGTCCAAGTGAGCATGTCTTGAGCTGCCTTTCTTTGGACTATCTTTGACTCTGATGCCAAGATTGGCCCACTTGGCTTTTTGTGCCATCTACCTAGTCGGTGCTACTCAAACTGTGGTCGCCCCCCTCCCCACCGCCACCCCCCCCCACAACCAGCAGCAGCGGCGGTGGCATTACCTGGAAGGTTGTTGGAAATGCCAGATCTCAGGCCTCAGCCCAGACCTGCTGAAAGACAATCTGGGAGGATGAAGTCCACATGTCTATGTTTGACTAAGCAGTCCACGTGGCTCTTACAGATATTAAAGTGAAGGAACCACTGACCTAGGTTATTTGGTGGCCTGTCCGGAGGCTCTATAGCTTCATCCCTGAGTCCAGGGAAAAGGTCCCCTTCAGGAAGGCTTGAGTTCCATCCTAGAAGCACATCAACAAGCCCCAAGTGTGCCCACCCTCAATACAAAGCTCTTCCCAGCACCCAGGGTGCCTCAGACCCTGTAGGACTCCTTCCCATTAGACCTCCCTCTCTGATACTGCAACAGTCCTCTCTATAGATGCCCCCCAAGGATGGAGACAATTTGGCAGAAGGAGGCAAAATTACCTTCTGCCAAGGGAGGAATTTAGCAGCTTTGATGTTTTAAATTCTTTTCTGTATCTTTGGGGAGTGCACTTCCCTGCAATTCAAAAACTTAGTGGCTCTACGGACTAGGCAAAAGACCTCTACACTTGCTTTCAGATCCCTGTTGGACTACTGTATTGCATTGAATGATGCCCAACCCCCTCCCCCAGATGATACATCCAAGTCTTAACCTCTAGCACCTGTGACTGCAAACTTTTTTAGAAATGTGCCTTTACCAATGTAATTAAGTAAATGATCTTGTGATGAGATCATTTTGGATTTAGAGTAGGCCCTAAATCCAATGACTAATGTCCTTATAAAAGAAAGAGGGCGATTTGAGACCCAGAGACCCAGGGAAGAAGGCCCTATGGAGACTGAGGCAGAGATTGGAAGGATGCAGCTACAAGCCAAGGACTCTAGGAGCCACCAGAAGCTAGAGGGTGCAAGCAAGGATCCTTGGCTGGAGCCCCTGGGGAACAGGGCCCTCCAGCACCTTGATTCTAGACTTCCGGCCTCCAGAACTAGGAGAGAATAAGTGTTGTTTTAAGCCACCAATTTGGTGGTAATTTATTGTGGCAGCCCTAGGAAAACAATGGAACCACCTAATACATCATGACCTTAAACTTACCCTCTCTCAGACAGCATTCCCTGCATCAGGAAAATCTGAAGAATGCTCAGGCTTATTGTAACAAGGAAACCACAAACACATTAGAATTATTGCCTATCGAATGGGACCCGGAGAGAAAGCAGATTAATGAGATATGTATTGTCCTCGCAGGGGCCAGTGACCGATACCACCCCCTGAACTGTATGTAAGGTTCAAAAATTATGTGAGATCTGAACTTCGTCCGTGATCCTGGAAACCTTGCTTAATTATAACGAAAGTGTGACTCAGAATTTCTGTGTGGGGACAATGATCCTGGTGGTGCTGGCGTTTGGTGTCGTCACAGGACTTTGGATGCAGGGACACAAGTGTCCTAGTCCTGCTCCCACGTGCATTTTGAAAATGGAATTTGCTCCAGTGTGATTGATTAATGGGGTTTTAGAAGGCAGGAGGGGGGACTAAAACACAACATGAATTCTGTGTTGACTTATGTGAAGTTTCATCCCGGAGAAACACTGAGGTGAATCCAGAAAAATGCACACCCCTGAACGGAGCTGTGTATGCATACACACACGTGCACACGCCTCAAACATCCCCCTGCTCCCTCAGTCGGTCACGTGTGTTATAAGCCACACCCATCCACACCTGGGGTCCAACTTTCCCAGGGGCTCCTTCATAATTACTCACCAGCCACCAAAAAAAAAAAAAAAAAAAGCGCACTTACACAAGCAATCTTAGGGGTGCTTAAAGGGGAAAATGCCATATCGAATAGTATTTATGTATGTCTTAACCACTGAAGATTTTTTTACTATTGAGGCGTCCTTGGCATTTGCTGTTATATTCATTTCAGGCACACACCAGAGCAGTCCGTCCCTGTTGTATGTGACGCCACGCCCATCACAGTAAGTGATCCGTCACCACACAACATTATTACAATGTTACGAACCATATTTCCTATGCTATACTTTTCATCTCTGTGACTTACTGATTTTATAACTAGAATTTTGTACCTCTCAAACCCCTTCATCTACTTTACCCACATGGTTCCTATCTTTTTTTTTCCATCTGTCACTTACAGATGACTTACAGAAGTTTTTGAGCAGTGTGCCCCAAGCCCATGGCTCCCATAAGCCTCGCATTTTCACCGCATGGTTTGGCACGGCGCAATGATTTTAAGAACATGTGTGGTAAGTCACATTATCATAGAACTATGTGTATAGAGCAGAGCGAGGCCCCCCTTACACGTAACGCAATAAAGCCTAGCTGTCGGTATTTACTAGATGAGAAAGTGATGGACACATAGCAACCCCTCAATAAATGTCCGTTTCCTTCCTTTCTGTGATCAGCTACATAAAAATCCCCAAGCAAGTTAAACCGCATCCATACATTTACAGCATAAAAACAAGAGGCGATGGGAAATAATTATCTTTCAGCTCAGATCTCAAACTCAAACTTAGCACTCTCTCTCATTATTACTCTCAGCTGAGCAGAAATTCTTTCCGAGGCTGTTTTTGAGCAAGTTGGATAATGAACGGCAACAACAACAATAACAGAAAAAAGCTGGTGTCTTGTATGAACTTAATCACCTTTTGGAACTTGGTGAAAATAACCATTTATGCCAGAATAAGGTGTCAGGATTTCTTATTTTCTGAGGACTTTTCAGTTCGTTTGCCCCCAGTGGGGAGAAAGTGTGGAAATCAGGAAGAGGATATTTTCATAGAAAGATTAGGGTCCATTTTCAAGGTTTTGATGGCCTTGTTTCAAATTCACAACCGCATCCCTTAACACATTCATTCTATCTTCTGCAGAATTCACCTGGGCACTGCCCCCTATGGGTACTGCCCCCTATGGGCAGACACATTTTCCATTGCTGACTTTCTAGACTGGTCAGCAAAAATCTCTCCAAAATCCCAGCAGATGTGTCTTTCCATAGAGGGTTTGCTTCTCCTTAAACAAATCACACACAATTCTTTTTTTTTTTTTTTTTAAGATTTATTTATTTATTGATTTGCAGGGGGTGGGAGGAGCAGAGGGAGAGGGAAACCCAAGCCGACTCCACGCTGAGCATAAAGCCCAACACCAGGCTCAATCTCAGGACCCCGAGATCCTGACCTGAGCCTGAACTGAGTCAGTTGCTTATCCGACTGCACCACCCAGGCCCCCAAACCACACAATTCTCTCCTGCATTCATGGATTATAGTGGAACTTGTATTCTGGGCTTCTGAGAGTTCTAGAAAAGGCCAAACTGCACTATAGGGAGACCAGGGTTCTCTCATCGCTTGCCCATTTGGGTGCACCAGAGAGGATGGCTTTAGGATATCCCGAGCTTGGGGAAGTGCAGGCTCCCAAACCAGCTGAGAAATCTGGGAGATAATTACACTTCCCACACCGCTCCTTGGCTGACTCTGGAGTCCATCTTTTGGTCATGGTGTTTGCTTCCTCATGAGGACTTAGCTTTGTCTGCATTTCTAACGTGGGGGGGGGCTCCAGCCCCAGTGGGGGCCAACGGAAAGAGAGATCAGAGACCCAGCAGAGACGAGTACACAGACCCTGCAGCCTCCTAAAACATCTTCTTCTTTGGGGCAAAATCAGAGGAATGCATCTCAACCTCCCAAGAACCATTAGCTCACTATGGAATTTCTTAACTACACCCCAAATGGGAAACATACGGGTACAATCCATTACCAGAAGGAAAGTCAATCCTGTGTCTCCAGTTACGAATACCCATGATGCCTCATAACTGGTATAAAGTATCATTTTTTTCAAACCCCTTTCAGAGGGGTGTCCGGGCGTCCCCTCTCTCATGCAGCTAGCTCCTCCCTCTTCTCTAAGACACCGAGAAAGGCTGTGGACTCTGCTAAAGGATCAGCCTGAAACGTCTGTATTTGAATGTGGGATGGAGCTTTGGCCTGGCCTTTCACATCCCTCAGGGCGTCCCCGGGACTCTCACTGAGGCACCACCTCAAACAGTATTATTTTGATGTGTTCATTTCCTGATAAAGTCTTCATCTCATCACTCTCCTTTTGCACCAGAAGTCAAAGATGAAAGGAAAGAAAGATCACAATCACGGTACAGAAACACAGGAAACCTGAAATGAAACCTCTTAGCCTCGGAAAGAAGCAGCGCAGAAGAGGTAATTGTCCTAAGAACCAAATGTGAGCTCTTTCTCGCTGCTTCCAGGGCTCCCTCAATCGAAATCTTCACTTAGATCTTCCTAGATGGTTTCCCTTCCTAGCCATTCACAGCCTGTGCACAGCCTCAGCCTAGGAGGAAGGAGTCCCAATAAATAAATGTTGGTGGTGATGGGGAGGAGGAGGATGATCACCAGGTACTGTCCTGGGTCTTTTATCTATTTACCTAGAGCACTGACCTATCTAGTCCTTATACAACCTTAGAGGGTAGACACTCGTATTATCCTATTTTTTTTAGATGCAGAAACATTAAATAATGTTTAATTAATAACATTAAATAGTTTTCCTAAAATCACACAGCTAGCAAGTGATGGAGCAGGGCTATGAAGCCAGGCATTCGGGCTCAAAAGGACGGTCGTAATCACTAGAGAAAAGAGTCGTGAAGCTTAACACATCTGAGTTAACACCCCACCTCCACCATCTTGCCTGCATGGTATTGGACAATGGCTTATCCTCTTCGGGAGCCTGCTTCATCATGGTTAAGGATGACAGTGATGGTAGGAACCCTTACCTCAAGGTGCTGTTGCGAAGAGCAAATGAGACCACACCTATAAAGCTCGTGCCCTCAAAGAGAGGTGTACCTTCCCCAGCCCACACAGTTCCTCAGCACAAGGGCCGGTCCAGTCCTCTACATCTGCTCCAACCCAAACTCGACTGGCTGTGCGCCTCCATACAGAAATACAGAAAATGATAGAAAAATGGGACATTTTCTTCTCACTTTCATAAATCTAGCTGTCATTTCTACCACATAGCCCTTGAAACTAGCACACCAAAGGGACCCTGTCCTCCTTGCCTTCCTGAGGAGCCCCAGTCTTCTGGTCAGGCTCCATTTCTGGGAAGCTCCTCTTCCCAGAAAGAGGATCCTTCACACCATGAAATAGTCATCATTCATATTATGCACCAAGCACTTCCCTTGGTGCCAGGATCCAAGCGTGAGTGATACAGAGCCATCCTCAACTACGTGGAAGCCACGGTCTACTGGAGAAAATGGGTAGAATGAAAGGGGAGGGATTCATAAATAAATACGATTGGAATCAATGCCTCGAAAGACACAAAAGGGTGCTGAGATGTCCTTTAGCCTGAGTGCTCAGGGAAGGCCACTCTGGGGAGGAGACACGAAGGGCGAAGGGGAGAAAGTCAAGAGCAGGGCAGGCCAAGGGCATCATGGTCAACTGAGACATCACCTGGAAGATGCTGTCCCAACTCCCCAGGCTTCCCTGATGACACATGAGAGCAGAATTCCCTACTCCAGCTTGGATCTGCCATTCCGACTTCCTCGAGTAGTTTTACCTCCTCTTGGCATCAGTTTCTCCATCTGTACAATGGGGCTAATACTTGTTTTGAGCGAGGGGTGGGTTTTGTCAGGGGAGGATTAAAAGACAGTGTTATCGCATCTCAGTGTGGGTGAGATTAAGAAGGATTCAGCCCCCCATGACATCTTCCACACAAGGTACTGTTCAGAACATCCTCCATATTGGGCTTCTGTGCTCCCACACACTGTCACCTAAGTGACCCCAAAAAAGTCTCCCCTGATGCTTTTGGTGACTTGAAACGTAGTTCAGGTCTTGTGGAGATTCTGACAGAATTGCCTTGTATCTCCCTGAGTTTATCATGAAAATGGTAACTACTTTCCCCAAAATGGGGGTGCACATTTAGTCAGGGAGCCAGAGGGGGCCCCTGGGCTCCCCAGACAAAAGCCCCATTCAAACCTCAGGTCATTCTGAGGCTCAGGCTTATAGGGGGAGAGACCCTCTTGGTAGGATTCCTAGCCAGTTGAAAGGACCCAGGGAACTCTACCAAAGTCCTTGTGGCGTTCCTTTGTTGGAATCCAAATAGCGTTAATGTTCCATTTCCTTTATTTACCTTGGTTCCTGTGTTCGGAAAATCTTCCCTTTCAGCCCCCACCTCCCTTTCCCCTTTGGCGGCAGTTCCCTGGGCTTCTGGCTTCTACCAAACAAAGCTGGGTTTTCAGGACTCACGGCCCAAAGAGAGGCTGCCCCCTTGGCCCCTCCCTCATCTTGCCAGTCTCAGAGGAAGCTCCTTTGACCTTCCACTGTTATCATTACTATTCTCATTATTGTGACCATCGCCACCCTGGGCCCACCCTGCATCCCAGCCCCACTTTCCAAAGGCCCATTGTTTGTGGTTTCCACAGTCATCCCCCCACCCCCCACCCCCGGCCTTGCCACTTCCGCGGGGGCCTCACACACCACACGCCACAGCACGAGCCCATCAGGTAACCCCAAAGTCCCAAGCCATCCTCCAAGGCCCCTGTTCCTCATCAGCTCTCACCACGGCCCTCCAGCTTCCCAGTCACACAATTTCCATGCATCCCCCCCATTCACTCTCTCCTTTTTCTTTTAAAGATTTTATTTATTTATTTGATAGAGAGGAGAGAGATCACAAGTAGGCAGAGAGGCGGGGGTAGGGGGGGAAGCAGGCTCCCCGCTGAGCAGAGAGCCCGATGCGGGGCTTGATCCCAGGACCCCAAGATCATGACCTGAGCTGAAGGCAGAGGCTTCAACCCACTGCGCCACCCAGGTGTCCCTCACTCTCTCCTTCTTAACCTCTTCCTGGCTCACATCTAGCCACATGTGGCTTTTTAGATTTAAATTAGTTAAACTTAAACAAAATGTAACTATCAGTCCCTCAGTTGCACCAGCCACATTTCCAACTACTCCATAGCCACTGTATGTGGCAGGTGGCTGCCATCTTGGATGAGGCCAATATAGAACATTTCCAGCATCCTAGAAAGTTGGGTTGGCTGGTGCTGCACTAGAGAACGGGCAGCAGTGAAAAGTTTCTACAATAAAACAGACATGGCCCCCTGAGAGGTCAATCTAGTTGGAAGAATTAAGCTATAAAGTAGAAATAATTTCTTAGTTATAATTAAGGGAAACCAGATAATTCCTACCGACCACAGCTCTCAACCCACCCCCTCCCTGTTTGATCAGACCTGCAGAGCTCAGCCTGCTGTCAGCCAAGGGAACACAGAATTTGCCTTTACATTGATGGTCATGAAACCTGGCTACACACTCCGTTGTTCAGTTGAATCAAGAGGTTACATTTCTGGAGCTGCTCTGGGCCTTCCCCGTGGATGAGAGGCTCATCACTGGTTACGACTGAAAGCAGCTATTCATGGGAAGCCTATTTTTCTACATAACAACAAATAATTGGTTCAGGGTGATCGTCACTGTCTTCTTCTATCATGTTGTCATCATTCAGAAGCCAGTCTAGAAAAGGAAGGAAGGATGAGTTTGTGGATCCTTTGGATTCCTGTCCCATCTCTGCTGCCACTGAATGGTAGTGTGACCTTGGGCAAATCACAACCTCCATCCCCGTTTTCTCATTTTTCTCATTCATAATAGGAAGGTGACAATCCTCATGCTAATTCCACACAGGCTTTGGGAGGATAAAATGGGATAACGAAGGGTAGAGTGTTCCATATACCAAATGCCCAGCTCACAAGAAAGGGAAACAATCCATTTACTGCACTGGCCGTACCTGGTGTGTCAGTCTATGTGTCTGAACTGCATAACTGGCCCAAACCATTCAGCCAAGAGCTGCCCACCAGGTAAAATCATGCAATTCTCTAGGTTCCAAAGTAGTGCTTCCCAACCTTCTTCTTCTTCTTCTTCTTTTTGTTTTTTTTTTTTTTGTATGTTTTTGCACCACATTTTTGATTATTTGAAATTTTCGCAGAAAACTTAGCAGAATTAAAATCTCTGAATAGCAGATTTTAACAAGTAAGCCATGACAATAGCACAATCACTACTGGGTTATAAAAATGTCTCACAGTGTCTATAAAAACCTCCAGTTACTGGCTTGTGCCTTTGCTCCCCCTTCATCTCTGCAATGCTGCTGGAGCACGCAGCTCACCCTTCTGAGGAGGTGCCGTCCTCTTGCATTACAGAAGAAGGGGGGGGTCTTCTCCTTGCTGCTGGCTTGGCATCGAGCTGCAATTCGTAGCTCTTAATCAGAAGACATAACACCCAATCGTAATCCCATTCAACCTAAAAATCCACACATCCCAATAGCATCCACCAACTCTTATGTGTTGATCAGGAATTGGACAGTGTCGCCTGCGGTGAGCTAGAGGACAGCCCTGGAATCCTGGCATCCATTTGAGAACTAGCCTCTGCAGGAGCTGGGATTTCAGAATTAAGAGCCCGGCACTAAAATCCACAATGCAGACTGGTTTTAGAACCCAAATTCCAGAACAGCCGCTGGGTTTTGCTGGCATTAGAGCACAGACATTTGGACAGCCTTTTGCCTATCAAAAAGCATTTTTATGTACATCATCTCTGATAACGGCCTGTAAAGCTCTATCATCTGATGACTCCTCCCACCATCACCTGTATGACATCATCTCCTCCTCTTCTTCCTTCATCCCATCCACTTGGCCACAGAGCCTTCTTGATTTTCTTTGCCTAGGCCAGACTTGCTGCTGGCCCAGAGACTTCACTCCTATTCACTCTGCCTGAAATGTTCTTCCCCTAATTATCTGTGGGACTCACTCCCCCACCTCTTGTTCAAAAGTTACGGTCTCTGTGAAGCTTCCCCTAAACATCCCAGCTAAAATTTTTACCCCTGCTCCCAGCATTCTTTACGGACCCTACCCCTACCTACCTACCAACCTATTTAGCACTTAGCACCCCTTGAAATTAGGAATCCAGCATTTACTTTGTTTATGGTTTGCCTTTCCTCCAGCTAATGATAAATTCCATGAACACAGGGATATTCATTGTATCCGTAGCACCTGGAAGAGTTTCTGGCACGAGAGGAAGTAAGCCGTGAATATTTGTTGGACGCAGGAATGAAATAAAGTTAACAATAACTCACTTTAGGACGGAAAAGGGCCAGAGAGAATCAGTGCCTTGGCCAAAGGTATGCTATTCAGCACCAGTCCGGCCTGGATTTTCATCCTGACTCAGGATTTACAATCTGTGTGGCCTTGGGCCTTACCAGGTGAAGCCGAACTTGCTTCCTTTCCACTGTGGGCATTGTAGTCCCCGTCTCAAGCCCTCGCAAGCATCTCAACCAGAAAGCACAAAAGCAGCAGGGAACGGGAAGACTCCCTCTTCCCAGGGCAGATTAGGGTGGTCTCAGGGAGCTGCCATGTTTGAGCAAGCGAACCAAAGTCCCCAGAAAGAGGGAGGAGCCAACACAGAGCTGCGGGACTCTGTCCTGCAGACCCCTGGCCCCTTCTGTGTTTCTCTGGGAGGGTGTGCTCTTCTTAAATAAACACTGAAGGCTGAACACAGTCTCTAGTTTCCACCCCTTCCGGCTCTTCCAGGCACACATGACACGGAGAAGGCCTTCCTTTGAATCAGGCCCAAGACGCCCCCGAAGCAGAAGCAGATTGACTGGTTTGCATACACCAACAAGACCGTGTGCTAAGGCTGGCCCTCCAACAGGCTGTTATCATTTTCCTTTTTTAGAAATGGCTGAGTTAACGCCCCTCCTTTCCAAGCTTCCCCTCCATGGCGGGGAGTATGGCTGGGAGATCAGACCTGAGCTGGGCGTTCACCTCAATCTGACATGGGCCCTCTTGCAGCGGTGTAACTTGGGACAATGTCAAAGGGATGAAAGAAAACATTTGCACTCTGGCTTTTACTTGGCCGTGTTCTCAGGCGCTCAAGTTGCATCCTAAAGGAAGTCAGAGCCTGGGGTTTGTGATTTGAGCTGAAAAGCCAAATGGCTTTTCAACAGCTCGCAGCAAAAGACCCAGAAACGTTGATGCCACTTGAAAAGAAGAAGTAAAAATACAGAAAACTTTGAGAAAATCAAAAGTTAGTGGCAATATTTATTTTCCAACCCCTCAGTGGATGAACTTTTCCCCAGAGTCTCTTGAAACTCGCATATCCTCTATTTCAAGGTAAAAGTCATTTGATTAGTTTAGAAGCAATTGGAAAAACTTTATTTGATCCTACAATATGATCATTTACTATACTCCCTAGAAAATAGGTACAAGTTTATTGACCGCACACCTCTGTAAAAACCTTAAGTTGCTCTATACATTAAATTAAGCCTTGCTACAATTAGAAGGATCTACGTACTTTAGATTTTTGAATACTTGAGAGGCTGTAAATACAGGCAAATAAGGGCATCCTTCAAAATTGTTGTCAGACTCAGCTGCAAAACTCAGTCAACTTTGCATCAACAATCCCTCAGTATAAGTAAGTTTATAACTTCTCTATCTACACAAAGGAAAGAGGGTACGGTCACTTACCCACCCTGTGCTCCAAGTAGGTTTCTGGTAGCTGAAATGCACATCTCAGGGACATATGTATGTACACTAAATTATTTGTTACAAAATCTTACCAGATACGTGACTTCTGATATACAATACAGTCCAAGGAGTGTATCGCAAAACACATCACTGAAGTATAGAAAAATAAGGTTATTTGCATTAAAATGATACACTGGATATAATCTATATAGAGAGCAAAGCAATTAATGACAACTTGATAAAGCACCTTTTAAAACAGATGCTATACAAAATATACTTAGTGTGTAATGTATCAAAGATAAATCTGTATTTTTGGTGTTTCACAGTTGCATGATAAAACTACTTGTTTTAGAAAAAGAGAAAAATTCTCAGAGCTCCTCCTCACAGCCATTGTATAAAACAACAAAGAAAATATTCCCAGAAACTCGTTAACAGACATAGAGGCATCTGATAAATGCCTTCTCAGATTCTCAGCGGAATGACCAAAAGACCATAAATGTGCACTAAACTCTGCACAGGCTTCAAAAGTGTTCTAGAGGGCAGGGTAGACAGAGGATGGCAGGTCCCAACTTCATCTATAAAATGGCAGCCTGTCTGGAGAGAAAAGGGAGGACACTGAACAGAAATTCGTCATTGGGCTGAGAGCCACAGATAAAGCAAGCCACAGGACAATGGGGTCCCTCTTACCCTGGGGCTTAGCAACATCTCAGTTCCACTGCTGCCCTTGGTGGTTTCACACCTCTTCTTGGTCCCATCAGCCACCAGATGTAGAGTACCTACTGGTCTGTAAGACCAGAAAGTGGGGCTGGAACCATGTGAAACACAGAGAAGATATGATGTGTCCCATCCACGAAGGTCCACTTCTGTATCAAGCTCTACCTCTGTCCCGAATCACAGGAAGCTTCTGGATGTCAGAATCAGATGTGGAAATTGAGGTCAAATCCTGAAATTTCTCTTCTAAATTTCAGCCTAAAGGATTTTGTAGACACTTAGGGAGAACTTTTATAGAGAAACTTTAAGCCTATCTTGTTTAGTTAGGAGCTGACGCTGGATAAGCAGTGATATTCCTTAATAGTTCCCCAGATATATAGAATCTGTGTTTAAAATGTAGCTTCTGGGATCCTGTCCCCAAGATCTCGATCAAGGACAAGGAGAGGAAGACCGGGGAATTTTTCATTTTAAGAAAGAATTGAGATGCTTCTAATGCTGGTAGTCTGTGGCCAACATTTTGAAAAGCCTTGCTCTAAAAGCTAAGAGGTTTTATGAAGAGTGAAAAGACTCTGATTCTAAAAAAAATTAACTCTGTGTCAAAAAATGATGGACATTCAAAAGGTTAAATATGTAGGAAACAAGGCAAAAAAGAAAGTATTCTTGTTCCAAGAAAAATCAAAAGGACATTGAATTTATCAAACTACTACAGTCAGAGAGATAATTTGAGATCAGGAAAAATTGCATAGATAAACAGCGATTAGAGAATTTTAAAATAAAATGGAAAGATTATGAATTTCTGAAACAGTGTCAGACTAAAGGTGATGAAAATCTCTTCCTTTGTCTTATAGGTTGATAGAAATCCTAGACAAATTATAAGATATATTAAAAGTGCATGAAAGTCCTTGAAGAAAAGAAAAGTAAATCTCAGGAGTCTGAAATAGGGAAGGAAAGCATATGAACTGAAACTGCATGGTTCTGGACAGATTCGGGCTTCGGTAACAGGCCTCAGGAGCCAGGGGGTTCACTGTCCACAGGAGGGTGGGAATAGAGATCTTCCGCAACTTACGGTGGGATTACAACTTACTGAAAATACAGTAAGTCAAAAATGTAATTGAAAATACAGTAAGTCAAAAATGCATTTAATGCAATAACCTACCAAGCATCACAGCCCTAGCCTAACCTACCTTACGAATGCTCAGAACACTTACAATTGGCCTACAGTTGGGCAAAACCATCTAACACAAAGCATATTCTATACTAAAATGTCAACTGTCTCATATAGTTTTTTGAATACCATACTGCAAGTGAAATACAGAATGCATGGATAGGTGTAAAATAGTTCTATTTTAAGAGGCTACCCTATGATTCATTGTCTATATTTTTAGATTCTAGAAATTAAATAAAGAATTTAATTTAATTTCGGGAGAATCTATGCCTTCTCCCGAATGCAAATCACTTTTGCACCTCCATGAAGTTAAAAATTTGTAAGTTGAACCATCGTCAGTCAGGGCCTTTACACAATTCAAGGCCCACGTGAGGCATGGGGTGGAATCAGTCATGTATGTAAAATCAAGACCCTCAAAAAGCTCTTCAAATTCTGACAGAGACCAGAAAAACACCAAGCATCACCATGAAGTTTCAGCAAGGAAGTTTCCATGCTAAAACCATGACACAGACCTGGTGGATTCTGACCCAAAAAAAAAAAAAACAAAAAAAAAACAAAACACAAAAACCCGATCATTGCAGAAGATGAACTCAGAATCAAAAATCCCAAACCAGGTGGAAAAATGGACCACAGCTATGGAGAGCCACTGGGCATAACAAATAGAGCAATTAGAAAGTAGTAGCTTGTTATCTCAAAGACAAGATCAAATAAAATATGTTATAAATGACTAAAGGAAATAGTAGAGAAAGAAAAAAATGAGGATAAAAAAAGGGAGCATATCTGAAACAGACTAACTTCTAGACTAAGTTAGAATTCAATTTCTAGAATTTAAAAATATAGACAATGAATCATAGGGTAGCCTCTTAATTAAAACATTAGGGGACTGAATGCAATAATGTAATTATTATTATGTATATAATATATAATGATGATCGAGTTGGAGTTAGGCCAGGAATGCCAGCATGATTAGACTTTAGAAAAACCCTATAATGAAATTCACCTCATTAACATATTAAACGGGAAAAATCATATGAGCATCTCAAAAGATGCCCAAAAAGTATTTGATAAAATTTAATAACTGTTCTTGACTTTTTTTTTCTTTTAATAGTAAACCAGAGGCAGGAGAGGAACAGGGGAACTTCCTGATATAGCACACACAGCAGATCTCCATACAAGTTCCAACATATATCATATACTGAGCATTTAGCAGCATTCTCTTTAAAGTCAAGACAAAGGAAAAGGAATGCTCTGATCTTTGTACATACTCAGCGTTATGTAGAAGGTCCTGGTCAATGCAAGCAGGAAAGAAAAAGCAAGAAGTGGTATCAAGGATCAGAAAGAAACATTTCTTTGTCACATAGATAAACAACATTGAATATATAAGACAACATAGAAAAACGGTATTAGAACTATTAAAGGTATTTAACATTACTGCCAGATACACAGCAGTATATTAAAATTAGTATCATTCCTAGATAAATAATTAGCAACTATAATAAAATTAAAAATCTCATTCTTACGAACAACAAAAGTTACAGGATATCTAAGAATAAATGCAACAAAGGAAATGAAAAAGGTAAGAAACTTATGAATGAAATTATAAAATTTGTGTTTGAGAACACAGAAAGAATTCTAAATACAGGAATAGATATACCGTGTCATCAGTTAAAATAACTAGAATTATAAAGCAGGCAAAAAAAAAAAAAGGCAATTACCTCTAAATTAATATATAAGCACATGTTTCCAATAAAAACTACAAAAGGGCTTTCCAAAGTGATCAATAAGCTGATGTTGAAATTTATATGAAAGAGTAAAAGACCAAGACAATTTTAAAGAATAAGTATGGGTGATTGGTCCTACTATTTATCACTATGAAGCCACAGGAACTAAAACACTGTGGCATTGGTACAGATAAAGGTAAACTGACCCACAGGAGAAAACAAAGAGCTCCAAGAAACATCTACCGATATGTGGTAGCATTAAAAAATTGACAAGAGGGGCACCTGAGTGGCTCAGTGGGTTAAAGCCTCTGCCTTTGACTCAGGTCATGATCTCAGGATCCTGGGATCGAGCCCCGCATCAGGCTCTCTGCTCAGCAGGGAGCCTGCTTCCCCCTCTCTCTCTGCTCAGCAGGGAGCCTGCTTCCCCCCCTCTCTCTGCCTGCCTCTCTGCCTACTTGTGATCTCTCTCTCTCTCTCTGTCGAATAAATGAATAAAATCTAAAAAAAAAAAAAATTGACAAGAAAGAATTTATTTCATGATGTTGTAGCAACTGGCCATCCAAATTGAAAAAAAAAAAGAATATAATCCCTATTTCACTGCATATACAAGAATAAATTCCTTATGGATTAAAAACCTAAATGTGAAAAGTCTAAGTTTAAAACCATTAAAAAGAGAAATATGGGAAAATATGTTTTTAAGCTAACAGAGAGGAAGATCTTCTTAAGCAAAGGATAAAAACACAAAACATGAAAGATTGACAAACTTACTATAATAAACTAAAAAGCTTTTATGAGAAAAGACAACATAAGCAAAAAGAGAAGAGAAACAGCAGGCATGTGGAAGTTATTTCTAACTCATATAATGGGAAAAAAATCTAATCCAGAACATAGAAGGAATGCCTGTAAATCAATATTTAAAAAAGACAAACCAATAAGGAAGGTCAAAGGCTACAATCAAAAATTCATAGAAGCAAAAGGAAGGATGGCCTAGAAAAGCATATGAATAGTGATCAAACATATCAAGCAATGAGAGTGATATGAAACTTACTACAATAAGATATCAGGAGGGAGACAAACCATAAGAGACTCTTAATCCACGAAACAAACTGAGGGTTGTTGGGGGATAGGGGGGTAGGAGGGTAGGGATAGGGTGGCTGGGTGATGGACATTGGGGAGGGTATGTGCTATGGTGAGTGCTGTGAAATGTGTAAGCCTGATGATTCACAGACCTGTACCCTGGGGCAAATAATATATTATATGTTAATTAAAAAAATATTGCTTTACAACCATCTGATATACACAAATTTCACAAGTCTGGTGATAGCAAATGTTAGTGAAGATGTTGTACTTGAAAAACAAACCAAAAAAAAAAAAAAAGTTTTCTTCCCCAGGGCCCAGAACATTTACAAAAATATGATTACACAATTCAGCCTTGATGAAAACCTCAAAACGTTCCAAGGAGGACAAGTCTCTTACAGTCTATCTTCTGACCACAGCAGAGGAAAACCAGAGGTTTGTTTCTAGAATGGGAACCAAGAAAACAAGCCACTGGAGCATGTGACCTAAATATGAAAGGGGAAAATGTAAACCTTTTCAGGAGAAAACACAGGAGAAAATGAAATATACAGAACCTCTCCAAAGGAATGATTAGGTTGAGTATGAAATCAAAACTACGGATGCAGAATATTTGGGAAATTATCATAGTAAAAGGAGCATAACAAAATTTGAAAAATGTAACTAAAAATGATAAGATTTCAAATGGCTATGCTTTCAGCGTTGTTCTGTTGGTCTTTCTATAGACATCTAAAAATAAGTAAAAAAAGAATGAACTGTTTATACAAATACATATATGCATTTTCACAATGCTCCTGTACATCTGTGTACGTATCCACATATGGATATGTTTATACATGTGTGTACATATATATGTGTGCCTGGACATATTTGTGCATACAGTATAATCTTTGTTTTGTATAGATAATAGCATAGAAAAACACTGAAAGAACCTAAGAAATAATAATCGTAATACCTATTGATAGTGATATTACCAATCCCATGTCATTTGTATTTTATTGTGTATTTCTCTAATTTTCAAAAATAAATCGGTATTAATTTTAAAATCAGAAAAGTAAGAATAAATTCACTACTCAGCAAAAAAGTCCTTGAATTTTTTTAAAGAAAAAGGTCTGGATTTGAGTTGCGTTTTGGTTTTCCTTTTACTTTTTTACTGGTATTTGCCAATTAGACAATATTTCTAATATTTCTTCCTCACCTCCTGAAATGTTCTTCCATTATATTTGTTGATTCTCACTTCTCTTATCCTGATTGCAATCTCTTCTTCAACAGTACCAGTTAAATGACCATAAGATTTCCTCCCCGGCCGTGACCTTGTCTCTGTTCATGCATCTCTCTCTGTCTTCAACCCTCAGGTTACAGAAGAGTTTGGCCAGCCTCTCCCCTACATCAGTGACTCATATTTCCACAACATGGAGTCAATCATTTTGTATATATATTATACATAACATTATATATATCATATATATATATAATTATACGTTCAATTGTTCTATTGCACATTTTTCTTTTTTCCCAGCTTTAATGATTTATAATTGACATATAACATTGTGTAAGGTTTTTTTTTTAAGATTTTATTTATTTGACAGAAAGAAACACAGTGAGAGAGGAAACACAAGCAGAGGGAATGGTAGTGGGAGAAGCAGGCTTCCTGCCGAGCAGGGAGCCCAATGCGGGGCTCAATTCGAGGACTCTGGGATCATGACCTGAGCCGAAGGCAGATGCTTAATGACTGAGCCACTCAGGCGCCCCAACATTGTGTAAGTTTAAGTTTAAGGTGTTGGTTTGATACACTTCTATGTTGCAAAATGACAGTCTCGCTAGTGTTAGCTAACACCTGTGTCATGCCCCAAAATTACCATCCTTTTATTGTGGTGAGGACATTTAAGACCCACTCTCTTAGCAGCTTCCAAGTGACTAACACAGTATCATTAAGGATAACCACGGTGCTATACATTCAATCCCCAGAACTGATTCATCTCCTATCTGGAAGCTTATACTCTTGGACCAAAATCTCCCCCATTTCCTCCACCACCTCCCCGCCCCCCTCACCAGCCCCTAGCAACCACCATCCCCGTTTCTAGGAGCGTAGCTTTTTTAGATTCCAGGTGTAAGTGATATCATGCTGTATTTGTCCTTCTCTGTCGGACCTTATTTCTGTTTCAATTCCATACATTTGCCCTTACTTTTTCAATCCCCATCAATCCCCAGTGCTTTTGCCCAGGTGTCGTTAGGTCTAAAATCCCCTTTTCCCCTTTCATGGCACCTCCTCTGTGAGGCCTCCCTTGACTCCCATGGGCCTAGTGCCCCAGGGTCCCTTCTCAGATCCCACCATGCCCCAAACACACGCCATCACTGCCCAGCTCTTACAGCCACTTCCTCACACAGTCAGCTTCTCCACTCGATGCTAAGTCTCTCAAGATCAAGGGTTGAATCGTAGCCATTTTTGGTGCTGGCACGGGGTCCATTGTCCCCAACACTTGGTACTGTTGGACATTCTGAATTTTGCAAGTCTGCTGGTTGATAAATGATGTCTCATTGTAGCTTAGTTCACATTCCCCAAATTACTGAAGTTATTGTACATGGGTTCTTGTTTCGGGGGCGGGGGGGAGGCGTTCTTACTATCTCTTCCATCAATTTGTGACTTATAGCCTTGCCCTTTTGCCTACTGCTTTGTCTTGTTATAGATCTGTAGAAACTCCTTATATCATTGTATATTCTGATTTCATTATTCATAAAATCCTTTATATGTAAAGGATAGGTGCATACATAGCATATATCTATATGTCCATTATATATAAAATACCTTCTCCATCTCTGAAGTTTCTTTGCTTTTTGCTCATGTGTCTTTTGTTATACAAAAGCAACCATTTCATTTTACTCAACTTCTCATTCTTTTATGTTTTATTTATGAAAACTTTTCCTACTGCCAGATCACACAGATAGATGTTCTCCGATATTTTCTCTCGAAGACTTAAAAACTGTGTGCTTTGTATTTAGGTGACATCTCAAAGCGGTAACTCCCGTAAGTGTTTCTGAAGTGATGAAACAAAGGAAGCCCAGTTCTGTACTTGAAGCACCTGGTGGCTTGGAAAGTCAGAGGATGATCTAGACCAGGATGTGGCACTGCCTCTGAGTTAGAGAGCTTGCTCCAGGTTCTGCTGAAACCTAGAAATAATCAGGGTCCACACCTGAGCTTGAAACACAAGTGTGTGCTTGTCACTCATAGCACACACGAGCTGTAGTTCAGCTGTGAAACCTTGAGACTGCGCCGAGGTGCAAGGCGATCGTGGGTCTGCCCATTAAGGGACCAGGCTTCCAGCACAGTCTCTAGCTGGTTGCCAAGGCTGGTCTCGTGGTGGAGGAGCACAGTCTCTAGCTGGTTGCCAAGGCTGGTCTCGTGGTGGAGGGGCAGAATAAGAAAAGTGGTTAGAAACTTTCAGTGGCTCTCAAAGCTTCTGCCCAGATGTAGCAAACAGGCCATTGGGCCAAGTCAGTCACATTGTAGACCTAAAGTTAATAGGATGGAGAGGATATTTTGTCTACAAGAGAAAGGTGACAAGGGCAAGAAGAGGATGAAATACCATAAACAAATAATACATTCTATCACAGCTACTCCTTTCAAACTAGAAGGCTGGTTGTGTATTTATTAAGGAGAGTTCAAAAATTGAGCCTACTCTCCACTTTGGGCCCAGTGGAAGGGTTGATATGGTTCAAAATGGCAAGCATTTTTTGGCATTCCAAGCTTAGACCCCCAGCTGCGGCTCACACACACATTCGCTGCCGGGGCCAAGGAAGGTAAGCTCTCCTCACCACATACCTTGATCCAATGCTACATTCCAATATGGCCAAGGCTCAACCACCACATGCCAACACCCAGGGCCCCATCCTGGCCAGGCTGAAATTGGCCACAGAGCTTCAGGTTGAATGAAGGAGGTGATCAGAAATGGAGAAAAAAAGAAAGAAAAACACAAGCCCCATTGGCAAGAGAAACATAGCTTGGCATCCAAAATGTGCAAAGAGCTCTTCTGTAGTTTGGCTTGGCTGATCTTGGCTTAGCCTACATCCATTCATTACCTCCACCTGGTCAGGCGGTGACCCACCCTCGTTGTCTGTAGCAACAGATCATGAGGATAGGCATGCCCAAGCAGTCGCTTGTCAGAGTTCCCACTTCAGTTTCTCAAGACCTAGCCTGAATGGCAATACCTCCCTCGAAGCAGCGCTCTGGGCTGCCCATGACCACACTCTGCCCTTGATCATTAGGATGGAATCTGAGCTCACCCTGGAATGCACGGGACGTGCAAAAAGAGCCCAGCAGCATGGTTCCTCCAACCCTATGTCCCAACCGGAGCAGAGAGGCATCTGGGTCTGGTTGCAAGAAGCTTGCAAATATGCATGAGGCAAGCACGGGGAGGGAGCACAGAACCCAGCATTTGCCTGCTCTTCTCTCTGCACTGAACAGCTCAGAGGATTTAGCTAAAGAGCTCGTCTGCCAGGCACTAAGCATCCTGGCCCTTTGATTTAAGCCGTGGTTCTCTAAGTGTGGTCCCTGGTGGTCTCTGGATCCATTGACCGGAAACTTGTTAGAAATGCAAATTCTCAAGTTCTACCCCATACTTGTTATGTCAGAAAGTCTGAGGATGGGGCCCATCAATTCGTATTTTAATAAGTCTTCCAAGTGATTCTGATGCATGCAAAAGTCTGAAAACCTCTGTATCAAAAGGTAAACTGGTCCTTGGGTTCACTCCAGCACGAATCCTAAATTGGGGCACATTATGTCCTAAAGAAGAAAGCCACATCCACTATAATCCCCAGGAAAGACCCAAGTCAAAGTTTTTCACTGGGAACCATCAACATCAGATACAATTCAATCAACACAATTCAATGCAGTAAGCAGTAGACATACTTCACAATGAAAAGAGGAGGTAGCATGGCAGAGTTAGTTCTGGGCATGAGTATGGGGGTCAAATTTCCTGCATTTGAATCCCAGCAATACCACTCTTGTACATGACCTTGAGCAAGTTGCAAAACACTAATGCTGTTTCTCCATCAGTATAATCGGATAGTAAGAGCATCTTCTTAGTATTGGGGGGAGGCAGCAGTTCTCACGGTGTGACCCCCTTGCCCAGCCTGGCAACATCAGCATCACCTAGGTGTGTGTTCAAAATGGAAATTCTCAGGCCCCACCCAGACCTATTATACTAATTCCCTATTGATGAAAAAAGAAGTTACCCCAAAACTTAGCAGCTAAACACATCAAACATTTATTATCTCCTATCAGTCTCAGGAATCTAGAGCCACTTGCCATATGGCCCTCACCACAGAACCGTCTCCTGAGACAGCAGCTTTTTCCCCCAGGACAGGTGATGCAGGAGAGAATGCAGGAGAGAATGATGCAGGGGAGAATCAAAAGTTGCCTCGAGTGAGGAACTTTTGCCATCCCACCAACTGAGAAAGGAGAAATGGGAAGCCACAACATTTTCTATGACTTTATTTCAGAAGTGACATCCCATCTCTCTTACCATATTCTCTTCTTTAGAAGCCAGTCTGTAAAACCAGTTCACATTCAAGGGGAGGGAATTACACAAGAGCATGAAAAACAGGAGGGCAGACCTCTTGGAGGCTACCTACCACATCTGTTGAATCAGAAACTCTGGGGGTGAGGACCAGACACCCATGTTTTAACAAGCCCTCTGGGTGATTCGGAAACATGTTGTTCAGGAACACAATGAGACAATGGGGGCAAGGCACAGGAACACTCAGTAAAGGTTATTTGTTTAGGTTTTCGTTAGGATTACAGATGGGAACGTCTGACTCTGGCCCCAAAGCTTTCTGCCCGCCTCCGAATAGCAGGCGTCCTACAGACCAGCAGTTCTCAAATTTAGTCGAACCTTAGATTCACCTGCGGAGCTTTTAAATGTCATGTTGCAAAAGCTTCTATCTTGACTATTAAATTGGAATCTCTAAGGATGGGACCCAGGCATGGGGACTCCTTAGAGCTCCGCAAGTCATTCTGATACGCACTTCAGGTTAAAAATCACAGATATGCTCAGAAAGCAGGTGAGTTAGTCTACCATCTTGGAGCGAGACTATCGGCAAAAACGAACACTGACTTGTGGTTGAAAATCAAAATAATCAAACAAGCAAACGAGCAAATAAACCATCAGACTCTGTTGTGCATATCTGGGTAAGTTACTCCACGTCCTTCATGCCCCCTCCTCCTGCAGCCCCTTCCCAGTTTACTCTTGCCTCAAGTGAGGAACTTTTGCCATCCCACCAACTGAGAAAGGAGAAATGGGAACGTGCACAGATTTGCATCACGGCACATGGTTCAGACGCTGGGCTGGTGCCCCTTGCAAATCAGAATGTTGGAAAGAAGAAGGATACGGTATGTTCTCTCTGGCCTCGAAGGAAAATTATGCCGTCACTTAGCTCCACCTGAGGCAGCTGGAATCAAGCTGCTTGGGGGGTTGGGGGGGCGGCGTAGTGGGGCCATGGGCCAATGCAGAATCCGGACTGATAGGACCACTCTTGCCATGAGTTCTCTACAGACCAGAGCTCAGCCAGGTTGTCCTTCCCAACTGGCAGAACCCTGAGCTGCCTACTCTTGGCCCCACATCTGCCCTCACACAGAGCAAACGTCTGCAGGGGCAGCTTCCCCACCAGCCACCGCCCCCAGCTTGCCCCTAGGGATTCGACTTTGGAAGTCCGACCTCCAGCAGTTCTGGTTAGCATCGTGATCTAGCTACGCTGCCCAGGGAATGGTCAGATGCTCAGATGCTGCTCCAGAATATTCTTGGACGCTTCCACCACAGGGCTAATTCGGTCACAAGTCTACCTTTCACAGGACTGTTTCAATAGGAGCAAAGAGGACACAAGAGGGGGAGCTTTTTAAATTAAAAACTAATAATAAACCTCCACTCACTGAGTGCTCATTAGCCAACTCAATCTTTCTTGACTCAAGAACTAAAAACACTGCCTGGCTGTGGGGTGGGGGGCGGGGGTAATGGCTTCAGGGTAAAGAGAGGGCAGCTGGTGGGGCCTGTGGGGCCACGGGTACCCAGAAGGTGAGCAAGACCTCTGGCTTCGGACAGTAGACGGCCCGCACTTTGTGACTCCCTCGGGCAAGCATACAGTGCGGGAGCCATTCCGGCCCCAACCCATCTCCACAGCGGACATCCTGAATGACCCCCCTCTGGCAGCCATTACTAATCAGTCAGAGTAGACGTGGGAGAAAAAGCCAACCGTCCGTTCTTGGAACAGGCTCATGATTTAGTGAAGGAAACCTCCACAATTCACAGACTATCTACTTCTCACCTGAGTTTCTCTCAAAACTTGCTTCATAACTTTCACGTCTCAGTCTTGATCCAAATGATGTCAGAGATACGTGGCAAGCACGTATGGGGGACCTGACCCCAAAAGGTCAGAAGCAGCCCTCGAGGTGGCGGCGCAGCAGTTGTGCCCTCAACGCGACTGTCTTTTTCGAGTTACTTGACCCCCTCCTTGGGTGTCCTGTAGGTTGTCTCTCCCTTGCCCGGGGCCAGCCTCTGTCAAGGAAACAACCCCGTTTGTCCACACAGTGCCAGGTGGGCTCCGCGGCTATTTTCGTGAACATAATGCAACAATGGAGTCACAGCCTAGATCAAACCCTTCTCACATTCTCTGCCTCTCTGGAAAGTTCTCCTTTCATGAACTCTGCAACAGAAGGGCTGAGGCTGACAGTTCCAACACAACCTTCAAATCCCTAGACCCCAGAAGAAAAGATCTTTCCAACTTGACATCTGTAACAATTTCCTACATCCAAAATGCATCAGCACACACGCACTGTACAATTAAAAATAAAATTGGGCTGGATGTTCAGAGACATTTGCAAATGATTCCTTATTTATGACAAGTCCTTGTTTATGGGGGGGGCGGAAAAAGCCTTCCATGACAAACGTTTGCCTCCCTGGCCAGAGGTGTGCATCCGGGAAACACTCCCTGCCCACAGCCTGCAAAACCCAGAATGAGGGCCCTGGCAGCTGGCGGGGCCCTCCGTGCCCACTTGTAATGAACTGTAGGAAAGGACACCATGGCCTACTTTTGAGGAAACCTGCTGCCAAATCCAAAATAGGGAGGGGGAGAAAAGATGGGAGGGAAAGGGAGCTTTGATTCTGGAAATTATGACTTGCTGACATCCTTCTTCTCTTTCCTTGTAATCTGCCTCACTGTAGACACGACCCTAATTATAGATGGGCAGGTGGGGCCGGGCCAAGAACAGGGCCTCAGCTGGAATCCGTGCCCTGGAAATGCTGGGCTCAGAGTCCCCAGCTCCTCCCGGGGCTCTGGCTGCTTCTGGGACCCGCAGCACCCTTCTCGAGAGATTTCCAAATGCTAACTGAACAACGGGATTCCATGTGCTAACTAAAGCCCCTCAGATTCCCCCTCAGCAACAACAATAGCAGCCAGAATCGAGGATCGTAGACTCTGAGCAATCGAGCGATTCTGTCTTACTGGAAGATGACCGGCGATAAAGCCATTTTGCTCTTATTCACCACAGTTGAGTCTCAGTTCCCATCTCTCACCCTAAATAAAGCATCCAGTGTTACAAAAGAAAGAAGTCACAGGGTCATTGTGGAACACCTCATCCAGGCCGGGCCCAGGCCCCAGAGTCACCTTCTTGTGTGTTTTCTCGTTGAACTCAGGTGATCATTATGTGATATAGGCCTGATCACCCCGCCCCATTTTAAAGATAAGGCAACTGGGGTGTCGGTACGGCCGAGTTCCTCCTCTGAGGCTACACATCTGTGAAGAGCAAGAACTGGAATTGAAATGTGGGGCTAACCTGTCTTCCTGCTTCCTGGTTCAGGGCTATTTCCTTCCCAATGTAATCTTTCAAAATTGTTCCTCTGCTTAAAATCTAGAGTGGTTCCTCCTGCCCACAGGATCATGTTCCAAGTCGGGCTACACATCCGGAAGGGCTGGGGTACTGAGCAGGGAGGGGGCGACGGCAGGGGGCAGGGCAGCAGTCCCACGTGTGTCTTGGTAGATGGTCAGCGAGCTACATGTGCACATGTGGAAGGCTGAGGAGGGGAGTCCACAATGCCACCAAGTTGTTATCCATTAATCACGAGTGAAACAACAAGGGAAGGAAGGAAGATACGGATGAACGAAATACTGAATATGTAAGAATTCGTTCCAATCCTCTGGGCTTGGTTTCCACTATGTCCCTGTTGTATGGAATTAGCTGGAAGAAGGCTCTGAAGAAGGAGGTCAGGAAAGTGCCCCCCTACTCCTCTACACACACACACACACACACACACACACACACACAGAGTAGAATAATAGCAGATCATGTGGGTATTGATGGTGGAAAGAGTTTTCAATACTCTTTTCTTGGGCGCCTTTCTATTTAGGACCATGAAAAATTAAATTGTCCATATGCTGGAGATTTTTTAAAGACCTTTCTTGAGCAGTTTTTGCAGGAAAACATGCACAGCCTCCCCCCTCCCCAACAGCCTCTAGCAGAGTGGGACTTCTGCTACAACCGAGGTACTCACATTGCCCCCCACCAGGTCACCCACCGTTCTTAATTCCTTCTTGGTGTTGTACCTCCTACAAGTTTGGACAAATGCATAATAACATGTATCTGTCATTAGAGAATCATACGGAGTATTTTCACTGCCCTAAATTCCCTCTGTGTTCCACCTACACATCTCTACACACAACCTCCCTTTAAATAGCCCCCCCAAAAACACCCTGGCAACGTGTCTCACTGTTTTGCCTTTTCCAGACTGGAATATAGTTGGAAGCATATAGTATGTAGCCTTTTCCGACTGGCTTCCTTCATTAGTAATATGCATTTAAGATTCATCCCTGTCTTTCCATGACTTGAGAGGTCATTTCTCTTTAGTTCTGAATAATATTCCATTTTCTGAATGAACCTCAGTCGATTTCTCCACTGACCTCCTGAAGGATATCTTGGTTGCTACAAAGTTTGGGCAATTATGAACAAAGTTGCCGCAAATATCCATGTGCAGGTTTTTGGGTGGATAATAAGTTTTCAACTCCTTTGGGCAAATACCAAGGAGCCTACCTCCTGGAGTGTGGTAATGTGAATTGTGTAAGACTGATGAGTCATAGACCTGTACTCGTGAAACAAATAATACATTATATATTAAGAAAAAAATAGTACTGGGGGAAAAAAAGAATAACTTAGTTTTGTAAGAAACTGTTAAACTGTCTTTCAAAGTGGCTGCACCATGAAGATCTTTTTTTCTATCTGAAACCATCTCCCTGCATCTTATCGGACCCCAGGCAATACTATAATGGTCCAAAAAGACAAGAGTCGGGCCCACCCCTAGTTTCAAACCTTGTGGGGCACTTCCCATGTCAGCCCTGTCCACCTTCTTAGCACCCCTTTGAGGGAGGTTTTATCATTTTTCCCACTTCCTAGACCTCAGGGAATGGAAACAAACAGAGAAGGTGAGTCACTTGAGTAAGGTCACTTGGTCAGTCAACAACCAGATGGGGACCTGAGCCCTTTGGTCTGACTCCGGCACCTCGTTCTAACCTCGCGATCAGAGCACCATGGAAGCTCATTGCTGGGCACTGACAAAGAGTGTTCACCGATCACACTGAAACCGTGGGTGAGGCCAGAGGATTAGAAAAGAGATACTTAGGAATGACTGAGTCCAATGACACCTTTTCTGAAATTCTGAATCACACCTCTATGTGGTGTTCAATGGAAGAGTGAGTAAAACATACGGTGATTTTTGTTTTAAGAATGGCCCCTGTCTCGCCAAGCTGATAGGAAGAAAAAAGGTGGGGGTGGGCCACAAGCAAGGATATGCTGAAGCCACAGCCTGGAAAGCACGTGGGGACATTCAGTAAACATTTGCTGCATGAACAAAGAAATGCTTCTAGAACGAAGACCCATTCGTGAATGGTTTTTTTACCCAGCCTTTTCCAACCATCCTGAAAACCCAGCCTTTTCCAACCATCCTGAAAACCAGCAAATATATCCTCAACTCTTGCTATAGTCCAGGCTTTGTGTTAAATGTTGTGGGAAGGAAATATACACACACACACAAGAAAGCTGTATTTCTGCAATCAAGGAGTTGTATTTTTTAACGTGTATTTAAGCAACTTACTGACATCACAAAACTGAACACTTAAGACCATTACTTACACAAGAATAGAGAGACAATCTGTCAGTGCTCCAAAAGGACAATCAGCTAATGAATGCACTCCCAAAGAATCCTACAGAAGAAGGAAAAGCAGGACTGGGGACAATGGTCTTTCAGGGCCAAGGCTCAGAAGAGCTGCAGGAGGAGGAGAAATGTCTGGTAACAGGGTCTCCACCCCAGAAATGTCCAAAGAGAAGGGTAAAACTGACCCTGAGGGCCCATCTGAATGAGAATTCCCAAGAAAAGAATTTAAGGAACATCTAAGAGACGGGATCAGGGACTAAAGCCAGGAATAATGGGTACAAACCAGAGAAATCCCCAAATCTTTGCTATTTCCCTACATTAGTCTCTACCTTATTTCCAGAACTGACAGCAGTAAGAACCTCATACGACATTGGCCAAAATGCACTCCATGAAACAGGAGTTCTATAGAATGTTCATTCATTCATTTCTCCATCATTCAACATTTTTTTTAATTGAACACCTACTATGACCTTTCATTACTGTGCTAGGAGAGACCAACATGGTTATGTCCCCACACTCCTGTGGCATGTGTTCTAACAAGAGAGCCAGGCAATAATAAATATATACATGTAGAATAATGACAAGTAGCACTGCATGTTTTAGTGAAAAATGGAACATCGTGAAAAGGGAACAAGTGACAGAGTCCCTCCTTAATAAAGTTCCCAGGAAAATATATATATATATTTTTTTTTTTTCTGAGACGGTAATATGAAGCAGAGACTTGAATTCATTGAAGGATCAAACCAGGGAAATTTGGGACAGTGTGTTTAGGTAGGGGAGAGAGAAAATGTAAATGCCCCAAGATGAGAACACTCACCCTGTCTGAAGATCAGCAACAGAAGTTAAGAACTGAGGGAGACAGTAGTAGGGAATATAGTAGTAGATGGGGGAGAGGAGAGATTAAGAAGTGCCATGGAAAATAATTTGGATGTGATTTTTAAATGTGATGGGAAACCATTAAAGGAAACCAGAGAAGTGATGTTAACAGGTGTGAGCCCCACCCCTATTTGTAATGACACTTAAAATCAAATAAGATACTCTGTGTAAGGAGTGATTAGTGCTAAGTAGACTATCCCCTCCCACATTACAGACACTGTACTCCTATTAATATGGCCTGAAATCTCCTTAACAATTTTTGTCAGGGGGATATCCCATTTTTGACTCAAACTGTGCCATTATCTGAAATCACAATTTTTTAATTTTAGTAACTGCTTAACTACATCTCCTCTCTTCTACACTGGAACAACAGGATTTTTTTTTCCCTAGCGAAATTGCTACTCCTGGTATTTTTCTGTCATATTAGATTCAGTCCACTATTCCTGCCTGTCAAGTTCTTTGTTCTTTCTGACTGTCAGGCCGTATGCTTGTTCTCCCTCCCTCCCAGCGTTGTATCATTCACGTGTCCTCTGTATCTTCCTCCAAGCCAGAAATCAAGGTGCTGACTGGATTATAAGGTCAAGGACACAATGCTGGGACTCAACACTGGAGATGGCTTTCCTAGTCACATCAGCCTGGTTTGTGTTTGACAATTCAAAGATGTGATGATTAATTTTGTGGGTCAATTTCACAGGGTTAAGAGATGCCTAGATAACAGGTAAAACATTATTCTGGTGGGGGGGGTGAGGATGTTTCTAGAAGAGATCAACATTTGAATAAGCAGACTGAGTAAAGAAGGCCCTCACCAATGTGCACGGGCCTCACCCAATCCCCCTGAGCACCCAATAGAACAGAAAAGAAGAAGGTAGGGCCACTTCATCATCTGCGCTTGAGCTGAGACATCCATCTGCTCCTGCCCCCAGACACCAGCCCACCTGGTTTCAGATGTTTGGACTCAGACTTGAACTTACACATCAGTCCCCAGATTCTTAGGCCTTCAGACTTGGACCAAAGTCTGAATATTACAGACAGAATATCGTGGGACTTCTTGTGTTCCCTAACCATGTCGGCCAATGTCTGTTATAAATCTTCTCTTGTCTATATATCTGTATCTGCATCCAGCTATATCCTCTCAGTTCTGTTCCCCTAGGAAACCCTGACAAGTGCAAAATATTACCAAACCATTTGTAAGACCTGACAGTGTCTGACAGTGTCTGACATACAGTAAGCCTTCAACAAACATCTGTGTCTATTATGACTTCTGTTATTATGTCTTCTAATCCATATTTACCCATCTTGTCCAAAGATGCTTAATGTGACACGTTTCCTTTGTCCAGCTCATCTCTCAGATTCTAACAACCCATTTCCTTAGTCCGTAGTGTGTCCGTGTATGAGAGGGAGGGTTGGAATTGACCTGACAGAATTTCTGAGCGAACACAAGCCGAGCCCTCGTGGTCCTTCTTTCTGCTTCCATGTGTTCACAAACTAACTCCTTCTGGAATCCAGCGAGGGATTTTTGAGGATCGACCACCACCTCACCACCTCCTGGTTCATGGAAGCCTCCACTCCTCTCCTGTGGAAGGGTGGGGTGACATTTATCTGCTCCCCGTCGTCCATCTCTCTCATTTTTCCCCCAGGGATTCTCTCAGTATTTATTAGCCATGTTCAAGGATCTCCCTCTCGTGTGCTCTCGGACCCTGAGGAGACCATGTAATGTGAGACCATGAGGAGAAGAAGCGCGACCCTCTCTTCTAGTTCCTTCCCCTACTTTGAGGTTGTGCTCCCCATCCCTCATCAACATCCTGTCCACATTTTCCAGGCTTAGATTCTCTCTCTCTCTCCAATCCCTCCTCAGGGCAAAACCAGTTGCTCCCCTCATAGACCTACAGCCTCATCTGGAGGTGACTTCAAGCCCCTTTTAGATGATCATCTTTTAGGAGATGACTGTTACTCTGCTCTCAACACATTTTAATCCTTGTCTCCTCCAAGACAGCCTTCTGGTATCCCTGCCACCTCTTCCATTTTGTTCCCGAGCCTGAGTTCTTTCCATCCTTCTGATGCCTCTTTGCCCTGGCACTCATCAGGGATCCCTGGCTGACTGCACTGCACTCTCCTGATGCCTCTCCATGCTGTCCCTTGCTGGAAAAATTCACACAAGCAGAATTGCACCGTGGAGAGATTTTTCCAGCCACTGACACCCTGCTTTTCAAACCCTCACCCCACAGATCTGAGCTGACTTTTTTCCTCAGCTGTTTGAAATTCACCTTCCTGTTAACTCACTGTGCCCAGTTTTCAACTCCGCACTCCATCACCTCTCCCAAGGTTCCCGTCACTTCCGCTCTGCCAAATGATGCCTCTTTGTTGGTGAGATTCAGGCTGAGCACATCAGTGACCCAGATCGCTTCCTCCACTCTATGGAAGATTAAATTTTCAGATAGGAAAGACATGAAATCGTCAAAACCCTGCTTTTAATTCAAAGAGACTTTCAGCATGTCTCTGGACAACCCAAGTCCCCATCACTACAGTTATTTATCTTGCTGGGACAGTTTTGATCTGTACCTGAAATGCATTTTCCATTTACCGCATTTGCATTTGCTGGGTGGCCTTTTGTGTGCGGCATGTAGATTCTACAAATACATTAAGGTCATCCCACTATGCAGAAGCATGGACAGATCCAGGTCAGGTGTGCGCTAGGAAAGGCAAGTTCGTAGCTGCAAAAGGAAACAAGGTAATTTAACTGGAAAAATACAGGGGATGGCGGCAAAGTGCTAATTTGTCTTAGTTTCTTCTCAGTTTTCCTGCCTGGCCCAAGTGAGTTCCCTTTGTTTCCAAAGGATACATAGGTGCCGAGCTTATTCCATTTAATCTGTAAAATGGGAGTGAGGTCTTCCTTACCGACTTCACAGGAATATTATCTTGCTCAAATGACATAAAGTAGTGAGAGACTTTCCTGGGAAGATTGCAAAGTCCTCAGCAAACGTGTTGAATTTCATAGGAAGCTTTCTTCATTTGCTAGGACTGACTTCCTGAAATTCTCTGTGGTCAGAGAATTCATGATAGAAGAACTTAATACCTTGGGAGAAAAATAAGGTTAAGAGTAAGGTAAGAGCATTATTAAACCCATCGAAGGGCTCATACATATTTTATAGGTCCAAAAACAAAACACTCAAAACAGTACTTGAAGCAGACAGTTATGTTTTCCACAATTCTAGTTGGAAGAACAAATAAGGCACCAAACCTGGGAACGAGGGAAGCTGCGTGAAGAGTTGGACCAGAGCCTGTGTTGCCTGACATGAATCATGTTTGCTGTGTTCCCAGGATTGGGAGCTGAAGGAACATGCCCTCGATGGACAGGGCCCCTTTACTCCCTAGAGACCTAACGGTCCAGGCTCTGGCTCCTCACTTCCACTCCCTGGGAGCTCCTGCCTCGATTTCCCTAACAACATCAATCTGTGACAGCATCCACGACGCTCAGGGATGGGCTCACTGCATTTGACTCACTGACAATCGAGCTGCTGGATCATCTTACGACTAGGATATTAACCGAGAAAAAAAAGCTGCCTAAGGAAATGACTCCATTCCAGGGCTGAAACTCGTTTCTAAATAAAGATATTAACTCATAAAGACAGGGGTCGGGATTTTGGCCTTACTAGAGCTGACTTACTAAAACCAAGAGAAATAAACACATACACGCATATTCACATGAAGTATTTAGCACTTGGATTTTAAAAATCCAGGAATATTGAAAATATGAAATAAAACCAGCCATAACCGTAACTGCAAATAAAGTTTGCATCTTGCTAGCAAATGTGGGCCATAAAAATTCCAAGATTTTGTGGTCTGGGTGAGGGCAAGACTGTTTCCAGGGCTTCACACGGAGATGGAGACACCCATACAGTCAGTATAAAAAAAGACTCATACAACATACACACGTAGGCAGCTACAAATCCACATATACAACAACACAAGACAAATATATGTACACACAAATACATGCACGGTGCTCATGCTTTCATGCACAATGACACACTCATCCATACGGTTTCACAAACACACTCATAAATAACCAGACTCATCGACTCAGATCTCACCACGGTGAGATACGTAAACACATACTTATACATAAATACAAAAGTGATATTTGAAAATATCAATACAAAGGCCCTTATAAACATACAATCCCCCCACACACACGAGACAGAGACACACACATGCTACACGTGTTCGCAGGCATGACCAAGCACAATGCACACACGCACATGTGCCTAGGCACTCTACAAGGTCACGGATGATCCCGAGGTCCTCACCTGCCTCTCCAACTTCATTGAGTTGCACTCAATGCTCTCCCTTTCTATCAGCTCTCCTTCCATTCTAAGAACATCCTAAGTACTCTCCTGGTCCAATGCCTTCCCACATTCTGTTCCCCTAGCTCTTCACATGGCTCATCCTTTCTCATTCCTCAGGTTCAATATCATGCATCATGGAGATAGGTCACTTAACCACTCCATCAGATGCCTTGTTTAAGCCCTAATAGCACTGATAGCAATTTGGGAATTACACATTTCTGTGTGATTGTTTACTGTCCATTTCTCCCCCTGGACTATAAGAACCATGGCTGTTTCACTCATCATTTATATTCTGAGTCTAGCACAGTGTCTGGTAAACAGTGGGCACTCGATAAATAGCTGTTGAATATATAATTGCTTGGAAGGAAAGCCAACAAGTAATGTGTTTTTAAGCTGGCTACCAGGGAGAAATTCTGGGAAACAGTGCAAAATATCCCATCCTGGGAGCAGTGATCTTGGAGCATTTATATACCAATCCCTGACAGTCATTGATTGGGGACTTTTCCTGGAAGAGCAACCATTTATGGTTCTGAGGTGCAGGGGGTAGGGGTGGGGGGGATTTTAGGCCCAGAGATGCAGAATCTAGCAGCTCAAGGTGAGTGAGAGGACACCCAAGGTCTGCGGGTGGGGGCAGGCCACCAGTAATTTCTGCTCCCCACTTCTGTGGCTGATGACCTTCACTGATGAGAACCAAGAGAGAGCAGGTCTATAGGAAAGGGGACTCTGTGAATAGACATGAGAACAGGGGGAAAGTGATTCTTTAACTGGAAATACTGCCAAAGTAAGCAAATCTTGGAGCACGAGGGTGCCAAAGTCTGTGACAGTGACCAGATCTAGTAGATGAAGGTGTGATGGGTGGTTTTGGGCTGGGGACAGCTCATGGCAAGTCAACCCCAAGAGACGCAAGATGAGTTCTGCTAAAGATATGACATCCCACACTTGGAAAACCCCAGGCCCTTTTGAATAGAAGACTTTCCAGCTGCAGGATGGGAAATCATGTGGTTGGGAAAGCGTTCTGCAAACAACTCTGAGCCTTTGAAATACATGTGCAAAGCAAGAGTCATTTGGGGATGGAAAATGTAACAAGCTCAGCCGGTCTTCTAGACACATGATGTACTCATGGCAGGGAAGGAGGCAGCTGGATCTGCTGCCTCTTTGTTCCCTGGCCATTGCCAGTGTACCCTTGCCCCCAACACTGGTGCCGGTGCCAAGGAGAAAGGCAACTCTTCTAACAGAAATAGAAACCAGGTCACAGTTATTTTACCCTTGGGGCCAGTCATCACCAGAGACAAAGACAATGTCACCTGCACAGACCGCCCTGGGTTTACAAGCTGCATTATTGAAAATGCCAAACTCCTAATGAGATCGTGAGTGGGGAGGGGTGCTCATGTAAGAAAGGCTTCCCAGCCTGGGTTGACTTGCCACGTGTAAGAACAAGGCATTGATGTATTATAATCGAACTCACTTGCAAAAATTCATGTGATTAACTCATGAAATCCAGCTCTAAGGGAAGGAGGGTCCATCTGAGAATCCTGCTGGGAACAGTGAAATTTAGACCTCAAAGCTGCACGTCCAGGAACGACGACCCCGGATCCAGCAGCCCACAACCAGCAGTTATCACTGGAAAGTACTCACCGGTAAGTGCTCTAGTGGCATTACCACCCAGAGGTCCCATTCCCCCAATGCCACCAAACTGGAGGATAGGGTTTCAGTGTATGAATTGAGGTGGAGGGGACACACAAACATTCAGTCTATAACACCTACTGAATGAGAAACTTTGGGAGTGGGGCCCAGCCACCTGTGTTGTCACAAACCCTCCAGGTGAAACACCACCTGTGGACTGACAGAATTTTCCACCTCCCAATCCCTCTCTCAGACATCCAAATAATGCTGTTGCCTTGGAAGAACCAGACAGTCAGGTCTTGTCAAACTAGCAAGGACTTTGCATTCAAAATGTTACACGCAAACCAAATGGGGTTTGTTATAGTGGGAGATGTGTTGGCAACGTGTCTGGGAAGAGAGCTGCCCCACCCAGATGCCCTGTTGAGGGTCCATGGGCTATACTAACCAGGCAAAGGCCTTTTAAAGCTGAAGAGTTCCCCCTTCTCAACTGTCTGAAGTTCCTTACTTAGTGGTGATTTTATTTTAAATAAACATTTCATATAAATAACAAGCATATAGAAAGGTGCACAGGTCATAAAATAATTTTGCATAAACCCATGTAATCACTAGGCAGATCAACAAACAGACCACAGCCAGCACCCCCGAGGCTTCTAGAATAAGTAACAACCATTTTTACACCTTCCACCGTCAATTAGTTTTACCTGTTTTCGTACTTTCTACGAAAGAAACCACCTAGTTATCTATCTCGCTGTGTCTGTCCTCTCTACTCAACATTGGAATTGAGAATATAGCACTGAATAGAGCAAGAGCAGGAGACTTCACATACTCTGTGTCCTTGTCAACACTTGGTCTTATCTGTCTTTCTCATTTTAACCACTCTGGTGGGAGTGTGTAGATATCATACGGTGATTTCAATTTTCATTTTGCTAATGACTAATGAAGTCAAACCTCTTTTCATATGTTTATTGGCTACCCGGATATCTTCTCTTGGGAAATAGCCCTTCAAGTTTTACACCTGTTTCCTCTTGGGTTCTCTGGGTTTTGTTTTGTTTTTTTTTCTAACTGATTTGTAAAAGCACTCTCTATAGTCTAAGAGTCCCTTGTTAAACATATATTTTTTAAGTATCTTTCACCCTATTGTTTGCATGTTCATTCTCTCAGTGGTATATTTCAATAAACACCAGTTCTTAATTTTAATGAAGACCAATTTAACAATCTGTCCTTTTTGTGGGTAGTGTTGTATCTTCCGTAAGAAATACTGGCCTACCCTAAGTTCATGAAAATATTTCTTGAATTTACCTTTATAAAGTTTTACTGTTTTTACTTTTACATTTTAGAACTATAATGCATCTGGAATTGATTTTTATGTATGATGTGTGATGCAGCTCCAGATTTTTTTCCATATGAATATCCAATTGAGCCAACATGATTTATTGAAGGGAACTTTCTTCACTGAAATGCAGCATCACCATTGTCATGAATCAAGGGGACATAAATGTTTGGATCTGTTTCTGAACCTCAATTTACTCTCTATTTTATCTTGTGTTAATACCCCACTGTCTTAGTTTCTATAGTTTTGAAATAAATTTTGATATAAAGATTCAAGTAAGTCTTCTCATTTTGCTCTTGCTCAGAATGGTCTTGGCATTTCTGGCCCCTTTATATCTATATGTATTAGAATTGGTTTGTCATTTCTACACACACACACACACAAGCACACATGCACATACACATAAGGACAGATACTCAAAACCGGTTAATATTTTTAGTAGGAATGCATCAACTCCTAGATTATTTGAAAATAACTGACATCTTTATAATACTGAAACTTCCAATGTTATATTCCTTAGTTTATGTACTTCTTTAACTCTTCTCAACAATGTTTTGTTTCCCTGTGTGTGTCTTATAAAGGTTTTGATTTATTCCTATGTACTTGAGGATTTGATGACACTTTATTTTTTAAATTTTCTATTTGTTTTATAGTAATAGCAATATAATTTATTTTTAATATTGACTTTTTATTAAGTGGTTCTGCAATATTTACTTACTAATTTTATAGTACATATGTCAATTATTAGGAATGGTCTACATATACATTCATGTCACCTACAAATAAGGATAGCTTTATTTCTTTCTACCTAATCTTTATGCCTTTTATTTCTTTTACTTGACTTATTGCATTGGACAGGACCTCCAGCATGATTTTAACTAGAAAAGGCAATAGTGGCCATTCTCGGCTCATTAACAATTTCAGGGAGAAAATTTTCCACATATCACCATTAACTATTGTGTGATTTTTGCCATAAGGTTTTTTTTGTTGATGTTATTTATCAGGGTTTTTTTTAATTCCTTTCTATTCCCAAATTGCTGAAAGTTTTTATGATTAGATGTTGAATTTTTTTTATTATTGAAATAGAGTTGACATACAACGCTATATTAGTTTCTGGTGTACAACATAGTGATTTGACAGGTCTATATTCAGTGCTCACTGCAATAAGTTTAGGCACACTCTGTCCCCTAAACAGGGGGATTTACAGTATTATTGTGATTTACAGTATTATTTAATACATTCCCTGTGCTATACTTTTAATCTCTGTGACCTATTTATTTTATAAACAGAATTCTGTACCTTTTAATCTTCTTCACCTATTTCACCCACCACCCCCTCCCCAACCACCAGTTTATTCTCTGTATTTATGAGTTTGTACCTGGGTTTTTGTTTGTTTTGTTTTTAGATTCCACATTTAAGTGATATCATACAGTATTTGTCTTTCTCTGTCTAACTTATTTCATTCAGCATAATACCCTCTAGGTTCATCCATAATATATACACCACATCTTCTTTATCCATTTATCTATGAAAAGACACTTAGGATGCTTCTGTATCTTGGCTGTTGTAAATAATGCTGCAATAAGCATAAGCATGTGTATATCTTTCCAAATTAGCGGGATTTTTGTTTTTGTTTTTTCTTTTGGGTAAATACCCAGGATATGTTGAATTTTTTCAAACTCCTTTATGGCAGCTATTGAGATGATTAATTTTTTCTTTTATGTTATTAATACACTAAATGATATGGCTGTTTTTAAATGTTAAACCTGTCTTGCATTCCTGGAATAAATCCAACTATGTCTAGGTGTATTACCTTTTTTAAATACTACTTCATTCCATTTGCTAATATTCTGTTTAGGATTTTTTTCATCTAGATACAAAAGTGGCCTATTGTTTCCCTTCTGTGTAATATTCTTGTCAGGTTTTACTGTCTTCATAACATCCCTTGTCTTCTATTACTAGTCTTCGGAAGCATTTGTGTAATATTGGTATTATTTCTTCCACAAATATTTTTAAAATTGCACTGGTAAATTAACTAGCACGTGAGGAATATTTTGTGTATTGGAAAATTTTAACTCATAGCTTAAATATCTTTATTAACATGTGACTATTCAGATAGTGTCTTCTTAAGTCAATTTTAATAAATTATGGTCTCTCTCAGAACTTTCACAATTTATCTACATTTTAAAATGTATAAGCATAAAGTTGTACATTATAATTTCCTTCTACCACAGCTTTAGCTACATTCCAAATGTTTTTATACATTCTATTTTTATTATCATTCATTCCAAAATAATATTGAATTTTTACTGCAATTTTTTCTTTGACTTACAGATTATTTAAAAGTCAATTATTTAACTTCCAAACATCTGAGCATTTCCTTTTTTTTTTTACATCTGAACATTTCTAATTTTTTTCTTATTTATTTCTAGCTCAATTTAACTCTAGTCAGAGGACATGTTCTAAATAGTTTTAATATTTTAAGTTTGGTGAGACTTGATTTCTATCCCAAAATATAATCAATTTTACTTAATAGTCCATGTGTGATGTTAGAAAGTAGTCTATTAATATTCAATTAGTATTCAATTAAGTCAGCTAGGTTTAGTCAATTAAGTAAATTAGGCTAATTTATGTAAATTAGGTCAAGTGTATTAACTAGATCTTTTTTGTCTTTACTTTTTAAAAAAAAAATCTGTTCTCTTGGCACTGAGGAAATTATATTAAAATCACACACTATGATTGTGCATTTATTTATTTGAAATGTTTTGAAACTATGTTAATTAGCTAAGTATGATTTTAGAGTTGTTACATCTTCTTGATGATTTGACCCTTTCATCATTAGGAAACATCTATTATTATCTCTGGTAGTACTTGTTTTCTTAAATTAAGCTTCGTCCTCATGTAAGGATAATTATCCCAGCTTCCTTTTGCTTAGTTATTGAAGATTTTTGCTTTCAAATTTTATGTGTCCTTATATTTAAGGCAAATATCATATAAGCAGTATATGTTTTTATGAAAAAAAAAAAAACCTTTCCCTTTTAATTGCAGAATTTAGGCCATCAGCATTTAATAAAATTACTGATCTATTTTGACTTAAATCCAACATTTTATTATTTGTCTTCGACTTTTCTAACTGTCCCATGCTCATTTATCTCCCATTTCTTGTCTTCTTTGAGATTAATTATTTATTATTGTTATTTCATTTTCACCTTGGTTACATTTTCAGCTATACATTCCTTTACCCTTCTTTTAGAAGTTTCTCTAGAGATTATAACAGCCTTGAATTATTCATGTTATGGAATTTGGTGCTTTTACCACTTCCCAGATAGTATGAGAATTCTAGAATCGTTCAGCTCTATTTATATCTGTCTTTTTTCAGTTTTGCAATGACAAAACCTTATTTTACCAGTCCTTGTACTAGTCAATATTCATTTAGATAAGCCCCTTTACTTAGCCCGCTGTGGCTCCTCATTCTTTCACAATTTCCATGTTTTCATCTGGGATCATTTTTTTTCTGCCTAAAGAACATCCTTTATTATTTCTCTTAGTACAAGTCTATTGGCACACATTATCTTAGATTTTATTTATGTGAAAATATATTTATTTCATCTTCACTCTTAAAGAATATTTCTGGGTATAGAATTCTAGGTTGACAATCATGTTCTTTAATATATCAAAGTTACTGTCCCATTGTGTTCTGACTTGCATAATTTCTGTTAAGAAATCAGCTCTAAATATTATTTTCACACCTTGAATATAATATGCCTTTTGTTCTTTGGTTGCTTTTAAGATCTTTTCTCTTCCATTTTTTTTACTTTCACAAGTTTGTCTATGACAAACAAACTATAGTTTTCTTTGGGTCCACAGTTTGGTTAATTATACATGGTGTCATTTATTATATTTGGAAAACATGGGCTATTGTTTTCCAATTCCAATTTCCAGCTAAATATTCTCCAAATATTTCTTCTGCTCCATTTTCATTCCTCATCTCTCCTGGAATTTCAATTAAATGCATGTACTCACCAGATCTCATATGACTCTTACACGTCTCTATATTTTCCATCCTTAGTAAGCTACTTACTTCTGAAGTTCATTTTCAGCATTTGGAAAAGGGGTATTAATGGTTTTGCCCAACTTTTTCTTGTTTTGTTTTGATATGTTTAAATGAAGTTACATAAAGTGTACAGAGGGTGCTTGTTAGCGCTCACTCAGGAAATATTAAGTCCCTTCGTGTTTTTATGTTGGCCTCCTACTGCTTAATGATGCTAGTGATAATGGTGGTTATACTTTATTGTACTTCTCCTATGAGAGAGAAGTTTCTCTTTTAAGTCTCTCACATATATAATTTCAATTTCCTTTACAGCAATTCTGTGAACTGGCATTATGATATTCCTTATAGAGATGAGCAAACTGAGGCTCCAAGAGGTAAAGGAACTCGCTTGGCTGCTTCAGGGTCTCTCATGAGGCTACAGGCACACTGTCACCCCATGCTCATCACCTAAAAGAGAAACTTGAATTGCTCCCAAAACTCTTCAGTCGAACCACAAGAAACTGAAGGTATTTGACCCTATTTGACCTATAAAATGTCACTTTCATACGGTTCAACCTAATAATTTATGTTTCCAGACCAGGCCCCAGGACTGAGATGATACAGTAGAATAAAACAGAAGGAATTTCAATCCTACTAAAGCAAAGCTTTTCTTGTTCTTTTTTCTTTTCTTCTTCTTCTTCTTCTTTTTTTTTTTTTTTTTAAATTTCTATCCACCTCCTTGATGTGGTAAGAGCTATGGAGGCAAGGCCAAAACTCAAGAAAGGAACATCTGGATGGAGCAGGAGGGACGAATTTTTCTGTGGTCTTATGATAAATTAGCAAATGGAGCTTCAAGAATCTGGGGCCAGAAAAGCCTCCTCTTCCTCTGTCCTTATCCCCCACCCCAGGGTCTCTCCTCCCCTTCTTCTCTCTCCAGCATCCTGTCCCAATCCACCTCTTCAGAGTCTGGTTTGAGTCCTCCAGGGACTTGGAGAAGTCATGTTACATTGTCTGGAATTCCCCAAAAATGCTTTCTGTTTTTCATAATGTCTTCATTTTATAACCGGCATTGTGGCTGTTTCGGGATTCACAAAAGAGTGATTGCAGAGCAGAGCCCTTAATTTGAGGGAACTGACCCTCATTAGGACAGTCCATGCTCTAAGGTGGAAGCTCTCAAAGTTGAAGTTATCATAGACTGGGAATAACCTAAATATACACCAATAGAAGAAGAGTTAAACAATGCTAAATTCATACAGGGTAAAGTTATGCAGCAATTGAAAGAAATGAGGTAAAGTGTTGTGTAACTTACATGGAAAGAACTCCAAAACATTTTGTGAAGTTTTAAAAAGTACATTGCTGGTCAATATGTAGAGTGGATGATGTGTGTGTGTGTGTGTGTGTGTGTGTGTGTGTGTGTGTGTAAATGTACAGAAAGTGGAAGAAAAAACACTAAAATAAAACAATGGTCATTTCTGGGCAGGAAAGGGATGGGAGAAGGGGACTTGGAAAGTAACTGCAAAGTTTGTGAAAATATATTCATGTTCACATATACAGGTGAAAATGATTTTAAATTTTTAAAGTCATAAAACTTATTATTTTTTTTTGCAACAGGCTTATGCCTAAAGTGAAGAATTATCCTACTTCAGGGGCACCTGGGTGGCTCAGTTGGTTAAGCATCTGCCTTCAGCTCAGGTCATGATCCCAGGGTCCTGGGACCAATTCCCACATTGGGTTCCCTGCTCAGCAGCAAGTCTGCTTCTCCCTCTCCTTTGTGATCTCTCTCCCTTTCACTCTCTCTCTTAAGTAAATAAATAGTCTTTTTAGAAAAAAAAAATATTATCCTACTTTGGCTTCCTCAGAAGCTGACCCTGAAACAAGGATTCAAGTGCCGATGTGTTATTTAGGAAAGGATCCCAGGAAATACCAATAAGAAAGCGGAGAAACAAGACAGGGAAGAGAAAGCAATTGATAAAGTTTGTTAATAAACAAGTGCCCAGAATGGGTGACCGGGATGTAGTCCACTGGGGAACTCATACCTCAAAGCCATCTCATCTGAGGAGGAAGGGAGCTGGGGTATTTGCAGATCAAATTCCGTCGCTCTTTGCTGCAGCCTGCTCCTAGGGGCATGAGTCTCTGGCACATCTGGCCCGCACAGCTGGGCCACATGCACCCTAATGGGCCAAGAAAATCCTTAAGTAAAGAAACGAAGGGGCTGGCAGTTGGAATTTGGCCTGACATCCCTTGAGTGGCAAGAATGAAGGGATTCGGACAAGATGCCAACATGTACAAACCTCTCTCTATACCCCGCTCCAACTCCCTGTTGGTCAAGCAGTCTCTGAGATTCTCTCTGGACATCTGAGTGGAGTGTCACCTTCCAGAGGAGAAACACCCTGAGAGAGGTCCCCAGCACTCCTCACGTCTAGAGCTCCACACGGTGTCATCTCCCTGCCTAGGAAACCCCAGGCAGCCCATCTCCCCGACTTTCACAGGAAGCCCCCCAGTCTCAGCAGCTCTTGCAGGAGAGGAGAAAAGATACAGACAGAGCAACCTCCTCTTCCTCAGGCATTGGCTGTGGATGAGTTTGATAGAAGAACCCATACCAAGGATCACTTTCCAGAGGATTTCTAGGGGCTTCAAGCGACCATATAAGGTGGTAATGAAAAACCTAGATTCAAACCAAACTTTTCCTGGTTGTGTAATGTGGACAGGTCCCTCTTCTACTCAGAGCCTCATCGGTGAAGTGGGTATCATGGGAAGATCTAGCTCACAGGCCTGTGTGCCATGGACGCACCTACGTCACGGGCGTAGAGAGCGGGGCACGAGTCGTGGCATGTGGTTAACATTTGACAACTGTCAGCTGGTTCAGAAGCTAAAATGTTAGAAGTTCATTTCACACCTGCTGCCTTCCAAACTTTGCTCTGGGAACTGTGGGAAAGGAACAAGGAAAACACCTTGTCCCTCCTCAAGCAGCAGTCATCTGTCCACATGAGTCACAAGGCTGTGAGCCCTCAAACAGGAAGTCAAGTCCCCTGGGATGTGGAGAGAGGCCATAGCCGGGAACACAGAGGTGGAGTTAAAAGGAGAAACTAAAAAAAAAAAAAAAAAAAAAAAACTAAAAAAAAATAAAAAATAAAAAAAATAAAAGGAGAAACTGCCAGATGGAGGGGGATAGTCGTGACCCCAAAACCTCGGGCAGCAGGAAAGTACCCCCGTCCCCTCGCAGGCCGGGCCTGACTCATGTGAGTGCAGCAAACCGGCTTCTATTGACCTGCTTCTTCTTGCTCTGATTTAAATTTCAAGCAGCCCACGGTTTCATTCTCCCCTCACCAGCCCTGAGAGCGAGCCATTATGGATTTTACAACCCTCAGAGCCCTCGGCTCACACACTCGATTTGCACAATCTTTGCATAAGGAAAAAGGCAGTCGATGCAAACTGAATTAATTGTAATTGACCATAATATGCTTACAGAAATGCCAAGGAGTTTTCATTAGTAGATAAGCCCCAAAGTATCTGCCGATGATTTACACCTGCACGGACACACTGCATGGCCACAGTTAATTACCAGACCTGCCGCAGAAGGTGCTTCATCAAACCCAGGCAGAGGCCTTCCGAGGACCAGTGACACCTCTGGGGACCGACACATCTTGACTCACTTCCTGTGAGGGGCTTTGAAGTCACTACCTGAGACAAGGCAGAGCCGAGCCGCCCCTGTCGGATTCAGGATGGGCCCGGCTTTGCTGCCCCAGCCCCGGCCCCTGCCTCCCCCTTTCCCTCCCTTGGAATTGCTC
>CM053610.1:15905688-15930219 GCA_028646535.1 Procyon lotor
TACCTCCAACAGTCAGCACCCAACCTTGATCTCAGTGGCCTCCGTCCCTGGAGGCTGCGGCCTCATTCCTGCACCCCAGAACACCTCAGCACTGTCACCACGGACAGTGGCTACCTCCTGCCTGAATTCTCCAGAACAATGCTGTCCGATGGAAATGCAATGTGAGCCGCACACAGAACTTTAAGTCTTCTAGTACACTTTAAAAACTAAAAAGAAACACGTGACGTTAATTTTAGTAGTATTTTATTTAACCCAATCTATTCAAAATAGTATCATGTCAAGATGTAATCAGTATAAAAATTATTAATGAGGTATTTTGTCTTCTTTCGTACTAAGTCTTCAAACTCCAGTATCTATTTTATTTCATTTTTTAAAGATTTATTTATTTGAAAGTGAGACAGAGAGAGTGAGCACCTGCAAAGGGCAGAGGGAGAGGGAGAGAAAGAATATCAAGCAGACTGTCCCACTGAGCATGGAGCCGAATGTGGGGCTCGATCTTATGACCCTGAGATCATGACCTGAGCCAAAATCAAGAGTCAGGCACTTAACCCACTGAGCCACCCAGGCGCCCCTCCACTATCTATTTTATACTCAGAGTGCACCTCATTCGGACTAGCCATGATTCAAGGGCACAGAAACCACATGTGCCTCCTGGCCTCCTCACCATACAGCGCAGCTCTGAGTCTGCCTCCCTGAACTCCGTCACCATCCTCTGCCCACCTTCCGGGAAACTCATTTCTTCATCAAGAACCCATTATCACCAGAACCCCAGGCATATCAGATCGGATTAGCAGACCGCAGTACCACCAGGCCGCTGAAAGAAAGACCAAATGATCACAGGGTCATGTGACATCTGGCCCACAGGACTGCCAAGCCTAATGCCTGGTAAGCAGTACGCACAGGCTGAAATTCCTTCAGCACTTGCACCCAGTCTGCAAATCCAGTGTGGGGCTCGCCCATCGGGAGGGATGAGGAGCTTCGTCATAGGGCCGGCTCCTCAATAGCCTTTTCTCATCACACAAACAGGGAGAGTGTGCCCAGCCGGAGAAAGATGACGGGCAGACTGGCACGTGTGGGCCAACTCAGAGGTCCGTGGGGAATCTCCCAGTCAGAGAGGCATAGAGCTTCAGCGTCACCCGTGATATTGATGATGCTGGGAGTCATCATCCTCATAGCCCTTATTGTCTTATTTAATTCTTCTATCACCCTGTAAGCTGGGGACTCTTATTTTCCCGGTTTTACATAAAATGAGACAGGCTCAGATACATTCATTGACTTGCCCGAGGTCACACAGCAAGGAAGCAAAGGATCTGCGAACTCTGCCCCCTCGAACAACCACCGCTGCGGCCCCGCCCACTCCAGCATTTGGAGCTTGGGAGGTACCAGACGTGGCACTCCACGCTTCACATACGCACACTCACCGAACCCTGAAAAGGAACGCTCGAAGTGGCTATTAATCCATTACACGTGCTGCCATCGCTGCCACCACCACTATGACGGCCCCTCGCCAACGCACAGCAGGTAGTAGACCCTAGCCCACGGGTGCCCTGTGTCTCTTCTCATCTTTGCAATATCCCAGTGTAAGAGCTATTCCTCTTAACATGAGCTAACATGAGGGTAGGCTGAAGAGAAAAATGGTGGCCCGTCTTTCCAAAGGCCGCCTGGCTGGTAAGTGGTGGAGCGGAACCCGGAGTCGAGAGCTATGTGTCTGACCAGTGGGGTGCTCAAGGTGCCCCTGATCAGCCTGAGAGGCACACCTGCTAAATGACCAGGGGATTTTGCAAACCAGTTGTTAAACACGGCTGCTACTAAAGACTAAATTATATAAACTTGCAATTAAATAAATTATATTCATAAAAGGTAAAAAAAAAAATACTTAAAAAGTCATCGCTTCCTAATTACAGTTGTCTATTGTCTATGCATTCCAGGTTATCCACATCTCTTGTGTTTGGGGTGTGATGGTGTGATTCCATCCATCTCTTCCCAGCAATTTATTCAAAGGCATTAAATGAGTAGTTTGGGATTGGCCACAGTGAGAGTATTTCCACCATGAGAGGGGTAAACATTACAAACCAGAGCTTGTCACCAGAAACCACATACAGGATCTATGTCTGCCTCACCTTATCTTGCAGGCTTACTCATCATGAAATTCCAATCAGTGGTCCCCCAGCCTCCAGCCCAAGGACATGGGGCACCACCTGAGAGAGTGCAGATGGGCCCCCGTGCCCATGGCCCTGGCCTTCTTGAGGATGGTAAGTGCGGGCCAGGCAAGGCCTGCTTTGGAGACGTTCTTTCTCCTGTGTCCACAAGCTTCTCTCCGAGCTGGGTCCTGCATTCAGAGGGATTCGGCTCATTCCCAGAGCAATTGTAAATTCTAGGAAGTTCCAATCAACACCCATTTGGAATTGCCCCCCACCAAATAGAATATCAGCCATATAAATGGTAACAGCAAGGCAATAAACCAAATAAGGGGAGAAAGCTGAGTGGCTGGGGCTTGGGGGGGGGGTTGTGTCTCTGTGACTGCCCAGCTCACAGGCCCATGACACCAGGTCTCTCCCCCACTAAGGAGACATTACACACGTGCTGTGAGGAAAGGGATGGGAGCAGAAGAAAAGCAAATAGACAGAGGACTTATGAAAAGCAACCAATTAGCCATGAATCCTCTTTCCTGGAAATGTGCAAACTCGCCGCGAGGACAGATGTAGCAAACGGGAGCAGAAGCACCTTGGAGAGCCGCGCAGTGTTTGATGACACACCATGGCATGCCCCTCAGCTGCCAGCCTCCCCGCACGACTGTTGTTTCTGGGGTCCCTGGCTGTTTGCTAAAATCAAAGCTTCACTCATAACCCTATTTAGCATCAAACAAGCGCTTGGTATTTTCCGAGGATTTCACAAGCCTTAATTAGTTCATAATCCAACACAGTTGGAAAAAAGGGCACAAACCGCAGGTCTGCAAGAACCAGGTGCCTTTCCTGTTCATGGTGTAGGGAAGAGGTCCTTACTCCAGGACCAAAGGTGAGCCTTGGAACCTTCTGCATGTGTGTACACATGAGTGTGTAAGCGCACGCACATGTACATGTGCATGTGGATGCATGTGAAAATACCTTCCTCAGGTCCTCCTAGCAACACTGTGGCCAAAAGGAGGAAAGAGCCAGAGCATTAAGGAAAGAGCTTAAGATAGACTCAGGCAACACAGGTGAGGAGCCCAGTCCAGACATCTGCTGGTTATCCCCCCTTGTACGATCAGCTTACTGCCGGGAGTGTCTCCTCTGCAAAATGGGAAGAAGACCTTTCTCTTAAGGTTGTGAGGACCACCTGAAATCCCTATAAGAGCAGCTCCTGCCACAACACCAGATCGATCCGTGTGTCAAGCCCCTGTCTCCCATTTTCTCACTCATCCCATGGTTACTTTTTCAGTGTTACTGTGTGGCAGAGCCCATCCTGGACCCTGGGGATCCCGCGTGCAGGGAAGGAAGCCCCTGTCGTGTTGCCATCTCTGTTCCTGTAGGTAATGACAGGTGTACACCAATAAACAAGGGCGCACGTGGTGTCAGAGGACAGTAAGCACAAGACAAAGCAGGTCAGGGGGAGGGAGGGATTTGGGGTGCAGGGAGGTTTCTATTTTACATGGGATAGGATGGTCTAGGGGGGCATCTCTGAGCATTTTTGAGGAAAGACCTGGGGAGGTGAAGAAGCGATCCTGTGAAACCTGGGAGAAGGTCGCTCTTGATAGAGGGGGGAGCAGAAGCAGAGGCCCCGAGATAGGAGCATGCTTGACACCTGGGGACACAGCAAAGATCTTTCAGATGCTCTCGCCTTACAAGACAGGAGAGCCTCGTGGGTGATGGGAGTCACATACTGCCCTCACCGGTGGGTTCAAGTCACATCCCCCGCCCCCAGCACCGGATGAAGGAACTAAGTCGGGGCTCTGTGCACACACATCTAGCCTCTAGCTTTGCCTGAACCATCAGTGGACAAGTGGGTGGGCTAAACACTCAGGAGTTGTTACTGAAAGGCACTGAAGTGGCTGCGACCCTGACCCTGGTCCTCAGGGAATCGCAAGGCAAGCAAAGGAGTTCTATTGCCCCAGTAGACTTTGTGGCAGCTGGACATGACTCAGCCCACTGCAGCCCAACATGGCAGTGGCCCCCTGGGGGAGAACTGAGCCTGAGGGCATATGTCCCAGTAGCAAAGTCTTCAATAACTCAAACTGAGTCATGCTGCCCATGGTGCCAACCGATGGAACCTTCGGGTGAACTGGACGCTGTCACTGAAGAAGAAGGTGGTGACGTGGGAAGGGTAGACATGTCCCCCAGCATGGGGGCTGCAGGAATCACCAAAGCGGGTGCAGAGATCACGAGCGAAAGCAAGGTCAATATGAAACTCCGAGTTTGCTCCACGTCATGGGAGGAGAAAGAAGAGGAAAGAAACCTGCAGGTAATGAAAGACTATGATGAGAATGGCTTGTTGGAAACAGAGAAGTTGACCCCGGATGTAAGGAAAGTCGGGGGAGCTCATAACACGAAAACGAACGTTGCTGGTTTGCACACCGGAACTTACGACCTTTACAGCGCGTGGGATAAACACTACCAGAGGCTCCCGTGAGCCACGAGGAGCAACGGCAGCTCTCATCAGCTGAGCACACGTGTGCAGACATCATGCAAGACGGTGTGAAGAAAACAACGACCATCTGCAACCCCCTTATCTCGCACCGCCCCCCGCGGCTCCCCGACCCATGTTCAGTTCCCCGCGCAGGCGTGCTGAGTGATAAAGAAAATCACTGGGACTGAGGAGGGATGTGGCAGAGGAGGGATGCTCATAGGTACCTTCTTATTTCCTTGCCCTGCATCCAAACTATCATCCCGACAACAGATGGTTATGACACGGGACACCTCACCAAGTAACAAGCAGAGCACAGAATCCATCCTAATGGTTGCTTCCGATTTTAGACAATTTACCCAGAGGTGTGACCCTTGGTCCTATTCACCGTGATGTACAATTTCTCTAATAAAGGAACTTGCATGTTTATGCATTTGATTGTAAAAATGTCTGTCGCCAAAAAAATAAAATAAAGTAAGAGCGCGCGTCCCTCAGAGGACCTTAGGGACGGTCTCCTGCTTTGTGCTTCCTGCCTCAGTACACGGTGCTTCCACGATCACTTGCTACTGAGGAGATCGTGTGTCTCTAACGAAGTCTGCCGCCGTTCCTTCTGCCAATCACTGTCTTTAGGAGGATCCTTCCCAGACTTTGGTCTCATTTGCACATTCACAACCTTGACCACATGGGAAGCGAGAGAACCAGACTTCAAAGTGAGACCACCCCCGTCCCTTGTTCTGTCCTGGACACCACCCGGAATCTTCGTGATTGGTCTCAAGCCAAACACGCTGGGAAGGCCCTGTAATGAGGATGGGTGGGCAAGGGGACCCTATGTCTGGCCTTCCTCATCACCGCACCCCTCTGCCTGGAAACGACAGAACTCACCAGGCTCTGAGAACAGAGAGCAGACCCCCTCCGGGTGCGCCTGACTGAAACCACTCACACCAGGGAAGGGTTTTAAGAGGTAGAGACATTGGGGAACACTTTACACATCAAAGTAACACTGGCAGTTGGGTGAAGGATTGATAAGAGCGATCAATGATCAACAGTAGGCAGATCAGCTAAGAATACAAAATTCTGAATTCAAAATTAGGCATGAACTTGAATATATTTTTAGAGTAAGAAAATAAATCCCACAAATGACAATTAAAAAAAAAAAGTGACAGATAACACTAACATCACAAAATCCTGGACAACAACATCATACTTGTATTAATTAGCACACAAATGCGACTCTGTAATAAGCCTTCCTACCTTTAGTTGGCTGCATATTCTTTGATTTCCTCTGTGGGTTTCGATGAGCTTGTAATACCATTTTCTAGAGAGAGGACAGAAAGGGAATGCAAACATCCTGAATTATTCTCATTCTGGAACGAGGAAGGGAGGCTCGTTTCTTTCAACATCACAGATTCATTCTCAGAAATACCACCTAAATTGTTAGGATTATTGATACATTTGAGAAATCTTTTATCAAGTTTATTGCATGTATGAGCTGGGAGACTTTAGGGGATTTCCAACATTTTCTTATGTAATAAGGAAACTTAAGGACTGTATGGATTGACCACATTCACAAAGCAGGGCCTTGGAAGGACCCCACGAGTGTGAAAGGCCCCAAAATTTACATGCCACAAGTTTCTCAGCAAATGCTCATCTGATTGGCTTCCAAGGTCGTGGAGCGCCTCTTCCAGCTCACGTCTATCACGTGTCCCTCATCCACTCTCTCCCTCACTCCCTCATTCTCTCTTCTCCGCTCTATCTTCCTGATTTTCACCTACTGTGCACGCTTTCTGCTGGTTGCCCACCCTTTGCACATGCTGGGTCCCCTGCCTGGGGCTCCCTTCCTACTACAGGACTCTTCATTTTGCTAATTCCAGATGTTCCTTTAGCTTTGGTCATCATTTCCTTCTGGACGCCTTCCCCTCACCGCATCAAACCCCCTACCATAAGCTTTCTCAGTACCACGCACCTCTTTCTCAAAATGCCAGACGCAAGTGTAGGTGCTGTTCTAGGGTTACCCCACTGGTCTCTCTCTCTCCTGGGGGTGGGGAGGGCGCCAGAAGGGTGGGGACCCCATCTGCTTTCATTCCCTCACTGTATCCCCAGTGCCTAGTATACAGTCTGGCTCCTGGGAGGGGTTCAAGAAATAATTACTGACTGAATCTGGGGGACGAAGGGAGAAGAGATATAAATTAAAAGTGATCAGGGTCCCCCACTCCCCTACAAGGAAAAAAATCAAGAAAACAACATTTGGTTTCCCTTTGGCTCCATGTCACCTGAGTCAACCGTCTGTCAGTGACTCACAGGTGCCTAGCCAGCCTCTAGAATATCTTCATCCTAAAACAGGCTTTTTGCACCTTGAGAAACCACAGGTGTGGCCATAAATACCAGAGGGAGTCCAAATTTGAAGTCTGAAGTGAAAAGAAATATGAATGAAATGATTAATAAAAGACTTTGGGAAAGGGTACAGATGCAGCTTTGGGGAAAAGTTGAAGTTGGGCAGCTGTATTTTCCCCAAAACTCAAATAGCCCTTGTCCCACCTTGAGATGCTGGCCCAAACCACATCAGAACATGACTTGTGGATGGGTCTTCACTTGTCTATATGGTGAGAACAATGGCTTCTGGAAAGCTTATCCCCTCTGGTCTATTAACTCATGTTTCCACCATTAGAGTTGCATTTCTTTGGATTAGACACTGCACTTGTAAGAGTTTTAGAGCCTGGCTTCTCCAGCTCCAAGCAGTTCCCTCACTGAGGCCTGGCCCTTTCTGACTCAGTCCCTCTTGGTCCTGAACAGTGCTGATAAGAAAAGACACCCTCAGCCCACCAAAGAGTATGATCTGAAATTATACGTGCTACCCATAGATTTCAAATTGCAAGAGATCCAGATACCCATATGCCCCCTAAGACTAGTTCCTTCTTCGAATAAAGGATGGTTAGTGGGTTTCAAATCACATGTGGACTTTGCGGCGTGTTGTGGGCAGTAGTTGAGAAGGACTCCAAGTTGAGGCCAGGCTCACTAAGGAACCATGCCATGTTTGATTAGCAAGGTCTGCTATGATCAAGAGAGAGGATGGTAATGGCATGAATGCCACATAGTTAGTTTCCTTGCCCTAATTTCTAACATTTGGCCCAAGACTTACGATTGGGTCTTTAACTTAAATTTCTCCTGAGTCTGAGGGTCTGCCCTGAGTTCAATTGGCACGCTATGGTATAATATTCCACAAGTGCTGCCCTGACCCAATTCTGGAATCGTGGCTAACAACTCTCAGTTCCCCTTCATGGGTAGTTTGCTAATAAGCCCCTGCACCAAGCACGTGCCCAGTTTGGGTCGCGCTCTCCAGGGCCGGGTGCCAAGTAACCGGCTAGGCCCAGGCCCTAAGCCCAGAAGCCCAGGTAATTATTCAAAGTAGCCAGTACCTAGGAAGCCTTTGGACCCACTCCTCTTGCTGTCCCCAAGTCACCCCCTGCACCCCCAACTGGCTAGGATCCCGTCCCCAGGCACAACCCCGATGTGTCCTGTGTGGCAGCCTTTTCTTCGTCTTCCAGTCGGAGACACAAGGAAAAGGAGCTCTGTCTTTTGAGCCTCTGTCAGCGTACCGTGTCCCACCACACACAGAATCTTTAGATGTCGGAGACGACGTGTGTCCGAAGGCCTCACCCTGCCTTGTCACCGTCATCCCCAAAGAACTGGGCCCTCCCTCCCAAAATATGAGAAACATCTGAGCGTTTGCTTCACATCACAAAACGCTTGTTTCCCGGGATGATTTCTCGAGCCTCTCAGAAGCCATCTCAGCTAAAACTCGGGCTCTGGGGACCGTCACTTCTACCTCCGGCACGTGGGGATACTGCTTGGGATTTGGGGCCCGTGGAGGCTCTGAGGCATCGCACTTCGTGTTTGAGGCACCCCCTCTTTCCTCTGAGAGGTCTGGTTCGCACACAGCTGTGGGGTCCACCAAGGAGGCCACTTTCAAAGCATCCGCAGGAGAGACTGCAGCAAAGATAAGGAGACTCCCTTCCACGTTTTCATATTTGTCGATGTTCTTCTTCCCCTCACCTTCCTGCCTCTCAGGTTTGCTTGTGACACAAGAAGGGGATCGCGCCGTACTTCCCTTCTGTTCCCCTCAGGACAGACTTTCTCCTCAGAATAAACAGTAGAAACACTTTTACAAACACAAAATGATCAATTCCGAGAAAATACCTGGCATTTTGTAACAGCAGATGCTCTTGCTGGGATCCCCGGGATAGATCTGTGTCACGGGGAAGGCAGACAGACGCCATGAGGACGGACTGGTGGAAAGTCGAAAGTCGGTGGAAGTTCCCCTGATCCGCCTGGGTAAAGGCCAGATCTGTGGGGCAGAAACACAAAATGGGGGAATTCCATGGAAATTCCTAATAAGAAAAGTTTATCAGCGGCGTTTAAAACTGAGTTTTCTGGCAGACATGTCTGTCATACTGGGAGGGTAGTTTCTATTTCTTAGAGTCATCATTAAAGAGAGGTTTATAACCCAAGATGGAGAGCAGGTGGGACCCATATCCTGTGAGAACTTCCACCTGAGTTGAGCCTGAAAAGGGGATGGTTTGTGCTCAGAAAGGGAGGAACTAGAGCTGCTTCCTCAAGAGAGGACAATCAAAGGCACCTGGGTGGCTCGGTCAGTTAAGTGTCTGCCTTCAGCTCAGGTCATAATCCCAGGGTCCTGGGATCGAGTCCCAAATCAGCCTCCCTGCACAATGAAGAGTTCACATGAAATTCTCTCTCCTTTTCCCTCTGTCCCTCCCCTAGTTTGTGTTCTCTCTCTCTCTCTCTCTCTCACTCTATCAGATAAATAAATAAAATATCTTAAAAGAGAGAGAGAGAGAGCACAATCAGAGCTAACATTCACAGAAAGCGTGCAGGCACCGGGCACCTCAGAGGCTGGCTACCATCATTATGCTTTGAACAGAGGAGGAAGCCCAGGCTCTGAGACACGAATAACTTTCCCAGGAGACAGCCACGTCTGCCAGAGCAAGGATTCAAACCCAAGGACTGGCACCAAAATCAAGTCTTTTAGCCACTGCCCAAGCTCCCAGTGAACACGTGTCTCTCACGGTGCTAGACTTCGGCAGGATCCACAGCCTGCCCTCTGGCGAGGTCTCTTCCAGTGTGACCGCCCACGCTCCAGCTCCTCTCGTCCCTGCCAGCAAGGCTCCGGCATTGGAGGAGCCTCTGTAATGGCTGCCACGTTGATCTCCAGAATAATGGAATGATCAAACTCCAAGACATATTTTTACGTGAAAAGCAAGGTGGAGAAAAGTGTGTGTCTTGATTTGGGTGACCCCAGAAGCAGATCAGGAGAGAGATTTGGGCACAAGTACTTTATTTGAGAGGTGACCCCAGAAAACAGGTAAGGCTGGGAGAGAGTCAGATGGGGGACAGGCGTGGAAGCAGCCAGTAAGTGTGCGTTCTCCAACAAGTTTCCACGGTGGGTAACTGGGGCTTAATACTGCTGTGAGGGCTCTGGGGGTCAGTGTAGACGGTGAGGGTAGACCATGCAGTTTTGTAGATTTGACCTGGAATGTGTACACATATGAGGTAATTATAAAATAATTTTTTAACTAATTGTAGAGATGAATGCATATTATTTATATATTAAGTTGTCACTTTAAAATCACAGTGTTAGGGCACCTGGGTGGCTCAGTCGTTAAGCGTCTGCCTTCGGCCCAGGTCAGATTCCAGGGGCCTGGGATCAAGCCCCGCATCGGGCTCTCTGTTCTGTGGGAAGCCTGCTTCTCCCACTACCATTCCCTCTGCTTGTGTTCCCTCTCTCGCTGTGTTTCTCTCTGTCAAATAAATAAAATCTTTAAAAAAAAATAAAAATAAAATAAAAAAATAAAATCACAGTGTTAAAAGGCAATCCCTATAAAATTAAACAAATGAATAAGTCCAAGTCTTGAGCAGGTGGTACAATTCCATGGACAGACAGAACTATGTCCAGTGATTTTAAAATACAGTAATTTGGGGCACCTGGCTGGCTTAGTCAGAAGAGAATGTGTCTCTTGATCTTGGGGTCATGAGTTTGAGCCCCACCAGGGGTATAGAGATTATTTAAATAAATAAAACTTTTTAAAATAATAAATAAATATATGAATAAATAAAATACAGTCATCTGACTGTTCATCTCTATGGAATATACCCAGCCTATTTCAATTTAATGAAGAAAAAACAAAACTTAAGCTGTTTTCAGTAATCATAGCATGAGTGGTCCAGGGTTAGTGTTACCCTGACACAGCTGAGTGAGTACAGTGGCACAAAACAAACGTGGTTCCTTTGGGAACTAGAATGTTATTTGATGGGGGAAATAGGAAATACAGATGGAAGATCAAAGAGGTAATAAAAATGATACCAGTTTTAATCAGAAGTTTCAATAATGGGGGCACCTGGGTGGCTCAGTGGGTTAAGGCCTCTGCTTTTAGCTCAGGTCATGATCTCAGGGTCCTGGGATCGAGCCCCACATCGGACTCTCTACTCAGTGGGGAGCCTGCTTCCCCCTCTCTCTCTGCCTGCCTCTCTGCCTGCTTGTGATCTGTCTCTCTCTCTCTGTCAAATAAATAAATAAAATCTTTAAAAATTAAAAAAAAAAGAAGTTTCAATATGAAGAGGCATTTTCTCTTTAAAACAAAATACATATGTCCTACCTGTATCCACCTAAAAACCCTAGAAACCATGGCCAACCCAGTAGCAACGAGCACCCCAAAACCGAAGTTGTGGGTGTCTAAATGCCATGTGCCCCTGAAAGAAACAAGGGCTGAGCCTAGGCTCAGAAGAGAAAATGTACAAGATGAGTCTGGAACATATCGCCAAACCAGAGAGTGAGAAGATACCAAAAACCACATGGTCAAGTCAAAAGGACTCAGGACTCAAACTAAAGAGTCCCCCACAGGCCAGACACAGGAGAACTTGGGTGTCAAGGGAACAACTGCCAGGCACTGAGACCGAGCAGATACTTTATGTCCATGAGTGCAAAATGATGGCAAGACCAAAGCAAGCTCACCGATGTCCTGCATCGAGCATTACAGAGCCAGCTCCTCATGAACCCTGGAAGATAAGACAAAGAATCAAGTGTTAATTTTTCTTTCCCCTATAAACTGGGATTCTTCTATCTTGGGATCACAGAGAAGCTTTTCTTTAAGAAGTGATTCAGGTATTAAGTGACAAACAAATGATGGGCTTAAAATGATCATTGATCAAAATGACCATCCATGGTTGCTACCAAGAGAAGAGAGTCAACCAGATTTCCTAAAAGGACAACACAGTGTCCTGAAAGATGAAGAACAGCTGACCTTGAACAACACTGGAGGACGAAGGTGGGGGGTGGGGGGAGGGCAGTTAAGGACGCTGACCCCTTCCCATGGAGTCCAAAATCCTCACGCAACTTTTGACTCCCCAAACACTTTACTAGTAGTCTACTGTTGACCTTACCAATAACAGAAACAGTCGACGAACAAGTATTTTGTATGTTACATGTATTATATGTTGTCTTCTTACAATAAAGTAAGCTAGAGAAAGGAATTTATTAAGAAAGCCAGAAGGAAGAGGAAATAGGTTTTGGTACCACACTGTATTTATTTTTAGAAATCCGCATCTACCCAGACCCCTGCCATTCAAACCCTTGTCGTTCGGAGGTCAGCTGGATTCTTGCCAAACAACTAAACCTCAATCTGATCAAAACTCTAGATCTAACTACTGATTTAAAGGAAATACCAGGGGCGAAGGAACATGTTAAACCACACCACTGAAACGCAATCAGCAAAATGCAGACTGCGGGGGATTCTTTCAGATAAACAACCCGGTTTTTCAACAAGTATATCCTAAGGGTGAAAAGTAGATGAAAAGAGACCAAAAAGACCCATGAACCAATTTCAGGATATGGACGGTGTTTGCATCTTCATGCAAATACATGATTTTCTAAAATTATGTAACAAAATTGGGAAATCTGAACAGATTGGATAAATAATAATTATTAATATTTTTAGGTATGATCAAAGGATTTTGATTTTTTTGAAAAATCTCTCTCTCTCTCTCTCTCTCTCTATATATATATATATATATATATACCAGAGAGCTTGGAAATGAAATGATATTTGGGGTTTGTTTAAAAAATAACATAAGGGCATGTGTGGAGGATACAGGAAAACAAGACTGGTCCCTAGTTAATAATTTTTTGTGCTGGGCCAAAGGTGCTTGAAGACCTATTATGCAATCTGCTGACCTGATTTCTGCATGGTACTTTTCATAAAGAAAGTTAAAGTTCAACACACATGCACATATTAGAAATTACTGTCAGCGGCCAGTGTTGCTCCAGAGAGGAAGGGAGGGGTGCAGTGGAGCGGAGGTGGGTCTGAAGCAAGCAGCCAGGTCTCAGCGCCCTTCCCCTCTCTGCAGGAGGGGCAGGTTCGGGGCCTCCCAGACGGGGAGGCCCTATACTGAGACTTCAGAGCATGGGCCTTGGCCTGAAGTGGTTCCCCAGCGGTGCTCCCGTGTCCCCATCTGATGGGTGGGGGTCACGGTGGTAGCCACCTAGTCCATGCCAGAGTGGATCCGGTGAGCAAAGCTCCCAGCTCCTAATACACAATAGAAAAATGGTAACTATTCTTCCATTAGCATATGTTTATATTATTTTTGTATTGTTCCCCACCTTCCCTGTGAGTACCCTGGCCCCAGCAGAGAGGCTATAGGTGCCGTGACTCAGAGGAACCACACCTGGTGGCCCAGACCCCGCACCTGTCTCTACCTCTCACTGGTCCTCCGCGGCACCTTCGCGGTACATCTGCCAACTGGAAAACGGAATGGGACTTTCATCTCAAACCTCGATAACCCAGGGCCTCCCTCTCCCTCCCTCCCTCCTCTCTCCCTTTCTGTCTCTCCTCCCTCCTTCCTTCTCTCTTTCTTCCCTCAAAGCAGCGCTTTCCACCATGACAAGTGAAGCGATCTTCTAAGCAATAATTTAACTCATTGCTTCCTACTTAAAAATCCCCCTAATTACCGGGTAATGGGTCCACAGAGGCGCTCGGGCCGGGGGAGCTCTGCCCTGCAGGCACGGCTATAGTTCATCTGTCTGCTCCCTAATAGCGCTCTAAAGTTCACCCTTATAAACATGTCACCGAGCCCGTAATTGAGTGACTGGTCATTAGGTTCTACGCGCGGTACCTGTGGGTCACCGATCACTCAGGGGTGATGGATCTTTCTCCGATACCTCGGCTGGGCAGACCACAGAGCTTTCTATCACCTCTGAGCAGAACATTACTCTCCAGGAAGACCACAGAGAGCCCCGATGGGCCATCGTAACTGTGGAGCTCCACCAGGAAGGGGCCAGGCAGATGAGAGGTTAGGGCGGGAACACGCATCCCCCTGCTCCACTCACAGACCTTCCCAGAAGCCTGCCCTGTAAGGGTCTTCTAGGAGGCGCTGAAGCTAAGACCCTGCAAAGCCATGGGGATATGGTGCAAGAATAATTGCACAGGGGGGTTAGAGTCGATTTGAGAGTAGAGATGTTGTCGTAAGACAAGGAAAAAGGATTGGAGCTTCGTTTACTAGACTTGGCTCAATGCACCAGAAACATCTGTGGCCCCTGCACTGTGTTCCCTTGAGTGAGTCACTGGACCTCTCTGTTCCTCAATTTCCTTATTCATGAAATAGACATGATAGTGCCTGCTTCCCTCCCAGGCTCACACTGAAGACTGACTGAGTTAATGTGCATCGAAGTGTCTAATAGTGTCCAGCACCCACTAGGTAATCAAGAAATGTTGGTTCATTCTAAATAGACCTACCATGTCCCTCTGCTTTCATCAGAAATGCTTTTTTGGTGTTTTGATGATGATGGAGACAGAATAACATAGCCTCTAAGGGCACAGGCTTTGATGTTAGGCTGACTAGAACCAAATTCCAACTGCACCCCTAATCCCTATGTTGCCCTGGGCAAGTTACTCAACCTCTCTGAATGTCAGCTTCCTCCTCCATAAAATGGGGATATTGACAGCGGCAATCTCATAGAGTTCCTTCAGGATTGAATGAGGTAATGCATGCAAATGATTTAGTATAGTGGTTGCCAAGTAGCTGGAAGTAATTCAGTAGCCCATTAGATGAAGGCGATGGCTAACACCCTACAACAAACAGATCAGCTCTGACAAGAGTGTGCGGTGGAAGAGAATAGAGCCTAGAACATTGCTGGCCACAGAGATTACGTGAATTCATTAATCCTGAAAAATGAATATTTATCAGAACCCAGTGATGGGCCATTTTGCCGGTGGGCTGAATCCAGAAGATAAAGCAGGCGCATTTCCCTGCGCCCTTGAAGACCTTAGTGTAGAAGAAAAAGAGGAGCCAGGATGAAACCATAACCATGGCCACGATTTACTGAGCACTTACTCTATGCCATGCACATGGACAGAAGCCAGACCCAGTGCACCTTCTTTGGATGCCCTCGCTTTCCACCCTCCCCACACCTGGAGACCATACTTAGCGCCTCATTAGATGCCTTCTGCCAAAGATCCAGACGTACGATGCATCAATGGGAAACTGATATCTTGCTGAAGACTTCCCAAGGACACGGGAGGGAGATCTTCGCATTGCTCATCATACAGGAGAAATGCCAACAAATCCCCTTCTTCTCCCAGCACCCCAATCCCACCACGTCATGTTTCCTTCCCTTGCCTCCTGTCTCACCTCTCTCCGCTCTCTGCCTGACCCCGGCCATGGCCTCTCCAAAGCCACTCTGTGACCTCCATGCGATCTCATTCCTGCCTCCAGTTTGTGGACCCCACTTATCCCAGCAGGGGCCAAACGCAAGTCTGCGGTTCCTGAAGCATGTGCCTCAGGGGGCCTACCCCGAAGCCTCCCTCAATCCCCAGCTGCTTATCAAAGAGGTTTGCTGTTTATGGTGGAATTCTTCAAGAATTCATCAAACCAAGCAGGTCTCGTGGGGGAAGCAGAAGCAGAGGCAGGGGAAAGTGGCTGTACTCAGAATAGAAGATTTTCAAAAAATATGGAGAAAGCAGGAGGTTTTGTCCCTATTTTCCCATTATCTTGAATTCAAGCATTGGCCCTGAGCGAGGTATCGTTACCCACCTCTTAGAAAGAAGTAAACTGGTATCCCAGGAGAATAAGGAACTTGTGTAAGGCCATAAATGAGACATGGCAGAGCCGGGGTTCGAACCTGACTGTCCCTGACTCTTTCCACTTCACATCAGTGAGGAGGAGGAAGGGAAGTAGGGGGAACGGGACAGATGTAGTGAAATCCTGCACTCAGACCCTCGGTGTGTGCCTCTGAGAAGGAAGCCAGGTGCCACTCTTGGAGCTGTGTGGGGGAAAGAAGTTCTGGTTGTCTCCCTTCTCATAACTGGACTTCTTATCATTAGCGGTAGAAAACAGGAAAACAAAATCATCTGAGTTGTTTGTAGACTAAGAGTTAACGGGTCCCTGGGAAAGATGTTTCCTCAAAGAAACGATAGGAGTTTCATGTTCTAGAAGGTAGGAGGAGTGCTCTAAACAAGAGAGGCCATCAGCTAAGTCACACCAGAGAAGGGATACAAGGCAAAACTCGGGCCCCTGACTCGAACCTGACCACCAGTTGTCTACACCCGGGCGAATGATGGACTTGCTGTGTGTGCCCATTTCCCCAGCAGTAAAACACACCCACTAATGCCTTTCTTGCCTCCTCAGAAGGCACATATGTTGAAATGACACATATAAAAGGAATTTAAGCAGCATAAAGAGGCTTGTGAATTAGAGACATGCTCACCTTTAAAGAAAATGAATTACTCTTTTGTTTAAAAAGTTTCAGAGTATTCCAATAATGCCCAGGGTAGGCAGAACGTTAGGGCCTCTAGCTTCTTTCTAGAGTGAGTTTCTTGAATCTCTCTCTTTTTTAAGATTTTATTTATTCACCTGACAGAGAGAGAGAGAGATCACAAGTAGGCAGCGAGGCAGGCAGAGAGAGGGGAGGGGAAGCAGGCCCCCCGCTGAGCAGAGAGCCCAATGTGGGGCTCGATCCCAGGCCCCGGAGATCATGACCCGAGCCGGAGGCAGAGGCTTTAACCCACTGACCACCTAGGTGCCCCAGTTTCTTGAATCTCTTAATAACTATGACATCCCTTCCTCACCTACCCTAAAAAACCAGGTCTGGAATTTGCCAAAGAGCTTTCTTCCTTCCAGATATGGTGCAAGGACCCAAGATTGTGTTTGTCTCTACCTGAACACTTCGGTGATATTCATGAGGCCAGAAGAGGGAAGAATCCCTACGAAATAGGAATTTGGTTAAGGTTACCAGAAAAAAGCAGGCACTGGAGATCTCCAGGGGACATACACCAAGCCCTCTTCCTCATCCTCTCTCTCACTTAATCTACAGAGTGTCACCCTTGGAGGCAGGCCAGGTTTCCACAAACCCAGGTAGAGACCGTGTTAATATTTTCGAGAAACTTTACCCTGTGTGACAGGCAAATGACATTGGTTCTCACCTTTTAAAAAATGTAGCCTCCCCTGGTGGGTCACAAGGGCCTGCTCTGAGGGTGTCAATCAGGGAGTGATGGATGGGTGGCCTATGGTGGGTCACCAGTGTTCTCCCTGCTTATTGAGTCCCAACACCTGGACACATGAGAGCCGACAGCCAATCCACAGGGCTTAAGTCCAATCCGGACTGTGATTTCTCTGTATTAAGGACCTCTTCAGTGATCTGTCCTACTCTCCTGCCCAGACATTGGTAAAAGCTCCATTTGCTTCCAAAATATCTGCACTATGCCTTCCACTTAATGATGACACGAGTTGGCGTGGAAATGAGAGTGACACCTATCTTCCATGGAGTTCTTACTACTATGTATCAGGCTATGTGCATTATTGGATTCTTATATAATAATAAATGCTATCATTATTCCTATTTTGCAGATGGGAAAAAACCGAGGCTCAGAGAGAAATCAAATCTAACAAGTGACAGAGACAGATTTTGAAGCCAGGCCTTTGATTCCAAAACGTGAACTCTTAAAATGTAATTACATGCTGATTTCTTATTATTGAGATGTGCATATCACAAAATATGGTATTTTTGTTAAACTGTATACATACTATATAAGGCTGTATGAGCTATCTATGAGTAGTGGAAATTTAGGAATTATCAGCTTTGTGCTTTTCTTACTGGAATTTTATGGAAAGCACGTGTTACTTTAAAGTTAGTTAATTTGGCTTTTTAATAACGAAATGATCCAAATATTTACATATAAGTACAAGGACTAATACCACAAAACTACATACCCACCACTCACATCTGACAAATACCATTTCAGGGGCACCTGGGTGGCTCAGTCAGGTAAGTGTCTGCCTTCAGCTCAGGTCATGATCCCAGGGTCCTGGGTCCTGTGCTCTCTCTCTATCTTAAATAAATAAATAAATAAATAAATAAATAAATAAATAAATAAAATCTTTAAAAAAAACACAAATACTATTTCATCGTATTGGCTCAAAAAAATTTATTTATTTATTTATTCATTCATTCATTCATTCATTCATCAGAGAGAGAACATAAGCAGGCAGAGGCAGAGGGAGAAACAGGCTCCCCACTGAGCAAGGAGCCCGATGCAGGACTCGATCCCAGGACCCTGGGATCATGACCTGAGCTAAAGGCAGCTGCTTAACCAACTGAGCTACCCAAGCGTCCTGGCTCAAAATTTTTTTAAGAAAGAAAACATTCTGGATGGAAATGAGAAACCCCCCCCCACATCCTGTCCTTGTGCATCCAGCCTCCCCAGTATCCTGAGGTTGGAATGCCACCTTCTTACCATGTTTTTAGGTCTTTACATGTGCTTGTATTCTTATCAGGAAAAAGGATACTACATGTTTCTAGAAATAACTTAGAAATCCTGCTGGCTTTTTATTTGCACTTTCCTTTCACAGCCATCTGCAATTGGCTTTTCTCCATCCTGCTAAGTTACTGACTGAATCTCCGTCCACAATTTGGCAGCCTTGTATGGTTTGAGAGTACACCTGCCTCTTTGTTTCTGTTTATCATTTTCCCTGTTGTTTGGGGCTACTTTCAAAAGGAGGAGAAACCACATCTCTCTGATTCTTGTCCTGCACCTAATTTAATGAGCTCAGAGTTCTGGTTCTTTGGTCCGACAGTCTCATGAATTGCATAAATAGATTTTTCCCATGTTAAACCATCCCTGAATTCCTAGGATTAGCTGTACATGTTCATGATGTGGTTTTATTGTTCTTGTTTTGCTGCATTGCCTGGTTGATATTTAAGTTTTTCTCATTTATATCCATAAGTGAGATTGGCCTATAATTCTGCTATTTAGCTGTCTTTTTCCATTTTGATATGAAGGTTAATTGGTATCATTAAGTACAATGAAGAACTTTCCACCCTTCTGTACTCTCTGAAATAACTGTTAATTGAAGGTTTGGGAAAAGACGTTCATAAAACCATCTGTGCCTAATGCTCTTGTGGGGAGATTACTTGTATTACTGATACAATTTATTTAATGAACATGGGCTTATTCATATTCTCTATTTCTTCTGGAGATAATCTGGGTCGTTAATCATTTTTGAGAAAAGTGCTCATTTTATCTACATTTTCAAATTTTCTGGTTCATGATCCTCTTTTAGCTGTAGTTCTCTACCCAATCTTTTTAGGTCCACCTTCTTTATTTTCCTCTTGCCCAGTCTTGCCAGAGGACTGCCCAGGTTGCTAGTCTAGAACAGAGAAAACTTTCTCTTACTCCAGCGTGTTTTTACATACATGCACGCCTACATAAATTGCTTTTCCAAATAAAAATGGCAGAACAGAGGCTATTTCCGCTTCTAGAAAGACCCTGTTCTCACCAGCGTGAGGGAGTAGATCAGAGCCCCCACATCAAGGCAGCACACCTGGCTCACGGCACCAGCCAAGCTCCCGATCCAGAAGGAGATGCACCTGTGTTCAGATGCTTCCCCTCCTCCATGGGTGGCCTTGAACAAATGGGAATAAAGATGCCCATCTCAAAGGCTAGGGTAAAGATTACCTGCAAGAATCACGCTAAAGACTCAAGATGGGTGAGGGAGGGAGTGAGAGTATGAGAGTCAGAGCTAAGGAGGCCTGGGCTCAAATCCCAGCCCCAGCCCCACGGCTCACCAGCTGTGGGCCCAGGCACCCTGCTAGTTTGTGAAATGAGATTAAAAAAAAAAAAAAAAATACTTGAGTTGTCATGGAAATTAAATTGCAAGTCTGTTTGGCATAGTGCTTAACACAGAGAGAGCAAATATTCGAGAATCCTTGCTGTGGCTCCCACTACCATTACTGTGAGTGCTATTTCGGTGAAGGCCTTAGCTCAAGGCCATTCGGAGGGCAGGCTTGGAGTCCCTTTTCCTTCATTCCTCTCTCGGCTGAAGCCAGGCATCACGAGGACAGGGCAGTCCTGGCCAGTCTAAGTGTGGCTCAGCTCTGATCCCTCTTAGCACATTCCCCCGAAAAGCTACCCCCAGCAAAGCAAGGAAGCCTCTCCTTTCTAACGGGTAAAAAGTGTGGGTTTGAAAATACAGAATTCCATAACCAGCAATTCCCTAGACTTTCTACTAAAACTCTCAAGAGTACCCAAGGCTGGTAAAATTATACCTTGCGTCTGCTTGTATGACTTAGTAGTTTTTAAATCAAGTTCCCCAAAGTTGTAGGGATTCCATAAACCAGCCTTCCCTCTGCCTCGACCATGCGCTAATGTAAACAGAACCCATTACCCGCCTCCCCCCTTACTTCACCCAGAATTTCAAATCATGGGCATTAGGATGAATCTTCGCTTAAAGAAAGAGTCCACAGCTTAACACTTCACACCAGGGGTGTGAAGCATCGACATCACCCAGAGCTAGGAGTCTCCATGTCCCTTTGGCCTCTTGTCTATGACGTTTAATAGAAGAAAATATCATGAACCCCTTCGAGTGTCAGTTTCCAGATCGACAGAATAAGAATGATGATAACTGGCGGATAGCACCGCGTGAGGCAGAAAGGGAGAAATCGGCATGAGATGGTTGTACACGCCGTGCAGTTGCGTCCACGTGGTCGAAGTTCTTTCCCACACACACATGCACACTGGCTTCCTCACTTCTTTCTAGCCTAATACTTTACTGGAAACACCAACGTTATCTCGAGAGCACATGACACGGTGAGGAAGGCTGAAGGAGATGAAGAGCGAGCATCCAACAAGCCCAATGTGGACCCTGCAAAGTCATGGGAGAAGCAGAAGGAAGCCTCAGGGGCGGATGTTGAAATGCCCAGGGCTGAGCGAAGGTCCAAGGGCCAGGGACTCCAGGGGAGAAGGCAGAGAGGGGCCTCTGGGCAGCTGCTGTGTGGAGTGGCTGTGAGCCAGAGCAGACCCCGACCAGGGCAGCAGGGCTGGCAGGTGTCAGATGAGTCAGAAGGCAGGAGGGCTGGCCCTGCTTGGGTCCTCGGTCCACATGAGCCAGGCACATTCAGACTTCCGGGACGATGACGGCCAATTGGTTGCAGCTTACGGACAAGTCCAGCTGACTGGCAGTGGCTGCCCAGAACACCATGCTGCTCACTAGCCCCGTGACAGCCTGGTGATGTTGCAGGCAAAAGAGGAGGCCGCAGAGCACCCATGTCACCTGCTTGAACCCTTACACTAGATAGAATTAAGTCTCCTTTTCCCTTTTTCCGTGCATCATCTCCAAAGACAGTGGTTCAGATACGGCTAACATTGTATCCCAAATGCCCCGGCAAATGCTTCGTTTGTTTTAGCTTCTTTAATCTGTTGCAAACGCAGATGGGCTGATTGTGGTTATGGTTTTTTGTCGTTGGTGGTGGTGGTGGGTTTTTTTTTAAGCTCCATTCTTCTAGAAATACATATGAAATGTTAATGGGCAGAAATACAGTGTTTCTGAATCTGAGATTTGCTTCATAATAATCCAGGAGGAATGGCAGGGTATCGTTGGAATACGAGTGACCGTGGGTATGAGCTACATTCGTAATTTTTGCGGCTGGGCGACTGGTACATGGAAATTCATCATGCTAAGCTCATTACTTTTGTCTAAGTTCTGTACACGTTTGAAATCCTCCATTAAAAATGTTTTCTTAAAAAATGCTGTTAGATATTTACGATATTAGCTCCATTTCCATACATGAAAACTGGGGCTCTGAGGTTAATTACATTCCTAAGGTCGAAGAGTTACTAAGCCGGCTACACTAGAGGCCAAGTTGTACCGCCCAGAAGCCCATGAAGTGAGTTCACTGCCCATCTGCGGCCAAGGCACAGACTCCAGCCCCTTCAGGGTCTGTCTCCGTGGCATGGGGCCACCTCACCCGAGGCCACATCCTTCCTGGGGGGACGCCATAAGGGACATAAGGGACATGGGGACATCCCGTGAGGGAGCGAAGCAAGGTTATAAAGGCTCAGCCATTTCAACTTAACCTAGGACAATTCCAGTGGGCAATGCTCATTCCAGAGCTTTCTTCTGGGTCGGCCCAGCCAATGCTGGACCCACATCCCGGGTCCTGCTGGCCCTCCTGCCTTGTACGGGCATTGATTGCAAACAAATATCTTGCCTCCTGACCTGCATCTCATCATCTCCTTCTAGGAAGCCCAACCTAAGACACAGGGGAACCGAGGTCTGGACCAGAATCTGTCTGAATGTGCAGCATGAGTGAATCTGCCAGAAACGGGGTGGGAGTAGCTGCCCCCAATGAGCCCCTCAGTGCTCAGTGCTTGGTGCTCAATCCGCTTCCCAAGCCCAGTGCCGAGGAGGCTGCATAGATCAGAGCCCGTGAGCATCAGGAGACAGAATGTGAGAGCAGTCCAGTGTCTAGGACTTTCTGAGCAGTGGGAGGGCGCTGCTGCTAAGTTCAGAGAAGACCTTGCTGGCAACAGTTCTCAGCAGGCCCAGCTGGGTGCAGCTGCAAGAGTACTTTGAAGGCAGCAGCTCATGCCCCGGCCCGGGAAGCCCACCCGAGGCCTCCCAGCAGCCTGACCTCGGAGGCCAGGCCTGCTCCCCAGCACCTCCACAAGGAAGCGATTCCGCCAGCCGCCCGAGCCAGCAGGTGGCTCTGAAAATGCCCCATGTAATTAGAAATCTCATTTCCATTCCTGGTTCCTGGTTTGCATGGCAAAGAGAGTAGTTTTTCTGGAATGAATTATCCCCTCCCTGCAGATGTCTTCAAAGGCTTATAATCCAAAACGGGCTCTCCAAGACCCAGCCTCCCCAGGGCCGCCCCGGCACACAGGAAGTCACTCCTCTGTGGGCACAGATGGGCTTTTGAAAATGTACGGACAGTGCTGATGTGGCAGAAAAATGCTGGCCCGTGAGAGCAGGAGTCGGTGTCCCTGGTGCCCGGATCTCAAGGGAGCTCCGAGGCCTTTACCCTCACTATCACTCGGGTTGAACTCACAGAGTTTCCCCAGGATGGTCCTTGCTGCAGCACTGCGTGTCCTGCGTCCCAGAAGCCCCTTCATCCTTCGTGCCGGGCACACTTGCCGCTTGCCCACTCTGCCTTAGCTCCCAGTTTGCCAAGGTCAACAAGGAGAGGAGCTGAGGTCAGTTATCTCCAGTGAGTAGAGGTCCTTCTGAGTCAAACTGATATTTATATATACACACACACACATTATTATATATTATGTAGTCTATATTTTTTTATTTTTTATATTTGTATGCTATATTATTTATATATATTTATATGTAATCTACATAAATATATTTAGTTTATATAGTATTATGAACATAAATATATACATTATATTATATACATTACATAATGCATGTATAATATACATTAAAATATAATGTGGTGTAAATAATACTATATATATAGGGCCCCTGGGTGGCTCAGTCATTAAGTGTCTGCCTTTGGCTCAGGTCATGATCCCAGGGTCCTGGGATCGAGCCCCGCATCGGCCTGCCTGTTTGGTGGAAAACTGGTTTCTCCCTCTCTCATTCCCCCTGCTTGTGTTCCCTCTCTCGCTGGGTCTCTCTCTGTCAAATAAATAAATAAAATATTTTAAAAAATAACATACATATGTCTCATAAGACCATACATATCATACACACCAGCGATGTAGTTAATCATGCATCCATCCATTTATTTCTAGCAAACAGGTATTAAGTTCCTACCGTCTGTCATGGCCAAAACATAGCAGAGATTAAGGAGTTCCAGTCTGATGAAGGGGTTCTTTACCTGCAGGGGTCCATAGGTGGCTCCTTGGCAGGTGGAAGTCTGTAAACTCTCTAAAATTACTGAAAAACTCCCTGTTAAGGCATCCATAATCTAAAGAAGTTTAAAATTCTCTGGATGACGCAGTTAACCCACATGTGGTTAGTGACAACACAGCACTGTGCTCTCTGGACCACAAATACCGAAAGCCTCTAGCCTCCTGGTTCTCAGAGTGCTGCACGAACCAGCAGCAGCACACAGAGCTTGCTAGGAATGCGGATTCTCTGGCCCCACCCTGGACCTACCGACTCCGAGCCTTCCCTCTCCCTTGACCCCTGGTGACTCCTGTGCACATGACAGTTTGAGGGGCACTGGCTCTGTGGCACCTGCAGTGGGCTGCATCCCCCAGAGGAAATGATGCAAGGCCAGACCCGGGCCCCAGCAAGGCAGAGCGGGTTCTGCTTCCACATCCCAAGAGCTTTGGGACCACATGGAGAGAGAAAGGCCCAGCTGTCCCAGCATCCCGGCTGAGCCAGCCCCAACCAACCTGCTAAATGCGTCTGCATGAGTGACCATCACCAAGATATCCCTGGCCGAGTCCAGGCCAGGTTGCAGAATTGTCTGAAAAAAGCGAGACGGGTACCGGGAAGGGAATTTGCTGTAAAACCACCCCCAGAATGTCATGGTTTGATACAATAATGGGCATTTGCGGGATCTCTCCCTCACTGCGTGGGCTCTCCCCCTCTGTCTCTCAGAGGGTAGCTAGGCTTCTTATGTACTTTGGG
>CM053610.1:15930719-15983965 GCA_028646535.1 Procyon lotor
AAGAAAAAAGGAAATCTTGACATTTGCAATGACACGGACGGAACTAGAGGGTATTATGCTAAGCGAAATAAGTCAATCAGAGAAAGAGAACTATCATATGATCTCTCTGATGTGAGGAATTTAAGAGGCAGTGTGGCAGGGTTGTAAGATGGAAGGGAGGAAAAAATGAAACAAGATGGGACCAGGGAGGGAGACAAACCATGAGAGACTCAATCTCAGGAAAAAAAATGAGGGTTGCTGGAGGGGAGGGGAGTGGGAAGGACAGGGTGGCTAGGTGATGGACACTGGGGAGGGTATGGGCTATGGTGAGTGCTGTGAAATGTGTAAGCCTAATGATTCACAGACCTGTACCCTTGTAACAAACAATACATTATATGTTAATAAAAAATAAATTAATCTTAGCAGCAGAGCACTTAGGTTTGGGATCCTGGGGCACTGGGACAGTGGGGATGGTTTGGGCACGAAGTCAAGGCCTAGCTGGGTCAACTCTTGAGAATTGTGGAGATGGGGGATCGTGGAGACTCTTGGAAGACCCAAATATCACAGAAAACTTCTACCAGTTGCTTCAAGTCTACTAGATTGGAGGGGAAGAAAAGGCCAAGAACAGAACCTTAGAAACTGACCCACCAACCGGCACAAAAGAATGTGTAAGTACAGTTGGTGTCCTTCTCTGTGAGATTGACTTGGGGACAGTATCCATCTCACCTGCAAATGCCTGGGTATTTGCTCCCGCCTTCTCCCACTAGGGGAGGTCCCCATCCCTAAGTGGCCAATCCTGGGATACCAAAGCCCAGCCCTCCTCCCCCAGGGTAGACAAACTCTGCAGTGTCACTATGCTGCAGGGCCCCCCAAGGATTCATGCTGAGGCTGGTCCAGCTATACACACAGCTTATCCTAGTGTCCTTCTCTGCCCATCTGGCGTCCCCCTGCTTCTTCACGAGTTTCCCCTATAACATTCCCTCAACCATCTCAGGCTCTGCTTCTAGGGAACCTGACCCATGAGAGTTGTGAGTTGCCATCAACCTAACCACAGCCAAAGCAAGAATTTTCCTTCAGAAAGGTGAGCCAAATTTCTGGGCACCTTAAATCTCTGGCAAATTCGATTCAGTTCAGCAGGACTTTACGGATGCCTACAATGTGCCAAGCCCTGTATTAGGAGATGTAGCATGTGTTCTCTTATTCCCACAACGGCACTCCAAGGGGGGTTTGCCTATGGCTTTTCTACTGCTACATAATCAATACCGCAAACTCAGCAGCTAAAAACTATGCAAATGTGTTATCTCACAGTATCTGTGGGTCAGGGGTCCAGGCACAAGTGAATTGATGGTGGTCTCACATGGAATTCTGGGTTATTCAGATTGTTGGTAGATTCCAGTCTCTGATAGCTATATGATCAAGGTCATGTTTTCTTGCTGGCTGTCAGCTATAGGTCACTTTTAATTCCTGGAGGCCACCCTCAGGTCCTAGTCATGTGCTTGCCCCAAGAAGCTGTTTATAGAAAGATTTTGCTTTCTTCCAGGCCAACAGGAGAGTATCTGCCACGGTGTGTCTTTTCAAGGCCTCACCTGATTAGGTCAGGCCCACCCAGGATAATGTCCTTTTTTATTAACTCAGAATCAATTGATTAGGAATCATAATTTCATCTGCAAAATCTCTTTTGGCATATAATGTATCATAATCATGGCAATGACATCTCACAATATCTTGGGGTCCTGTCCATACTCACAGGAAAGGGATGGTATAGAGCATATACACCAGGAAGCGGGAATCCTGGATACACCATCTTAGGATTCTGCCTATTGCATTATGATTATTGCCTCTTTGCTGATAAGGAACTTAAGGCTCAGAGCAGTTAAATTAGTTATATGCTTTGGATCACACAGCGCTTAATAGGAAACAAACCTGATTCCCCTCTCATAGCCGCTGCAAACAGATGGAGTCTGACCTCTCTTGCTTCCAGAGATATAAAACTTTTCCCTCTAAAGAGGCAGGGCTCATGGCAGAATGAGTAAATAAAAGTCTGGGTCAAGGGCCCACCAACTCAAATGCCTATAGGGACAAGGCAGGAAGTACAAATGAATGAAGCATCCATGGCTGAGGCACCAAGGAATGGTGGCTACCATAGCATGCCCAGCCTAAAGGCCCTTCAATTCAACCGAACCACTCACACACACTCTGCCCTTCAAGCAAAGCCAACATGCCCGCTGCAGTAAACCATGTAGGCAGTAACTTGAAAACCCAGGTCTAGACTATTCTTCCCACGATGATTTTGCTAAAAGGGCCTCAAGGTAGAGAAAAGGAAGAAATAGGGTTCTCGTCCATTTGGGGCAACCCCAGAAGAAGCCCAATGAATCAGAACCTCCAACTTCTTGATTTCCTACCAATTGGGTTAGAGAGATGCAAAATGAGCTTATATGTGTGTACATATATGTATGGGGGGAGCAGGGAGCTCCCTGCCATGAGTGGGGGCCACAGGCTGCTCCTTGAACCCATACAGCCCCTCACCACATGTCCCAGACATAGGGGGAAGTCGAAGCATATATCTATTAGAGATTGGCAAAATTTTCTGCAAAGGGCTAAATAGTAAATATTTTAGACCCTGTGGGCCATCTAGTCTCAATGGTTCAACACTGTTGATGTAAAACAAAAGCAGCCACAGACAACATAAAATGAATGTAAATGGTTGTGTTCCAATAAAACTTTATTTACAAAAACAGGCAGTGGGCCAAATTTGACCCACGAACCCTAGTTCTTTGACCCCGGGTGTAGTGCACGGGCTCTCGGGTCAGGAGAACTGACTTTAGTTGCCAGCTCTCCCTCTTATTCTCTGTGTGACTCAGAGCAGTTTACTTAAATTCTGAACCTCCACTTCCTTGCTCATAAAATAGAAACATCATTAGCAGATAGCGCCAGGGACCAAATATCCACACGGTCCTCCACATTTCCTAGCCTCCCTTGCGGTTGTGTTGGGCCATGAAACTGCTTTCTGGTCAATGGGATGTGGGTGGAAATGATGTCAGCCATTTCTAAGCCCGACTCTTCAGCACATTCTATGAAATGTCTAGTCCTCCCTTCCTCCACTGTGGGGACCCAGAGGCCATGTGTTCCAGAGGGTGGACTGCAACACGAGGGCCACCCAACCCCCCGGGGTACTGAGCAAGAGTAAGCAAGAAAACCTTAGGGGTTTTCTGTGTTAAAACCACTGGGAGTTTGTATGGTGGGACAGCCAGAGCAATGACCTTAATAGGAACATCTGCATCCTGGGGTCTTTGTAAGGATGAAAGGGGACTGGATGCCAAGCACCAAACCCAGGGCCTGATGCAGAGGAGGCGCTGAATACTATTAGGTGTTATGACTAATTGACTATAAAATGCACTACAAGTGCTTTATAAGCTTTTTCTCTTTTTTTAAAGGAAAATTGGGAAATGTCTCTGGAAATAAGTTACCTAACTTTTCCAAAAGATATCAAACTCACTGAAGTTTTTTTTTAATGTTGTAAATAACACTTTGATAAGGAAAATGCTGATTCTATGTGTTATATCTCAAAAAAAAAACGGCATCACTTATTAACTCTCTTTAAAAGAAGGAAGGAAGGAGGAAAAATACCCTCTAATTTTTGCATGCCCATTCATGATTTTCTCCACTCAGCGTGAGTTTCCTGAGCAGGTCCACTCTCTGCAGGCCTCGTGCAGGCTGCTGACTCAGTCATCTTCCTGCTGCCCAGTGGTCAGAGCTGGGGGGTGGGGGTGGGGCGTGGGGCTCAGCTGAGTGTGATCAGTCAACACAGCAGGGTGTTCCATGCCATGAGCAGGGCCCAGGCTGCTCCTTGGACCCATAGACCCCCCTCACCCCATGTCCCAGAAACAGGAGAGGTCAAAGCCCAACTGGATATCCATGCAGCTTCCACCGTGAGGGGTCAAGTTCAAACTAGCCAAGGGAAGAGAGAGTCCAATGAATTCCTAAGTTGAGGGAGAGCTGATATGTTTCTGGGCTGAAGGCAAATTCTGAGAAGGGAATTTTGAAGGAGGAAAAAAATGGGGAAGACGCAATGAAGCGAACAGCGATACATGTTTCCGAAAGAAATCAAGAGAGAAGAGGGAATCTTTGATCCCATGGATGAGAAACATGTTGTCAAAAATGCACGTGGAGAGAACCAACAGGCCGGCTCCCGGTTCGTGCACAGCAAGCTGCGAAACAAGGTCTGCTCAGTCTGGGGCCAAGTCCAAATCCAGTCTCGGGGCCCCTTCTCCACGTAGCCGGTGTTTAATGAACACTCAGCAGGCCACACACCATGTGGAGCGCTCTGCTTACATTGCCTTTGTAAACTCCAGCTCCCCATAGCCCTGAGAATTAGGGGCATTATTACCCAGCGTCATCCATGGATTACTGATGAGAACATGAGTCCCGGAGACCGTACTCTTCTAGGTCTTGTAGGATTTGAACACCCGTGTCCTCGTCAGTTCGAGCTGCTATAACAAGATGGCACAGAATGGCTGGCCCAACATGGCGGACAGCAGAGAGGGAGGAAGGGAGCTGTCTCATGTCTCCTTTAAAACGGCAACATCCCTGGGGCGCCTGGGTGGCTCAGTGGGTTAAAGCCTCTGCCTTCAGCTCAGGTCCTGATCTCAGGGTCCTGGGATCGAACCCCGCATCGGGCTCTCTGCTCAGCAGGGAGCCTGCTTCCCCTCTCTCTATGCCCGCTTATGATCTCTCTCCTCTCTGTCAAATAAATAAAATCTTAAAAAAAAAAAAAGGGCAATATCCCATCACCAGGGCTTCTCCCTCGTGACCTGATCACAGCCCAACGCCCCGCTTCCTAATACCATCCCATTGGGAGTCAGGGCTTCCACACAGGAATCTGGATATAAGGTTTATAAGCATGCCTTCTGTATACAAAAATATATAAAATATATTTTATAGAAAATATAAATTTTTAGATATAAGATATATTAAAAATATTATATAAATATATAATATATAAACATATTTGTATAAAATATAAAGACATTTATATATAAAAATATATGTGAATATTTATATATTTATTATAATTATATTTATATATAAATATAAGGGATATAAACGTGCCTTCTGTAACAAGTGGATGGCTTAACTTCCAGGCTCTAGAGTATCACAGCTGAGCACCTCCATGTATCAGGCCCTATTCCACATCTTTAATGTCTCTCATTTAATTTCCACAGTCCTTTGAGGTTGGGACCCTTATCATTCCCATTTTACAGATGAAGAAATGAAAACTAGTAAAAGGGTAAGTGACTCCCCTCAAGGTCACAGAGCTGACAAGTGGATGCTCTCACTCTTAGCAATGGCCCAGGGTCTCGGTCTCCCAAGGATGTAGTCAGCTGGAAGGCCAGAGCTCCCCAGGGTTGGCCATGGTGCTTGAAGAGACTCTTTGGCCCACACATCTGCCATTTCCTCTGGTCTTAGGAGCCTGGCCCTAGGATCAGGCACAACTTGCCTAGAAGACCGGGCACCCAGAGATTTAGTGAGCACAATTCTAGTTGAGTATGACCTTCCATATGAGCTACTTGACTTTAGCGACATGTAAATGATAGGTTGTAAATCAGGAGGCAGGCATTCCCATCGTCAATCATCCCATTTCCTCCAAGCTCATTGAGACAGATGTACATAAATTCTGGGTAGGCTGTGGCACATGCTGTCCTTTAGATTTCCAATTAAATAAGCCCTAACTTTGCTCGCTTCTCAGTGGAGAGGCTGAGCGTTAATATGGTGATATGCAATCCAGAGACGTTCATTGAGACCTCCTTGTGCTGGCGTGACCCCTGACCCTTTGCTCTTCTGTCCCATGTAGAATAGAGCAGACCAGGCAGAAAACTCAGGGAGGAGAATGCTTCAGTGGAGGGGCCAGAGATGCAGGATGACCAAATCACCATCCGCAAAGATGGAGACACGAGGATGCTGGGAGCATCCATCACCCTACTTGATAGACCAACGTGACTTGAGAATCCCTGGTCACCATTGAACCATTGACAGGTAACTGTCACACCTTGCAAAGTGCTTTTGGACCACATGTCTCCAGGGGCCCTGGTTGGTGGGCGGGGCACATCTCTTTGGAGGATGGAGCACCTGGGTGGCTCAGTCGGTTAAGCGTCTGCCTTTGGCTCGGGTCATGATCCCAGTGGCCTGGGATCGAGTCCTGCACTGGGCTCCCTGCTCAGAGGGAAGTCTGCTTCTCCCTTTCTCTCTGCCCCACCCATCACTCATGCTCTCTCTCAATCTCTCTGAAATAAATAAATAAAATCTTTAAAAAAAAAATTCCTACGGAGGAGCGACAGATTTTCTTGGACTAAGCATGACCCTTGAGTAGCAATCCTTAAGCATAGACCTCAATGTCTTTAGACAATTTACTTCATGCATCTCCACCTCATTTGATCATGGAAAAGTAGAGATGTGGGAATGTCTATGACAAGACTTCATATACAATATATACAATAATAGCAAATGTTTTGGCTTTACTGTAGGTATTATTTCTGTCCTCTTTTCTTCTTAGCATGATAAAATAAGGTTCCTGAAGCCCCTTGATCATCTTCCTGGCTATGGAATTTACTAATTCCCATGGAGTCTCTGACCCTAATAAAGGTAAGGAAATATAAAAGGCCTTTGGTAAGAAGAAGGAAGAAGAATCAACCAGCATAACCACCAGAGTCAATGTAAGAAAAACATTTTTATGTGTCTTGTAAGTGTGTCACTCCAAAGCTGGACCTGATGGGGTCATTTCCTTCATACTACTAGAGCCTAAAAGACCCCAAATCCACATCCCAACCGTTCTCCAAGCTCCTTATCATTGAAATAAAATGAATGGGACTTAGTGTCTGGAAGTGAGTGGAAATAGGGCAAGAGATGAGGGAATGATAGAAAAGACAAAAGAAGGGAAAGCAAAGAAAATGAACTCCTTCATTCCCATCCAGCACAATGTCAGACACATGCATCACAGACTGAGCTGAAAAAGCAAAATGTTGCTTTGCACCATTCTCTGATCTCCATATAATGTCAGTGGTTGAAAAATAAGAATTTCTTTCTGCTATGGACTATACCTTACTAACACCCCACCCAACATTAATGTAGTCATTAAAGGCTACCTTAATAATGGAGCCACTTCCACTACAAAAGCCATAAAATTCCCAAAGCATCCCAAATCCTCTTGGGTTTTAAAGTACTATACTAATCTGATTGATCCACAGGGCAACAAGGTCTTTCTGATATCATTTCTATCCTCTGTGAGCATAAAGGGCCTAGAGAGTACAAAAAAGGAGTCTCTAACCCAGGCTTGGAAGGTCAAAGAAGCTCTCCTGGAAAGGGTAAAATCTGAGCAAAATCCTAGAGGACTAAGAGGTGTTGATAAAATAAAATCTGGAAACTGCATGTGCAAAGGCCCAGTGGCAGGAACCTCTCAGCATGTTCAGGAGCTCCAATAATTCAGTTTGGATGGAGAATAGAGAACAAGGGGTATAATGGATAAATGTGAGGCTAGAGGTACATGCAGGACCCAAGTCCTAAAAGATCTTCTATAACCCCTCAGCTAAGGGGTAGATACACTATCCAGAAGCACTCGGGAGCCATCCCAGAGTCTTAAACAAGAGAGTACTCAGAGATTACACATGCCCTTTAGAAAGATGTATCTGCCTGCTCTGTGAGAATGTCTTGTAGGGGAGCAAAGATCAGACAATGGGGATAACAGGTGGCTGTGACACCAGCTCAGCCAAGGAGGATGGCCGCCAAGCCCGAGGTAACAGTATCTGGAAAAGAGAGAGAGGCAGGGGTTTGAAGAAAAAATCTGCCGCTCGAGCCACTGGCTGGATGCCTTCCGATATCCAGATATGACTTTGGCACTGGATAGAAAGGTTTGCCATTCTTTCCCTAGTGAGCTAGGGAACATAGGAGGGAGGATGGGTCTGGAGAGGAGGGACTGTGAGTCCAGTTTGGGGCATGCAACATCAGAAATGACTGAGGGGCATCCGAATTCACATGTGCAGAAGTCATTTGGAGATTTTCTCCAGCAGATGTGGAAGATTTGGGCACCATATGTAAATTGAAGCCATGAACGTGGTTAAAATAAGCTAAAGAAACTCCAACTCTGTGGGTTCAGCTCTGGACACCAACCTCCAAAAAGGAGGGTGCTCTGGGTGGCACGCAAATCACCACCAATGAACTGAAACAATTTAAGTTGGAAAACGTAAGACAGAAGGTGTGCACGCTGGGTGCATTCCAAAAGCAAAAGAACTACCCTCTGGGAAAACGAATCGGGTCCATGGAAGGGAGGTACAGAATGGTGAAGGTCTTCCACCTCCAAGACTTCCAGCAATAGCCCGCATGGCTTGGGAGAGAGGGTGCTCAGTCCCAGGAGAGTCCAGGCAAAGGCCAGGGCCTTCTGGAGGGGAGAGGAGATGATAATCCAAGAACTGAGCAAGGCATCAAAAATGACTGTGGCTAGGTCACTTCTCAAGCTGCGATTTTAAGACCTTCTGCTCTGCAAATAGATTTTTCAGCTGATCCATCTTAAAATACAAAAAGATACATTGGATATACTCAGGATGAATCCCCTCTCTAGTTTTCCCAAAACTGTGTTCCCTGGACTCCCCATCCCCTGCTCCAAGGTGCTATAAAGGGAGCCCACAAGAATTCCATGGTGGAACACTTTGGGTTTTTTGAGATAAATGTGCTTCTGTGATGCAGGACTTTAATATGGCCTTTAATATGGCCATATGCACTGCAGATCTCCAAAAACAAAAGGTGGAGATAGAACCTGTCATTTTCCCTGAGCTCATCTCATCATGGAATTCTTTGGACCACATCCCTGCCTCCCTCCCCTGCCGTAGCATTGAGTAGAACTATAGTGTCTCCAACTATAACTTGGAAGGTGCTACTAGCAAAAGGAGAAGAACATCATAATCTGAGGCTTGGCCCCTGGAATAAAACTACTGGGCTCCGATCTGACCACATATGCACACTATTAGCTATGTCAAATCACTTCTCTGGGCCTCAGTGTTCTTCCACGGAAGGGAATAATTGTAATACTCCCCCTCACCGTCCCCCCCCACCCCACGAAGGGTCATTGTCTTAAATAAGATAATGCGAATGAGGAGCCGGGCACACTGACCCACATGTGGGACTCAGTAAATGTCAGATATTCTCATTATTATTATTAATTCCCCCTGGGTTCCATTTTTGCCCTTTTATCCATTCCCTCCACAAGCAATGGAAGAAGATCTAGTGGTCCAAGGTGTCTTGGACAAGCACCTCGGTCAGAGTCTAAACAAGAAACAGAAAGCACTGAGCATTTCAAACAGAGGCACTTTACTGCCAGGAATTTGTCACACAGGTAACAGAGGGGCTGAGAAGCCAAGCAGAGGTCAGTGAGTCAACCCAGAGGCACGGAGGGGGCTAGAGGGGACCACCCCCATGCCTAGGCTGGGGTCTGAAGGGGGCCTAGGTTTGGGGTGGGGGGAGATGACCGGAGGCAAGGGCCATCTGTGGAAGCCAGGACCGTGGGGGTGTGGATCCACAGCAGGGCTCAGTTCCTCCTGGAGGCCCCATCTGAGTCAGAGAAGCATCTCCCCCCTTCTCCTTCTCCTCTCTCTTGCCCTCCAGTCCCCACGGTGCTTCCCACTGGCCAAACCCAACCGAGCCCAGCCAACCTGGGAGCCTGTGGGGCCAGCCCCCTGCCGACAGCCCAGGATGGTGAAGGGGGAAAAGGAACATGAAGGTAAACGGGTCACGGGCCAACAGGGACACACATTGCCCCCTGAGGGAGGGCAGCGGACTCCCTCTGTGAGAGCAGAGCCCCTGGTTCAGTTGGCCAAGCTGATCGATGACAATGAAAAGAGAGAGTCAACATCCAGCCTCTCACTCCCTTCTGGGGGACGGGGGTCACCCCAGCCTTGTCTAGCCATCCAGCCGGGCAGCAGCAGGAGGGTGGGCACCGATCGGTCGGCCGCAGAGAGCCCTGCGAACAGGGCATCTCAGGTCTCCTGCTCCACCCCTGCTGCCAGGAGCCGCTCCTGGGCCCCAAGGCGGAGCGAGGACAGGCTCTGCCCATCTCAGAGCTCCTTCCGCATTTGCTGCCCTGGAGTTATTTTTATATCTCATTTCCTCGCATTATGGCAATTTACATACTTCAGCAGAGCACATTAGTGTCCAAAAGACAAACCAGGAACAATAACACATCACTGGGAGCTTCGCAGAAACCCCAACCCAGAGGAGGTTTCGGAAAGCAGTTGCTAAAACAAGTGGTTCCCTCATCCCGAGCGGGAGAACTCTCAGCAACACTTGACAACAAGCGGACGTGATGAGGGCCACACGGCGCCATAATCCCGGCGGGATTGCACATTGAAAACTGCATTCAGCGCTCGGAGCCCATCAGAGCGGGCATTGTTGCGATGAATACCCAAGGGATTGCACAGTGAATTGCTACTTCATTGCCAAGTGCTTCCGATTCTCTGCTCCTGCCATCTGTGTCCTCCGGAAGATACAGAGAAGCAAAGGTCCAAATGGGGGCGGGGGGTGGGAGTGGGAAGGAGGGCCCTGAAGGCAGGGCGAGCCCCAAGGAAGGGGATGGGAGCGTCCGTGGGGTCAGAGATGGCAAGAAAATTCTGTTATCCCCTCATAGCCAAGTTCTAGACTTACAAAGACCTAAGCACACCATCAGATGGAGGCCCACCACCCTGGCAGGAACATCCATCCCCTCACTCTCAGGAAGAAACAGCCCAAATCTGCACTTGCACACAGACCCGCACACACTCATACATATTCACACAGTCATTCAACAAACGGTGAGTGCCTATCCCATACCAGTGACCGTGCTAGGCAGGGGGCCCCTACCTTCTCGGAGTTTATCTTCACACACACATACACATGTCCGTAGACACACACACACACACACACACACACACACACACACACACATATACAAGTCACACATAAATGTGCTGACAAACCCCGAAGCTCCTGCTTTTGCTCAGGTGCTGCTCACCCACGTGCACACCCCCTATACAATGTCACAGCTAAAAGGCAACACCAGCCGGAAGGAAGATGATGAACAAATCAATGGTCTAGTTCTGCTCTAATTCTGAAAACATGCTCTGTTTTAACTCAGCTTGGGTTCTCAGCCCAAGACTGGGGTTCTTCCCAAGAGCTTGGCTCATCTTGGGTTCTTCTATTCGATGGTTCTTTCTATTTAACCCTTTGGATTGTTAATATCCTCCACCTGGGTTTAAAATACAGCAGAGATGGGGCGCCTGGGTGGCTCAGTGGGTTAAAGCCTCTGCCTTTGGCTCGGGTCATGATCTCAGGGTCCTGGGATCAAGCCCCAAATCAGGCTCTCTGCTCAGCAGGGAACCTGCTTCCCCCTCTCTCTCTGCCTGCCTCTCTGCCTGCTTGTGACCTCTCTCTCTGTCAAATAAATAAATAAATTTAAAAATAAAATAAAATAAAATAAAATACAGCAGTAATAGCCCACCTTGGGATGGTGATGCAGCAAGAAGGCAGATTTCTTCCATGACACGTCAGGCAGGACAGCTCACTCTCCCTGTGATCATCCAAGCTCAACTCACCCAGGCTCTCTCTTCAAGTGCTAGCTAACAACAGCAGCAGAAGCAACAACAATGAGAGCTAATGTTTACTGAGTGCATACTGTGTAAGTGCATACTTACTGTATGCAAGGCAGTGTGCTAAACACTTGTTACACGGACCATTTCATTCCATTCTGTTACACGGACCATTTCATTCCATTCTGTTAACAATCCTGGGAAGAGAGTGTTGGTATTGTGCCCATTTTACAGATGACAAAACTGAAGTTCAGCAAGCTTAGGGTGACACCCTGATTTAAATACTAGCTCTACCACCAATGACACCCGGCTAACTGGTGGTAGAGCTAGTATTTAAATCCAGTCAAACTAACCTTTGATTTTGTCACCCTAAGTCAAGAAGGAAATACTAGGTTTTGGCAGACCTGGGTTCAGAGCACACACAGGGTTTAATGTTATCACCATACTTTTCTACATCCTATCATTATTTCATCATCACAGTTAATTCTGTCCTCCTCCTCTTTCTGTATACGTGTAGACTGTGAGATTGCTTTGGTTGAATTCATTCAGAATTAGTACATTTAAAGGCCTAAACAAAGTAGGCAAATAAATAAATAAATCCAGGTGAGCTGACCAGAGAAAACTTGGCTGCTCTCTGTATCGGTTAGTTACTGCTGCAAAACAAGTCAGCCAATGTTACCATCTTGCATGTCTCTTCCAGGTTGACTGGGACCAGCTAGGCAGTGCCTGGGGAAGGTCTCACACAGGCCAGGACTAGGGTGAGACCAACAGGTCACTCCTCTTGGACACAAATTTTAAGGGGGGGGGTGTCAAAAAACTCAGTAATCAAGGTAAGGAATATTTTAAGGAGTGCCTTTTAAAAAATCAAAATCAATACTAAAAGAATCCACGATGAAGAAAATATCAAATTTTCAATAAAGATAGGATCATCATTCCTGGGTGTTTTGGGGGTGGAGGGGAACCTTGGGTTCCAATATGGCTCAGTCCAGCTCTGCTACTGATTCCCCACAAGGCTCCTGCTAGTCCTGACCCTCTCTTAGGCGGTTGGAAACATCCAAAGTCTCGCTCATTTACATCCGGTGACTCAAAAAGCTTGGGGCTGGGACAGTTCAGGCTCCTTGGGCACCTCGCCCCCCATCTCTATGTGCTTTCTGCACATGGTGTCTCCAGATGGCACCTTCGGGATGGCTGGACTTCTGACGGGGAGGTTCAAGGCTACAAGGGCCCCTGTCCCAAGAGAGAGTCACGAAAAAGCTCCATGTCCCTTATGAGCTTCAGAAGTCACACAGCTGCAACACCAGCCCGCAGTGAAGGCAAAGGACAAAGACCCCACCTCCTGACTTGACACCAGTCCTACAACCACCACCGTCTCAAGCCACAGCCCTGGTAGTTTCTGTCTCTGTGCCCCAGCCCGCAGCAAGCCGCTGCCCTCCAGGTATCCTGAATACAGTGGCCGTGCTGGTCACGTGTCAAGGAGGCGTCCAAGTCCATCCATGGGAGTTTGCCCTCCATGTGAATATCTGGCATGCAGAATAACATCCGAGTTTCCGAGCGTGGAAGGAAACACCTTTCAGGGATGTGACACCCCCAGCAGTGGCCCTGCCCCCTTCTTCACCACAAGGTCATTTAGGGGAGGTGCCGGCATGTTTCTTTTCGCCAATCTCGTTAGTCGTCAGCTATGTGCTTCAGCTAACAAGAGACGCAGGAGTTAAACGTTGTGAATGACAGTGAAGAGGAAGGTCTTCCCCGATGTGGGGGGCACTAGCGTGGCCTTAATGTGGACAGGCCTCATTGGAATCTCCTCCGTGCCACTCTGGCAAGAACCTGGAGCAGTCAGAGCTCTGTAACTGTCCTTGAGCATCTCACCGTTCCATCTGTAAAATGGGCACAGCAACAGCAGTGTTGTTTTATATTGTAAAGAGGAAATGAGCAGGTCTGAAATGAGGTGTGGGGTGGAGAGAGGGTATGCAGCAGGTGATTCACAATTCTTAGAGGCTTTTTTGCCTCAGTCACCTCAATCCCATTCTTCCCCACCCACCCCCAGCACCGGCCAGTTTGCGTGTCTGGCACAAAGCCCTCAGCAGCGGAACCGAAAGGTCATCAGAGCTGGGAATGACACCGTGGTGTTGAAGGGGTTGAAGGAATTAGATCTGGAGTTCTACTGTGCTATTTAAGCTTCACATTTTCCCCTGGCACAGAGGCTGTTGCTATCCCCATAGAAGACAACGGAACTGAGGATCAGAGAGGTTGAGGGCCTCGTTCGAGGTCCCAGAACAAAGAGAAATGAAGCTGAGATCCCACACCCGGTGATCCGACTCCAGAGAGCATGCTCGCGGCCGTCCTGCTCAGAACCACATTATGTGCTTTGGAATCAGGCAAATTGCCCTGACTTCCAGACCTCTCCCTTCACTCTGTGTTCTTACATTCTGCCTCCTTACCTACAGAACAGGGACAATAATCACTGCACCTACAGGGCTCTTGCGATACGGAGATCAGCCACAGGGAGTAAGCACTCGAGATGTGTTGTTAATTTCCTCATTGCTCCTCCTGGATTCATCTGTGAAAACCCCAGATCCTGTCCAAGAGAGAGAGAGGATTCAGGTTGTGGAAATCCCATGAGCTAGGAGTGTAAAGTCAAAGGCAGCTCTGGAGAGAACCCGCCTTGCACTGACCCTAGACCTTCAGCGTGTCCATGGCAGACATTGTCGGGGCACCAGATCCTAGCGCTGCGCTAGACAGTTCCCATACACCAGGAAGGCTCCAGCCTCAGGCACCTGCATCCTTCCGCCTGAGGAAACATGCTCTGCCAGTGTGTGGGACAGCCCAGGAATGCCAGAGATATTGACGAACCAGGAGTAGCCCTTAACCAACAAGGGACAGGAACTAGTGGCAAATGTCCCTGCTTCTTTGCCTCCTGGTGAAGGATTCTGAGGAGTGACACACACAGCTCTCAGAGCATCCCCAGCAGGGCTGAGTCCTGGTTGCCCACGACGACACCCATCAATTACCTGTCACCCATGACTCTGCTCCCTTCCCTGTCTCCCATTCCTTCTCTCTCTCGCTCACTGTGCTTTCTGGGGTCACTACCCAATATATTCCCTGCACCCGAATCCTTCTCTCAAGGGTTCCTCAAAAACAATCAAAATGTTGTTCTCCAACCGCAGGTGCCCCTCAGTTCCCGACTCCACGCCTGTCTCTGAGATAAGCAGGAGTGAGAAGCCACAAGACCCAATCATCAGTTTATCCAACCTTTCAGTGGAGAAACACTGGCAGCTTGCATAGATGCTGAGAGCCCGCCCTACAGGCTGCATGTCTGCCCACCCCCCTCCCTTCTTCCCACCTCCCCAGATGCTCTTAAAGAGTCACATCTTGAGGCTAGTTCTCTGTGAGGTCAGAGGCACACTCTGGCTCCTCCCCCCCTCAACAAAAGGGAAAGATTGGACGTGCACACAGAGCTTGGTGGGATCCCCTGCAGAGTCAGGCTTCCGTCCCTGCAAATTATTTTTTGCTAATCAATATGTTTAATAAATAATATTCCAGTTGATTTCATTACTGGCAATACACAAATCAATAGAAGGTTATTGCATGATAACTTCCCATTGATATTGTAATCCTCCTGATTTAATAAATGTTGCTTTTCTGAGCATTGCTGTTTGCATTAGGAATTGAAGGAAGGAGGGCAGAAAAAATACTAACTCCATTACGAAACTGAGGCTGGAGCTTAAAAAAAAAAAGTGCAAGGAGAGTGAGTGGGGCTTATTGAGCTCCATCTACAGTAGCCTGTGCAGCGGGCCAGCACTGCTCGGCTCCAGGTTAGCCTCCTTTGTTGGATTCCAGAGTGAAATGTAGGAAAAGTCTTGGCTGGAAGGTTTTCCAGACATACATGAGCAGGGGCTTGACCTTTTGTTTCCTTTGCAAATCCTGACCAGAAACTCCCCCGTGAACGAAAACCCCAAACAGGAAGGAGACGGATGGTGGAAAGTCATAAGCCTGGGGTTTATGATCTGTTCTCAAATCCCGGAGGTTCAAAGCCACAAGGGGCCTTGGCAGTTGTCTAGTGCAGAGTCTCAGTTACCTGGCCACAAGCAAGGGCATCAGAGTCATCAGGGAAGCTGGTGACAACGCCCCGGAGTCCCAGGGGCTCCAGGAGGCGATGACCCACGAGGGCTGCCGTGGAGCTTGGCAAAATGCATTTTGCATTTTTTTTTTTTATTGAAGCAGAGCATCTTATTAGAGAATGAACCAGGCGAAGCGAATTCGTGAATTCACGTGGTAGAGAGAGGGGAAGTAAGCTCTCTCACCTCTCTTCTTATAAAGGGCACTAATATGATCCATTAGGTCCATGGAGGGCTCCACTCTCATGATCTCATCACCTCCCAAAGGCTCCACCTCCAAATACCGTCACATTGGGGATTACGGTTCTAATATAGGAATTTTAGGGGACATAAACATGTGTCCATAGCAACAGTTTTATTATAAAGGAAACAAATCAGAATGAGCCAAAAGAAGAAAGCCACCGGATGATTTCAGGGAGCGCTCCAAACTTTTGGGTCCTCGGGACCCATCACCTTCCTGGCTTAGAGACTCCCTTTCAGGAACCAGGGGCAAACACCACCCAGTTCTTCATGATACAACAGTTGTGTTAAAGACCTCGATTTCCATTCAAGGTATCCAGTGATCTTTCGGTTCGTTTCAAAGTATTTCATAAGTTCTCCCTACAATACACACAGAAAACCATGCAAATCATGAGAATACTAACATGAATTTTCACAAAAGGAGCAAATGCATACAACCAGCATTCAGGGCAAGAAATAGAACTTGATCGGCACCCCCAGGGAACCCCTTCTTGTCACTATACCCCCTACCACCAAGGGTAACCACCTGATTTCTTTCTTTTTTTTTTTAAGATTTTATTTATTTATTTGAGAGGGAGGGTCAGTGAGAGAGAGAGAGAGAAGCAAACAGGGGAGAGGGTCAGAGGGAAGGGGAGAAGCAGGCTCTCCACTGGGCAAGGAGCTCGATGTGGGGCTCGATTCCAGGACCCTGGAAGCGAAGGCAGATGCTTAACCAACTGAGCCCCCCAGGGACCCCCACCTGATTTCTAACATCATAGAGTCATCATGCCTGTTTCTTACCTCCATATAAATATAATCATTCAGTATGAATTCTTGTGTCTAAACATCTTTTGCTTGGTGTCATGTTTATAGGTATGGTCGTAAATAGTTCATCACTTTGCTATATAGTATTCCGTAGTGTGGAAAATGCACACTCTCTAGGGAAAAAAACCAGGTTGGATAATCTGACTTGGTTCAGTGCCACCACCTCTCCCCAATTTACAGATGATGAAACCAGAGTCCCACAGAGGCAAAGTGGTTGTCCAGGAGAGAAGCCTTGTTCCAAGGACCACCAAAGCCCTCATGGGCAGGTGCCAAGCCAGGGGCACCCTGGGATCAAGCAAGGGGCAGAAGGAAGACAGCAAGATGAAAGAAAGGGGGGGAAAAAGAACACGGGTGATAAATAAAGGATGGAAGACAGGAGGGAGAGAGGGAGCCCTGGAAAGGAGTGGGAGAAAGACAAGAGCGAGGGGGAGGCATGGACAGACAGAGTGACAAGGAAAAGCTGGATGTAAGGGAGTGGAAGCAGGAGGGAGGCACTCGCTCACCCCAAGGATCATGTCTTTACCACTCAGCCCTGTGACAGTTGGAGCTGTTGGCCCTCTGGAGCTTTCTTCATCTCCCTGTCTCCCCCGGACTCCCTGCATCCAGCCCGTGGAACTTGAGGGTCGTGTTCCCCTCCTGTAGTCCCCAGGAGAGCCAGGATTGTGCAGACTTTCACTGCTGCCATTCAGGGTTCAAAGTGCCTCCCAGGAGCCCTCACTGAAATGTGCTGCCTGAACCTGGGTAGAAAGCCCAGGACAAAGTTCCGATGCTTACCTTCCTCCTACAGGAAGGGAGGTGCCTGACCCTCCAGCAGACCTGAAAACAGAGTCAGGAGAAGCAAGGGTCTACCAACCAGCTACTCTACATTGCCCTGCCTGACTTTCCCCCAACCACGTGAACTAGGAATTCCCGAGCCCACTTTTCAGATAAGGAGATGGTGCCTAAGACAGTTGGAGACATTTGCTCAAGTAGAATAAGAATAAAAGGGATTGGGCTCCAGAGTTGTACGACTCCAGGAAGCCTTTGTACCCATGCGTGGGAGTAGTGCGTGTTTTTCATATGGCATGGCATGCTTGGGGCTGACTGGCTCAGCTGGAATTCTGACTTCAATACTAACTAGCCAAATGAACTTGGAAGAATCTATTGATCTGTCTGGATCACAGATTCTTCATCTGTAATATGAGGATAAAAACAGTACTTGGGGCACCTGGGTGGCTCAGTTGGTTATGCATCCAGCTCTTGGTTTGCGCTCAGGCATGAGCTCGGGATCATAGGATCGAGCCCTGCAAAGAGTCTGCTTGAGACTCTCTCTCCCTCCCCCTCTACCCCTCTCCCTGATCAAACTCTAAATAAATAAATAAAATCTTTTTAAAAAAAGGTAATAGTTCTTACTTCATGCAGCTAGTGCAAGAATTATCTAATAATATACAGGAAAGGTGCTTAAGAGTGTTCTTGGCACATGACAAGTCCTTGCTGTGAGCAGTCATCCCTGGATCTCTCTTTGTATCATCAGCATTTGCAGCAACATCAACTCGATCATCATCGTCTTCAGGACCACCAACATCGTTGGCATTCTTATACCATAATGGTCCAAATAACTCTGGGCATTTTCTCAGCGAAGTCATTCCTTGGGATTCCCCAAAGCCCATGTCAATGGTAGCAAAAGCCCAGCAAAACCCAAGCTGGGGTGCTGGGTAGAGGGGGCGCCTTTGTGCAGACCCCAAGTCCAACCATGTTCGCCTCTCCTCCTTGCTCATCTCACTCTGTCTATGGACCAGGGCAGCCACCCCACCTTGCTTCGTGGCCCTTTAGTCCAGCTCCCACCTAACTCAGTTCCATATCTCAGTTTTGCAAGTCTTAACCATGAAGAAAGGAATCCGGGGGGTCTGACTCCTCCTTTCCAGTTCACCCGGACAAATCACAGAGGGCTAGCTGACTAAGCTGTGCATGAACTGCCTTAAGTTCACGAGTCTAGTTTGGGTCCAACTCAACCACGACTAGAATCTGAGAGAACAGAGAAGAGATGCAGAGAAGAGATGCCAAGAGCGACTGTGAACCTCGATACAAGTGACTCCTCAGGTCCTCTGAGTCCTGTAAAGCCCGCATGAGCTTTGGGTTCTCCTCTCAGTTGTGTGCGTGTGCTCCCTGTCACCTTACATAGCTGATGCTATTGGTGCCACACCCACATCCAGGTCCCCTGGATCAGGCTGGTGCGTCCATCCTCCAGCTCTGCATGAGGCCGGCCTCCTCGCCTCATGGTGACACCAACTCCACGGTACCACTCACATGCCAGGGCACCCCCTGGGATCAGGCTGGAGCTAGTCTCCACCTGGAAATCACACCCTTGTTTTTTTTCCTTCCCCCACCCTGTCCTGCTTCCCTTTTCCTTTCTCCCTTTCTCTTCCTGAGAGCACTCTTCCATTACATTATTTCCTCAAGAATCCCTGTCTCAGGCTCTGCTTCCAGGAACCTGAACTTAGACACTTAATCATGTCTGTTCCCACTTTAGCCGCTCTGAGGGGATTCCTACCCCAGGCAACTCAGAGCTCTGGGGCACTTTCTTTAACTAGTTAACATTATGTAAGCTTTCCTTCCAAGTCATTATTTCATGATAATGTCTCCTCTATCCACTATATGGTTAGATCGACATTTACTTACCTATTTGCCTATTGTTGAACGTGTGGGTGTTTACGGTGTTTTGTTATATCCAGTACTGTGATGAAGACCGTTAAACTTCAAAAAACAAAGCACAGATGTAAATAAAGGCTCTTTCCTTTGGCATATTCGGTCAAGGTAAAATTCAAATCCCCTCTTGAGGCTCTTTGCCACCTTCTGTAGCCCTGTTTTAAAGAAATAGTGTATTAATGGAATGGAGGTAGAGTAAAGACAATAGGTCAGGAGACAGACAACAGTCATTGAAGAGAGTGTGTTACAGCTTCCAAGGGGAGGCAGCATACTACACCATGGGGGACAGGACACACACACAGAAGCCCCAGGGCTGGTCCGGAGGCAGAGGAACTATGGACAGGAGCCTCTATTGTGGTCTCCATAGGAAGGTGTGGATAAGACAGGGCAAACAGTTTTAGGATCGGCTGATTGAAATCATTTCACTGATCTCTGGGGCTTGGGGGCTGCCCCTAGTCTGGTGCCCAATCCTAGGGCCATTAAGGCAGATGGACAGCAGCCTGAAGCGTGAAAGCCTAGTAAAGAAGATTGGAGGGTATGGGCTCTGGATTGATTGGTTTGTATTTTAAAAGTGCATCCCCAGGGCACTTGGGTGACTCAGTTGGTTAAGCGTATACTTTCGGCTCAGGTCATGATCCCGGGCTCCTGGGATGGAGGCCGGCATTGGGCTCCCTGCTCAGCGTGGCGTCTGCTTCTCCCTCTGCCCTCCCCCCACCTGTTTGTGCGCTCTCTCGCTCCCTCTCTCTCTCTCAGTCTGAAATAAATAAAATCATTTAAAAAAAAAAGTGTATCCCTGTAAGAATAACTCTCTAAAAGAGCGGGTGGGTGGGTGACAAGGGAGGCAGGGGACTGAGGCAAGGTGACTCGGGCGGTGGTTGGGTTGTGCAGAACAAGGCTTGTCTGGCTTATGCATTCAGTGCAAATGTGGAAGGGCCAAATTTACAGCGACTGGGAACATGTTTAAAACACCCCATGGCCTCTGCTCCTTCCCAAAGGACAGATGGAGACTCACATCATTACAATGGGACATGGGTCTCGGTCTCATCCCTGGGCATCATGCTGACATCCACCAGGGTGTGGCCGGGTCCACCTGCTTCTCTGGGGGCTTCCCATTGGTACCTGCCACTGAGGTCTGTAGCCACAGCCTCTGGTCCTGAAGTCCTGTATGCTGCAGGCCCTCTACCCCGACTCAGACCTTCACATCCAGATGTGCCCTGGACACAAGAGTATCTCCACTGGGGCACGCAGAATCTTTCAGCAGTCACAGAGCTGGAGGTGGTTATCCTGGCTATATCCCCCTGAACTCTTCCCTCTCTGGTTTCTCATCTATCCACTCTGTCGTGCCTCCTAGACCTTAGTGAACAGCAGACTTCTCTAAGGGGTTTGGACAGTCCCCCCCATAACACTAAAATCATTAAAGAACAAAAAAATCCTGGAGTTCCCCTAGAAATTTCTAGTTGTTTCTAACACATCCTGGGTTTTTATGCTCATTTTTTTGGACATCTTTGTTCTTAACTGAATCTTTTTTATTTTCTTGGGAAGCTTCATAGCTTAGCCTTCATGGCAGAAGTTCCAAGGGAAGAAATTGATAAAGAAATAAGACTGAAAATATTACTTCCCAAAAATGTGTTGGAAAACATTTTTAGAAAATTAAACCTCATTTTGTAATAGTGGCATCATTAGGATGATTCTATTAACTGTCACCATGTATTGATTACCCATGAAATGTTCACTGTTGACATACATTATCTCAAGTCCTCTGCCAGATTGAAGATTATTCTTCGTATTTTGCAAATAAGGAAAGTGAGGCTCTGCAGCAACATCAGCGTGGTTGCCCTGCTTGAAGTCATGTATCCACTGGAAAGAAGGCAGTGCTGGAATCAAACCCGGCCCCCAAGCTGGAACACTCCTGCCCCTGGTTCACTGTGCTTTGTGGGACGAGTGGTTTATTATTACTCGGAGTTTTGACAGGAAAATGCAGCCTTAGCTCAGACACTCAACACGGGGACTGGGCCCCCAAAGAAGGCTGCCCTGGCCCCCAGATTTCCCATCTCTATTATCCTGGCCACCAGATGAAAAGCCTCTCCTTGTCTCCAGTATGTGATCTCCCCCAGCCAAAAGGGTCTTTTTGCCGTTCATCCTGGCTCAGAGTCAGGGTGTCCTTTGGTGTGAATTCCAGACCTGGGATCAATTTCACAAAACCCTTCAGAGACACCCACAAGGCAGACCCCTTTGGAAGGAAATGGGAGGTCTCCAGGGGAGCATCCCCATGGGTCATCAATAGGGTAGCGACGGGTCATATAGCTGGGACTTTTTTTTGAGAGTCAAAGGGGAAGTATTAAAAATTGTCCTGAGACCAACTAAACTGGGACTGTGCACACAGACACCGGGTCACCCCAGCCCTAGACAGAGCCAGTGGGTAACAAGCAGCAAGATCCCCCTGCAGCATTTTAAATCCCAGCAGAACATCCTGCCGGGGGGCTCCCCCCTCCAACTATTAGCATTATTAGTGCCCGTTAAATATGTCATAGTCAAAGATTTGCTTCATTCTTCAGTGTGATTGCCATTGATTTTTGAAACCCACATCTTCTTCCCCAGGGACACACATCTTCAGCGAAATGATAGAAGGAAATGGAAAAGAAGGATTAGATTTATAGGTATTCATTTTACAGGCCTCGCTTTGGGGGTAGAGTCGGTCTTAAAGCAGCGATCCTCCGAGGACGGTCCAGGAACCACCTGCAGCAGAATCAGCAGGACAGTTGTAAACATGCTGATCCCCATGTCCCGTCAAGGACTTACGGCAAAACGGATCTCCGGGGATGGGGCTGGGAAACGTGTGTGGGGTTTTTCTGTAAAGATTTATTTTATTTCTTAGAGAGAGAGAGAGAGAGTAGGGGGAGGGGCAGAGGGTGAGAGAGCATCTGAAGCAGACTCCACACTGAGCACAGAGCCTGACGCAGGGCTCGATCCCAGGACCCTGAGATCACCACCCGAGCCAAAATCAAAAGTCGGACCCTTAACCGACTGAGCCACCCAGGCGCCGCAGGAAATGTGTGTTTTTAACAAGTCCCCTGGAGGTTCTTATGTGTACTGAAGCACACAGAAGGCCGCCACACCAGGAAATCCAGGTAGTGGATGAGCAGGCGCTGATTTTGCTCCTTGAGCCTCAGGCTGCAGGACCTCAGGTCTGAGATGCACCAGCAAGGGCTAGGAACCCTCCCATGCCTTCAGAAAAAAGTTCAGGGCAATCCCCGGGCAGGATGTCGGATAGAACCCTCAGATTCCCAGTGGATGCGCCAGCCCTAGTTTACAGCGTGCAGAGGTGGCTGGGTCTCCAGAGCAGAGTGGGCAGGTTCTTGGCGGTGGTATCCGCCAGGAGGAGCGGGTAATAGGCCTGATTTATGACACTCAGCATGGGACCTGGCTGCTGAGCTCAATCACTGTGGCTCCCCATGGTGGGGTTCATGCGCTGTAACGGGCCTGGAAATTGGAGAGGAATTTACCTCCTGCTGCCGAACATTACATAACAATCACGGCAAACAAGCAGAGGCAGGAGGGGTCCTCCTCCTCAGCTGGCACTGGCAGCCTGGCACAGCAAAGGAGGTAAGCCTGGGAGCTGTCTGCTGGGGTCGTGTGCCCTCAGCAGCACTCCTCTGGGAGTGGGTGCCCGGGTCACCCTGCCAGAGCTGGCATCAGGGCCCGCCAAGGTACAAGCCTCAGCCCAGCGGCTTCTGGAAGGGATGGGTGAAGAGGCAGGCTCCAAATGGGAAATGATTGCTATCTGAACCCATGTCACAGACCTTCACAGCATTTATGGGCGGCGCATGCATCAATAATCTCCCTGATTTGCCATCGGGAGTAATTCAGATCAGACCTGAAATTGACATCTGCAACATGAGCCGAGTGAAAGAGGATGAAGACTGGCGGGGAGACGAACCAGATCAGCACAGCGCTCCCGGGTCCTAGTGAGGAGTTGGGATTTGCTTTCAAGGGCCCTGAAAAATCCCTCAAGGGCCTCTTTCCTCTTGCCCAGCTGCCCCCCTAGACATCACCACTCGGATGGAGGGGCACAGGTCCAGTATTCATGGGAGAGTAAGCCTCCATCCTGACACAATGGCTGGGCCACGGAGATACTCCCCCAGCCTGAGCGAGCCACTGAGACAGGTTCCCGGGTTCCACTCTTCTTCGCTGCCTCTATCACCAACAAAATGTGCCAGCTCAGAAACTGGCCAGTTATTTTATTGAAAAATAAAAGAACTTCATGTTCCAGTGAAATCTTACACAGAGGTCCAGTGTATTTACCACTACTGGAATTAGCAAATCTTTCTCGGTTGCCTGTCATCCTGATGAGATGGGCAGCCCTTGAGGGCAGGGAGCACGTTTGTCTCCCTCCTAGGGGCACCGCCGGGACCTGGGAGAGGACCTGGCACACAGTGGGCATGGAAAACACCTGGATAAGGAAGGGATTAGGTCAGATGCCCTTCCCGTGAGGCATCAAATAGTACGTGAAAATCACTGCGTGCCAAGCTTTGCAGTCAGCATTCAGGATATAACGGTGAACAAACCCATCGTAGACTTGCCTCTATTTCATTCATAGTCTCGTAGAAGGAAATGAACATTAACAGATGTAACTTTACAAGTGGATGTGTGCTAGCAAGGGTAGGTAGGGCTACGGATCTATAGCAGGAGGGACTCATCTGGTTTGACGAAGGTCAGGGGAGGCTTCCTGGAGGAGGTGTTATTTCAGCTGGACTCAAAGGAAAAATAATACTTAACTTGGTAAATGGGATGGGGAGAATGGAACTGCATTCCGGTCAGAAGGAGTGGCAGGTGCAGAGTCCCCCAGCAGAAGGACTATGCCCTCCTGACCCCATCTTTCAAACCTAGCATCTTCACACTGGTCTGTTGTACATATTGAGCTTTCAAGATAACATTCTTTAGAAAAAAGTGTTTAGCAGCTAAAACAAATGCTGGAAGTCCACATAACAAAATAACCTCAAAGGGCCCTACGAGCTCTTACAATTCTCTAGGTACCGACTTGGAGTGAAGCATGGCTTGCCTGCGGAGGTCAGGGCCAGAAGTCAGAGGTCAGAGGTGACGGAACACACCCACAGCCCTGACTGGTGAGCTGTGGCTAATGAAAACACAATGTTCATTTGTTTGGGTTTGTTTTCTTTTTTTTTTTTCTTCTGCATTCTAGACACACATATCACAATTCTGGTCATTTCTAAATGGGTTCAATACTTTAAAGCGGATTCCCAGAAGCAGGCATCTATCTGCCCTTATAAAATGCAATGAGTTAATTTCATCTCATCCACTCATCAATTATTTGGTGGTAATATGCTTTAAGACACGTCCTTGGTGAGACACAGTATGGAGATAAACAGGACATGGGCTCAACCCTCACAGAGATCCAAACTGTACGAACTTACTAGAGCTCTACCATAATGATGTTTCCCTGGAATGTCTGCTGTCCGCCAGGCACTGTACTAGGCACTTCTCATGCATCCTCTCCTGCAATACTCACAACAGATCCATGGGATAAACACCAGCCTCGTTTCAGATCTGAAAAAGCAGTTTCAGAGACATTAAGTAACTTGTTCAGGATCCCACAGCTACTAAGTAGGGGAATCGGGATCCAAATTCAAGTCCATCTAACTCCAGTCTGATGTCAACTAAGAAATTAATTGAAGAAATAAAATCACAAATAATTAGAAGAAGCTATAGGTATATGTTTACTCGGTCTCGTTATGAGGATTTTCAAAGGGTAACAGAAGGAAAAAACAACAACAACGACAGAAAGGAGAAGATTAATAGCAATGACCATAAAAAACTTCAGAATTTCTACTTGTCAAAAACACCAGAAACATTTGAAAGCTAAATGATAAATGGAGAAAAAAAAAGAAATCTCCATCGTGTATGACAAAGCTTAAATCCCTTCACTAAGAAAACTTGTCATAAATCGGTAAGTAGAAAAGGAACTCTCCATTAGAAATACAGGCAAAAGATACAAATCTCAAAAGGGAGGAAATAAAGAGTAACCAAAGATCAACAGGCACACCCAAAATTATCATGAAAGTATTAGGAACCAAAAAAGTGAAAAATTTAAGAAACAGTGGTATACCCTGCTTTTTTACTACAAAATTGGCAAAGATTTAAAACAATCAAAATAACCTCAGTGTTGATAAATGTGCTATGAAACGAACACACATAGACACTATATCAGTGTCTGATGAGCGTTTGACAATATGAATTAAGAGCCTTTAAAAAGATTATAACCTTTAACTCAATAATTTTACTTTAGAAATTTATCAGAGATACAGACACAGATGCGCACAGCAAGATGTTCACCACAGTATTATTTATAGTACGGAGACACTATAAATCAAGTCAGAGTCCAGCAATAGGTGGACAGTGAAATCAATTTTGGTGTATCCAGATGATAAGGTAATATGCAACCATTAAGAATCGTATTTTTGAAGAAACTTGCATCATGTGATTTCTTTTATTTATCTACCTTGAAGGATACATGTATGAGCTATTGCAAAGACAAACTGTGGTGGAGGGACCGAAGACGGTTTATATTTTCTTTATGGGACCAGTCTCTGATGTTTCTGCAATCTGCCTGCCTTACTTTGCAACAAGTATGCACGTATTTCTTTGACTTTTTAAATGAGCGTGCACAAAACTCAGCTCCCTGCTTCCTCCGCCCAAACCTGCTTCTCTGCTTTAACTTCCTTCTGCGGGTGACCAAAAAACCCTGAGTCCCCTCTGACGGCTTCCCTCCTGTGCAATGTGTCTCCAGCGGGCCATTTGTACCATTCCACCACTCCATTTCAGGGTTCCATTCCCCGAAGCCTGCATACCACACACCACACTAGCCCCTCACCGGATGCCCTGGTTTCTAGCCTCCAATCCCATCCCTGAACTCTTCTCAAATCCATTTTACGTCCCGCTGCCAGATGAAGCCTCCTGAAGCAAAGAGAATAAGCACCCTATTATTGCCTTGCTCCAAAACCTCCTTCCAAACTCTCTAATTCCTAAGACTAAAACCCCAAACTAAAGGAGAAGCTTTGATTTATAATTCTCGTGGTTCTGATTTTATATGCAAAGTTGTGTGGCTAAACGAGAACCACCCTTGATTTTTTTTTTTTAATGATGTTAAATTGCTTTGTTCCTGGACTTCATCTTCCTTCCTCTCTCAGGTACCAGCCCGTGATCCAGCCATGCTCCTCCTTCTCCATGCTTCTCACACACCCTCACCCGCCACACAGTAGGTGGAGTTCAGGATGGTGGGGGGCTGGGGGCTGGTGTTCTCAAACCTGGAGACAAGCCTCTACCCATGACCCTGACCTCACAGAGTCTCTCTTCCACTATAACTTTGTGATACTCTCTTACTTAAAGGATGGTGAAGGGGCTGTGACCTGAAGGGAAGAAAGAAAAAAAAAAATCAATGACTCTCCGCTAATAAAGGTTCTTATGCGGTAAATGTGCTCTTGGGAAGCCAGATCCTGCCCTTCTCCACGGCGTTGGCCTGATGCCCCGGAGTGATTTACTCTGCGGTAACATGATGGAGCCTCCACCATGGAAGGGAATTAAATAAAAATGCAATAAAAGAGGACAAAATCAATCTGCTTACAGTTTTGTTTAATAAAAATTCATGAAGGATGGGCAGGCAGGCCCAGAAGCGATCTACCAGTCCTGCCAGAGGCTGGCTGGGGGAGCTCACTCAGGCCGCAGGCATGGGGTGGGGGGCTCAGAGGCACGCAGGTGGAGGGAGCCCCCCCAGCCTGCAAACACCACAGGCTGGGACCTGCTGGCAGGCAGTAAGGCTGGACTCGCCTCCCTGAAAGAGGGCGAGCCAGCTAAGGCCACACTGATGGAAGAATTCTGCAAAGCTAAAGAAAGCTAAGAGACCTTTTCACATGGGATTCGTCTCCTTACAAACCAAGAAGCTCCCCGTGTTCTGGAATGACAATGACTATTGAGCCTGACCAAATATTTCCCTTCTTTCTTGTGTGCTAAGAACACTTCACCGTAAGATCTACCTGCTTACCAGAAATGGAAGTGAGCAATACAGAATCCATAGGCACGGCGATGAAGAAATCTCTAGAACCCATTCATCTCCCATAACTGAAACTTTGCACCCACTGGCCAGAAATCCCAGCATCTCCCTCCCCTCAGCGCCTGACAACCACCGTTCCACTCTCTATATGAATTTGACTCTTTCTGATACCTCCTGTAAATACACTCACGCAGTTTTGTCCTTCTGCGACTGACTTCATTCATTTAGCAAAATGTCCTCGAGGCTTACCCATGTTATCGCATGTGGTGGGATTCCTTTCTTTTCTTGTGTTGAATTATCTTCCATTCCAAGTATAGGCCACATTTTCTTTGTCCATTTATCTGTGGATGGACACTGAGGTTGTTTCCATGTTCTTGGCTATTGTGAATAATGCTGCAATAAACACGGGACTACAGATACCTCTTCGAGATCCTAACTTAAATCTTTTGGATACTTGGAAGTGGGATGACTTAATCATATAGTAATTCCTCTTTTAATTTTTTGCAGACCCACAATACTATTTTCCATAGCGACCATACCATTTTGGATTCCCATTAACAAACAGTGTATAAGGGTGCCAATTTCTCCATATCTTCACCAACACTTAACTTTGGTTTTTTGATAAGAGCTAAGCTGATAGGTATGACGTGATAGCTTGTTGTGATTTGAATTTGCATTTCCCTGCTGATTCGTGATGCTGAACATCTTTTCTTATGCCTGCTGGCCATTTGTATGTCTTCTTTGGAGGAATGACTATTCAGGTCCTTTGCCTACTTTTTAATCAGCTTATTTAGGGGCTGTTGTTTGTTGGTGGGGGGTGTATCAAATTGTAAGAGTTCTTTCTATATTTTGGATATTAATCACTTATGAGATATATATTTTGAAAATATTTTCTCCTGTTTAAAACTTTGTGATACTGGCAAAACAAACAAAAACAAAAAACAAAAAAACCAGACACGTAGACCAATGGAACAGAATAGAGAGCCCACAAATAAGTCCACACATATATGAACAACCGATCTTTCCCAAGGGTGCCAAGAAAACACAATAAGGAAAAGGCAGTCTCTTGAACAAATAATGTTGGGAAAATTGAATATCTACATGCAAAAGAATGAAATTAGACCCTTACCTCACACCATACGTAAAAGTCAACTCAAAATGGATTAAAGATTTAAACGTAAGACCCAGAACTGCAATCCTGCCAGAAGGAAACAAAGAGGAAAATCTTCATGACATTGAACATGGTAATGATTTTTCAGATATGACACCCAAAGCATAGTTAGACAAGTGGGACTACATTAAACTAACTGAAGCACTTCTGCATGGCAAAGGAGACAACTGACAGAGTGAAAAGGTACCCTGCAGGATTACTGATCAAGTAAGTATTGCTTGTGGTGGAAACTGTTTCTGTCCATAAAATGTTCCTTCAAAGCAGGGTGTTCCATGTAAAAGATCCCATCTCTTTAGGCGCAAGTACCAGATCAAAGATCCAGCGCTCTGTAACAGGACTAGTAGGCCAAATCTGCTCTGTAGGCCAAATCTGGCCCACCGTCTGTTTTAAATAAAGTTTTACTGGAACCCAGCCATGCACATCTGTTTATGCACTGTCTATGGCTGCTTTTGCCCTACAGTGACAGAGCTGAGTAGAAAACTACAGAGCCTACAAAGCCTAAATATTTACTGTCTGGCTCTTTACAGAAAGGGAGGGCAAATCTCTGACCTATCCCTGAGGATTCCCACTCACCTCCCACACAAACTTGCTTTTCCATTCAACCAAAACTATACAAGCCCTCACATGCCAGGCACTACCCTTGGACTTCACAGAGAACAGATACTTATTTGAGACAAACAATATTGGAGCCTCTGCCTTTAAGGGATTGTATTGTATAAATTTACCAAATTACTACAAACTCGGTGGTTGAAAACAATGCCCATTTTTTATTTCACAGATATAGGGATCAGAAGTCCAAGTGGGCTCATCGGGTTCTCTACTCAATGTCTCTCATGGCAGAAATCAAACTGTTACCAAGGCTGACCACTTTTCTGGAGGCTGGAGGAAAATGTAGATTCCAAGCTCATTCAGGTTGTGGTGATCCAGTTCTTTACAGCTACTATTGATCTGAGGTCCTGATTTCCTTGCTGACTATCAGCCGGGGATGAGACTCTGCTGCTAGAAGCCACCCACATCCGCTGGCTGTGGGGCCCTGCATCTGCCAACCAGCCACACTGCACTGAGTCTTTCTCTTGCTTCGACTCTTTCTGGCTTCCCCTACCGCTAACTGCCAAGGAAAGTTCACCACTTTTAAGGGCCCATATAATTGTACATATAATTGTATTGAATCTACTTGGATAACCCAGGATAATCTATTTTATTTTTTTTTATTTTTTTTTTAAAGATTTTATTTATTTGACAGAGAGAAACACAGCGAGAGAGGGAACACAAGCATAGGGAGTGGTATCGGGAGAAGCAGGCTTCCAGCCAAGCAGGGAGCTGGATGTGGGGCTTGATCCCAGGACCCTGGGATCATGACCTGAGCCGAAGGCAGACACTTAACGACTGAGCCACCCAGGCGCCCCTATTTTTATTTTTAAAATAAATTTTATTTATTTATTTATTTATTTATTTAGATTTTATTTATTTATTTGACAGAGAGGAGAGAGATCACAGGTAGGCAGAGAGGCAGGTAGAGAGAGGGGGGAAGGAAGCAGGCTCCCTGCTGAGCAGAGAGCCTGATTTGGGGCTCGATCCCAGAACCCTGAGATCATGACCTGAGCTGAAGGCAGAGGCTTTAACCCACTGAGCCACCTAGGCACCCCAATCTCCCCATTTTAAGATCAATTTGACATATAACATAATCATGGGAGTACTATTTCACCACACTCTCTCACAAGTTTTGGGTATTACAGTGGGGCATCTTTGGTGTATTATTTTAGAAATTGTGCCTACCACAGGAAATAAGTAATATATTTGGTAGGACAAGCTAACGAGCTGTAACAAACCCCCAAATTTCAGTAGCTCAAGAAGCAAAAGATATATTCATTCACACAGAACTGTCCAGGGTAAAGGTTCCAGGTCAGTGGAATTCTGCTCCACACAGTCACTTGGGTATCCAGGCTGATGGTGGCCTTGTCATCTTCAACATATGGCTTCTGAGACCCTCTGACTTGATGCCATCAAACCCAGCCTAAAAGGGAATGAACACAGAAGAGCACACGTGGGGGATTTTTATGGGCTAGACCTGGAAATGCTTCAAAGCACTTCTGTTCATCTTCTGCCTGAAATAAATTAGTCACATTATCCCATCTAACTCAAAGAGGAAAAAAGGAGATTAAGTCTAGCTGGGTAAGCATATACCCAGTACTTCTATGACAAGGGAGAAAAGAGAGGATGGGTTCTGATGGTCAGGAGGCTGTCTCCTACCCAAGTAGGAAGAAAGGCAGTGATAGCTATGAATTGACATCTAATTATAGCTGTGTCCACTGAAACCAGACAAGTTGATATGTTCTAGTTTTTAATGCTTTTAAAAATATTCAAGTTGGTTCTACTTAAGAAATTAAGAAGGGGCGTCTGGGTGGCTCAGTCGTTGAGCGTCTGCCTTCGGCTCGGGTCATGATCCCAGGGTCCTGGGATCGAGCCCTGCATCGGGCTCCCTGCTCAGTGGGAAGCCTGCTTCTCCCGCTACCATTCCCTCTGCTTGTGTTCCCTCTCTCGCTGTGTTTCTCTCTGTCAAATAAATAAAATCTTTAAAAAAAAAAAAAGAAAAGAAAAAAGAAAAAATTAAGAAGAAAGAGAAGGCATATACCAAAACAGCTAGATACAAAAAAAGTAATAGATATCAAAGAGAGAGAGAGAGACAGGATGAGATACTCTGGAAATTGTAAAAAGTAACCATAAAATTACCCGTGCTTGAATTCATCCAGGAAACCATCTTTACTGTGGGCCACTCTCACTCTGCTGGGTGCTCACTTAATAAGTCAGAATGTCACCCAGAGGGGCACCTGGGTGGCTCAGTTGGTTGACTGTCTGATTCTCGATTTCAGCTCAGGTCATGATCTCAGGTCCTGGGATCGAGCAGTATATTGGGCTTCCTGCTCAGCTGGGGTCTTCTTATCTCCCTCTCCCTCTGCTGGCTCTGTCTGTCTCTCTCAAATAAATAATCTTAAAAAAAAAAAAAAAAAAGAATGCCACCTAGATCTTTCTGGCTCCATAATGCATGCCCTACCCTCATGTGACCCTCCTCAACAAAAGGACTCAAGGAGAAGTTGGCATTTGCACTAGGGGATTGCTAAGTAGTGACATGATCCTGCTCGGACAATGGAAAGATGACCTTGGCAACAGGTGTCAGGTGCACGGGATAGAAAGCCACCAATGGGGGAAGACCTCTGTGGGGCAAGTGTATGAGGAAATGAGGGGCCAGACCTCAGAAAGGGCAACTAGGAAAGGAAAGGAAAAGATACAGCAGAGAAATTCTGGAGATGCCAATCAGATTTTTGGAAGAGATGGAAACAGAGGCAGGAAAGAAACCTTGGTGACTTTTCATTCTCAAGTCTAGTTGGAACTATTTTCAACAGAAAGAGGGAGGCTGGAAGCCACAGCTGGTGTGAGAAGGAAGACACAGGGTTTAGTTTGGGTGTATGCTGGGTTTGACGTCCTGGCAGGGATCACATTTAGAAACAGCCCCAGGAGTGAGGCTCTCAGGAAGCAGGGAGTGGAATCGGGGAGCCATGTGCAGAGGTGATGGGGGCGGCTGAAGAGCTCAAGAGAAATAGGAGAGAGGTCAAGAAGCCCAGAAGGGCATCCTTGGAAGGTGTCCACGTGAAATTAGAGGAGGAGCGGGAGAGGGGGCAGAGGCAGGAGAGCGATGCCTCGTGGCATCAGCGGTCCCAGGACCCAGAGAAGACGGCATTTGCATTTCCCTGGTCTTAGGAGCGAGAAGATAGTTGTGACCTCAGAGAAGGAAATTTATGTGATATTTATGTTAAATGTTAAAGACCACCAAGGAATGTGAAAGCAAACACAAGCTTCACAGAATTCTCCGGCTGACAAAGCACAAGTTTCTAACATAACTGCAACTAGCCAGAGCCCCATTCACAGCCTGCCTGAAAAACTCCCTCTCCCAGGAGCTCCACTTCCGTTTTCAGTATCGGTCTCTTTCAGCCATCCGTCTGCTCTTCGTTATACCGAAGAGGATCTAGGACTGGGGCGTTATCCACTTTTGAGCCAGAAACCAATGAGAGTTGGCACATCCTCAGTAAGGAGACAAGAGAAACAAGTCTGATGAGTCTCCAAGGCACCAGGATGGAGGCACGTGGTCCAGCCGCCCCTCGGACTCCCTCCAGGAGCTGGCCTTGCAGGGAGCAGGCTCTCTGGCACGTGTTAGGGAGTGAGAGGCCCCATTCTGTTGTTTGGGGCAGTGAAATGAGTAGCAGCCCCAGACCGACCCGCTGCAGCAGTGGGGCCCCCAGTTGTTAGCAGGTGCTGGTGAGGCCGGTATAGGGGCCCATGGGGCTGAACCAGGAAGGGCTTTCACTCCCTCAACTTTGTACAACACAGATAGCAGTGGATGTTGGATCAAGAAAACTCATTTACAAAGAGAGACCTGGCCTTAGATGCTCTAAGATGCTCCCAGTTGGGAAGACAGAAGGAGAAGACACTCGGGTAGCCCCTTACCTCCAGAAAGTCACCTTCTGGAAGAGAGAGGAATATGGAAGAGGAGTGGCCCCAGTCGAGCTCCAGGAACAAGTAAAGCCGTGTTCTGGACGGCCAGCTGCAGCCAAGACCCTGGAAGGCTTCCGGGATGAAAAGAAAGTACAAGAGCCGCTAAAGAACAGGAGGGCAAGGCAGACCGAGGTTTCCCTGGGGGGTGCAGGGGGAGGCTGCTCCTTGCAGGCCAGAACGCAGAGGTGGTGAAGCCCAAGGTAAGCCTGTGCAGGGGGGACGGGACTGCAGCCTGAGAGGGTCCCCCGGAAGAGGCAGAAGGCCACCTGTCAGGTGCTGATTAGGGTAGCCGGGGGCCCCGAACATTCTCTTACTACCCGGCCGCACTCTGTGGTTGTTCGATTTCTCCATCAGTGTCTCGATGACTTGTCTTTGGCAGGAGGAATGGGCTCCGGAGGGCCTATCAAATGCTCGTTTTATTTTCTCCAGCATTGGCTCAGGGTGGGATGTCTCCTCCAGTCCTTGGCTTGCTGTCTTCATAACTGTACTTCGACTGCCCTGTTTCTCCCAAGGGCTTTGGTCTCTACGGCCTGTTTCATTTGGAGGACTGCTGAGGCCTGAGGTCCGGGGAGAGTCTGTGCAGCAGGGACAGTCCCCCTGGCTGCTTGTCCAGCCCCCCAGGTGAGGACAGGCATGACACTCCCAGGCCCTCCCCGTACTTTGCCTGGGCCTGGCACACAAAGGGGGTGAATGAGGATGGAAATCCAGCCTCTGCTCCACCTTCCAGAGGAAGGGGCACCTCTGTCTGACTCACAGGGGGTACCGTGTGAGCGAGCAGCAGCCCCAGTTCCTCCCCTCGGCCCAGGACTGAGAGGGAAAGCAGTTCATGCGTCAAGGTACCCCCGCCCCTGCTCCCCAGAGGTGCCCCCCACTGACTCCGACTCTTTTCCCCCAGATCCCACAGCCGGGCCCTGTCAGAGAACAGCTGTATTCTGGCCTTGAGAACAATGCTTCCCAAACCTTAGTGTGCCTTAGAATGATCTGGACTACTCATTAAACCCCAGTGCCTGCATCCTGCCTTCTGATTCAGTAGGGCTTGGAATTTGCAAGGATTCGTGTTTTATCACATGTTCCCAGATGCCACTGGGGCTGCTGGTCTGGGGCCACACTTGGAGAAACGCCCTCGCGGCTCCTCCTCCTGGCTCAGCGCGAGGATGAAGCCACCTCAAGGGCAGCCTCAGGGCCCCACGCGGCCTGAGTGTTCAATCAATACATATTGATTTCAGTGAATGGGAGCAGTGAAGGGTAGATTGTTGATTGACTCTGGGATCCCATGAACAACTGGCTCCTTTATGTCCAGCCCTATTAAGTTAATGGGAAACTCAAGGGCAAGGGCAGCGTAAAATTGCCGGGGAAGCAAGGCTTGACAGTTGGCAGGGTTGAACTCTGGAGAACCTCCTTCCAAACCGTCAGAAAGAATAAAATAATCATGGTAGCCACCATTTATTAAGCCTCTGCTCCGTGCCAGGCCCTGAGACGAGCTCCCCATGCAACCAGCCAATAGGGCTGCGAAGGGGGACAGGGTGCACCCCCACGTTACACGGGAAGGTGAACGGATCTCAGTCCAAGGTCTCACGAGCCACGGGACCCCCTGGGGCTCCCGGCCCACGTGCATCTGTGCAGGTCCCGAGAGCGTCGCCACGCCGCCACCCTGCCTCCCCAGGGACCCAGAGAAAGCTGGAGCTCCCAAGAGCCACACTCCCGAGACGGGTAGTCCTGGCCCAGAGAGAATCAGGTGTATGGAATCAAACAGCCTGATTCTGAAGGCTTAGCCTGCCATTGACCCCGTACACGAACTTGGGCAATGCCTTCGCCCCAGCGCCTCGGTTCTCTGAACTGTGAAATGGGAACAATGGCAGCCCCGGAATGCTGTGCAAATTGAGGAGAACAGACACCGGATCCCTGGGATGGTGCCTAGCTCTTCATCAGGGCTCAGGAACGTTATTCCCTCTCGAAATGGGCGCCTTCCTCTTCAAGCATGTATTATGGAGTGACAGCTCGGGGGCACATTTAGAAATGCCCAGCAACCTCGGGGCAGGGGAGAGGGAGGGAATGCAGAGGCAGGTCCTGAGGCCTGTGAGGAGGCTGGTGCTATAAGCCTAAGCTCAGCAGGGTGGGTGAGGAGACAGGCTAGCAGAACTCAAGAACCCACAGTCACAAACAGAATCCACTCAAGGACCCAGTGCTAGCCTCCATGTCACTGGACGTGGAAAGGGGTGGCAGCTCTAGAAACCTTCATCCAGGGAGTGGCCATGCCTAGTTCGGATACCCACAGGCAGGAGTTGAGCCTATAGGATGCCACACTTAAGTCACTGACTCAAGATGCTGGGATGTCACCTCCGGAAGCCCTCTGCATGGGTCTCCCAGATGGCCCAGGGGAGAACCTAGGAGGCCCCCACATGGCCTGATAGACAAGCCAATACAGTGGGCATTAGGGGGGCACAGTCCTGTGTCGAGAAGCACAGCTCTGGCACTGGCCAGCAATAACCTTGACTTCTGTGAGCCTCGGTTTTCTTATCTATAAAATGGGAATGATAGAAATGAAGCCTATCTTCAAGGTTGCTGGGGAGATGTATGTATGTATGTTGAGCCACAGGGGCTTGCCACAGAGCAAATTCCTATAAATACCAGCGGCTATTATCCCTGGTGATAGGTTTACACCTGCGAGATCTTAGAGAAGGCTACAAAAGCGGAGTCTCGGCTTTTTCATTTCTAAATGAGTATGTTAACAGAATTTAACCCCATAAAATGGTTTCAAAAATGAAATGAGATCATGTATACCATGCTCTTAGCATACAGTAAGCACTCAGTAAGCCCGGAGAGCTCCATAGCAAGGCTGATCAGCTGTCCCCATTTGCTGGGGACTGTCCTGTCTCAGCACTGAGAGTTTCATATCTTGCAAATCCCTCTGTCTTCAAGTGAACTAGGACAGCTGGTCACCTTCCAGCAGCCCGCTGGGCTGGGGCCTTTCCTGCTCTCCCAGGCAGCAGATGGGGCCCAGGTCAACCTATCTCAGAGCGAGGCTGGGCTCGGGGCTACCCCTGGAGTCTATAAAGGGCCTCAGGATCCCAGGGCAAGTGTTCTGGGGACAAAGGGTCTCCGCAAGGCTCAGAGAGGGCCAGAGACAGAGTCTGGGCCCACATTCAGACTCCCAGGGTGACAGACCCCGGGCCAGATCACAGACAGAGGACAGAGCCCAGAGACAATGGAGAGGATCTCTGAGGGTCCTGCTGCAATCAGAGAAGGGAGGGAGCTGCGTTCTCTACCATGAATAATGCAGGAGAGGAAGCCCAGGGCGGGAGGAGCTGCCAGGGGCGCCCAGCCTCTTTCCAGCCAGGCTGCTGCTGAGCACGAAGCCTCCCAGCTGAGCCTGGGAAGCAGTTATCACTGGTGGGTGATTAAGTTACTAATCCTTCAGGGAGAAGACATTTAGAGGCCCATATTAAAGCAGCGCGCGGCAAAATTACATTCCGTTTCAATTTAGTTTAGCAATTCCCGTGATTTAGTTAAATGAAAAGCAATTGTTCCAATTAATAGTATTGAATGTTATTCGTCAAAAGTGTCAAAACAGCTCTGTGGCTGCATTAGTAACCCATTCTCTTGTCGGAGATATGGGTAATTCCCCAGGAAAGGCTGGGAAAATGGTAGGGTGTGGAGGCTTTGGGGAAAAGGTCAAAGTCAGAGGGGGTGTTGATGTGCACACGCACCCGTGTATCAGCTCACGGGCCCGTGACCTCTAGGCCTGGATGAGTGTACACGTGGGCCATGTGTTCTATGTCTACAGATCCAAACTGTCCCCAGTGTGCACATTCATATGTACCTATGTGCCTCGGTGCCAGTGTAGTGTCTCGCCCTAGATGCCTGGGCGAGTGACGGGTCACAGGAGTGTGCACCTGTGTGGTCAAGCATGCATGCATCCACACCTATGCAAATATGTGCAAGTGCCTCGTGTGCCCACAGATGTGTGCATGTGTGCATAAATATTTAGATAGCTATGCATTCATGTGTGAATGGGTACACGCGCTGTGACTCTGGCCGTGCTGGTGTCTGAGGGAAGGCACTGGGAGTGTGCATAGGTATGCACGTTTTGGGCTATGTCTGTATATGTTGTAACTGCCTGCCTGTATCAGGGCCAGAGATGAGGGGTGCTTGCCGCCCTGAGAGTTTACGGGAAGAATGATCTGTGCCCATCCTTACGCCACAAGTAGTGATTTGGCTTCTCTCTGGGACACTGCTATTCAAATGCTGTTTCCCATGAGGCCAGAGGCCTCCTTTGTCACGGTCACAGCTGTAGTCTCAGGACCTAGAAGAGGGCCTGATATACGACATATACTGAGTGAACAGATTCATGGATGGAGGGGGAACGGATAGATGGATGGATGGACAGAGGGATGGGTGGACAGGACAGATAGGCACCGGCCCCTGGCTCTTACAGGCCTCCCACTTGTGTCTGGGCTCCACAGTCCTCTCTCCCCAGTATGAACGCCGAGCCTCAGCCCACTAGCGCCTCTTTGGAAAGCTCCATGCTGGGCAGGTGGCTAGCTCAGAGGGCTCGCAAACTGCCAGAATCAGCCAGGGCTGAGAACAGGGAGGGCAGAGACTTCTTTGGAGAACCTGGAAAAAAAGCTAAGCAGGCTGGCGAGGCAGGCCTAAGAGGACACAACCAAGAAAGGCCCTTTGGGGCTTCTACAGTCTCTGGCCCATTTGTTTCGTGTCCCATGCCTGAAGCTGCCAGCTGCTGACTCTGACCCAGACCTGTCCTTCCCTGTCTCTGATTTTCTCCCTGCCCTTGACCCCCTCCTCCACAGCATGGGGAAGCCACTTCCCATCTCTGTCCAGACACTGGTGCAGCCCCTCACCATCCCATTGCTGCAGACAGGGAAGATAAAGGCAATCTACCAATGACCTCCTATCTCCAGTGTCCTCACCTCCCAGACTTCCCTGGGCCTTGGCTCTCTCTGGAGCTGACAAGACCCAGAGCGGGCCACTTTGTGTGGCCGTCCTTCCAGTCATTTTGAGCTTTGATGGGGGCGAACCTGGTCCACCTGCTGTCAGGGCCTGCCCCCTAGTGGCTGACTCTGGCCCACGCACCGCCCCCACCCCATGGCACCAACCCATGTGCCCCCCAGTTAGCCTCAGCTAAAAAGAATCTCCACAATGGCAAAAAATAATAAAGGGAGACGTCATTTAAGCAGACTAGGAGGGCGAGGAGGGGAGGCAAGAAGGGGCAGCCACTCCACTCCTTGTCAATTACAGGAAGAATGATCAGTTACAGATACCAAGGGAAGAGTCTCAACAGGAAAGAATCCTCAAGGACAGGCCAAGCCAGGGAAAGGTGTAAGTGCATCTCTACAGGAAATTGTCGGCCCCTGCAACTCAGCTGGCCAGAAACCATCATCACCCTGGACTGCTTTTCTCCAGTGGACTTTCTCCTTCAAATAACTCCTCCCGACTTCCTCCTTCTTCTTCATAAAATAATGTTCCTCTCCTTTGTCGGACTTGCCTATGGGTTTTTGCCATAGCTTGCACATCTCCAGTTGTGTATCTCTGCTATTGCCAAATAAACCCCTTTCTGCTGGTAAAATGACTGCCATTTTCTTAAAGTTAACAGGCCCCATTTGCCCCTTATAAGATGCAGCCACAGCTGTGCCAGGTCCCCTTAGATGCACACGACGGAGGCCTGGTTGCCCAGAGTTTGCATTGCCCTCAACACCCCCCGGGCTCTCTGTGTGAGCGGCTATCCATCAGGATAGTGATTAAGCAGAAAGAGGAAGTGTTAGGATATGATCCCTGAACCCACTAGGCTCATAAAGACAATAGCTGGGATGGTGTCGAGAGGCACCAGGCGTCCTGTCTATTTTGGGGAGGCCCCAAGCATGGCCGCCCAACACCGAGGGCATCCTGGGGCTCGTTAATCTGTGTGGGAGTGACGGAGACAGGATAGAGGGTCCAGGAGGCCTTCCGCCAGCCGTTTCCTCCCAGCCTGTCAGCCCTGCTCCCTATGCTGTGCACAGAGCCCCCGGCCCTGGTCCCTGGAGACCCAGGCTTGCCAGCTCTCTGTGGCAGACCTAGCCACCTTCCCCTCCTTTCAAAGGCTTTTACTGAGAGATTAGAGGCCCCAGCCTTTCTGGGATCCACTCTTTGTTTTCTCCCTGAGGGAGGCAAAGGAAGAAGTTACAACACCATCAGCTCCATCCAGACTGAGGCAATGGAGATATACCTCGAAATATCCTTCTGGTGCTCTGTTCCCACGGCCTGGCCCCCTTTGAGCCCAAAAGTAGCAAAAGGTTAATTGCTAGGACCTTGGGCTCCACAATGGGCTGGAGCCAGAGAGCCAGGGATTAAATATGTAATTGTTAAATATCCCTCTCCCCCCTCCTCCTGCTCCCCAGGAGGTAGCTGAAATGGACCAGTGTGTAATACCCCAGAAATTGGCAAACTCTACTAAACATACAGGACCAGCATGGCCCCCTTTTTCTTAGTCCCTGGCTGGAAGTCAACACATCCAGATGACTGGGTTGGAAAGCATCGCTGTGTCAGCTTTAGGGCACAGAGATTCGGGAGTGCGCACCAGGCGTGTAGTCCCGGCACCCGAACCCCACTCCATCCATCCCGGCAGGGACAGGAGATCAGTGCTAAGCATCAGCAGGCCTGGACCTACAGACATTGCTCGGGTCACATCACCACACTGATCTCTCATTTCTCAGCAGGAAAACCGGAGCCGTGATAGCCTGTTCTTGGACTAGAACTTGAGAGGCTCCCAGTGAAAACTGAACAGATGATTGCTCGTCTATCGAGCACACTGAGGCCATCGTGGGACAGCCTCAGAGAAAGTGTTTGGGAAACCAGCTGTTGTCACTGTTCATTGTAGTATTTTTACTTTCCTTGTAAGGTATTTTAAAGCTCAAATGAAAGAATAGCTGTAAGAACATTTGTACTAGTTTTTTTCTTTAGAATGTTTCCAATGATGTGAGCCAAAAGGGGCCGGGGGCCTACGTCAGCGGAGCAGGCGCCCAGGTCCCGGCACAGGGCCTGCCCCAGAGTAAGAGGCCAAGGACTGGCAGGTAACTGACCACACAACTTAGCAACGTTTAAGGAATGTGGCATTTTCTAACATAATAAAAAAAGTTCGGGTGCTCTCCCTTTTCACTTGGGATAGTATCTCAGTGCTAAGTTTTTGCAGACCCAATGTACCTGATCTTAGGAACTTAGCACCCAGGGCAGACCTGACATCAGGGGACCACTCCCATCTCCGACAAAGGAAGACCTGATCGGCTGCTTTGCTGGAATCACACCAAAAGCAAACATCAAGGTGAGAAAAGATGAGTTGTGTTTTCTCCAGGAAGGACTATCTCTGGCCCCTGGGTGAACAGAGTACCTCCTCTTTGTTCTTCAGCCCTCAAGGGAATGCCTGGCGGGCGGTCAGAGGCACCAAGAACCTTGGGCAACTCTGTCATCCTCTCCTACCTGCTCCAGCCTCCCATGTGCTGGGCGGGGCTGGCAGGGCAGGGGGTGCTTTGCTGAGGAGAAGCAGAGATCACATCCTGCAAGAGACTCATCTGGGCTCAAGCCTGCCTCTGGGGGCCTGGCACAAACCCTGGCATTCCTTGGAGCTCCTGGGTCGGTGTCTGTGAAACGAGGATAATAACGCTGACCTCAATATTCTGGTGAAAAGAGTCTATGTGTCAACGTGGGCGAAATCCCTATGGCATGATGAGTGTTTAGGACAGATTTGTTAGTGTTCTTCCTTAGCACTGTGCAGTTTTTGCCGGGGGGGGGCAGAAAACGTGGTGTTACCTAGGTCTGTTACTGCTGACTGCCCGAGCTGAGCCCTGGCTCCAGGACGTATAAGTCCACCTCTGACCACCCGTGCAGGCCTGTAGCTGTGGTGTGTGTAGGACTTCTGTTCTCCGGACCTTTCACAAGCCCAGGTAGCCAGGAGCCTAACTAGGAGGTTGCATTACTTAATGGTAGCTGATCCGCCTGTACAAGGCAAGGCGCTGTGAGCAAGAGGGGGACGCGTCAGAACCTCAACTCTTTGCACAAGGCCAAAATTATAAAAGCATCATCACTACTTGGGGAGAGGACTCCCTGACCCCCGGCAGCCTGCACATGCGTGTGTGTATCCCTGTGCGTGTACCAAGGCACTGATGGATGTACGTTTCCTCCTTTGGGCTTCCTACCGTGAGTGCACACGGGCTGTGTATCCATACTTCCTGGGCATGTGCGCACAGGAAAGGGTCCACGTATACATACATGCGTGTGCACACTTACACAAAGATGTGAGGTTGTACACCTGCCTTCACGCACACGAGTGTGAGGGTGCGCTTATGAGTGAGTGAACATGGTGGCCGCATGGTCCTGCGGGTGCCCCTCTGGCTGCCGACAGTCCGCACATGGCTGCAGGTGAACGGGAGTGCAAACGTGCACGTGTGTCCCCGCGTGTATTTTAGGAACAGTGCACAAATAAACAGCATAAACAAGATGGTTGGGAGGAGGGGGTTTTAAATACTTAGGAAGACAAACAACCCCCATAAGGACTTTGGAAAGCACTCATTAGGTACAAATAATGTATATGCTAATTACAAATTACTCTTTTCTGCTCATTAAAGCAGAACTGCTGCTCTTTATTAGTTGAGTTCTGGGTACTCTGCACGCTGGAAAATAATAAAAATGACTTTGGGGTCAGGGAGATGCCTGCATGGGGCTCAGGGAGCGATCTCAGGCGGTGTGAATGGCCACCCAGACCAGCGGCCAGGCCAGGGATGTTGACTTTCATTTGTCCCCACACCTACGTTCAATCAGTCACCAAATTCAGTCAAGCCTACCTCTCTCCTTCCATCTCCACTGACCCTGCCCTGATGTGGGCCCCTGTCCCTCCTCTGACAGCCCCGGGGCACCTGCCCAGACTGCCCCCCCACAACTGGTCCATCTGGTCGAGCAGGTCCTTCTTTCTGTCCCAGCCCCATTGGCTGGCTCTGCACGGTGGGCTTTTGCTCCCTCTTGCAAACCCCGGCCCCCGCTGCCTCTTCTTGTCTTCCTCTGCACTGTGCACCCAAGCTTGTTTATTGGTTTGCTGCCTCTCCCTCTAAGTGACTGTTCTGGGCATCGCCCAGCACCTAGAACAATTTCTGGCACACAGCAGACCTTCAGTTAATATGTGCTGAGTGACAACTTAATGTCCTCACTATGCTGCTCGACCTTCCCTATGATTACTGTAGCTGACAGGACCTGCTTCACCCCCCTGGGATTAAGGGTTTTTATTATGACTATACACTAGCTTGAGTTCTGCGTCCTGTATTCTGAGGATGTCCTTCTCCTCTCCCAGGACGATTCTTTTTGATAACTCCCAGTTCTTTTTTTTTTTTTTTAGTGTTTTATTTGACAGAGAGAGAGAACAAGTAGGCAGAGCAGCAGGGAGAGAGGGAGGCTCCCTGCTGAGCAGGGAGCTGGCACGGGGCTCGATCCCAGGGCCCTGGGATCATGACCAGAGTTGAAGGCAGCCACTTAACAGACTGAGGGACCCACACACCCAGATAATTCTCAGTTCTATTCATCAATCCTGCTCTTTTCTGCCTGGAGCAGCGTGAACTCAGGTGCACCACCTAGGGACCGAAAGGTGAAACAACTCTCAGAAACAGAAGGCACCATTAGCAGCCTCCTTGGTGGCCAGCAGGATGCCATCACGGCAGTCGTCATGCCCAACACATGCCCAACACACGTCCATCTGAGGACGATGGGTCAGAAGAGGCTCTCAGTCTCTGCTTTGGTGATATGTCCAGAATCAGTCCTTGCCACACATTCTAGGTCCCGGTCAAAAGTCCAGGCTCTGCTCCCCACCGCCATCCTACTTTTGTTTACTCTTTGTGTCCTTTCTACCCAACTGACATCTGCTTGTTCGTCTTATTCAATCACAGTTCTCATGTGGGACCTAGAAAGTCAAATCACTCTATTCCTTCTGACGCTCCACAGCCCTGTGTGAATATTTGTCCATCCCCTACCTCATAGCTTTCTAATTCCAGATACTTGAAAGTATGAATTTAGTGAACCCACAATTTTCTGCCTGCCACCTTTTCGAAAGTCACTCACTTGAAGTCTTCCTAACAAAAGGGTGCACTCTTGTCCCTCTTCCCAGAGATATTCTTCACAATAACTTTATATCCCTCCCTATAACACAGAAGCAGTGCTCAACTTTTAGGAGGCAACGTCTTTCAGCAACACCCAAATAGTTCACTTATCTGGAAACGGTATAATTATTTGTTTGTAGGTTAGCCTCCTTCAAGGCACGCCAAGATTTTTTGAAGGCAAGTTTTAATCCATCAATTTCTCTATCCTAAGCTCCAACCCAGGCTTTTTCCTGAAAATCTGGAACATCTAGAGAGAAGATGATGCTACCTTTCTACTTCTTCCCAGCTTAGGAGTCTAAGAGTTCTTGGAGTTCCCTAAATATCTAAAATCTGGACAGGAAGTTATCAAAGAACACATGAGAAGGAAAAGCGTTGTCAAAACAGTGTAAAGAAAATGGGAGTGTTGCTAAACGGACCCAAAGTTGAGGGTTTTACAAAGTCATGTGCATACGTGAATAGCAGGGACTTTCTCCATATTTGGAGCCTGTCCAAATATGGCAAAAAGAAGATCCGAACAAATGGAGAGATATACCATATTCATAGATAGGAAGACAATAATCTGAAGATGGCAATTCTCTCCAAAAGCAATCGATCTCTAAATTCAGTGAAAAATCTGCCAACACAAATAGTGACATACGACAAGTTGATCCCAAATCCATAAAGATGAGTAAAGAGCAAAGAACAGCCATACTAATTTTGAAGAACAAGGAAGAGAATGAGAGTGGAAGGAATGATGTCCCCTACGAGATATAAATAGTAATTACATAAGTAATTATTCTTATAACTCAATAATAAAAAGACTCAGCTTTAAAATGGGCAAAGGATTTGAATCCAGATTTCTCCAAAGAAACACAACAGACAATAAATCCATGAAAAAATACTCAACTTCATTAGTCACTATAGAACTGTCAAACCGCAGTGGGAGATCACATCTCACCTACTAGGATGGCTATAATCAAGAAAAGGAAAATTCACAGGCAGTGATGAGGATGTGAAAAAGTTGAAATCCTCATATGTTACTGGTGGGAATGTGAAATGGTGCAGCCAATTTAAAAAATAATGTAGTTCCTCCAAAAGTTAAACATAGAATACCATATGACCCAGCAATTCCACCCTTAGGTATATAGTCAAGAGTATTTAAAACATGCATCGAATCAAAAACATAGACAGTTCACAAACATTTATAATAGCATTATCCATAATAACCAAAAAGTGAAAAAACCCAAATGCCCATCAACTAATAAATGGATAAACAAATTGTGCTTTATCCATACCATAGAATGTTATTCAGCCACAAAAAGCAGTGGACGAATCTTGAAAACATTACATCATATGTATGAAATATCCAGAATAGGTAAATCTATAAACAGAGAGTAGATTAGTGGTGGCTGAGGGCTGGGTGGGAAGGGAGCTGGATGGGATGAGGAGTGTGGAGGTGATAACTTGCAAAGTAGAAGGTTTCTTTCCAGGGTGATTAAAAAAAAATCGGGGCGCCTGGATGGCTCAGTCGTTAGGCGTCCGCCTTCAGCTCAGGTCATGATCCCGGGGTCCTGGGATCGAGCCCCGCATCAGGCTCCCTGCTTGGCGGGAAGCCTGCTTCTCCCGCTACCATTCCCTCTGCTTGTGTTCCCTCTCTCGCTGTGTTTCTCTCTGTCAAATAAATAAAATTTAAAAAAAAAAAAAATGCCCTAAGACTGATTGTTGATGGGTGAACAAATCTGTGAATATACAAAAGACATCAAATGGTGCACTTTGAAGAGGTGAACTTTATGATGTGTTCATTATAATCTCAATCTTTAAAAACAGTAATTACAAAGCCGTAGCAACTAAAATATGCAGTGCTGGTGGGAGGATAAACAAACCAAAGATAAAGCCCTGGAGCTTACCCCCAAATAAAGGAACTGGGCATAGGACAGCATTGACATCACCTATCAGGGGAGAAACGCTCTAACCCGTAACGCAGCTCTGTACAACTGGCTCTCTATATGAAACGGAAAATAAAATTTAATCCCATGGCATGCCACTTACAGACATGAATTTCAAATAAATTGAAGAACTTACGTGTAAAAAAAAAAACTGTCAAACTTTCAGAAGAAAATACAGCAAAAAATAAAACTTTGTAACATCGCGAGAGTGAGATTTTTCAGACCAGACAAAAAAACACAAACCAAAATAAGAAAGATGGAGAGTGTTCTATGTTAAAATGTAAATCTTTGGAAGAACATACGATACCATAAATAAAGTAAAAGGGAAGCACATAGCCAACAACGGATTGGTTTCTGGAATGTTTAAGAACTCCTAAAATTAATTTTAAAAGTCAGTCAAACAATACAAACAATGTAAAAATGTGCGAGGATAAGAACCAGCAATTTACAGACAACACCAATGACAAACGTGAAAAATTCTCAAAATCGCTAGCAATCAGGGAAATACAAATTAAAACAATGAGGCACCGCTTCTCACTCTTCATGTTTTAAGTATTTATGAGTTTGCAGTGAGGATGTGAGGAAATGAAAATTCTGATAAAGTCTTGGAGGAAGTATAAGTTGATATAACCATTGTGAAAAAAATCTGCCAGTATCTAGTGAAGATGCTTATACCAGACGGCTCAGCTATTCTGCACCTTGCAGAGGGGGAAAAACACAACATACAGGGACCCAACACAGACACTCTTTGCAGCACTTTTTATAACAGTAAGACATTGGACACAACCAAATTCAGGGGAATGAATAAGGAAAGGATAGAATATAGCTACAATTCAGCGTAGAAGTTTTCACTTACTTGCGGAACATAGGGATTAGCATGGAGGACATTAGGAGAAGGAGGGGAAAAACGAAGGGGGGCAGGAATCAGAGGGGAGAGGAACCATGAGAGATTATGGACTCCAGGAATAAAACTGAGGGTTTTAGAGGGAAGGGGGGCTGAAGGGATGAGTGAGCCCGGTGATGGGTATTAAGGAGGGCACAGACTGCATGGAGCCCTGGGTGTTATATGCAAACAATGAATCCTGGAACACTGCATCAAAAACTAATGATGTACTGTATGGTGACTAACATAACGTAATAAAAAATAAAAAAAAAGAAGAACAAATGAATGACTTAGACCTCTGCGTACAACATGGATACATCTCAAAGACATGACGTTCATTAAAACTTTTCAAAATTATATATGATATGATTTATGTATTTTTTAAATTTTAAATATTCAAAATATTTAAATGTTTTAAATATTCAATATTTTAAATATTCAAAACACTATGCCACTGGTGGATACAGATTACATATGTTAATTTTTAAAACATGAAAAGGATCTACACCAACTTCAGTTGGGTAATTACCTCTGGGTTAGAAGATTGGGGAGAAAAGCATGGGGTGCCCATTTCTTTAACTGTATCTATAACATTTTATCTTCCAACGAATCCATCCAAATATGGCAAAATACTAATATTTGTTAAATCTTGGTGGTAGATAAATGGATGTGTGTTCTATCATTGTCTATCATTTTCTGTCTATTTTAAATAATTCATAAATTTGTTAAAAAAGAAAAGGTATGTCAGAGGCCACAAGATTGGAGTCAGGAGGCCAGTTAGGAATTCCTTGTAGGGACATGGGGAGGAGGTGATAGGAGCACACAGACTGAGATGGTCTCAGGAGGCAGGTATGAATTGGAGAGAGTTGAGGAGGTGGTGGGGCAATTTAGCAGGTAAGACTGAGAGAGACCAAAGAGTGGTTAAATAACGTGAGGAAGAGAGAGTGACCAAAATGCCATGTGAGTTTCAGCTAGGGAACTGGATAAACCACTAGGGTGGCAGCCATTGATTGAGTGGGGAAGGAGGAAGGGAGGGACAGGCTTGGCCAAAATAATCAGGTAAGTGAGAGACACGTCTATTTGAAAACATCAGGCCAACAGACTAGACCTTGTCTGTGATCAGAACCAAGACTTGGTGGTTTTTGGGATCTAGTTGGGACAGTGTGTAGGGTGGATATATATTTGGGGCATCCCCAAAGTAGAAGGTCTTGGGCTGAGAGAGAAGCCTAAAAATGTGACCGAGAAGAGACCTGAAAGGTAAAAGGAGAACAGAGTGTGGGGCCTTAAGAACCAAGAAAAATGGGAGTTTCCAAAATTGCACGCAGAGGTCAATGCCATCGGGCACTCTGCCAGGTGAAATCAAGTCCCAAAATTTCCAGTGTATGTAACAAAATAGAGGTCACAGCTGACCTGGGAGAAGGGACCAAATTGTGAAGGAGTCACCGCAGGGGCAGGAATGGCATCAGCAAGTGTAGATGCTTACTCTGAAGTAAGCCTGAGACGAGATCCCACGGTACTATGTGCCCCTGGACACATTACCCAGTTTCTCTCTGCTTTAATTCGCTGTCGACTCACCCAGTATTAATGTGTCCTGTGGTTACTGTGAGGAATACCAGTACTAGGCAAGTTAGCACAGTCACTATGTATTGTCACTCTTCTGACAAGAGTCCCTGCAGGCACGGCACAATTATTAGGAAATAGGGTTGACGTGGGGAAAGGGACAGGGTAGGAGCTAGAAGCGGCATTGGACCAAGTGATGGTGGATGGCTGGAAGATGCTGAATATGTTTAGGAGCTGATGGAAAATCAGTAGGGAAAATGTCTGAAGATTCAGGGACAAGTTGATGGCGAGGGTTATCTGGGAAACCTGGGGTTGGAGTCCAGGGCATAAGTGGGAGGCTCAGTTTCATGTCGGAGGCAGTTAACCTCTTCTACTAGGGCAGGAACATACGTGGCTGCTGGCAGAGCTATGCTTGCAGGCAGGCAGAGCTATGCTCGCAGGCAGGCAGAGCTATGCTCGCAGGCAGGCAGAACTATGCTCGCAGGCAGGCAGAGCTATGCTTGCAGGCAGGCAGGCAGGGCGAAGAACAGGAGGTTCAGAGCATAACTTCCTCTGACTGCTTCTAGTTTTTCAGTGACCCAGTATATGAGGTTGCCTACTCATGGTGAAGAAGAGATTGGACATCTGAAAGATGTCAGATACCAAGGACATGGACACTTGGGAGAAAAGGAGAGAGCCAAAGAGAGAAGCGGGTTTCTGGGCAGTGTGGAGAGTCCAGGACAGGCTGGAGACTAGGAATTTGCAAGGCACCCAGTCCAAGCATCCAAGCATCCAAACACTGGTCTCCGGTGGTCTACCCAGAATTTTCTGCCATCGGATAAGTGAGGAGATCCAGGAGCCGGCTAGACTCAGATGACCAGGTTGGTGCCAAGTGGCACCAAGGAGGTCAGAAGGGCCTGGACACATAGCTGGCAGCCAGTGGCAGTAAAGACATGGCTGCTAGAAAGGTGAGCAAGACCTGGAACCAAGGCACAAGGCCAGTGCACAGTCCTCGCAAGGCTGACTTGACTCTGAGTCCCAGAAGCTTAATGGTCTATCATGTTCCATGTCAGGGCTAACCCCAAAGCGCTCATTTACCTGCCTTAGAATCTACCAGAGAGCTGGTTAAACATACAAATTTCCCCTCCTGATGCTTAAAGATTCCAGATCAATAGATTAAAGATGGGAAACCTGCATTCAGACTCACACCAAAGTTTGAAAATCACTACTCCACGGGGCCAAGCTTCTCCTGCTGGTGGTTGTCCAAAGACTCAGCCGGGCAGACACTGGGTCCCAGACAGGCCTTGCTAGATAGCACCCCATCCCAAAGTCCTGGAGGACTCAGGGGGCTGGTTGACCCACAGCATCCTCCAAGACACCAAGGGGTTAAGAAAAGTGCTGGGAACCTGCATACTTTTATTACATTATAGGGATGTTATTGCATTATAAATAATGCCACAGGATGCATTATTTATACATTTAATATCGGGCTTGCTTATAAGTCAGATCTCTTCACTTTTAGATAAATACTCTGTCTGCAACCCACCTCCAGCAGCCAGGCGCAGACGGAGTGGAGAGTGTGCTCCTGCTCTCGCAGACAGCGGAGGGAGGGCAGACACATGTCAGAGACAGCAAAAGCCCTGTGATGGGAAGCAGATAATGTCTTTATGAAAACTAACAGATGGCTCTTTTGAAAGCCCTTTCAGTTCTCCTCTGTTCTGATAAGAGCGGGTAAGCAAGATGCACTGAAGGGAGCTTTATGGGTTTGTACTTATTGTCCTAAGAGCCCCGAGAGTAGGAGACAGAGAGGCCAAGAGCAGCGGGTGGGGTGGGGGGGAGAAGGCGGGAGCCTGGCTCCCTCAGCCTGCTTGCCCCTGGCATGCATCAGGGCGCTGAACTGGCCTGTTAGCTCGATTGCAAAATCGAAGCAATGCTAGCTGCCCTTTCTCGTTCATTCGAATGTCTGTTCATATTCCCCGTGGCAGCTTTCCATGTGCTTTATGCTGTCCTGTTTGGAGAAAAGCATTCACCTCTAACTCTGAGGCTTTCTCCCTAATTTTCTCTCCATCCCAGAAGCTCTTGTGTATTTGGATGGAGGAGGCTAGTTTGGCGACAGTGTTTCCTAAACTCTTCTGTCTTACACCTTCCAAAACCTAAAGTCATTAATTTGGAACTATACACACACACATACACACATGGGTGTGTCAGTGGAATGCAAATAAGGTCTGTGGCATAGTTGATAGTAACAAACCAATGTCAGTTTCCTGGTTTCGATGGATCGCTGTACTACAGCTCCATAAGACACTGTCATTGGGAAAGTGGCACAAGAACAGGGTCTACCTCAAAGAGGCTCCCGTCTGGCATCGACCTTTGCCACAGACGTTTGGTGTCTCCCCAGCAGCCAGCCCCATGTCCATCATGGGGCAGGGTGTACAGACAGGGAGGAGCGAGGAAAAGAGAACAAGAGGGGAGAGAAAGAGAGAAGGAAATTGGAAGGAAAGAAAGGACAGATGGACAGAAGGAAGGACGTAGTTAGTCATGGGAAGGGGGGAAGGAAATGAAAAGCAAAACCATGTGCTACAGGACGAGCCGGCTTCTAAGAATGGAAGATTCCAGCTCATCTGAAATGGACAGCAGGACGGCTGTGAAGGAAGCAGCCGCCATGGGAGTGAGAGTACCAGGCCTTGAGGATCTGGGCCACCAGAACACGTCTGAGAGGGTGGTCCCCAAGTGCACCCCGGTAGGGGAGGCCTGGGGATGGGCCATCATCAGTGACAACAGAAGCCCATTTCTGGTGGTACCTCCTTTACAGAGCCACTCCAGTGATCTAGGCTGACCCCAGAGAACTTCAGGGACCAGGAAACTGAGCTTGCTAAAATCCCGGTATGGGCTGAACTGTGTTTGCTCAAAATTCCTATGTCAAAATCCTCATCCCCAATTTCATCAGAGTGTGACCATCTCTGGTGAGAGGGTCTTTAAAGATGTGATTAAGGATAAATGAGGTCATTAGTCCTAATCCCATGAAATAGAGTCCTCATCAGAAGGGGAGGTTAAGACAGATACACACAGACGGAGGAGCATGTGAAGATACGAAGAGAGGGTGGCTACCTGCACCCAAGGAGAGAGACCCCGGAAGAAACCAACCAGGCCGACACCTTGATCTGGGGCTTCCAGCCCCCAGAGCTGTGAGAAAATGAGTTTCTGTCCTTGAAGCTCCCCATTCTGTGGTACTTGGTTCTGCATTCCTAGCAGACAAATCTGAATCCCAGCCAGCTGGCCAAGTGCACAGTTGAGAAGATCCCAGAGGAAGGGGTCTGAGACATGCAAAGCCTGGTCCCAAAGGAACAGTTACTGGAGAAGAAGGGATCTACATGCATGAGCTTGCCACTCCTCCGGCCCCTGAAAATGGGACAAGGGGCAAGAAAGGAGGTGGTGTGGCCTCAGAGACAGGAACACACACTCTGCAATCAGACAGAGTGGCCTTGAGTCCCAGCTCCGCCACTGACCTCCTGTGTGGCTTTAGACACGTCACCTCACCACACCTGCAACATGAAGGCAGTAATAATATCCACACAGGAACGTCATGAGGATTCAAAGAGCTTAATGGCTAGAAATCTCTTAGCTCAGTGCTTAGTGAGTTAGTGGGTGGTGGTGGTGAGGCTATCACCACATGCTATTTTGGTTTTTGATGCTCAAGAAAGAAAGAGCCAAGAGCACTCGTTCAGATTTTTATAGAAAAATGAGCCCATGACCCCTGGGGCCACCCCTATGGCCCACCTGGCCACTAGCTCTGTGACCCTGGTGACTCTCATGGCTACTCTGAGTCCTACTCTCTTCACATATGCATTAAGGCCAACGATGCGTGCCTTGCATTGTGCCTCACCTGCCCCACTGGGGTGCTCCTGGGGAGGACGTCAGGCACACTGGTTAGCACCCTGCCCACACAGGAAAGGGGTTGCCACAGAGATTGCAGCCCCAACCTCCGCAGCCCCAACCTTCGCACCCACAATTCAAATCATAACCTAAGTGGAAGAGACAGAAAGTGCATCTCTTACTGACCTTCCAGTGAGGTGAGCCCAGGCCTTCCCTGCAAGCAGCAACACAAACTCTCCTCCAGTTGCCCCAGCCCTGGGATCAGAGCCTTCCTTCAGCAAATCATGGCAATAAATATGGTCTGAAGCAACTCCAGCTCTTACAGCCTTAATAAATGGGTTGCCATAGTGGCAAATTCAGACGCAGAGAGCATCTTTTCAATAAAGGCTGAGAGGGTTATTAATAACATTAATGTAGTGCCTCGTGAAGTCACAGCCTCACAGAAGAGGCCTTGCGCCCTCCTCCCCAGCCCATCTCTTCCAGGCTGGCCAGCAAGTCTGCCTGGCTGTGGCGGCTGTGGGGTGTGACCTGGGAGAGGCAGAAACACCAGGCTTGGAGCAAGGGCACTGGGACTGGGCTAGCGGGACCCACGGCAGGAGTTCACAAGAGAGAATCTCCCCCTATTTGACCATGCAATGAACTTCCCAGCACCCACTGGATGCAGCAGCACAGTGGAGAGGCTGAGAGGGTGTTCTTTCAAGGTGAACAGAACCCCAGCTGAGCTCTCCTCCATGCCCTCCCTGGCTGCCTGAGGTACAAAGTGCAAAGGCCCTGGCACTCTCCGGCAACTTACCCCGACTGCTCATTTCCCAGAGCACTTAGGGTCATCACAGTGGCTCACGGAGCGACTCTGGCTCTCTCCATCACCCCAGCCTACGGCAAAGCTGGGGCCCTTCCATTGGGCAGGGCTGATAAATTCTGAGCAGAAATGACACATGTCACTTCTGGGTCAGGCCTGTCCACATGAGACTCTTCAGAATCCTCCTCTTCCTTACAAGCACTCAAGATGGCGGCGGCTCACGGGCCTGGGTCCCGGGATGATGGATGAGCAGCTGCTTCCAGGTCAACCTGGAAGGACACAAAGCCCGGGCTAGCGATAGACCCTGGTTGGTTTCAGAGAAGAGTCACATAGCTTTTGGGGCTTTGAGAGCGAGATGGTTTCTGTTACCACTACCTGGCCCTGTGAGTGTAGCAGACACTCACAAGCAGGCAGGGACGGGGGGCCTGACTGAATCGGCAACGGGTGGGATTTGGACTATAGCCCATGGTTTGCTGAACCTTGTTTTAAGTCATGAAGATTTGTTGCTTTGAGCCTATCCTGACTGAGAGGCCCTTATCCCCTTCTGGATTCCTATATTGCTTATCCCCTTAGCACATTTATCATCCATCTTCCTCGAGTACAACCTCAGCACAGGGAGCTCAGGGGTCCCCTCTATCCCCAGCTGCACAAAAGTGTCTAGAAGAGAATAGATGCTTGTTAAGTCTTCCTAAATAAGTAAGTGTTAAGTCATTAGGCAGGTGACCATAAGCAAGTCACTTAACCTCCTTGAGCCTCAGTTTATTCAAGTTGTGAGGTAGGCAAAAAATCACAGGCCCTACGTCCTCGGGTTGCTGAGAATGCTCCACGGAATGATGCATGGTAAGTGTGCAACGTATACGAGTGTTCCCTAAGCGGTATTTTTTGCCTTG
>CM053610.1:15984465-16004365 GCA_028646535.1 Procyon lotor
GTTTCTTTTGCCAGAACACAAACTCCTTCCGGGTAGAGCCTGTGCCTGGGCGAGAGCCCAGGAAACGTGCATTGAAGGCAAGCACGCCACGTGCGATTTAACGCGACTTTTTAGTGATGTGGCAATGCGATAGGGCCTTATTAATTCATATGAATTCAGGAAGAGCTGAATTAATGAGAAATGGGGGTAATTTGAAAGAACAATAGCTTATTTACTCTGAATATCATGCAGAAAATCAAATTAGCCCAAGAGAATTGTTGAACAGAGGCCTTGCCTTCTGCATTAATGAATAAATAAGAAAGTGTCTAATATACTTCCCTAACAGTAGCTTCCCTGGGCTGCTGCATCTAGAAAGGCAGTCAACTTGAGAGGCTATGAGCCAGGGCCTGGAATCAGGTGATCCTGGGCTTTATTTTTATGGCACCACTCACCTGCCAGCTTACTTAAACTCTCTAAGCTGCCTCAGTTTGCCTGTCTGTTAAATGGGAGTAATGGTAAGACCTTCCTCCTGGGTCTGTGGTGAGAAGAGACTGCGTCTGTCATGTACTTGGCACATCATAGTGCTCAGTAAATGTCACCTGTCAATTTAGTAATTATTCTTTAATCTGCACAGAAAGCGGTTTCCTCTATCGGAAGACAGTTTTGGCGTTGCACTGGGCAGGTCGTGAATGATAGAGGAGAAGAACCTCGTGAGGTCCTCAGGCATCGAGGACCGTCGATATGGAGGTCTCAACTCCAGTGCCTTCTGATGAGCTCCCCAGCCAGGGGACAGGCATGCAAAGTGACAGCAGGCGGACTAGCACCCAAGACTCACTGGCCCCACTTTGCAACCACTAATACCCTTCAGGATTCCATCAGCCCCCTCCCTCCCCACAAAGCCCTCAGAGGTGAAAAACCACGATGTTCCCCACCAGCTGCCAATGTGCAGGAACTCCAGCAAGCCAGGCTCCTCCAGGTGATGGAAACCAAGCCCCCGCGCCCCCTCCCCGCCCCCGCCTCCCCAGCCAGCACATTTTAAAGACACAAAACCAATCAATAGGGAGCATTCAGAGAGCCGCTGCCAGTGGCTAGAAGAGAACAGATACTGAGAAAGTCATAACGATGATAAATCCAGGATCTGCTCCTCTCTGACTAATGTAGGCACTAAAACACGCCATGAATATCCTGCTTTGAAACGTGTCACGCTTCTGAGGGACCAATCAATCTCTGGCTCTCGGTGGACCACATTAAAATAAATTTGTCACTGTGAGTTTATGAAATATTGATGGTGTTTTTTAGTCAGGGTGTTAGGAGGTGGAAAGGTGTATCAGAAGAGGGAGGCAGGGAGTGGGAGAGTAGCTTTAATGAATTATCTCCAGGCTCGGAAGGGGAACATCTGCAGAGGGAGCACGGAGGAAAGTACATCGGTGTGGAGGAAGCCCCGAGCCGTCTAAACGGCCCCGCAGAGAAGGCTAACGACTAGGCAGCCTTGGGAGGGGTTGGCTGCAGATGAAGGTTTTTCTCCTACAAGAAGGACTTGCATGTGTAAATCCATGTCTTGGACGGACATATCGCATTAACATATTACCGGTTCTGAGAAATCCTGCGGTAAAGCAGCTCGGTTGGCTTTGTGGACGCTAGCATTTCCCAAACTTGCCTGGTCCGGTGCGCCCAGTGTCCTGCTGAGCACCAGGGTTCCGTGGAAACCAGAACTGACGCCAGCGCCGGTGTCAGCAGAGCGCTGGGGACAGTCCCCATCCCACATCAGCCGAATCCGAACCTGCGTGTAACAAGATCTGGGGGATCCACACAGATTCAAGTGTGGAAAGGCCTGGGTTAAGTGGTTCGCCAGAGAAAGAAGACCATGTAGGATAAGCTGACACAGGCCCGGGAATGCAGGCCTGGCTTCTGTTGTTACTCCGCCCGTGGCCTGCATGGGGGACCCAGGGACTGTCTGGCCTCATCTGGCACTGGGGCTGCTTGTCAGCAAAGCCGTCCTCGCAGCGGCAAACACTCAGCGGGCATTTTTAAAATCAGATATGCGGTGACCGCTCTTGAAACGAGGTGAAAAGATGGAAACCCAGGGAGCACCTCCACCAGCACCAGGAGAGCTGAGCTGAGGCCATCAGCCTGCCCCACCCACTCCGCAGGCTCAGACTTGTCACTTGGCCTCCAAAGACACCTGGTGTCCACATGTGGAAACCAGAGTGGAGAAAGGACGGGAGCCCAGGGAGAGCACTCCCGTTGTGTGGTGTGTGAGAAGGTCACACCCTTCAGGGGCACATCTCAGTTCCACTGCTTAAACAGCTGTGTGACCTTAGCCAGTGACTCCACCTCTCTGAGCCCCAAGACCCCAGCTGTCTTGTTCACCGTTATACCCCCATCACTCAGCACATCCTTAAAACCCAGACTCACTGAAAGCATGTTTGATGCACAAATGAAAAGACCATCTGAGCTGTGTAGTGGGGACCCTCCTAGTTCCCGCCTTTCCAGGGTCATTGAGAGAATTCATGAAATGGGGCCAGGAAGATGCGAGGCACATAGCAGACCCTCAAAATGGCTCTTTGCTTGACTTATGTATTGGCGGGTCCCAGTGTCCACAACTGAGGGAGGTTTTCGCTTCCTGCTCACGCTCTGGCAGCTGAGAGAGTCAGTATGGCTCTGGGCCTTGTTAATTACCGATCTGTTTCTCCGGCCCATTGAGGAGGCAGAACCAGGTATTCTGCTCCCGCTCCCAGGCTTCTGAACTTTGTTCCTCAGAACTGCCCCTCGCCCATGCCCAGAAGGGAACTGGTGGACAGGAGCCCTGTCACACTCTGCAGGTCAGCTCTCAAGGCTTCTCGACCTTCATCCACTGACCCTCAGGAACGGCCCGCTTCTCTGGAGAGTCAGCTTGGCAAAGTATCTTGTTCTTTTCCTTAAACAGCTAAAATAGTGTAAAGAAAGCGCCAGCCCCAGGCGTCCACAGGGATGGCTCTCTTCCTTCCTCTGCTTACGTACCTCACGGCCAGCACAGATTGCTGGATTTCTTGTCCTCCCCTGGTGTCTGAGCAGACCCTGGTCCATTCTTCCCTCAGATCCCTCAGTTAACTGAGTCTCTGTTTTCGCTTCTGTACAATGGGGAGAATGAATCCTTCCTAACATAGCTGTGACAAGCATTAAATGAAATAATGCATGCAACTGGTTATTGATTAATGCTTTATCGATACTGACCAAAGAATGATGTCTCAAATGAACCAAGGAGTTATATTTATAAGGATTCTTTTTGACATCAGCACATGCTACAGAAGATGCTCCACAAAATTCACTGAATGAAAGAAGGACCTGACACGCCAAGAGAAAATAGATGATGCTGCTTGAGAAGTAGAAATAACAATGATTTAGTGATTAATGTATACCGGGCATTGTGCCAAAATCTTTTACATATGTTATTTCATGGGAGTGTTAAAAATAATCCAATGAGATCAGTACTATTAGGGCCCCCATTTCACAGATAAAGAAACTGAGGCACAGGGGTTAAGTAACTCACCTAAAGCCACACAGCTAATAAATGAAAGATCTGGGATTCAAACCTAGGTCTTTCTGACATCAGAGACTGAGTCCTGGGTCACAAAGTTATATCACACAGTGCTTTACAATAGCCAAAACTTCACCCAATTGGTCTCCTGTAGAAGATGAAAATCTGCACCTCCAAGACTCACCTTACCTAGAAAAACAAAAGGAAAACCAAATGCCCTGAGACTACTCTGCATTCTACCAGGCACTCCACAAACTGATGGTCAGTCCCCCAGATGTTGATACAAAGGAAAAAAGTGGTCACAAAGAGAGGTGTGCTTGTGTTCTTTTTATATTGTGTCAGTTGTGAGACTTGGGGCAAGTGAATAAATCTCTAAAACTCCATTTCCCTGTGTGGCTTACAGAGTCATGGTAGGAGTTAAAGTAAGCAGTTCAGTAAAGCAGCCACATTCCTACGTGCATACCCAACGCCAAGCAACACAGTGAGTTCCTAGACTCCAAAGAGCTGCCTGGTGAATTCAAACCAGGAGAGGCAGGTGTTACCATAACAACACAGAGAATGGGAGCAACCAATTCTATTCTGAGGAGGGACAGTCAGAGAAAGGTCACAGAGTTCCTATCCGAGTGGGCTTTTGAAGGATGAATAGGAGTTCTCCAGGTGGAGGGGAAGAAGAAGCACTTCCAGGGAAGACTGCAGACAGGAAAGGGCTTTATAAATTGTGACGTGTGACTGTGTTTGCCCCAGTATCTGCCCAATACCATGTCATGAAGAAGTCAATTCAGCCCATGTATCCAGGTGTAGAACCCGTCCACTGTTACACAAGTATGACTCTCAGCCCCACTAGGAGGCTCACTTCCACAGTCTCATCGATAGAGTGACAAGATTTCTGATATGGTCCATCTGTGCCGCCAGGCAGGCAGGTGATGCTGGATGGTTTAGCGGCAGACAGTCTCCATCAGTTAAGTGACAAAATCAGCCCAACCGAGGGACTGTTATTATACTAACACACCAAGTAAATGACTAGCTGACGGTCTGACTTTTCAACCAAGCACGTAATGACACTACACAGATTGCAGATCGATTTAGCCCCCTCTGGGCTTGAAACCTTTAGAAGGCTTCCTCGGTGAAGTTCCCATATGAGCCATAAATGTAAGCAAAAGGAGAGAAGTATCCAAGTGGCCCTTGATTATCAGCTTCATGTGTGCCTAACATCCCCACACAGACATTTGGCAAAGCCAGAAGGGAGGTCCAAGAGGCCCAAAGTCGAATATAAATCATGGGAACTTAGCCCCCCTCAGGCAGGTGCATGGAAGTAGAAAGTCAAGGAAAAAGTGGAAGCAAAGCGTCAATATCTACAGGACACAAAGAACCTCTATGACCAACTTACCCACTGTGCTAGATCGCGTTATTCTCCACCATATTGATTGCCCTCCCTAAGGGAGAATTATATGCCCCCATCCCACCAAGGTTGGACATGGCCATGTGACCTGTGCTACCCCTTCCTAGAAGGGGATCAATTAAAACCCTGCCTCACTGGAATCAATGTAGCCACTTGACTTCCCTCAGCCAATGAAATGTGGGCAGGAGCAATCAGTGTCACCTCCAATTAGAAACTATAGGAGCCAGTTCATCACATACCATGGCTTTCCTTTCTCTCTGGCACAGACTGAAAATGTCCCATTGTCCCATGGAGGCTTCCTCATCAGCCTGGATCCAAAAGTGCAGGTGTGTGGGAAACAGCCAGATCCAACATGAAATGTACATGCACCGTGAGCAAGAAATAAACATTTGCATTTTAAGCCACTGAGATTTGGGGATTATTTGTTACCATAGCGTAACTTAGACTGAACTGCCTAAGCACAGGTTAGGCATTTCTGTTAAATCTACCCAGCACCACGGAATGGAAAAAAGAAAATAAATGGCAGAGAATGACCGACTACAGGCAATTTTACCATATAGAGATGCCACCAACTAGTAAAGAAACAAGGTCCAAAGAATTTCCAGAAACTTCCAGCAGCTTTTAAAGCAGAGGTCCTCCACCAAGGCCTAATCTGCACCTCCCCTCCCAACCCCCAGGACATATGGCAACTTCTACAAGGATGTGGGGTTGTCGTGACTTGGATGATGCTACCAAGAGTCTACTGAATAGAGCCCACGGACGCTGCTGGATGTCCTACAACGCACAGGACACCTGCCACCACAGAGTCATCCATCCCCAAATGTCAACAGTGCTGAGGCTGAGAAACCTTGCCTTGGAGAGAAACCAGGAAGGGGAAAGGAGAAGTGGGCTATATATCATGTTTAACAACAAAAGCATGTAACATCTACATACCATTATTGAATTTACAAAGTGTTTGCTCATACATTCTCTCATTTCACCTTTACGCTTCTCCTGAAGGATGGGGACTATTAGCCTGTCTCATCAATGGGGTAACAGAAACCCAAGCATGCAAGCTTACCAGAGGGCACATTTCCAAAGAGTAGATCAGAATCCTAACCCAGTGTTGCTGCCCCATGTCCCTACCGTGTTTCATTAAACCATGGCTGTTTACAATGTCATTTCCTCCAGGATGTAGATCAATATTCAGTCATTCATTTGGGGGCCGTGGCTACAGACAGATCTGGTTAATTTCTAAATCTTCTAATCCCTTTGACCATAGGGATCAGCAAAGCAGGCATATTGCTCAGTGCATTTGTTTTGGTAAGCATAGCTTTGTTTTAATTATTTATGATAATGCCAAGTGCAGACTAGTCAATGACCCTGGTATATCTTGTCAAAGTAACAATGCCTTGGAGAAGTCTCTAAGCCACAGAGCTCTTCAATCTTTGCTGAGGAGTGGAGCAAAACCATGGTGGGGATTCTGGGTGGAAAATCATCTATTGCCTGACCAATTAGCCAAACCACAATGAGGAAAGCTCTCTACTGGAGCATTCCAGTGACGCAAGAGGCTCCTTCTTCCATGCGTCTCGTCAACAAAGGTTGGCAAAGCAAAAGCCAGAGGCATGTGGACTGTGGGAAAACCCATCATCCAAAAATACCATGCAGGTCAAACAGTTCCTCAGTGACAAAAATATGTCATGTAGTCCCCATCAAGGCCCCTGAGCTCACGTGTACAGAGAACAAAACTAGACGCTATTTCCATTAGTCCTCCAGGCCCGCCCATGGCCAGGGCTCAGGCCATCTTTCCAAGTCTATCCAAAGACTTCCAACTACTAATCCTGTCAGTTAGCCCCAGCCTGAATACTGGTGAGAGGCACGTGAAAAGGTAATAGTAAGAATAGAAATCAGTAAGTATTCTTATATCCCTATAGGGCTACAAATAATTGTTCATCAATATAATTATCTATTCCATTTCGCAGGGATTGTTATGATTATCATTGCATTTGGAAGCTGCCTTTATGGCAATGTATTAATCTGGTAGAAATTAAAGGATTGAGTGAAAACAGTATAAAATCTGAAGAAATTAAAAACAGAACTATCATAGGATCCAGCAATCTCACTTCCGGGTATATATCCAAGGAAAACAAAATCATTATTTTTAAGAGATACATGCACTCCCTGTTCATTGCAGCATGAAGCACAAGAGCCAATCTACGGAATCAACCCAAGCTTCTATCTACAGATGAACGGGTAAAGGAAATGTGATACACACACACACACACACACACACACACACACACACACACACACACTAGATGGAATATTATTCAACCTTAAAAAAAAAAGGAAATTCTGTTACTTGAGACAACATGGATGAAACTAGAGGGTATCACGCTAAGTGCAATGAGCCAAACAGAGAAAGCCAAATATTGCGTGGTATCTCTTGTATGTGGAGTCTAAAAAATTAACAAAAAATTTAAAAATCTGACACATAGACACAAGGAGTAGAATGGTGGCTGTCAGGGGCTGGAAGGTGGAGGAAATGGGGAGAGGCTGATAAAAGGGTATGAACTTCCAGTGATAAGATGAACACGGTCTGAGGACCTAGGGCTTACCACGGTAACCAGAGCTGATAATACTAAAAAAAAAAAAAAAAAAAGAATTAAGTGAGAAGGTATGGAATAGTGTGTGACTCCAGGAATATGTGTGAATGTAACATTTTAGTTACCCATTTCTGACCTTCATTTCTAAGGGATTTTGACGTGAGGTAATGAAAAAGGTCAAGGTGGGACTCAGTTCCAAGAGTCCATTGGAACTGAAAGGCTGATAAGATACTGGGGTCTTTTGTCCATTTTCTGTAACAGTGTGTGGGCAGCCTCCCACAGAGATGAGTCCACCGACCTGCACAGGAGCTCCCCCTTCAGCAGAGGCTCCTGGTGCCCCGCCCGCTTCCCCTCACCTGCTCAGCCCACCTGGGCCAGCAGGTGGGGGGACTTCCGCTGGCGCGCCCACCTGCAGTGCCTGCTCCCACACCTCTTTCCTTCCCGGCCTCTCGACCTTTCCCAGCAATCCTGGAATGTGCTCATTTCGTGCAAGCACAAATACTCCCAGGGACGATCAGCGGGGTTTGGAAGTCAGCACATAAACCTCCCAGCCTCCCGCCCTGGGAAGATGTAAAGGTATGTACCCGGGGGTCCCCAGCAGGATTAAGCCCCAGTCTCCCACAGCTAAAATCACACACTCATTAGCATGCCATTTTGGGGGGTTTTCTTCCTTCTTCCTTCCCTTCCTTCCTTCCTTCCTTCCTTCCTTCCTTCCTTCCTTCCTTCCTTCCTTCCTCCTTCCTTCCTTCCTTCTGTCCTGCTTTCCTTACTTCCTCCCCTGTGCTTTCTAGGATCACCTCCCAAATAAATAAAGGCGCCCACATCCAAGTCCTTGTCTCCAGAAGACATGAACTGAGACCATACCTCCAATTAGATAGGAGCTAGGACTCTGACCCTCCTTGAGATTCAAGCATATAGAAACATGTACAACGGACAAGGGTGAAAGGGAGTAAAGCCAGATGGCAGGGAGGACCCTGCATCGAAGAGTGAATGTTGACAAGGCAGAGACACTAGAGCAAGGGGACCAATGCAGTCTTGATGTTCTAAGGGTTGGGGACAGCTTGGTTGCAAGTAGATGGAGGAGTCTGGTCCTGGCTCTTTCCATGACCAGTGTCGCACCTGCCCAGTGTTCGTTACTCCTTTCTAGCTTCCTCTGAGGAAACTGTCTCCCCTCCTCGTGTCCATCGTTGGTTGCAGGGCCATTAGAGGATCCTAATGTGCAGGACCACTTCCCATGTGGGAGATCAAAAAGAAATGATCCTCCTTCTTCTGGCCACTATCTAAGCAGGACCAGGGGTAGGCTGGCAGCCTACGGTTAGAAGCAAATGCCCTCTCTGAGGACTTGAGTCTTGAGAGAAGAAGGGAGAGGTGGGAGGAAATGGCTAGAGTCCATGCATGACTGCAGAGGATGGGAGCTCTTGGCCAGACCAGTCTTGCCACGAGATCACTGCTGGGCTTCCTGATTTAGATATCTACAGGTTTTGTAGCTGCCGTGGTCCCCCACCTCTAACAGTCCTGAGGTCCCAAATATCCAACTGATTTCCTTTTGCTTGAATTTAACCAGCGGCTTTGTGTTATTTACAACCTAGGACCTTCACTGATGTTTGCAATGCAGGAGCCCCTTGGGTGGGAAACAGATGTGTGTGTCGGGGCGGGAAGGAAAAAGCTCTAAATCTAAGAGCTATGGAATATATTTGGAACCCGGGCAGTTTTGCAATGAAATACCCATCGAAAGAGCATAAATCAGGGGGAGAAATGTTCTTTGTCCCTCTTGCCTCCTGGAATCATTATTACCCGGGCAATTAAAGAGAATGCACCCCAAAGTTAGTATGCACAGAAAGCTTCGACAGAGCCATCAAATTCCAAGGTCCCATTGCCACCATCCAAAGCCACCATCCAAAGCATTGGGCTGAGGCTCACAGAGTCAGGAAGGTTCTTCCCCTCACTCCACAGAGCAACAGGAGCATCGAGGCTTGGCGAAAGAACCCAGGATTCGAGTCAGCATATCAAACAGCTACACTTGGGCGTGCCATTGTCGGCGGCACCCCCAGAGAGACAGGATGCTCTTGAGTTGGGGTGCGGCTTTGTCATCTCAGTTTTGCTGGCAAAGAAAAGAGCGGCTACAGGACAGATTGATGAGCATGTGGAAGCTTCTCTAGAAACCACCCCCCAAGCCCTCTGGGAAACAGGAACAAAGAAGAGGCCTTCCCACAGTGAAGCAGGGGGGGTTCGGAGCACCCCCAGGTTCTTACGTACCCAGTAGACAAGCGAAGGCAGGCGTAGGCTGGGTCAACCCACAGGCAGAGTTCTTGAGCAAATTACCTTGCCCCTCTGAGCTTCACTCTCCTAATCTACAGATTATTTCACTCTCTCCTTCATTAGGCTGTTGCGATGCCTCACGGAAATAATGTACACATTAGGCTAGGTCGCTGTGTCCGATTATACGCATTTGTGCTGCCCGTGCACGCTCTATGTACAGCCGTGATACACGTGCCTGGCACACACATTATCAGGACTTCAGCCCAAATGTGCGCTGAACTAAGTCTGAGACAGAGTAAAGATTTACGTGTGCAGGAGGAAACTCAAAGGGGAGGGGCGTGGGGGAGGGGCTAACTTGGGGGTGGGCATTGGGGGGGCACTGGTCTTGATGAGCACTGGGTGACGGAGTGTCGAAGAATCACTGCATTGTACACCTGAAACAAACTAATAGAACACTCTCCATTAGCTCACTGGAATTCAAATAAAAACTTAAAATGTTTAGGCTAAATAAAGGAGGAAACTCTAAGTTCAAAAGGACACTGTTGAGAATGTCAGGACCTGCCTCCCCAAGACCGCCAGCGGACCGAGCCAAATGACTGGGTGAGAAGACAGTAAGCCATCCTCCACGGATGCGCCATTGTCCTCCTTTCCCAAGTTGCGGTCTCATTCAAAGAAATGCCCTCTCCCCCTAAAGAAGGCCTGGTGTTCCACTCAAGTTAGGTAACCCTATGCCAAAGCCACCAATATGCCCTACATTCAATCTGCAGGAGAAAACTGAAATCAATATTTTACTCATCACAGAATTCACCTCGGCTAAAGGCAAAACAATAAAGCTTTAAAAAATTGATAGTGCTAACTATAGAAATTTAAAAATTAACAACAAATTGAGAAAAATATTTCCAACATATGTGATAAAGAGTTAATATCACTAAGGTTTTCTTAAGGGTTGGATCACGCCCCTAGCAGTAAGAAGACCCATGCAGAGATGGGGAAATGTGTGGTCCAAGGACAGAGAAAAAATTCACATACAAAGAACCATAAATGGCAAATAAATAAAAGGCGCAGCCCACTCATAATCGAAGAAATGCAAATTAAGACAGCAATGTGATTTCATTGGCCATCTATTATATTCGCAAAGATTAAGAAAATCCAATGTTGGTGACAGTGGAGCGAGTGAGACACTCGTATACTGCAGGTGGGAGTACAGATTGGTTCAAATTCCTAAAGCGCAATGGGGAAATATGTATCAAAGAGGCTGACATTATTCATACCCACTCGAGGATTTCGTCCTAAGGAAAGAATTGGAAATGTGAACAAATATGTATTTACAAAAATGTTCATATAAAATTACTTATGGAGGCAAACAAATGGATGCACCTGACAGGAAACAACAGGGGAGTGAGTAAATAGCATATGGTTCACCCATACTGTAGAGTATTAGGAAGTCATTAAAGAATGTACCAAAAACACATGTTACAAAACAACATATGAGAGGATCACAACCGTGTAGAAATAAAATTGTATTTACAGCTATCACAGATGCATAGGTAAAGGACTGACATCTTACACTCCAAAATATACATTGCGTTTACCCCTGGGAGGCAGGATGCGAAAGCCAATAGGACCTCAGATTCCACTCTGGGTGGTCTTAGCAGCAAGAAATTAGGAGGACTGACCCATAGGCCGATCAGAAGGAAACTCAGAGCCTTCAACATGTGGGGATCTTTCTTAATGGTATCCTGATACTCACAAGACTGGAACATTTGGGTTATACAAATCGAAGAATGGAAAGGGGGATATGAGAGCAGATATGAGGGAGATTTTAAAATTCACAGAGGGGCGCCTGGGTGGCTCAGTTGGTTAAGCATCTGCCTTCAGCTCAAGTCAAGATCCCAGGGTCCTGGAATCCAATCCCACACTGGGCTCCCTGCTCAGTAGGGAGTCTGCTTCTCTCTCCCCTCTGCCCCTCCACCCCACTGCTTGTGCTCTTTCTTGCTCTCTCATTCTTTCACTCTCTCTCTCTCTCAAATAAGTAAGTGAAATCTTTTTTTAAAATAAAAAAATACATTAACCAAGAAAATGCAGTACAGATATATGCCAATAGTCCTGAAAAAAACTCTGTAGGTAATTTTCTAGAAAAGTTACACTGTTCTAATGAACAACATTGATTCAGTTAAGTATTGCAAGGTCTCAATACACCAACATGGATGGAAGTTCTTACCAATGCAATAAGGTAAGAAACAAATACATGCTTAACTGTTGACAAGAAAGAATCAAATAGGCATTATTTGCAAACATTATTATTATAAATTTAGAAAATGTAAGATAATAGAAGGATTTGAAGAGCTAATAATAGAATTCCATTAGATAGCAAGACATAAAATAAACATACAGAAATCTATGGCTTTCCAGGAGATCAGCAAGAAATATTTATAAAGGTAAATGAAAAATACCCAATCCACATACCAAGGTAATTGACAATCATATTCAGTGCCCCAATGGCTGTGTGAATGAATCTCTCCGGCCACTAGCAGTTATGTATAGCATCAGTGTGACGTGCTGTTGCCCCTAATTCTATGGTCCTAATTCTGGCCGTTCTAGGGACTTTAGGAGTGAGCAGCATCTGAAGCATATTGAAGAAAACCAGGGCTTTTCCTACACTTCCTATTTGGTTAAACTCAAACTTCTGCTTTTCCCTTGATGGAATTCCATATTAAAGGAACTTGAAAATGGAACTTCAAGCTGCACTTGGAAATCAGTCATTGCTTTAGTTAGATCTGAGGGGTAGTTCTCCAGGACACTGAAGGAGGTCATCTCGGACTCTCCTCCCATCTTTGAAAATCTAACGACCTATTCATTCTAAGAGAATGCCAGAGCAATGCCAAGACTGTCACAACCCATTCCTCCACCTGTGGCTAGAAATTGTCTTTCGACTTTCCGAATTCAGAGACGTGAAAACTTGGGAGGGGAGGGACCACGCACTAAGTTTCCTTAGAATTAAGGAAAGGGGATTATCCTAGAAATGTAAAGAATGCAACCAACTTATTTATGAGCCCTGGAATAAAAGAGAGCCCAGCCAAATCTGGTTGCGTCCACCGAACCAATGAGGGGACAGCTTGTGATAAAGAGAATGATGATCATCTTACCGTTGCTGGTGGCAGTGAAGGGAAGGCAGGGCCAGCAGGGAAGATGGTGACAGGAGTGGGAATGGATGATGGCGGGCGTTGGGCCGAAGATGCAGATGGTGAAGGGAAAGCAAGGGCGCATCAGCACTCTGAGGGTGAGATGTCCTCCTAAAAGCCTGAAAAGAAGGAAAATCAATCCAAGTTCATCTCTTCCCTTGGTTAAGGTATCTTGGGTGTATCCAAAGAAAGTATTAAGCTTCTAGTGTTTCTGGCTCATCTTTGGGGCAAATTCTCAGACCCTCCCACCCCAGGTGTCTAAAGAAGTCCTTCTGTTTGATCTTTCTGATAGAACTCCTAAACCAGTTCCAATTCTGGCAAGTATAGACACCTGTGACTTGTTTCAGCCTTAGCCTTGGTTATACCTCCCCAGCGGTGAGCACTGAGTGAGTGAACATCCGGTCAGGTCACCTGCAGGGAACTGAATAGGAGAATGAGTTAAAATCCTTAAAAGACTTCAGGACATCAAGGAAGAAGGATGGAGAAGAACCTTCATTTGACACTTAATATGCATGCAGGCCTTGTCTTCTGTGTTTCGTGTATATTTTCTCATTCAATTCATCCAACAAGCCCACGTGAAAAGATACAATACCCCCATTTTACAGATTGGGAAATTGGGGCTCGTAGCCGCTCCCACTCAACCACATAGCCTGTGGAGGTGGGGACCACGACTCTTCCACACACCAGTCTCTCTCCAGGGCCTAGCATGGACCTGGCACATGGGAGACACTCGATGACTAATGACTCAATAGATCATTGCAAACTAAGGACCCCAGCTGGCAAATGGCAAAGCCAGGCCTCCCACCCAGGGCTGCCTTTCCTATGCTTTTGCTCCCATATGCTGTTGGGGATCTGAGATTTCCTCAGATGCTCAAAGGCGATTTTTAAGCCAAGCCCAAACTTTTCTAGTTCCCTGTTACCTCTGGAAGCACCTGGAATGTTTTGAGGGGAGAGGCACGCGGGGAAGATGAAATCGAAGAGCAGGAGTGGCGCCAGACATGACTGAGGTCCCCACAAATATTCCCCGTGGGCCTCATTACACATTTGAGCAAACATTACCTTCACTCACAGCTAAATTTCCTGTTTGCTTGGCTGATCAATTCCTCATCAAATTTTAATGCGGGGTTCAAACAGTCTGTGGTGTTTTAATTAGGCCCAAGATCGCAAAGTGTCTGAGGCAGGGCTGAGCCTCATCCAAATCCCCACTGCCCGCTGGGGTGTTGCCAGGGAAGGTGGGGGTGGGAGCTGAGCAGAGCTGGGTTGGGCCAGTGCCAGGGCCGAGCAGACCTTCTTCCGAGGTACGCTGTGCTCCCTAGCAGTGACAGGCTGGGGAGATGTGGCCACACAGCCCCAGGGGCTTGGAGCCCCCTGCCGGTGCCCTCCAGTCCCGGAGGATTTAAAGCCGCCTTGCCTCTCCTGCATTCCTCCTTCCTTCCTGCTTCCTCTCTCTTCTCTTCCTACAAAACAGTGTCCCGGTAGCCTGATGGGACAGGCAAGCAAACACTGGCCCACACAAGCCTGTGCCTGGCACTGTACTAGGAGGTGGGGAGAGAGAGAGAAATAAGTACAGGCCCTGCCCTCAAGTGGCTCATCATAGAGAAGACGAGGTACATACAATTTGACGCGATGGGAGGTGTGACTGAGACATCTATGTGGCCCTGGAGGTGGATAACATGGTGACAGCCCCTGAGTCATGGTGACATGGATAACATGGTGACAGTGTCTGAGTCATTAGAAGGCTGGTGGGTCTTTTTCAGAAGCCAGAGGGTGATCCAGACAGCGGGGACATAGAGATGCTGATGGATATTGACCAACATGGATCAATGGACAGATCTGGATGCTCCAAGTCCAATAACCCCCATTACCACTGCCACTGTCCCATGGCAACCCCTTCCTCGGCACACAGCCTCAGGGGGGCTTCCTCTAAGCTTGTGTCTGCTTCTGACCAAACAGACCAGGGTGATCAGAAACAAACCACCTAGACACTTTTCCCTTTGGGAGGCCGCCCTCCTTGTCCAGCCTGGGTCACTTGAAGTTACAGTTCTTTTGTACTTTGAGGATACCCAGTGCCCATTACCATATTCAAGGCCCTGAGAAGTCCTGCAGAAAAGGAACCAGGGGCACTTTGTTGAACCCTCTGTTCTCCAAGCTCATCTGCACACAGAACACTTGTCACCTCAAAACACTAGTTAACATGTCCCTTCATAACTAATACTTCCTGAATCTAGGCTCTGCATAGTAGAGCCTGTGACAGGTCAGGACTAGACACACTTTCCAAAGGACACGGTGAGGTAAGTTGCAAAGTGCCCAGCATTGCAGCCAATGGTGCATCTAAGTGAGGGTGGCATGCTTTCAGTCATGACAGAGAAGACACAACTGGAAAGAAGACAACTCCTGCGGGGACCAGGTAGAGAAGGCTACTCAAGTTCAATACAAGTAATGAGAAGAAATCGAGATCTATCTGAAGATGCCTGGGCTGCTGCTCTTATTACATTCGGGGAGGGGGGGGGAATGGTGAAGCTTCTGTTTGATTGAAATGTCTAATCTACATTTTTAAGGCATTTATGAATAACAGAATATAATTAGCTGAATGTAGTAGTTTCCAAACTTGGCTGAGCATGAAAATCACCTGGGTATCTGTTGCTTGTGCTGATTCCCGGGCTGCACCTGCCAGTAGCCTGATGCCACAGTGCTGAGGTGTCACTGATGCGGCATTGCTGTAGTTCACCATGTCCCTCCACGGCCCTTTGTGAAACACTAGCTCCCCGGGACGCTAGCATGTCCTGCCCAGAAAGCATCCGTATTACTAATGACATGTGCTGAGCTCACAGTGCGTGACAGACACCTTGCTAAGGGAGAGAGAGGAGAGAGAAAGAGAGAAGGGGAGAGAGAGAGAAAGGTGGGGGAAGGAGAGGGGAGGGAGAAAAGTGGAGAGAAGAGAGAGAGAAGGAGGGGGGAGGGGAGAGAGAAAGACAGAAGGGGGGAGAGAGAGAGAGAGAGAGAGAGAGAATGAGAGAGACAGAGATGTCCCTTGATCCTCACCCAGCCCAGTGAGGTGACCTCCCACTTTCTGGACAAGGAAACCAGGCGTACAGAGATTTATGGCCTGCCCATGGCCGTGCAGTTCAGGAGGCTACCATCCCTCGCAAGGCCAAGGGTGATGACCAGCTGATGGCTGATGGGTCAGTGGTGTCATCCACGGAGATGGAAATAGGAAGAGGAGCTATTATGGGAATGAGGGGGGAAAAAGGGTGCGTTCAGTGTCAGACATCCTGCATTGGGGGCGCTGGGAGATATCCAGGTAGAAATCTCCACCAGGCAACAAACATGGGAGCATAAGGACCGGGGAGATCATCTGGGCCGGAGGTGATCATTGTGGCCACCCTAGGCCTCTGCTTTCTCTTCTCTAAAATGGGAGCTAATTTATCTTCACCATGCCTCATACAGGTTCCCCAATAAGTTAAACACATGGAGTTCGCATATGGCCAGCTGCTCCATTCCCAGTATCCACCGGAAAGAACCGAAAACAGATACCCTGTCCTCACTTCACGCGCAAATGTTTACAGCAGCTCTAGTCATAACAGCCGAAGGATTCAAACAATCCAATTACCCCAGACTGATGAACGGGTAAACAAATTGTGGTCCATACACATGACGGAGTAGTGTTCAGCCTTAAAAAGGGATATGGTATTCCTATACGCTACAACAGGGGTCGGCGGATGAGGCACATTGGTGAGTCTTAAAGACATTAATGTAAGTGAAAAAAAAAAACAGATACGAAGGCTGTCGTGGTCCATGATCCCACCGAGATGAAATGTCCAGAACACATACATCCATAGATACAGGAAACAGATCGGTGGTGGCCAGGAGCCGAGGATGGTGGGCAGTGGAAAGACGTTTCTTCGGGGCACCTGGGTGGCTCAGTCGTTAGGCGTCTGCCTTTGGCCCAGGTCAGATCCTGGAGTCTTGGGATCGAGCCCCACATCGGGCTCCCTGCTCCGCGGGAAGCCTGCTTCTCCCGCTACCATTCCCTCTGCTTGTGTCCCCTTTCTGGCTGTGTTTCTCGCTGTCAAATAAATAAAATTTAAAAAAAAAAAAAAAAGAAAGACGTTTCTTCGTGGGTAATTGGATTTCCTTTGGAGGGGATAAGACGTTCTGGAACTAAAGATGGTTGTACATTATGAATGCACTTAGGCCAGACTTTCAAAGGGTTCAAACAAAAGATTTTACGTTACCAATATTGTACCATAAAAAAACCTGCCTTATATAGAAGTTATAAGATCAAATAACCTAGAAAAGGTGCACACGGCGGCGGTCAGGACTGGTTACAGAGCTTGGAGTGAAGAGGACTCGGGAAATTTGGGGTCACCCTTAACAAAATAGAGTCTGGTTCCCATGCAGAAAAAGCAACTCTGTAGTTTCTGGTTCGTAGAAAACTCGTGTGTGTGCATGAGCTGTGGGGAAAGGAATGAACAGACTCAAACGACCTTCACTCAAGAAATTAGCCCCATCCCAAGGACCGTCCGCTTAAAACAAGGGACCACCTGCCCCCCAGTTGATCTCTTGGTGTCTTCCCCCCTGCTAGATCGCTCCCACAAACACTGGGCTGCGTGAGCCACACACCGGAGCACCGTCTGCCCGACTCCCTCCCATTCAGCTCCGCTCCCAGTCCAGCAGCAGGAGCTGCCAGTTGCGTCTCTGAAGCCCCTTTCGAGGCTGTGCACCCCTCCTCTGCCACCAGCACTCGGGCGAGCCATGGCCCCCTCAGGCTGGGTGTGAGGAGCCTCCCCAGTCCCCTCGCTCTGCCCTGGCACCCTGCCTTCCATTCTCCATGCACAGTAACCGGACCGTTCTTTTCCTTCTAACGGTGAATCTGGTCCTGTCAGGGCAGCGGCAAGCTCGTGCCAGAGGACACCTTCTTCTCCAACAACTCTTCCTTTGGGTCAGGCTTTGCCTCCCTCAGACCACTTCCTCGGGGACATTTTCAATATGGACACTTGGCCAACTGGAGAGGATTTGTATTGAAGTACCTCGCACCAGCTGGCTCAGACAATGGAAAGTTGTGCTCTTACAACTCCAGAGCCGGAAATTCCGAGCTTAAGGGGCGAGCAGAGTCGAGTTCTTCTATGGCCTCTCTCCTTGGTGTGCAGACAGCTGTCCTCTGTCCGTGTCCTCACTTCCTCTTCTTATAAGGACACTGTCGCGCTGGACCTCCCCCTATGGACCTCATTGCACCTTTACCACAGGTGAAGACCGTATCTCCAAATACCGTCACATTCTGAGGTCCTAAAAGTTAGGACTTCAACATACGGAACTCGGGGCGGGAGAGGAGCACAGCTCAGCAATGTACTAGTTGTGATACTAAGCAGTTCACTCGACCTCTCGGAGCCTGGACTGCCCCTTCCACACAGACGGACGCTACCCTCCTGTCCACGTTGTTAAGCATCAGAGGAAACATGCGCAGAGCCTACCACTGGGTGCCTGATCCACGGGGACTTTCCTCTGTGACCATCGCGAGTGCGGGTCTCCTTGTGAGGCGGCGTTTGGCTTGGCCAGCCCCACGGACCACACCGCCAGCCTCAAAGGGTTAAGGCAGCAAGCAGACTTATCGACTGGTGCTCCTCGGCGGGCCCAGGGAAGCGTGACTGATTGGAAGCCTGTTCGGAGGAGGAGCCTGCTTTGTGGGCCCGAAATAAATAAGGGACTGTCAATAGCTCAGCTCCCCACCATCGACAAAGTCTGCAGTCTCAATAGGCAATTAACACTTTACAGGGGCCATTACCCAGCGGCCTCCTGCGTTTTACTGCACATTTTCTGCCATCAGCTCTGGTATGGAAGCTTCTAAATAAAAACATAAAAGCGAGCTAGAACAGGCCAGCGCTCTGCCCAACGGCCGTCACAAAGCCCACAGGCAGCAGACAGCACAGTCCCCTCCTGTTTGCCCTGCTCCCTTGTCCTGCACACACGCACACACGCACGCGTGCCTGGGCACATCTGGGGGGCATCAGGGCACAGCTCCGTGGGGGCTGGGTCAGGAGTGGGTTGGGTGCCTGGGTTCGAGCCTGACTGCAACACATTAGCTGTGTGGCCTTGCGCGCATGGTTTAGCCTCAGTCTCTTCATCTGTAAAATGGGAATAAGAATAGAACCAACTTCCCAGGGCGGTCGGGAAGAGTAGAGGCCTTTGGCACAATGCCCGGCCCATCATTAGGCCTCCATAAATGTTAAAGGCGTCAACAGTATTGTTGTCACCACCATCAACAGAAGGAAGTGGATCGACTTGGTGCCCAGACTAACCAGCCTCGGCATCTTCCCTCCAGTTTCTGCCACAAAAAGTATCTTGCGTGAGCAAGGCCAAGGCATGTGCTCCCTCAGGCCAGCCGAATGGACGCCGTGACACCTCCTTGGGCTGCCGCCACGGATGCTCACCTGGGAAACCCAATCCCGCAGCTCCACCCCACGGATAGCTATCTTCAGATCACCAGGAATTAGTTAAATCGATGAGCACCCACGCACAGCAAGAATCAGGAAGCCTGTGGGAACCTCACTGCAAACTTGGAGAATCTCAAAGCAGACCAGAAGTCTGTAAGACTGGCTGGAAACCTGGCCTTCCACCAGGGCCCTGCCCGTGGGGTAAGGCCCCAGCGAGGACTCGGCAGCCCCATCGGCAGCAGCCTGGGCTCAGGGGCCCGGAGCCGCTCCCACCCTGAAGCCCGCAGCTGCAAGTACCTGTGCCCAGTGCCAAGGAGGCCACGGAGCCAGGGCTGGAGGGCGGTACCATCCACGCCGGAGCTCCACGCTGCCTTGGTGGCATCCCAACAGGCTGGCGCGAGGGCTGCTCCCAAAGTCGAGAAGATGCTGGGAGTAGCGGAGGGGCTGCGGGGCCTCTACCCCACGCCAGCTTCAACAGCTCCACCCTTGCACCTCGGGCCTTCAGACGCCCCACAGCACGTCAGGCACAGAAAGGGATCTGCAGTCCG
>CM053610.1:16004865-16028428 GCA_028646535.1 Procyon lotor
AAAAATTCTGTCTTTATGGCAAATTTTCCCAAAATTCAATCAGTGAGGTGCAGCACTGGGCACCTTTTCAAAGACCGGCCGTATAAAAGCCCCTGGGCTCACCACTGAGATCCTGTCTTTCTTGGACCCTGGTGAGACTTTGATCTCCCTTCGGGCAGAAGAATGACCTGTGTCATCACTAGTCTTTCCTTCTCCTCATTTCACAGCAGAAAGTCTATGTTCTAAGTTCTTCAGACTTTGGCTCGTGGGGACTCAAAACATTCTTTTCTCTCCCGTTTCCTGGCCCTTGATCAAAAGCCTTGACTATAGACCTGCAAATACATAGTAACGCAACTGACCCTTGTTTCTTCCGTAGGATCCATCCTCTATGCTCCCATGGCAGTGCGCATGGACAGCCCTGCTTGCACAGAGCACGAAAAGAGAGCAAGAAAGGGATGTTCAAAACAACATATAACTAGGGAGAAAACCATGCCTGATAGGGGTCTAGTACCCAGAACATAGGAGAAGTCTTACAATTCAAAAACAAACAGACCAGCAACCTGATTAAATTGAGCAAAAGACTTGACTAGACACTTTTCCAGAGAAGATGTACAAACAACCAACAAGCAGACGAAAAGATGCTCATTCTGGAAATCCAGAACAGGTGTTCATACAAAACCTGTACACACAAATATTCATGGCAGCAACATTCACGGGGGCCAGAAGGTGAGAGGGCACAAGGGCCCATCGACTGATGATCAGGTACGCAAACTGTGGTACCTCCATATGATGGACTCTTTTTAGCCGTAAAAAAATGAAATTCTGACACATGCTACAACATGGTGGATTACCTTGAAAACATTTTGCTGGCCGAAAAAAGCCAGACCCTAAAGGCCATATATTGTATGATTCTATTTATAGGAAATATCCAGAATAGGCGAATCCATAGAGACAAAGAGCTGACGAGCGGTTGCCAGGGGCGGGAGGGGGGAACGGACAAGTGGCTGAGAGCGGGTATGAGGCTTCCTTCTTGAGTGACAGAAATGCTCTGGAACCATGTGGTGGTGATGACTGCAGAATGTTGTGCATGTACTAAACGCCACTGCATGGTACTTGAAACTAGCGAAAGCAGTCAATCTTATGTTGTATGTCTTTTACCATAGAAAAACATAGATACCACAGATAGTAGATTATTCTACTCTCTCATTCTCTCTATAGTTTTAAAGTCTATTTGTGATACAAAACCACTCAGTTCTACGTGGAGATCAGCAGAGGAGCAGAAATGAAGCACTATCCCCACATGACTTGTCTCCGATCTTGGAGTCAGAATGCCTGGTTCAAGTTCAAGCTCCGTCACCTGCCGAGGAAACGACCAGAAGCAGTACTACGTGTTCCCCACACTATTTCCTCTCCCTCTGCACATGGAGAGATTACTTTTGTCAGACTCCCTCGCATTTAGGGTGAGGTACGTGACAAAGTTCTCACCAATGGGTACGTGAGCAAAAGTGAAATGTCGCTTCGGGTCCAAGCCTATTCTTCCCTCAAGGGTGCGACTTCTCCACACTCTGTCTGGTGGGCATGGCTGGACTTAGGAACCTCGAGAGGGAAGAGTTACAAGATGGGAACACCCACGGTCCCTAAGTTACCCTTCAGGTAGAAGCACCAAGGAGAGCCGTCCGAGCCACATCAGACCACGACACGGTCAGACCGCGACATGAATGAGAAACACCTTTCACTCTGTAAAACCCCTGAGACTTGGGATTTTGTTTCCATTGTGTAATTTGCCCTATTCTGGCTCATACATTATCTGTGTGGCTTTAAGGATACCACCGAACCTCAGCAAGCCAACTTCCTCAGCCTCGTACCCCACTGAGCACCTCCCTAACGGGGTTCTTGTAAAGGCTGAGTAAGATGAACCATGAAAAAATGCTGAATATAATGCCAGGCACATGCGAAATGCTCAATGACGTTTATCCGTGTTTATTTTCTACTAGCAGATGGATTAACCACGGTCCCACTATCCTAATGCTATCCTAATACAACCACCGTTCATGTTTCGGGGTCAGAACTTCCATACTTTTTTCTAGACGTATTTTTACATCAACATAAAAAACTCATTTACACGAGACCCCGTGTTGCTTTGCTTTCCACTTGGTATTTGGTAATGAACATCGATCACATTACTATCCTGTCTTCCTGACCATTGTGATCAAGTGCAGCAAGTGTTCTATCGGAAAGCTGGAGGATTGAAGAGCAACTCATGTTTCTGGGTTTAGGACTTCCAGCAATCCTTTTTTTAATCCATTGATTTGCCTATTAAGGGCCCTCAAGCTGCACAAGCCGCCCCCTCCCCCCACTGAAAAGAAGAAATCTGGGCCTTCCAAAAGTTAGCAAGGACTGCTTGGCAGTAAGCAAATCAGGTGCTTTTCATCAGTCAATTTAAATCTAATGTCAGGTTCTTTTAACAGCTAAATGCTTCTCTAGGAACTGGCCTGTCCCTCGTGAAGCCAGCATGGCATGTTTCCAGAAGGTGAAATGTGCTTTAACTGCTTTGCTTGCAATATAACTTGGCTTCTGTCAGACTCCAGTTATTTTCCTATGTTAATAAACGCCACGTGTGGGAAGGTGGAAACCAAAGGTCATATTCACATATATATGTATATTTATATGCATGCATTAAACATGCATAGAACATATGTATTCATTCATTCATTCATTCATTTAATAACTGTGGTGAAAATTTTACTGCACCTAGAGCTGGAAATATAGAAACATTTCATTCTCCCTGAAGGGGCTGGGATGATGAGGGGGGCCAGTGATGTGCCATGGATCTCAGAAAAAATGCCCAAATTCTTGCCATGTTTCCTAAAGCCATGCATGATCTGCTCCCTGCGGACTTTAGCTCTTGCTAAGTGTGATGGTTAATGGTCTCCGTCAACTTGATCGCGCTAAGAGATGCCCAGGTATCTGGTATACCTGGGTGTTATTTCTGGGTGTGTCTGTGAGGGCAGCTCCACAAGAGAGTAGCATTTGTACCAGACTGAGTAAAGACGACCGTCCTTGCCAGTGCAGTCGGCATCATCCAATCCATTGAGGGCTTGAATAGAACACAAAGATGGAGAGAAGGCGAATTTGCTCTCTCCGACCAAACTGAGACCTCCATCTGCTCCTGTCCTCAAACATCTGCATCCCTGCTTCTCTGGCTTTCAGACTTAGACCAGGACTTACACCATCTGCCCCAAATTCTCTAGCCTTTGGACTTGAACTGAATCACACCTCCCGTGTTCCTGGTTCTCCAGCTTGCAGATAGAAGAATATGAGACTTCCTGTCCTCCATAGTCACATGAACCAATTCTTGTCATCAATCTCCTATATATGTCCCGTTGGTTCTGTTTTTCTGAAGAACCCTGACTCATACATCAAGCTTCTCTTCTTCTCTATAGCCAAAGCACACTGGGCCAGAGAAAGGGTTAGGACATGGAAGCATTAGCCATCAGCCAAACAGGAGTCTGGAAACCATAGGGAAAATGTAGCCAAAGAGGATTCATATTGTGGCAGTCAACAAAGAAATCTTTAGAATATCATAGGAATAATTTGAAATTGTTTATATTATACACTCTACCTTCCTCTTGCCCCTGATTCCTGGGGTTCTGAAGCTGGTAAAAAGTCATCTCCATTTGCACATTTGATAAGAGCAAAAGATTAGGTGTTATGGTAGGCAGGATCATAGCCCTCCAAAAAATGTCCAAGTCCTAATCCTCGGAACCTGTAAAGATGTTACGTTACGTGCCAAGTGGGAATTAAGGTTGTAGATGGAATTGAATTTGCTAACCAACTGACATTTAGATAAGGGGATCATCCTGGATTCTCTAAATGGGCTCAGCTGAATCACAAGGATTTCTTAGATGGGGAAGGCGGAAGAGTTGGAAACAGAGAGATGACATGAGAAATACTTGACCGAGCACTCATTGTTGGCTTTGAAGATGGAAGGGGGCCATGAGTCAAGGAAGATGGGCAGCCACTCAAAGCTGGAAGACACAGAAATGAACTCTCCTCACAGAAATGAAGTGTCTCCTCACCTGCTCAGTCCCTGCAAGAACATTTCCCAAAGTTTGTCTTCAGAGCCATAGTTACAAAAGAAGCTTATGAAGAACAGGATAAAATCAATTTTCGAAAATTCTGCACCACCACTCTTGGAGATTTACAATCCCATCAGTGTGTTCTTCCAGCACAGATATTCTTCTAGTGTATCTGGAAGGAATGCAGCTCTGCTAATACCTTGCTCTTCCCATAAGACCCACTTCAGACTTCTGACTTCCAGAACTGTAATATAATCCATCTGTATTCTTTTCAACCACTAGGGGTGTGGTGATTGGTTAAAGCTTGGAACTGGGATGCTGCTGTAACAGGTGCCTAAGGAAGTGGGAGTATCTCTTGCAAGACAAGGATACAGAGTTTGGGGGCGGGGGATGGGAAGGGTGACGGAGAGGCAGGAAGGACAGATCCCAGCCCGAGAGAACAGAAGGCCACCGCTGGGTTGTGCGAGCCACACTTACCTCTGGTGGTGATCCTGGAAGAAACTTCCCAAGAACTGAGGTCCTCAAAATAGCCTCACACTGAGCACAGAGAGGTCACATTCTCTGACTTCAGTGTTTGCTGTTTTCGTGCCAAGCAAGATTTTTTTTTAATTTTATGACTCTTTTTTTAAACTATTTTAATTCAATTAATTAACATATAATGTATTATTGGTTTCAGGGGTACAGGTCTGTGATTCATCCGTCTTATATAACACCCAGTGCTCATTACATCATATGCCCTCATTTATGTCCATCACTCAGTTATCCATCCCTCTACCCTCTTCCCTCCAGCAACCCTCAGTTTATTTCCTATGATTAAGAGTCTCTTACGGTTCGTCTCCCTCTCTGGTTTCGTCTTGTCTTATTTTTTCCTCTCTTCCCCTATGATCCTCTGTTTTGTTTCTTAAATTCCACAGATCAGTGAGATCATATAATTGGCTTTGTCTGATTGACTTATTTTGCTCAGCATAATACCCTCTATTTCCATCCACGTCATCGCAAATGGCAAGCAGGAAACTTTTGACTTCATTTACCCATTAAACATAAGCTGGGAGGCAGTATGTAGTCTCCATGGCAGCGAGAAAAGGGTTAAACTCCTCCCTGGCTAATGCGAGTGTCCTCCTCTCTCTCTATAGGGCAGAAATCAATGAAGGCTGTTTTCATCCAAGTAAAAATAAATCTTAATCACCTTTGTAAAGCAGGAGAAGATAAGCAGGCAGTGTTCTAAAAATGAACTCCCCTATTTAACAACTGTTAAGTGCTATATCTTGAACGATACCAAAGATGACATCACACTCAGGTTACAGGGTGGGCATCATCAGCTGCTGATTAGGGAGCAATCGAAAAGAGGAAGGAAAGTAAATGAAGATACATAAATAGATTTTTTCAAAGTTTGTGGAGAGAGCTCTCCGAATGTGTAAAGCACATAAGAATGAACAAGCCAGCAATACATTTCCAACGTGGGAAGCTTATATCAAAGAGGACATTCAGGATACCCACACCCCCCCAATATTTCACATGGTGCTTTCATCATGATGTCCTAGGCTAGATGGATTCTGCCCCTGACCCATGAGGCCATGAGAAACCAGCAGCGGCAGTTCACATGCCCTCCAATATCTCCCACCTTCACACCCCCCATACTTCCCCCTGAAATCTTTAGAGTACAGATTCCGAATTCCTCTCCTCTACCACCAACAATGCCTGTGTGCGCACTCTCGATGGCTCCATCCTCCATGATAGATTATATTACCATTGGAAGTATTTAATTCTTTACTGCCCGTAAAGAGAGCATGCATTTCTATCTCATTGACTTTGGGCTTGGTTATCTGACATGTTATGGCCAGTGACAAGTGAGCGATGAGAACTATGCTATGTCCATGCAGAAATTAAGATGTGTTGCAAGTTTCCATCTGATTGATCTCTTGAACTTCCCTTCTGTCATGAGAATATCATGTCCTAGATTGGGACGACTCTATCTCCAGGAGTCCCAAGGTGAAAGTCATACCAAGTAGAGCTGTAGCTCAAAACCGCAGATGCTAAGATAGAACATTCAAGAGAAATACATTTTTGTTGCTTGATAAGGCACTGATCTTTGAGGGGCTCTTTTTTACCACAGCCTTACCTATCAAACGCTGAATATTACACAATGCACTTCAGTGGTGTCTCCTCACCTGCTCAGTCCCTGCAAGAACTTTTCCCAAAGTTTGTCTTTAGAGCCATAGTTACAAAAGAAGCTTATGAAGAACAGGATAAAATCAATTCGGGAAATTCTGCACCACCACTCTTGGAGATTTACAACCCCATCAGTGTATCAAAGGCACTGAGAAATCCTGTAGCATATGGCAATGGTTAAAGGCGTGAGCTCTGGGGTTATATCGCCTGGATTTGAATCCTAGATCTACTACTGCTTACATGGTGAATGACTTTGGACAGATCACTTCACCTATTCAAGCTTCAGTTTTCTCATTTGAAAAGTGAAGATAATAATAGTACCTTCACAGGGTGATTGTGAGGTTAAATGAGATAATACAAATGAAGTACAATAGACTGCTGTCCAGGTCACAGAATGGCCTACTCTTCGTGTCCAAACTCGTATAAATGGCATATAAACTGTTTTAAAGGGTTAAAAATATATGTATAGTGATGCTGAGGAATAATATTCCAATCTCCTTGAACTAGAAATGAGTGAAATTCCACAAGTTTGAGTGGAGGCCAAGGCTGAAGGCACTGAGCTAGGACCAGGCAGTGTGGATGAGGAGCTTAATTTCCAGAGAAGAATGGGAATTGAAAATTCTTCGTGCATGGTGGTGGCGGGGAGAGAATCTTCCAAGTGAGGCCAGGGGCTACGACTGGGCTTCCTCCAACTTGCAAACAGAGATTGAAAAGTTCCATCATTTGCCCAAGAATGGCAACATAGCTGAGCTGGGGACCCACAGTGGAAGGGGAGAGAAGAACACATGAGGAACCTGGTAGGTGTTTTCTCTGACCCGGGGGCCGACACTGTTCTATCCCCAGCGAGCGAGAGCTCTGAATGGCTGAAGTAAGACCAGTGTCTGAGTGGTGGACAGGGGAGGCCATGCAGGGACAAGCTGTGGTGAGTGAGGGTAAAGCAGGGAGGAGCTCACAATTAAGATGGATGCTCAAACAAAAATTACAAATCAAAATAGAAAAATCAACATCTTTAGATAGATCTTCTATAGAGATCCAATAAATAAAATAATGGGAGAATTTCTCTCTAAGGAAGTAGAATAATATAAAGCACTAAAAAAATGTATGAAACTTGGGACGCCTTGGTGGCCTCAGTTGGTTATGCATCTGCCTTCAGCTCAGGTCGTGATCTCAGGGTCCTGGGATCGAGAACCACTGAGCAGGGAGCCTGCTTCTCCCTTTCCCTCTGCCCCCCACCCCTGCTCATGTTTGCTTGCTCACTCTCTCTCCCTCTCTCTCAAATAAATAAAATGTTTAAAATACATTTTTTTTAAAATGTACAAAACTTTAAAAGACATATAAGCTGAAATAGCCTCCATAAATAAAAGTAGGAGATCAGAAACCAAAAGAGGCAGTTACAAATCATAAGAGTCAAAAATGGAAAGGAAATCGGTTAGGAATATTCAAGGTGAAAAATCAGTAAAGCAAAGTGCCTGACACACAGTCAACATTCGATATATATTATTCTAAGAATACTAAACAAAACTGTTTAATTTTGGTGAAGCTTTCTAAAATTTATTCAATGAAGCCAGTGTTCTGAGGAACACCCTCAGAGAATCACTGGTCTGGGTGGGATTTAAGACCATTAACCCCAATTTCTTCTTGACACTAGCATCGGTCAGTCTTCAACCAGAGAAGCAGAACCCGAAGGAGATACATATTAAGGGATCTATTGTGAGAAATTGGCTAACAGTTTGTAGGAGGTGGCTAGGCAAGTCTAAAATCCATAGGGCAAGCCATCAGAAAGGGGAGCTAGAGCCTACGAGCACACACTAAAACTGCTGACCACTAGCAAATTTCATTTTCCAAGTTCTGCTCTTTCTTAATCTTTTTGGAGAGAAAGAATGTGCAAAGGCAGGGGGTAGGGGGTAGGGACACAGGGAAGGGGAGAGAGAGAATCTCAAGCAGGCTCTACACACGGCCAGCACAGAGCAGGGCTCAGTCTCACAACCCTGAGATCACAACCTGAGCCAAAATCAAGAGTCATACACTGAACCGACTGAGTCACCCAGGCGCCCCTTCCCAGTTCTGCTGTTATGGACTTTTACTTGATTGAACCATTCCGTTCCAGATTATCTAGGACGATCCCTCTCACTTTAAGCCAACTGCTTACAGACTTTAATCATATCTACAAAATACCTTTACAGCAACACCTAGATTAGTGGTTGACTAAATAACAGAGCTGTAACCTAGCCACGCTGGCATGTCCAAAAGACCATCACAGCACCATTGGTCTTCCAGGATACTCCACAATCTGGGTTCCCCTTCCCCCCTGCCCCAACCACATTTTCCCAGGCTCCATTCCTCCTCTGCTTCCTTGAATGTAGCATATCCCACAGACTAGGCCCATAGTCATCCTCCCTCTCGCTCCAGACTATATCTTGTCTTTATCATTTTTTATCACATTGCATTCACTTGCCCATTTTTGTGTATTACACCCCTAATCAATAATTCCAGCTCTGACTCCCCTTGTGAACGTCTGGTCTGTATTTTCAGTTCCTTGCTAGATACCTGGAAAGTTTTTTAACTTTTTGGGCCTCAGGGCTCCTATTCCACAAAATTGGGTCGCTGCTAGGTTGAAAAGATAATCTATGTAAATGGTTCTGCATATGCCTGGTATGTAATCAATGTCCAATAAATGTGAATTACCATAACTGCTACTAATCTTCTAAAAACAATAAAAGGTATTGAATAAGATAAGACCCATAGCCTGATGGGCCTTCACCAGGGATCACCTTAAGGGCTGGAACTGAACTAGATGTCCCTACTTGAATGGGAAGCCATTATTTATTAATTATTATAATTTATTATTATAATTAACTAATATTGGTTCTTTTTAAAAGTACTTCTCCTGTTTAACAATTTGGGCTAATTACTGAGGTACCAGTTTACTTGAGCTTGGGCTGCAAACAAACCCCAATGTTTGTAGCAGCAATGTCCACAATAGCCAAACTGTGGAAGGAGCTGAGATATCCTTCAACAGATGAATGGATAAAGAAGATGTCATCCACATATACAATGGAATATTACTCAGCCATCAGAAAAGATGAATACCTATGACTTGCATCAATATGGATGGAACTGGAGGGGATTATACTAAGTGAGAGAAAGACAATTATCATATGATTTCACTCATATGTGGAATATAAGGAATAGCACAGAGGACCATAGGGGAAGAAAGGGAAAACTGAACAGGAAGAAATCAGAAAAGGAGACAAACCATGAGACACTCTTGACTCTGGGAAACAAACTGAGAGTTGCAGGAGGGAGGGAGGTGGGGGGAAGGGGTAACTGGGTGATGGGCATTAAGGAGATCAGATGTGATCTGATGAGCACTGGGTGATATACACAACTAATGAATCATTGAATAGCACATCAAAAACTAATGATGTACTATATGTTGGCTAATTGAATTTAAATAAAAAAACACAAATGGTAAACTTCTATAGGAAACAAATGCAAGTAACTAATGCAGTTATAGAAAACTTAAGTCAGGTTTAAAAGGAATGTCAGTGAAGAAAATTCTACCTGCTTCCTGTTCCAGGCTCTAATGAAACTCTTATAAAGAAGGTAAAGTAAAAAAAAAAAGGAGAAGAAGAAGGTAAAGTAGATACCAGTATAAAGCATTTTACATCACAATAGATTAATTGGTTCCCTTGAGAAGTCATCCGAGACCACATTCCCAAGGACCTGAGTTCGTGAATCCTACATCCAGGGTGGATGTCCATGCTCCAGGGGGCCCCCTTCTCATCTGAGATCCCATGGCTGCAGAGTATTTGCACTTTCTACCTTACATTAATCATCTATTGCTGTCACAAGTTTCCTTGAAACTTTTCGATTTAAAACAATAAATATTTGTTATCTCACATAGTTTCAATGGGTCAGGAGTTTGGAAGCAGCTTAGCTAGATGGTTGTGGCTCAACATTTCTCAAGAGACTGCAGTCGACGTTAGCCAGGACTTCAGACTCGACTGGACTGGAGGACCAACTTCCAAAATAGCTCCCTCATATCACTGGAAAATTCATGCTGGCTTTGACCTGACCAGGTCCTTGCCTCATGAACCTCTTCATAGGCCTGGTCATAAGCCCTCACCAACATCCTCTTCTAAGCTCATTGGCCTTCTGTTAACAGTCTGTTCAAGGCACTTGACATGTCCATGAACACTCTCCAACTTCTGCCACCGACCATTCCAGAAGCCACAGAACTCCGGGTACCAAAATCACAGCAGTCATCCACCCCCACATCACAGAGCTGTCCAAAACTTAAGAGACTTAAAACAGCAGTAAACGTCTATTACCTTCTCTAGTTTCTGAGGGCCAGGAATTCAGGAGTGGTTCAGTTGGGTAGTGCTGGCCCTGAGTCTCTTATGAGATCTTGACCAAGAAACTAGCCACAACTGCAGCTGTATGAAGGCCTACCTGAGCCTGGACGGCCGGATTCCAAGATGTCTCACTCACGTGGTTGTCACATGTGTGCTGGGTTGCACACCACATAGATTTCTCCACAGGGCTGCTTCAGTATCCTCACAACATGCCGATCAGGGATCCAAAAGAAAGCAAGATGGAAGCCATGTCTTCTCTTTCAATCTCAGAAGCCACATGATCATGTTCACATTATATCACTGATGACACAGAGAAGCACTATGCAGTATACTTACACTGTGTCGGTACCCGAATATGAATATGAAGAAGCAACAATTATTGGGGGCCATCTCGGGTTCCAGCTACCAGATAAAGGAACACCAAGAACTTGCTGTCTCCTCTGGCTGGCTTCCTGACTGCCTACCTTCCTGTCTCATCCATGGCTTAACTTACTGGACACGAAATGGAACAATCAGTATAGCACTGGCACATGGCACGTATTCAAGCAACATAGGTTACATGAATGAAGGAATGAATCTGTAAACTCCTAAGTAATACTCATCATAATGAGCACGGGCGTTAGGGACTGAATGTTTGTGTCTGCAACCCCCGCCCCCCTTGCCCCCACATTCATATGTTGAAGCCCTAACCATCAATGTGATAGTATTTGGAGGTGGGACCTTTAGGAGATAATTAGATTTAAATGAAGTCATGGGGGTGGGGACTCCGTGATTTGATTAACATCCTTGTAAGAAGAGGAAGAGACCAGAACTCTCTCTGTGTCATGTAAGGACATAGTGAGAAATGGCCATCTACAAGCCAAGTATCTATAGAGAAATACAGGCTGCACAAACAACAAAAACCATAGGACCAAAACCAAACCGCCAGGCAGAGACAACCCTACAGTTCAAACCCAGGCATTCAAATCCCAGATACACAGCTTTCCCACAGTACCATGGTCTTATCGTGGCACAGAAGAGGACAGCATGGAGACAAATAATAGGAGTTCCTGCCTCACTGGGTTAAAAGCAGTTACCATACAAGCACAGGGCTTAGCATACTGCTTGGCACATAGTAAGGACTCAATAAGTGGCAGCTCGAGCTGTTCTTTGGTCTGGCCTCCAAATCTCTGGTTTACCTGGCTTCACTTCATCCATCAAGCCTACTCTCGGCACCATCTCATAGGGCCCCCTGACGTCAAGCCCTCCCACAAGCAGATGTCAGGGACCTCAGGCCAAGACTGGTTATTTCAGCTGCATGAAGCTCAACATCTGACATGGAATCCTCCTACCACCCCAAACCACCTCCTGTCCCGGATGCTTTCATGGCCTCCTGTGGCCCCTCAGGAATAGTGAGGCTCAAAAGGACTACGGAGCCTATAGAAATGAGGGCCTTCAGCCCTCCTCCATCTGTCAGGCCAGCACAGGACTCCCAAAACAGCCTGCAGATGCTCCACCGCCAGGCAGCTGTGGGGGAAGTTGGCCTCCCTCTGCCCCAGCACATCACAGCTGGGCCATCCGCTCACACCAGGGGATAGAGCAGTTCATTCTGAGGGCAGCTTCCTCTGTTCTCTGGTTAACCCACTCATTCTACAAGCAATCACCAAGCACCTACTAAGTGCCAGATCCTGAACTAGGCATGAGGAATACAAGTTTTTCCCTACAGAAGCTCCCAGTTGAGTCAGGGAGATGGATTTTCAAAAAGAAGTGAAATTGTGAATTCATGTAATTAGCATAGTAGTCTTTGAGAGCGAGAGTAAGAAACACCTGTTCCAGCTTTGGTACAGAAGGGGACTCAAGAAAGAAAAGACTTCCCTAAGGAGGTGGTTCCTATGATGAGAGAAGAAAGACAAAGAAGAGTGACCGGGATAGAAAGGAGCAAGGAAAGGTGCCCCAAGTAGAGGGTACGGCCAACAACAAACTGTGACCACTTACAAGAACCTGAGCATGAACCAACTAGCTATGCCAAGTTAACCCTCAGAACCACGAGGGATGGTAATAATAAAGGATTGTTGGTGTTTTATACCACTAATATTAAGGTGGTTTGTTAGCAGCAACAACCAAAACAGAGAAAGCCCTTCTGTGGCGAGGGAGGACCTAGCTGGCCTGCTGGAAGAGATGGGAGATGAAGGTGCTCCTTGAGTCCTTGGTCTGGTTGTTTGGGGATTCTTGCCCCTACCCTCCCTGCACCCATTCTTCAGGTCAATGAACTCTTCTGTTCATTCTTCTGTTCAACTCTTCTGTTTAAATCCTCAAGTAGGATTTCTATCACATGCAACCAAGTTAATACAGGTGATTTGGGATGAACCCAAAGAGCATGATGTGTTAGAGCACACCATGGGGGGTGGGAGTAGTGAGAGACGAAGGAGAGTGGGTAAGCGCAGCACAGATCCCCGGGGAGCTGTTGGACACAGCAAGGGGCTTAGTTGTGTTTAACTTATATCCCACCCAACCCCACAAATAATTCAGGGAGGCTACTGAGGACTCTGAATTTTATTATAAAGACAATGTGGAGCCAGTGAACAATTTTTATCCAAAGCATAACAGGCTCAGATGTGCACTGAGGAAAGGTCAGCTTGCCAGTTTGGATGATGTGTTGGAGGGAATTGAAGTGATCGGGAGTCTACTGATGTGATGCAGGGAAGAGATGATGAGGGACTGAACCAAGGTGGGCAAAGGGGGTGGAATGAGAAAGTATTGAGCTAGAATGGACAGACCTGGAGTCTTTCACGGAAAGGAGGATGAGAAAACACTAAGATGAATTCCAAGTTTGTGGTCTGAGGACCTGAAGAGGCTATGGTGCCTTTGCAAAGGCACAAGAGGACGACTAAGTCAGAAGAGAAGGACAATCACTTGTAGTTGTAGGTGAAGAGTTTGAAGTGGATGTGGGGCATTAAAGGGGGGGGGAGATCATTCATTAATTTATCCATTTAACACATTTATTGAGTACATGTTTTATGCCAGGCTCCGGCCAGGTGCTGGTGAACAAGACGGGTATAGCGCTTGCCTTCATAAATTTTACAGTCTAAAGAGTAGACAGAAGTTCATTGAACATGTAAATACATAACTACAAACTCCTGAAGAATGCTATGAAGGGAAAATATCAGAAGTCATGATAGCACATTACCAGGAAACCAAATGGAGTCTGGGGATACATCAGTTACTGCTATTACACAGCAATCCCAAAATTTGGTGGCATAAAATAACCATAATCATTTATTATTTTTCACAGCTTCTGTAAGTCAGAGATTCCAAAAGGCACAGTGAAAGTAATTTACCTTTGCTACATCGAGGGGGCTGGAATCACTCAAAGGCTCATTTGCTCACATGTTTGATAGCCAGAGTCAGCTTTCCAAGTGGCTTCTACATGGGCCAGTTAGTGGAGAGAGGGATAGAGAGAGACAGAGAGAGAAAAAGAGAGAGAGAGAGAGAGATGCTGCCTTTTGGGATTTAACCTTGAAAGTCACACAGCATCATTTCTGCCACATTCTATTGATCAAAACAGGAACAAAGGTCCACTCGAGTTCTAGACGAGGAAACACAAACCCACTGCTTGACAGGGTAGTGTCAACATCACACTGTAAGAAGGGCAGGTGGGATGGGAGCTATGTTACATTGTGGCCATCTCCAGAAAATACAATCTGCCGCAGCAGAGAGTGGCTCAAGCACAACCTGCTCAAGAAAGTGGCATTGGGCTGGGATGTCAATAACGAACATGACTTAACCAGTGATGGAATGAAGATGACAGTTTAGGGACAGTATTCCTGGCAGAAGGAACAGCATGTATAGAGGCCCCTGGAGTATGAAAGACCATGATGTATTTGAGAAGCTGACAGAAGGCCAGAGTAGTTGGAGTGAGTTAGAAATATAAGCCTGAAGCTCAAGGAAAAGGTTGATGCTGGAAGCAAAGTTGCAGAAGCCCAGAGAAGATGACAGTGGAGGGGACCACAAGGGGGAGTGACAAAGAGAGAAGAGAACACGTTTCATTGAAACCCAAGGTGACAGGCTTAATGCCCTTGCCAGCCTCCTGCCTCTGAATATTATCAAGCTCACGATTGGTGAGCTTTCCTCTTTCAAGCAACAGAATCTGGCTACCTTGCTTTGCTATCTGAGTATCTGCCTAATAGCCAGCCTCTAAGATCCTCCCCTAAGGATCCTTGCCTCTCGCTATCTACACCTTTGTGTATTTCCCTCCCACACTGGATCAAGCTGATCTCTGTGACCAAGAGAAGCCTACAGAAACAACAAAGGATGATTTCTAAGGATAAGTCATAAAAGACATTGTAGTTTCTGCTTTGGATTACTCACTCTGAGAAGACCAGCCATCACACCAGGAGGACTCAGGCAACCCTTTGGAGAGGTCCATGTGGTGAGGACCCGAAACATCTTGCCAACAGCCAGCACCAACTTGCCAGCCATGCAAATGAACCACCCTGGAAATGGATCTTTAGCCTCAGTCAAACTTTCAGATGATTCCAGCCCCCTTGTCTACAAGATCTCAGGCTGAGGTCTCAGGCATCATGGAGCAGAGATACGGTATCTTTACTGTGCCCCCCGTCTGAATTAACAATCAAAGAGGCTATGCAAAAAAATAAATGGTTATTATTGTTTCAAGCTACTGAAGTGCCAAAGCGATTTTTGACATAGCAATTCATCTCCATTTGCTTACCTCTATTGACAGAGAATTCACTACCTCCTGAGGCAGCTCATTCCATTTAATGCCAGACTCCCTGAAACAGAAACACAGGAGGGCACGAATCCTGGTCATGAAAATCCCAGGTTCCTTCTTCCCCCTGGAGAGCTGTCCCTGACCCAGTGCTGAAACGAGACTGCCTCCCCCCCCCCCCATCCAAGGGATCAAATTACAATTCCAAAAGCCATGCTTGACTTGGAAACATCAGCAAGAAAGTTCCATTTCCCTGTATCTCTAAATGAAAAAAGGCTCCTTGTCAGTTTGGAGCAATTAGCTGTGGGAGATGATGACGGAGCAGTGAGAGTTGCTTCGAGGGGGCAGAGTGGCAGCGGAAGCCCCAGCTCAGACAGACACGCTGCAGATGGCACGACGAGATAACGCCTTTCACGTTTCAGAAATCACATTGTCAACAATGTTTCTAGACTCAGAAATTAGCTGAAGTCATCAGGAGTGCCTGGCAGCAAGCAGCAGGCGCCTTGGTGGGGGCCCCTCATTTGACATTACGCATTGGTGCAGAGAAACTGGCAAGGTTCACAGAAAAGGTGGGTGAGCCTCCTGTCTCCCGAGGCTGCAGGAAGGGCAAGCCTGGGGCATGTTAGAGGCATTTACTCAGGACAACATTCAAAAGCTCGATCTTCTATCTCTCGTCCCAATAGTAGGGGACAGAGATAGTAGGGGATTAACTCCCCTACTATTGAATGTGACCTCCTTCTGCTCCATGCCTTGTAGATTGATGTTTCCTCTTTAGAGGGTTACAGAAAGTGAAAATGATGGATTCAATCACCCATGGCTTAAATAAGAATTAAATTATTTTTGACGAAATCATCCTTGTTAAAATAAAAAATACTCTCTTTGCTGAAGATAAGGCCCCATCTGATGCAGTCTATACCAACTGTCTGACCTTTCCATTAAAGCTGCCCTTCCTCTGGCATCCCCCACCCTAGGAAGAGCCAAGAAACAGAATCCGAGGCTGGCACCCTGCTGGCCAAGAAACCCATGACAACTGCAATGATTTGGGAGGAGCAGGGGGTGGGGGGCAGGGGATGGCCAGCTTGCAGCCTCAGTAAACAAACATGAGATGCAACAGGGAGTTAACATGGCATATCTCATGTGAGGAATAGTTCAGGAGAAAACACAACCTTGCCTCTTCTGCTGAACCATTTTTATTTAATTAATTTTTTTTAGAGAAACAAAGAGAAAGGGCTGGGTGGGGAGAAGGAGAGAGAGAATCTCAAGCAGACTCCACGCTCAGTGTGGAGCCCAGTACGGGGGCTCGATCTCATGACCCTGAGATCATGACCAGAGCCGAAATCAAGAGTTGGATGCTTAACCTATTGAGCCACCCAGGTGCCCCCTAAAACACCTTCTTATGCTTGCTCTGGAAGGAATTAGGGTTATTTCCCTAATTGCAGGGTCCCACTTATTAGGACAAAGAGTAAATGATCCCTCTGGGAACTCAAAAGCACGGAAGCTAGATGTGCCTGTGCATGCTATTGGAAACAGGCTCGTAGAGGGCAGAAGGAGGGAATAAAAGATAGAAAAGGGGTAGGACGTTCTCTGGTGGTTATGACATTTCAAATCACTGAGACTCAGCTTGAGATTTCTAGCCAAATTACCCATCCTGCAGTGAGTGTGAGGTAGGTATCTGAGACTCTTCCCTTCCTATCAGAGACCTGCAAAATGTGGGTACCCTTTTGCCATTCCAGGACACCTGGTAAGTGGTAGACAGCTCTGGACAGAGGGATGAAACCCCCCAGGAGGTGTGATGAAAGAAAAAGGTGAAGTTGAGGATTCTGCCTAAAGAAAGGGTGTGAGCAGCCTGGGGTCTTTATGAAGGTCAACCAACTGGGACCGACCACAAGGCCAGCTCCTGGCATTGAGAAAAGGCGAAAGGAGCAGAACTCCGGAGAAGACAGCCCTACCTCTGCGACACATAGGATTAAGGACCTGGGAGACAGAGTCTCTTTTATCCTAATTTCCAAGACTCTGCCTGCAGCACAACATCTTCTGGGGGCTCAGCACAACTGCAGCCAGTCAGAGATGGATGGGACATCTGCCTTGACTATACACCCTCTGTAAGCCCGGTCATCATCTGTCTCAGGAGAGACCGGCCCCCAAAACGACCTGTGGCCAAGGGACAGTTCAAACAGCAAGCATCCTGAATGGAATTGTGGTTGTATGGATCCAGTAGAAACCCGCTCCAGCTGCTCCAACAGAGCCCGCCAGCCACATCTGAAAGAGCTCCTGTCCGTCACCCTGAGGGACTGAGCTGTGTCCCTGATTCCAGGGCTAAGGCCACCCAGGCAGGCTGGGGAGGCAATCAGGAAATTAAGCAGGAACTAACAGCCCAGAGAAACCGGAAGAGCTTGGATTTCGGCCAATCCCTAGGGACTGAAGCAGGGCACTGGCCTTTCTCTAAACCAGTGGTTCTCAGAGTGTAGACCCCGGGCCAGTAGCATCGACATCTCCAGGGAACATATTACAAGTGCAGATTCCAGACCCTACCCTAGACCTAGTGAATTTGAGGTTCAGGGGGAGGGGCGGGAGGTGGCAGCAATCCACGTTTTAACAGGTGGCAGCTAAAACCAGCAATCCACATTTTAACAGGTCTTATGGGTGATTCTGACACACGGGAACATTTAGGAACCACTGAGGCTTCAAGTTAATCCCATCCAGGTCCTCTTGCAGGTAAATTCACACACTGGTCCGGCTGGCCCCGCCTGGTCCTCCCAGCCTCATCGTCAGCGGCTTCTGTGGGGACACTCTGGTCTCCGGAACCACTAGGGGATGCTGAAGAGGGTTATATGGGGGTGACAGGGGGGTCTTTTCTCCCCTGGGAGCTGATGGGGGAAAACAGGGGCTCTGTTCAAGAGGTACCCCCAATCCCATCCTAGGGTTCTCCCAAAGACCCCCCAGGAGTGAAGGGCTCAGTCAGACGAGGCTCCCCCTAGTCCCTGAAAGCCTCCCGAGAGGCAGCCACACCCAGGCCCAGCCCAGGGGCCCCTTGCGGAAGGCCCATCACGCCTGAGGAGGCCCAGAGATGCCAGCCCGACAGTCAGGCCAGCCGCCGGCTGATGGATCGCTTTCCGATGAGGGCACTGTGGCAGCTGCCAGCTGTGCCAGCCCAGCTCGCGATCAGCACGGCTGCGCCGCTGCCGCCCCTCCCGCGCTTGCCCGAGTGGGGAAGCATCACCCCACGGGCAGGCAGCAATTAATCTGAGCAGGAGACAGGCCGCAGACAGGACAGGGGAGCCGCCGGCAAGCTGACGGGCCCTGTCTGCCTCCGCTGCAGAGTGGGCCGGGCCCTGCAGACACACAGTCTGGCGGGCTCAGAGGCAGCCGCCAGGCCCTCCCCAGCAGCTCCTCGGGAAGGAAGCACAGGGACTCTGTGCACCCCGAGAGTGCGCCAGCGTGGGTTCGAATCCCAGCTTTGCCACAGACCAGCCAGGAGGGCCTTACCCGAGGTTTGTCACTTCTCTGGGCTTCGTTTCCCACATGGAGAGGCACACCTACAAATGACTTGTGCCAAGTGCCTGACACACAGCCGACTTGCAACCAGTCATGATTTCTCTCCCCTGTCCTCAGCTGTCGACCTGTCCCCTGGAGTTCTCTCGGGGGAACTCCACATAGGACCATGAAGCAGGCACAGGGCACCTCCCCCAGGACAGAGGGGCCCTAAATGTTAAGTGGGAAAGGTAGGGAAGCAAATACCTTTCCATGAATCATCCAATCTGGGGCCACCTAATGGCAGCAAAGAAAGAAGAAACCCCATGCAGGCACCTTGGGTCCAACTGGTCACCTAGCCCCTGCCTGCCTCAGCCCTGTCCAGTCCACAGACCCCAGGACCCCAGCGGGTGAACTTCAGAAGAGATATCTGATCACATCCCTGTCCTATTTTTAAAGCCCAGGTGGCCCCTTATGGCTGAAAGAGTGAAGTACAAACGCCTCCGCGTGGCGTCAACATCAGTACCGAATCGGCTGAGTCTCACCTCTCACCATGAACCTCCCCCCTCCAGCCACCCAGAAAAGCAGGCCATGCCCAGAACACATCAAGGTGTTGCAAGACTGGGACTTTCTCTGCACATGCTGTTCCCCAACCTGAAAAGCCCACCTTGTGATCTTATCCATCAAAAAGCATGGCCCCTCTATGGCTCAACTTTAGGGAGATGTCCCCTGATGCCCTTGCCCCATGGGTGGTAACAGTGGGCTTTCTTGCACCCAACACAACTGTCTATCAAGACCCTCTGCCTACAAGCATCTGTTTGATTTTTGGTCTCCTCCATCACCGAGCCATGAGCCTCTCCAGCTCAGCAACCATACCTGATCCTCTCCCCTGATCTCTGACTCCCAGAGCGCCTGGCCCATAATAGATGGTCTATAATGGTTTAAAACTCAGGTGCTATGTTCACAATCACCTCTATGGTCATACCCATTGCACCATGGAGTAAGGATTAATGAAGCCACGACTGACCTACAATGAGGCAGAGGGTTAAACCTGGTTCTCGCGAGTCCTGATCCAGTTCCTCCCAGGGCCCAGGAAGGCTCAAGGTTAGACAATAGTCAACTGATCCCACAACCCCACACCTGGGTTAGCTAATGTTTAATTCTGACTCAATTCAATCTTCCATGGCCAAACCTACAGGCTATTTGGAAGCAGCACATTTCAGATGTGCTGAACCCCCAGCACAAATAGGGGGTTGAATCAACGCTTCATCAACCTCCTGAGAGTCTCAGACCAGCAGCAACTCTTACCTCCATGGCCAGCACCTCCCTCTCCCAGGTGACCCCAGTGGTCATCGGAAAATTCAGGTCGAAGAGCCTGGTAAACTGAACAGGATTATGCTATGGTGCAACTAGTCCATCTCCCTACTCAATGTTCAAATCACCTCTATAGCCTCCTTCCCCAGCTTGAATGCTTCTAGTGACAGGGAGCTCACTATCTCTATGAAAATTTTATTCCAGCCCCTTGGATGCCATCAAGTCCTCCAGTTGTGTGGTTTTTTTTTTAATAAACTGATTGTTCTAATCTCCCCCAGGCCTCCTTCCTTCCTATAATGAGAAACCAAGCATCTTTCCCCAGGCCTTCAAAGAGTTTTGAGGGAAGTGAAGTGGCTGACGTTTCACCTGGCAGCTCTGGGTCTGACACTCGCCCACTGAGTTCTTCTCCACCCCTGGCTCTCAGCTTTTATGATGTTTCTATTAACATTGCCTGAGGGTAAGTTGGTTAGGGGGGTCCACACCACCCTGTTTATCTACATGAAGTCAAGACTCACTTGAAAGCCTCTAAAAGACCTTATAGACTTGCCTGCTGAGCCAGATCTCTCCCATCCGGGACTGGAGGCATTGGCTCTGCATCCCAGGGCAGGACGCTCCATTATTCCTCTGCAGACTCACACAGGAAGCCAAAATCTTCTGAGGTCCTGTTTCTTTGACCCAGCCTCTTCACAATTTTTCTCTTTTCTCTTTATTTCATCATGAATCCATCAGTGGACTTTCTATCTCTTCATCCAGATCATACATTAAAACCGCTAAATAGGATCAAGGCTGAGCTAGAGCCCTTAGGCACCCCAGTAAAGACCTCCGTGCAAAAATGTTATCAACCCTTTAACCTGCTCTCAATAAGTAAGTTAGTTATTCATCTACTGGGATCCTCTAAAATCCAGTCCATATTCTCAGTCTTCTCCCTAAGAATATCTGAAGATTCTTTTATAAGTTCTGCTGAAACTCAGATCGATAATCTACTTCATGGGACAGACTAGAAATGACTAGTTTACCACCCAACACCCATTCTTGCTGACTCTGTCTGGGAGGCAGTAACCCAATGTACTAGCTACATTCCCTAGTCTCTCTCACAAAGAGCAGCAACCATGTGATATATTATGGCCAATGAGATCAAGATGCAAATGACTGAGCAAACTTTCCAGGAAAGCCATTTAAAAGAGGAGGCAGACTCATACATACTTCGGGCCCTCCCTGTCTGGAATACTGATGTGATAACGCAGCCATCTTGCAACCAGGAGGGAAAAGTCAAGTCAATCACAAATTCAGCTCAGCTCTAAAAGTCATGAGTCTCTAAAACCAATGTTAGAAACCACCTGCCTCCAGATTTCTTAGTGCATAAGAAAAGTAAACTCCTGAATTATGTAAGCCTTTTTTTTTTTTTTTTTTTTTTTTTTGGTTTCTGCAATTCCTAACAGATCTGAGAGCCTAGAAATACTGTCAAAGAAAGAAATGAGACTATCCTCATATAACTTACTGCTGGTGAGTCAGGATTGGTTCCTGGTAACCTCCAGGATGCTAACAAATCAGTCCTTTAACAAACCATGCTAGATTCCTACCCAGGACTACTCTATTCTCTTTCCTTTTAGGACAATTGAATGGGGTGATTTTGTTTTGTTTTTGTTTTGTTTTGTTTTTTTGCCAATCTCTAGGCTTCAGATACCTCGTTCCTTCTCTAGGATTTCTGAAGATTAGCTTCTTTGATTCAAGGGTCAGCAATATCTCTGTGATCACTCGTCCTAGAGCATTTCAACCAGTTTCAAGTGATCCATAATTTCTACCCTTGAGAGCTGTCTCATCAATGTTAACTTTACTCTTTCAGATCTGAAAGTTTATCTTCTGCAGCCAAATTCCTAAAGATCCTGATTTCTTCCTCACATTCCATATCTGCCCATCTGTTTTGAGCAAAGGCATCTTACCAGCACCCCATTTGGCAAGCAACAAACTTGCTTGGCCTCTCATCCCAAAATACTGAGCAGGGATGTAAAGAGATGCCTCTCCTTTGAATAATTCCATCATCTGAAATACAGCTCTGTGTTCACGCATCTGGAACATCTGGGGAATCCGAGTTATGGACATTGGTCACAGGCTGGCCCCCAGGACGCAAAGGAGAAGGAGTCACCATATGGCCCTTCTCGTACAACCTCCCACCTGTGATGGGCCTTGATGAGGATGAGGCACTCAGGGCACAAAGGTAAGGCGACAGCCATTCACAGCCTGAAAGTGGGGCCTCCCTAAATTCTGCACCCTGGGCACCTCATAATCCCAGCCTGCTAGAAACAGGTTAGTACCTAGAGCCCTTCAGGTGCAGAGCGTTGTCATTCTGGTGGCCTCCTGCTGGCTTCACGACATCTCTCCGCTGTGTCTACTCGGCCCAGGCAACCCAGAGCCTAGCCAGATCTGTCCCCTTTACTCTGGGGCTGAGGTCCCAGCAAACCCTGTACTTTATACCATCTCAGCAGGGACCAGGTGCTGGCTCAGCAACTGCTCTATCCAGGTGGCTCCCCATGGCCATGAGCTCACAAGGACTGCATGTGTCCCTCAAGATGACAGCCCTTTTATTCCTGGATGTCAATAGCATGAGCCAGGGAAGGAGATAAGCGATAAGACTGTAAAGTCATGATCCCAGAAATTCCAACCAGCCTTGTCTGACACCACACCTAGACCTCCGGCCCCTATGCCAACCTCCCCATTGTTTTGTCTTAATGAGCAACAAGCTCATTAATAACCCCTCCCCCTTTCCCGGAGTCCCAGCCACAAAGGGGACCAGCAGGTGCATGGGGCTCACAATTAGTCCTTTATAACGTGTGGCTGGCAGTAAACCCACTCTGGAGCTGGAACAACAAGAACCTGGCTCTGCGGAGCGTCTGCAGCCACTGGAGTAATTAATGGCAGGGCCACAGGATGGAGAGAAAGTATGAATATGTTAACTCTTGTGAAGCCACTGAGCCCAGAATGCTTAGGAAATCGGGAAACCTCAAGAAAGGGGAGCATTTCACACACACTCCTAGAAAATGCCAACTTGTGGGCTCAGTCACCTTGTCTGCATCTCTGGTGTTTCTCCTTGGGAAATCATGCCCCCATCATCACCTCTATGAAGACACCCCAAGTCTGTGTGCTTTAGCCTGTCCCCTCACTCCTGCATTTCCAACTGGTCCTGGAATATTCCACTGGCATCAGCCCCAAACTGGTGTCACCTGAATGTAGGTACTGGGACCCTTCCCAGAAAAGGGTAGCCTGGGGTTCAAGAGGAAATCATGGGGCGCCTGGGTGGCTCAGTCATTAAGTGTCTGCCTTCGGCCCAGGTCAAATCCCAGGGTCCTGGGATCAAGCCCCGCATTGGGCTCTCTGCTCAGCAGGGAGCCTGCTTCTCCCGCTACCATTCCCTCTGCTTGTGTTCCCTCTCTGTGTTTCTCTCTGTCAAATAAAAAAAAAAAAAAAAAAAAAAAGAGGCAATCATGAGGTTA
>CM053610.1:16028928-16061601 GCA_028646535.1 Procyon lotor
ATAAATAAATAAATCTTTTTAAAAATAAAATAAATAAATGAATAAAATGGAATCGAATACTTAACTTTAGGGTGGTAATGAGAATTTCATGTATAGTAAGAGACTGTTCTTTTACTTGTTTCTACCAGATGGGTTCCTCCCTAACCCCCTGATTTTCTCTCTACCGTAAAGGGACCTGACCTCTGATTCGGCTCCAAGTTCAGCTGGTTTCAGGCAAAGGTGGGACAAAGGGAGGCACAGGTGAGATATTATAGGGTAGGAGGAAGGCAAAACCTCGGTATTTTTCCATTACCAACTTCCTCCTTCCTCAGGCAACACATCTCCAGCAAAAGCTGACTTTCCTCCATGTGTCCAACTCCTATGGAACAGACCACAGAAGATCCCCGCTTCTCCCCTGGGTTCTGGTAACTGCATCTCTTTCCTTTGTCTCTCCAGCCCCACAGAGAGGGATTGTAGGAGCTTCCCTCTATTGCATAAATTTGGGGTTGCCTCACCATTGCATGTTTGGCTTCTCAACTTCCATCACCTATGTGATCAGCTCTCTAATTAAATTCCCTCTGTTTTAAATATTTAGAGTGATTTCTGTTTTCCTTGCTGGGCCTGTTACAAGTGCCTAGTGTCATGCTTGGCACATATATAGCTTATACTTACTGTAATTATGCTTAGATTAACATTATTAATACTTAGTTGTCCAAGACCTTTAAGAACACGGCAATCAATCCACCGGAGGTGGTGGCCAGGATGGGAACAAGGTGGCATATAACGACCTAGGGACAGGGGTGGCTGATGGACAATTACAATTACAGTATTATTTACTTGGGCTTCTGAATCTCACCCCCGAACAGTGACTGAGTGCTTTGCCTTTATGTCCCTAGAGCCTGACACAGGGGCTGGCACAGAGCAATCCCTCAAAATAATGGTTATTAGACTGGCCTGACATCTTTCCAGCTGCGTAGTCAGAATGCCATCCATTCATAAATCAGGAGACCCCCGAGTTCTCAGGTTGCGAGATCTCACCTGCGTGTGCACTGAAATTTCAGAAATTAGGAATACATCAGGGGGCCCAGGATTAGGGCAAGATGAATGAAGGCATTCATCTCGGGAGCAAAATCTAAAGATGTACCAAGAAAACTCAGCAATCAAGACAAATAACAAACAAATACTGCCACGTGTTGAGAAATCATCACTAATGCAAAAATTAATGATTAACAAAATACTGAAATTTGAATAAAGACAGGATTAGTAATAGTGATTTTTTTCATTTTGTGTCAATCTCCAATAGAGCTCGGCACGGCACGGACTATAACTGAGTCACTGATTCCTGTCACTCTTTCACTCTGTTTCAGGTACCTGCTGTCCCTCAGGATAAAATCCGAATCTCCTGCTCCCAGCCCCAGCCCTCCGCCAAACACACTCACACTGCTGTCTGCGGACTCTGACCAGGGACTGTGCCTGTCCCGTTCCCAGCTGCAGTGTCAGCACCTAACACTATGCCAGGCACTTACTGGTACAAACATGCATGTCGAATGAATGAATGAACACAACCTGCCTTCTGTGTTCTGGAGATTCCAGCAGAGTCGCCATGAAGATATTCTAACAATGCAGCTTTAAAGGAAAAAAAGGTCCAAACTCACTAAGAATCAAAGAAACGTACATTGGAACAACAAAGTGCAATTTTTCACTGCTAGAATTAGCAAAGATTTAAGAGATTGACAATACCCAGTATCGACAGGGAAGTCAAGAAAAGGGCATTCCTATGCATTACGGCTAGGACAGTAAATTAATACCCTGGTTCTGGAAGGCAATTTGGCAAAATGTAACAAAAGCCCTTGAAAAGTACATTTCTTTTGAGCAAGCAATCCCACTTCAAAGAATTTATTCTAAGGAAATAATTAGGTAAGTGCCAGAAGATGTATCTTGCAGGATGTTTCAGCACGGTATTGTCTCCAACAGTGAGAGCTTGCAAACAGCCCAAAGATCCAGAAGGACTGGGCTTCCTGTTACTATTAATAAATACTAGTAAGTGAGTAGAAGTGTTTGGTGATGGACTATTATACAGCCATTAAAATAACGATGTGGCCCTATACTTACTTGAAACAAAAGGATGTTCACCATGTGCTAACTGGGATATAAAAATTATAAAACAATAGATACATACACATAAACCACCATTTTTAAGATTGATTTTTGAGAGAGAGAGAGAGAGAGCACATGAGCCGGGGGAGGGGCAGAGAGAGAGAGAGAGAGAATCTCGAGCAGACTCCCCGCTGAGTGCAGAGCCTGTGGGGCTCCATCTCACAACCCTGAGCTCATGACCTGAGCCGAAACCAGGAGTCAGATGCTTAACCTACTGAGCCGCGCAGGTGCCCCAAACCACCAATTTTAAAGTATACATGGAGAAAGTCCAGAAGGCTGAACATTAATGGTGGTTATCATTAGGAAGCAGAATATTAAATTATTTTAAATTTTCTGTAGACGTTATTTCTTTAGGGCAGTTTTAGGTACACGGTGAAACTGAAAGGAAGGTACAGAGATTTCCCTTATATCCCTCCTCCCCACATACACCCCCCTTCCCCTTAATGATAGCTCCCTCCACTGGAATGGTACTTGGGTTACCACTGGTGCTTCTATATTGACCCATCACAATCACCCTGAGTTCATAGTTTACACTAGGGCTCACTCTTGGTGCTGTGCATTCTATGAGTTTGGACAAATGCACGTATTCATCATTATAAAAGCATACAGAGTATTTTTACTGCCCTAAAATATCCTCTGCTCTTCACTGACTCATCCCTCCCCACCCCCAATCCCAGAAGGTCATGTAGTTAGAATTATTTAGTTGAAATCAAAACTATAAGCTCCTGGAGGACAACCTAAGAGAAAATCTGGATGACCCTGGGTGTGGGGAACACCACACCATTGTACCACACCATTAGGTACAACACCAAAGGCATTATCCATGAAAGAAATCATTGACAAGCTGGACTTCATTAAAATTAAAAACTTCAGGAGCACTTGGGTGGCTCAGAGTTAAGCCTCTGCCTTCGGCTCAGGTCATGATCTCAGGGTCCTGGGATCAAGCCCCACATCGGGCTCTCTGCTCAGCGGGGAGCCTGCTTCCCCCTCTCTCTCTGCCTGCCTCTCTGTCTACTTGTGATCTCTCTTTCTCTGTCAAATAAATAAAATCTTAAACAAACAAACAAACAAACAAACAAATAACTTAAAACTTCAGTTGTACAAAAGAACAGCGTTAAGAGAATGAGAAGAAAAGCCACAGACTGGGAGGAAACATTCTCAAGAGATACATCTGATAAAGGACTGTTATCCAAAAATACACAAAGAGATCGCAAATCACAACGATAAGAAAACAAAAATCCTGAATTTAAAAATGGGCCAAAGACATTAAGAGACACCTCCCCAAAGAAGACATGCAAGTGAAAAATAAGTATAGGTCATATGATACCAATTACACCCCTGTTAGGATGGCTCAGGCCAGAACACCAACACCACCAAATGCCGGTGAGCTCGTGGAGCAACCGGGATGCTCAGTCATGGTTGGCGGGAGGACAAAATGGTGTAGCCACTTTGGAAGACAGCGTGGTCATTTCTTACCAAACTACACACTCTCTTCCCATGTAATCCAGCAGTTGTGTTTCTTGGTATTTACCCAAGAGACTCAAAACCATACATCCACAAAGAAACCTACGTTTTCACATGCAGTTTTACTTCCAGCAGCTTTGTTTCTAATTGCCAAAACTTGGCAGCAACGAAGCTGGCCTTCAGTAGGTGGATAGATAAATAAAATATGGTATATCCGGGCAATGGAATGTTTTTGGGCGCCATAAAGAAATGAGCCATCAAACCACGAAAAGACGCGGAGGAAACTTAAAGGCATATTACCAAGTAAAAGAAGCCAGCCGGTTCTTTTAGCTACATCTGGTGTGATGCCAGCTACATAACACGCAAGATTCTTATTTTTTTAATCTTCCATTTCCCTGAATTCTGTAAGTTTTACACAAGGATCATCTATAACTTGTGCAATTCTAAAAGATGAAAATAAGTTATTCTGTGTTGTGCACTTCACTGGGTGAATTTCCCACAGGGATGGGCCAGTAGATATCTCCATCAACACCCTCACCTACCCCAGGGGCTTCCTTCATTATCTGAATCAGATCAGAAAATATTGTGCAGAGCCTTCTCCATTCTACTCTCCCCCTTGGCCCATACCCCATCGCTCTCTAGAAATGTTCCTAAGACCGGACCGCCATTCTTATCCACCCACATCCTTCTTGTACCAAAGGTCCCTAATGTTACTTTTTTACATCAAAAGGCTGATCCTATTTACTGACTGAAGATAAAACTTGCAGACCTCAAGCCTATTTTGTCATCTGTGAAATCAGGGTAAGATTTTTTACCTCACAGGTAGAAAACACAAAACTGGTGGAGGGTCTCGGTGTATATTAAATGGGTCAAGTGGGATTAACCAGGTAATGTACAACCCCCATACCTCTGGGTCCAAACAACAAAGGTTTAGTTCTTGCTACACAACACGTCTATCACAGGCCACTGGGCCTCTGGTCCCCAGGATCTTCAGCCTGAGGGACACTCCCATCTCCAGAACTTCACTTTGCCAAAGCCAGTGAAAGAAAACATGGCGCACAATGCACTAGTTTCTAAACCTCCCTCCCAGGAATGCCCACCCTGGCCACTTGGCTCTCCTTTCATTGGCCAACACAAGTCACATGGCCACACCTGAATTCAAAGAAGAAGGGACATATAAGCCTACCATCTGTCCAGGAGGCTGAGAACCAGAAATATTAGTGAATCACAAAAATAATACCTGCAGTAGACATTCATAAATGGTTTTTGACTGAGAAGTTCCTATTTCAACCTAGCTCTATGGCAGCAAAGCCTATGTCGTGTCAGGCATTGTGCTGGGTAAAATTTACATGGGAAATCAACTTAAGTGATTTTTACCAAAGCTACACAGCTAATAAGGGCTAGACCAGGATTTGACTCCATAGACTGTACCCCATCCATTATGTCTGTGCCTGTTTATGCCATCCCATGGTTACTTAACTTCTGTTCTGAAAGCCTGTTTCCTCCTCATCTTCCAGAAACGAATACTACTATTGACTGCTTAGGGTTCTTTCTACAGAGGGAGGAAATGTCCCTAACAAAGGTAGTTATGAGGGTTCTGTGAGATGAGTCAGAGTGAAGCGTCCAAGGTCTGGTCAAAAATGGTGCCGGGAGGAGTCCTGGGGCTCTCTTGTGCCCACAAGTTGAGTGAGAGGGACAGTGGGAGAGGATGTGTATTGTGCAGAACACACCTGGCCCCTGGGCCACTCACTTTCTGGAGGATATATGTCCCCTCGTCCAGTTATTATGGGGCATGTGCCATTATCTAGGAGTAGCAGGCAAGTCCTGACACATTAGTCTAGCTCTCATCACCCCCATACATGCACGTGCACACACACACGCACGCACGCACGCACAGGGAGGCACCTCTGGACAGGTCATGCTCACTTGCCCTCATAGCACTAGCCCTGTACACGCAGCATGAACTCGCTGTGCCCGCATATACACAACCCCTTAACCTGATCCAGAGCCATCCACGTTCACTGCATTCCGCTGAGCCCCACCAAACTGCCATTCTGTGGGCAACTTCCTTTCAAACGAACACACACACAACCACATAAAATCACAGCTATCTCACCATAGGCACACAACCACACATGCACATGCGTGCATACACACACACACACACGCAACACGTGCACGATGTGCTCCTTGTGCCCCCTCACAGCCTGACCCAGGCTGCGGATGCCATGGCCGTGAGCTCAATCACTGTCACCACCAAGACTGCTACTAGAGCTCTGATCCAATCATCCAGGAAATCAGAAATAGGGCTTGGCCTCCGCAGCCCTGGTTTAACCCGAGCCGCCATCCTCCATGCTGCCCACCCCTGCTCCATGCGCTCAGCTGGTCCTTAATCCCAAACACCCACTTTCCCTGCTGCCTGAGTCCTTCTGCAGGGCCTGCTGCTCACCGCAGAGAGGCTGCCTCGAAGTCAGACAGCGGTGCCTGGCTCTCTGACTTAGATGCTCCTGCCCATCATAAATCTTTGCACAAAAAGGGACTGCCACCGGGGCCTGGTGGCTAGTGTCAATGACAGAGAAGTCCCCTGGGGCTCAGAGCAGCCAGAGGGGTCCATGGAAATCTATAACTGTGCCAGGTCCCATGCCAGGAACTAAGGAGAAGGACAGGAGCAAGAACAAATGCTGTCCCTGCTTGTCGGAGTCTCAAATCAGGCGCAGGGGAATCAACAAACACTCTATTGAAAAAGCACAAATAATCACAAAATCCAGCTCCATGAAGTGGTATGGACAGGGGTACCTGTGGACAGAACATACGCATCAGGCCGCTCATCTGTAAAACAGATGAGAACACCAGGCTCACAGGGTTGATGTAAGGAACGAAATAATATGTATAAAGGAATTTTAACAGTTCTCGGCACAAAGTAAATGCCGTATATCATTAGCTCTCTCCTTAGAGTTGGCTCTTCCATGTAGAGAGAGTTAACATAATCCAGAGTAATAAGGGCTTCCACACGAGATTGGCAGCTGAGATGAGACCTGAAGGATGAGTAGTAAGGACATGAAGAGCAAAGGTCAATGGGAACATCATGTGCAAAGGCACTGTGTCAGGAGAAAGCATGGGCCATTTTAGCAAATGGGAGAGGCTCAGGTGGTTTTGGTGCAAACAGTCAAGAGGAGGCTGTTCAGCATGGGGCTGGAGATGCTGACAGATACCGGCCATGCAGAGCCCTGAAAGCCGTAGTAAGTGGGCATTTCTGGAATTTCTGCTAAGTGCAATGGCAGGCCAGTGCAGAGTTATGAGCAGACAGTAATATAGTCTTGTCTACATTTTGAAAGACCACCCTGGCGGAAGTGAGGAGAAGAGATAGAAAAGGGACTACATCCGCCTTCAATGGGACATCTTCAGGGAATAACCCAAGCCATGTGATGTTGGGGAGTGGAGGTCCTGGGTGGGAGCATGAGGACAGAGGTGACTTGGCATCCATCAGGGAGGCAGCAGAGTCAAACTCCTAAGACTGGTTAATTTGGAACAGGATCCAGGCAGCAGATGGGTATGAAAGGCCTGGGCCCCTGGTTCCCAGAGAAAGACTTGCTGGAAAGGACAGAGCTGACAAACTAAGCAGGTGTCAGGCCTCCAATCATGGGGCCCAGAAAGGCACCAACCCAAGTCGCCCAATGTTCCTTTGAGGATAACAGGTGCCTCTTCACCTAACTTCATCTGATGTCATCTGATTCCCAGCCTGGAATTCTGCATCAAGGATTGTGAAGCCAAGTTAGGCTCGAGGGGCTTGAGAAAGAGTGTTGGGATTTATTAACACGCCTATCAAGGACACGGAACGTTGGAACAGGTGACATGGGGGCCATGGACTGATCATTGATCACCTGTGGACCATGAGTGCGGTTGTGAGGGACAAAAACCCAATTCAAATAGCCTAAGGTGGGGCGGGGGGAGGAACATACTGACTCGTACAACTGAGATGTCTAAGATAGAGAACTGACCTGAAACACAGAAGATTGCAAGGGATGTTGTGGCCAGAAGCCTGTCTTTCTCCCTCAGTCTCGGTTGTGTCCTCGGGTAGGCTGTCCCCTCCTAAGGCTGTGGCAGCTGCAACCCTGTCCTGTCCTCGAGGCTCACATTCTAAAGAAGACAGTGGCCCCTGCCTGCTGTCCCAGCCATCTGCAAGTGCATAATACACCACCTCCAAAGCTAGGAGCTTAAAGTAACAGTGGACCCCTCTCAGGTTCCCGTGGGATGACTGGCAGTCCCCACCGGGGCGCTCTTATGCAGTGAAGGTTACACAGTGGCTGGTACTGTCGTCTGAAGGCTCAACCAGCATGACTTCTTCGCCTACACATTTGGCCCCTCAGCTGGGACAGCTGGAAGGGATGGGGCTGCCCGGGAGTCTCTCCCCCCACATAGCCTCCCCGAGTGGCTAGCTTGGGCTTCCCCACAGCATGGCAGTCTCAGGGGAACAGGGCTCCTTGGAGGGCAGCTGGTCTCCCCCAGTGCGAGTGTTCCAAGAAAAAAGAAGTGGAAGGATCTAGTTCTTTTAAAGGCTAGCTAGGCCCCAAACTCCACCCTCTCCTGGTTGAATTAGTCACAGGCTCATCATTCCACCCCTCAGCAGGGGAGTAACAAGTAATCTGCAGCCATCATTAGCCACCAGTGCCTCCCTGGCAATAGCATAGCCTCTAAGTGACAAAGAGGAGAGAAAACAATTTGAGTTGTTTGTTTTTTTTTTTTTAAAGATTTTATTTATTTGACAGAGAGAAACACAGCGAGAGAGGGAACACAAGCAGAGGGAATGGTAGCGGGAGAAGCAGGCCTTCTGCCGAGCAAGGAGCCCGATGCGGGGCTCGATCCCAGGACTCTGGGATCATGACCTGAGCCGAAGGCAGACGCTTAACGACTGAGCCACCCAGGCGCCCCACAATTTGAGTTTTTAATTATAATTATTAATATTATCATTACCACCATCACCATCACTCACTGTGGCTTACTATGCTTGGCCTTTGAAAAAAGAAAGAGAAGGAGGGAGGGAGTGATGCCCACTGAATCCTCACAACTACCATCTCATTTTATAGAAGATGAAACTGAGGTTCAGAGAGGTTAAATGATTTGCCCAAGATCACACAGCAGGTGACAGAAACAGGGCGCAAACCCAAGTCTACACGACCGCAGAGCTCAATGCCTTGACCGCTGACTTTTCTACTAACCCAGCACCTTTGATCCATCTCAGTGATGCCTCACTCTGATATTGTTTGGCCCACTCATCCCCAGAAGACTCACCGAGCCTGCCTGGATCTCCAACATGAAGCAACTCTGCTCCTAGCTCCTCCTGGAATTTTTTTTTCCCTTCCAAATCATGGTCTGTTCATCAGCAATGAGTTGGGAATGACCTGGTAGCTCAAGAAATGCAAGTCATATTTCTGCAGGGAGCTCAAGAGGGGCTGCCAAAGTACCTCTCAGCCTGGCCAGGGGGAGCAGGTAATTAGATTGAATCCACTCTTTGGCTCGGTTTCCTTCCCAACCAGACCGGCTATTGAGCAATCCATTCTCCGGGCACTAATACATCACCTGGGAGCGCCGGGCCGTGATGGATGAGCTCGGCCGTCAGCAGGGCCCACGATGGATGGGTGTCATTCATCACGGCAGGGAGCCAATGGAGCCATGAGTTACTCAAGCCGTGGCACCTTCCACCCCCACTGGGGCCAGAGCCAGGAGGACAGAGGCTGGGGGGAACGGGGTGCAAAGCTAAAAGGACTTCTCTGGGAGATGTGCCAGCAACCATGGGCACACTCTGTCTGAGCCACTTCAAAGCAGGAAGATGTTTAATGGAGTCTGCAGCCAGGACAAGGAGAATATAAAGAAAGGTGAAGAGAACAGATAGGATCACGGGTTTGGAAATCACACTTGCCTGGCACGTGTCTTTGTTCTGCCTTTTCCTTGTTGCATAACCTCCAACAAGAGATTCACCTCGTTTTAGGTGCTTCCTTATAGCTCTCAGCCCCGCATAGGTAGGGCAGGGCCATGGGACAAGTTCCAGTTAATGAAATACACATGCAAGTAGCAAGAGTCACATGAGTGAAGCAACGAGAGGCCCCCAGGAGCTTCCCAGCCTCTCTCTTCTGCCATGATGACCAAGCGGCCTCGTGTTAGGATATTAGAGCCACGGGGTGAAAACAGCTTGGTCACCTGGCAGAGAGATGCTCTGGAGGGTGGCAAAGACCCACAGCTGACAGTAAGTCAGCAAGAGACCAACCTTTTTTAGGCTAAACTATTTAGGTTGCGAGCTGCTTGTCACTGCAGCATAACCTAGCCCATCCTAACAAATACTTTGTATCAGAGTTTGGCAAAGAGCCAAAGAGTAAATATTCAATTTTTGAATATTTACCAGAAGTGGGACAGATGGCCTTTTATATTCTTCTTCTTCTTTTTTTTTTTTTTTTAAGATTTATTTATTTATTTGACAGAGAGAGATCACGAGTAGGCAGAGAGGCAGGCAGAGAAAGAGAGGGGGAAGCCGGCTTCCTGCTGAGCAGAGAGCCCGATGCGGGGCTCAATCCCAGGACCCTGAGATCATGACCTGAGCCGAAGGCACCCCGCCTCTTATATTCTTCTTTGTTTGGTTTGGTTTACGACCTTTGAAAAAGGTCAAAACCATTGTTCCCTTGTGGGCCTACAAAATTAGCCACAGGCTAGTTTTGGCTTATGGCCTACAGTGTGCCAACTCCCTGCCCTAAAGCGTGAGGCTGCCATGAGAATTCTATGAAACGTGACCATAAACCTGTTTTCAATGTTAGCTGCTACTTTCTTTAATAGTGGTAATAATAATTATCTAGAAACCGTAGACAGTTATGCCAGGCCCTGTACTAGGCACTGGTGATGCGTAATGAGGGGAATGGTATGGAGCTTCCTTCGGGGCAGGGTGTTGTCGCTATCATTGTTACGGTGGCGGCAGTGCTGGTAATGACAGGAACGGGGAAGCAATGTAAAAATGTGAATGCAATCCATGAGGCCTAAGTCCTGGTTTCTGTTACGACTTGGGACACCTGTCAGGGCAGCACCCTGAAAGATGCAGCCTCTGATCCAAATCCCATGATTTCCGGAGACACAGTCACCTGGCCCTTCCACGTGGCCCCGTACCACGGATACCATGGCAACAGCCCCAGTTCTCCCTAGACCCCGCCCAAGGTCAACCCCCTCCCCACCACACACAGGCCAGACCGGTGCTCCTAGAAGCCGCGTTAGCTGTGGGAAGCTCAAAGCCACCTTGCTCATTCGTGTGCGGACAGGTGTACCTGGACACGTGCACAGCCAGGCTTCGATGGGGTCAGGGTAAATTCTCCCTCCAGTCTATAGGTTCACAGGTAGCTTCAGGGTTTCTACACTAGTTTGCAAGTTTGCTAGTTTTCTACATTTTTCAAGGGCCTATTATTAGATGCCAGAAACAACCCCAAGAAATCTTTATGATTCTGCGAGCCAGGGGTTGCGTTATTCCCATTTTTCAGATGAAGAAACCAAGACCCAGAGAGGTGATTAAAAAAACTGCCCAAGGCCACCTGCTAAATAGGGGGTGGCCAGACCATCCTCCTACAGGCCAGCACTTGCTGACTCCAGAGTCCACGAAGTCTTCCTCTATAGGAAGAACATTTACCAACCTTGCATCAGGGAAACCCGCCCCAAGGAGGCGCTGATTCTGAGAGCCGTGTCCACTTACAGGGCGTGTGGGGGTTCACCCTGGAATATAAGCAAAGTAGGCACAGTGATACCCTCCTCCCAGTCCGTGACCGTGGCAGACATTGCTGATGGAGTATACATTCTCTCTCCCCTAAAGACCAGACCCGAGTTTCTTCTCCACCCAGAGTACCAGCCATTACTAACGGAGCGGAGTTTGGTCACAAAGCTGCATGAGATGGTGCGGTTCTCGAAAGCAGGGATGTTTGACTCATTTTTGAAATGATTCTTCTGCACCACCTGGGCAAAGCCTAGGAACAAAAGCGGCCCACCCTGCATGGGACCCGCCCAGCAGGCTCCGGGTGCTTCGTGACCGCAAAAGCAAGGCACAGAGATTTCTGCTCCGGGGACTCCAGTGATGAGAGATAACTCATCACTCACTGCTCAGAGCATCATGGGTCAGCACGTTCCTCCCATAAATGGTATCACCACGCACACAGACGCTCGCACTGGCAACAAGAACCATCTCTGCTTCCTCAACCTCACCCAATCCACTGACTCAAACACACCTGACAACCCGCCACTTCTCTCCCCTCCCTGCCCCACCCCCCACAGCCCAGGCCACCGTCCTTTCTTCCAGAACACCTGCAGAAACCGCCCCTCCCCTCTGCCTGCCTTCCCGCTTGCCCCCAGCAGTCTGTCTTCTATGTTGCAGCCATGGGGAACTTTGCAAAATGAAAATAACTCCATGCTTTTCCCCCAAAATGCCTCTCAATGCTCTTAGAAGAAACCCCAATGCCCGCTCATCTGCTAAGAGGCCCCGTATGGTGGGAGCACTCCTGCCCCCCCCTTTCCCACCCAACACAGTGTCTCAATTGCTGTAACACACCAAGCCCTTCCCACCATGGGGCTTCTGCCAGGGCCCGGAACGGCCTTCCTCATCCCCGCGGCCAGCTTCTTGGAGGTCCTCGGAGAGGCCTTCACTGACACGCCCCATCTAAAGAATTCGTCTCAGGGTGCCTAGGTGGCTCTGTCGGTTAAGTGCCTGACTCTTGATCTCAGCTCAGGTCTCAATTTCAGGTTGTGAGCTCAAGCCCCACATTAGGCTCCACGCTGGGCATGGAGCCTGCTTAAAAAATACACACACACACACACACACACACACACACACACACACGTATGTAGCAGAGAGCCATCCTGCACACCTGGCTCAGGTTCTCTCAACGATAACACTAAAAAATGAGTTGATTAACTAATCAAAGTTTTTTTAAAGATAACAACTTCCCCCCACACTGGAATCTCAGCACCATGTTTAACCTTCTTAGCATTCATCACAAGCAAAGTATTCTTGTCATTTATTTGCTTACTTATTTGTTTATTATCCTCACTAGGCTGAGTGCCCCCTAAAGACAGGATCTGCATTTGTCCATATCACAATAGCATCCCCAGGGCTCGGCAAAGCATCTGCCACGTGGAAGGAACTTGATAAATATTTGTTGAACGCACGCTCTGTGGCAAGAAAACCTCCCACCAGAGTCCGCAAGCCCCCCTGCCTGCGTTGCCATGGCCCGAGCCACCACGTTCATTGGCCCCTGGTCACAGCTGTCACCACACGCAGCTTCACTGGGCCACAGCCACTTTGGCTGCAGTTCTCTCCCCAACACTGATTCCCGATACAGCTCCAGAAGCAGAGACAGGGTCCTCTGTGCCTTCGCACCCTCAAAGCCCAGGACAGCATCCTGCACTGGGGAGGCGCATCACAGACAGAGCAGGGCCAGCAGCGCCTCGCTGGCACCGTCTGGGGGTCACACGACGGGCCTCTGAGACAACAAGAAGAATGTGAGAGAGGCCAGAAGATAGTGTTTGGACTTTCCCAGAAAAGGAAACAGTCGGATTCAACCCCAAGAAAAATTCTAGTTCTCATTAACTGATCAGCTGACAACGAATTTACCAAGAATGAGGCAATCGATCACCTCATTGGTGATCCAGGAGGAGGCGTGCCCCTCCCTGGAGAACGTCAGATAACGTCACTCCAATTTCCTTGTTGACAAGGCTCCCACACACGTGGGACTGATGATACCTGTACTTTAGCAGGGACTCCGTCTGCAAATATTTATGGAGCGTCCACCGCAGGCAGGCGCTGAGCTCGCCCTGTGGACACCGTGGGAATGAAGCAGGAGGAAGCCGTGGGGCGTGAGGGCTGCACGAGGTGGGAGCCAGCACACAGCTAGGCAAAAGTACAGTGCACGTGATGGCCATGAACTTGTGGAGAAAAACCAAGTGAATAAGGAGACAGACTGCCAAAGAGGTGAGACAGAGCATCGGGTAGGGTGCTTAGGGAAGGAGACCTCAGGGCTCAGAGGGAAGGAGTGGGGGAGGGAACCACGCACAGAGCTGGGGTGAGAACATCCTACGCTGAAGAAATGTGTGCGAGACCGACGCGTGTGCACCAGGCTATAGGAGGAGCAGCAGGCTGGTAAGGCTGAAGCAGAGACGGGAGGGTAGGGACCGGCCGTGCAAAAGGAGGGCCATGGGAGGGTCTGGCCTAAACTGAGGTTATACAAGGCATACGGCTGGGTTCTGCCTTCACTATGTTCTACCTGAAGTCAAGCAAGACAGGGGAACTTGCCCTTTCAATTTTCTTTGAAGCATTAATGGAATAAATAAGGGAAGGGGAGACTATGATAAAAAGACAGGGGGTTTTTTTGTTTTTTTTTTTGTTTTTTTTAAGAGGGCTCCATGCTGGGTGTGGACCAGGGCTTGAACTGACAACCATGAGATCAAGACCTGAGCTAAAATCAAGAGTCAAACGCTTAACTGACTGAGCCCCCTTGGCGCCCCAGTAAAAGACAAGTTTTAAAGTCAAAAAAACTGGGTGCAGTACACAATCCTACGACCCTACAATTCCAGCCCTAGGTGTATGTATATACCCAACAGAAAAAGTGAACCAGGTTCCCCACAAGGCATGTTCTAGAATGTTCACAGCAGCACTGTTCACTATTGCCAGAAATGTCCATCCACAGAGGAATGGATGAATACAGTATAGCGGGCTCCCACGGGGGATACCCTACAGCAAAGAGAATGAGTTACGATAAAGATAATGCAAATGAACAAAGCCAGAAACAAGAGTTTGATACTGTATGGTTCCCTGTATGTAAAGTTCAAAAATGGGCAAAACCAATCCCTACTATTGGAATTCAGGACCATGCGGGGGCTTCATCCTTGGTCTGGGTGCTGGTCACGCAAGAATGTTCGGTTTGTGAAAATGCATCAAGCTGCACGTGTATGATCTGTGGGCTCTGTTTGTGGGCTACCTTTCCAAGAGTTACTAATAAAAATAAGTAGTTTAGTTTGGACAAAACCAATAAACTAGAGTGAATGATTTAAAAAAAAAAAAAAAGAAAGAAAGGAAAGGGCCTGGGTTGGCTCACATTCTAGTACTTATTAGCAGAAGAACGGGGCACATCCTAGTCTGTTTTCTTGCCTCTAACAGGGAGGCCCTCAGTATAACCTACTGAGTCGATCACAGGAATATCGTGACAGTCAAATGAAAAGTATACATAAAAGTCCTTCAGAAAATCATTTTCCTGGTGCTGACGTTAGTTGTTACTGACAGAACCTCATCCAGGGAGTGCTCCGGGATCACTGGGGAGTCGGGAGGTGGCCCGCAAACTCAGTTCCTGGCCACGTTCTCTGCAACATGGTGAACACTTCCCCTCCAAAAGTTGAGAAGTAACTAAGTTAACAGAATCAAAACGATCCCAACAAACTGGAACGGTTGGGAGAATTTCAGTGGGGCTCATCCCACTGTCACACAGTGAGTCTCAAAGGACACCTTGCACCAGCATGGGCCCCAGGGCAGGGAAAGAGCCAATGGAATCCTGTGGCCCCTCCTATCAAACAGAGCACCGTTTGGGCAGAAATAGGAATGTGGGTCGTGAGAAGGGATTCCTCCTCGGTCCTTCCATGCTGCGCAGAGCACACCTGGAGCCCCATGTCCAGCTCGGGGGCCCGCCCTTCCCTATCCCAGCCCCAAAAAACAGTGACAAGAACCATGTACGGCAGAATGTTAGGAAGGTGCTAGCAAATGAATGTGGATGTGGCTTACACGACCCTTCACCCCAAATCGAGATGACTGAAGGTGGTGAGGAGGGCATCAGGCTTCTCTACCTCCCCCCAGAGCGACAGCCTAAAAATCCATCACCAGTGGCTGTTTTCCTTTGGCGAGATGGGGCTGCCTGAGCCCCGGGGCAGGCCAGGAAGGGCCTGGCTCCATTATTAACCTCTACTTCCAGTCCTGAGAGAAGTCCAGAGACTCAGGGTCAATATGGGGGCAGGACAGGAAACGCTGGTGGCCAAAACTGGGAACAACCAGTCACCATGCTCCCCTCCTCCCCTGGAGTACACACGCTGTCATTCTTACTCTCAGCGTTGTTAGGGAAAGGTGAGACCCGAATCGGCCTTTGGGACACATCTGCTGGGGCTCAGCCCAGACCCAGGCACCCACCCAAGTCACAGAAGGGAGGGTTCAGGCTTGTAGCTCCCGGAAACTCAGCACAAGGCAGATGGGGAGGAAGAGGAAGCTGGCACGAGGCAGGCTGGAGGCCGACTGCCCGGCGGTGGTCCTGGCTCCCAGGTGGGTGGGTCAGCAGTCCGGGATCCAATGCCCAAAGGGATAGAGCAAATCTAGCCCCACTCAGCCTTGATCCATATCCAGATGGGTCCAGTCCAGAGTGGGACACAAGACAGTGGCCAGGGACAGAGAGACAGGGGCCAGTGGGATGGGGAAGTGTTAAGAGAGGGCCAGGAGTCAAGGCCCCAGCCAAGCAAATGAGGTCAGAGCAGGACTCCAACACCTGAGACTCCATACTCGTCGGTCACTCCCTCCGCTGTAAGCTAGGAGCACTGTCACATGACCAGCGACAGAGAAATCGAGCTCCGTGGGTAGCTTAGGAAGGCTAGGACTTGGTGGACATAAGATCACCGCAGCATTGAGGGCAGCCAGCTTAAGGCCAGGGAGTAGAGGCCGGGGCTATTCCCAGGGAGCCAGGGCCTTGACAGGACCTGCTGGGTATGGCAGGGTTTTTGGACACGGTAATGACCCAGTTCAGCCTGGGGACCTGGTCCTCCCCGCACCCCCAAACCCTGTCACTGGCTGGATGCACTACGCTTCACCTGGTTATAGAAACCTCCCTGCAGGGAGCAGATCATTGTCAGGGAAAGCCAAGCAGCGTTTGTGTTTGCCAGAGGGAGGAATTCCTGCAACAGGAATCTTGAGGGAGACATTCTGAGAGCCTTTCCAGGACCCTGCAGAGCCACCCTCCCCGGCTCCCAGCAGCTGATCCCCGGCCCCCTGCTCTCAGCACTCGGGCACCTCAGCAAATGCTCACCCTTGCAGATGAGCCCAGCGGAAACTCTCCCGGGGCCCGTTCTCTAAAACCCACTTGTATCGTTCGTATCTCAACTCGAGGGCATTTCCAAAACTCAGACTCTCTCTCACACTGGTTGCCTTTGACCAAGTTTGCCAGGTGCTCGTTCCAAAGGGAAAGCCCCAGCAAGTCCTGCGACTTCCCCCAGACAGGGGGGCTGGGGTTCCGGGCCACTCTCCGTGGCAGCTGATGTTGCCGTTGTGTTACTTCCGTGCAGGTTAAAATTTTAAAAATCATAACAAAGGTTGGCTTCTGTAGGGCGCACGCTGAGGCCTCACAATGCTTGCTGTCATAGAGGGGCTGATTACCCAACTCCATTTATCAAAACGTCACTTCTCTGACAGCCCCTAATAAATATCCTGCCAGAGACCCCGCACCTGGCAGCCTTGCCACTCGGCAACACGCCGCTAACCTAATTTGCTAATTGCTGCTTTCCCCATTAATTTTAGTCCTGTCTTGTTTGGTGTTGACATGGAGGAAAAAGAAATAGGGTGGAAAAAACAGGCAAGAAAGAAAATATCGCGGGGTCCCCCAGCATGCACCCACCCTCCAAGTCCCGAACACAACAACCGCTAGCTCACACTTACACCTAAACACCTACTTCCTTCCCTCTCTTTTTCTCACCACCAGTGAAGAAGATTAAACCTTTAAAGGGGCAGGCGCCAGATTTCCCCCAACAAAATCTATGCACGTGCTTGATGATGGGATATAAGGGTTGACCCGGGAGGACGCGCGGTACACGTACAAGGGAACTATGGTTACTGTATCCAAAGTCATTCTAACCGAATAGGGCATCAAAGGGTTCACAAGTCCAGCTCATCGGCCCTCCAGGCCAGGCCCACCATCCCAGACCCTCTCTGTGTCACAGGGGATTTCGGCCTCCCTTTTGGTCTCACTCTAAGTACTGATGTCCAAGATAATGGCACAGGACAATGCGGGAGGATGGGCTTTCCCAGCCAGGCCTGTTTCTCCCTATCCCCTGGGTTTCCCACACCCCTGCTCCTTCTGCTCTTCCACTCTTGCCAAAGGTCCCAGTGATAGAGAGGCTGCCTTGTGGGCTGTTTGATTACAGATCATCACAGATGAGCCCAGTGGGTTCAAAAGCCCATCAGAGAAGCAAAGGCAAGAAAGGAGGAGACTCTAGCCACGAGCAAAGAGGAAGGAAGGCACACTCTCTTTTCTGAGATGAACCCAAGGTCCCATCTATGAAAGGAGACGGCTGTCTTACCCAGGAATCTGCAAATGACCTCCTTCTCCACTCTGGTGTGAGTCTTGGGCAGTGGGCTGGCATCCCACACTGGGCAAAGCGAATGTGTCCACAGATCTGGTTTATCTCGTGTACTTCCGCATTGTCGATTTCACTGCAGGCCAACCTGCCACAGCAAACAGAACAGAGCCATGGCCAGGATTTTTAATTTTTAGGTTGACAGAGACAAGGCATGCTTGTTGTACACAAATTTACACCTTCAGAAACGTCCAAAGAAGAAACCAAAAATCCCTCCGTGTCTCAGCACTCAGAGACCAACACCACCAACACTCAGCCCTTTCGGTATTTGCCGACCCCCGTACAAGTGGGAGTTATTTTACACGTGGACCAAGCTAGTCCACCACCTGCCTTGCCTTCTTACTCTCATATCCAGGAGCTCTTTCTGTGCCCTGGAAAACATAGCTCCATCACCCTTTTTAACCATTTTATCAGAATGTATTTAACTATTCCATAGAGGTAGATGTTTAAGTTATTTTCTCGTTTTATTTCTATCCACGATGCTATGATGCATAGCCTTGTACATACCCCTTTGTGAATTTGTCTACTTATTACTTTAGGATAAATGGCTAGAGGTAGAAACACCAGCTTAAATGGTATATACATTTAAAATTTAGATAAACTTTCTCACACTGTGTCTCCAGAGAAGGTGTATGAATTTACATTGACCCCCCACAGTGCATGAGAGTTTCACTTCCCTACCACCTTGAGGAAGCCAGTTATTTTTAATTTTTAATCATTCCCAAACTTCCAGGTAACAAGTGATCTGTTTCTACTTGCATTTCTCAGATTATTGTGAAGTTCAGTTTGCTTTCATGTTCATAGGACATTCACGTGCATTTTGTAAATTACCTGTTCTTAGCGTTTGCCTATTTTTTAATTAAAATATTTGCCTTTTTCTTATTAACTTGCAGGAGCTTTTTATTTATTAGGGATATCGCTTTTTTGCCATGTACAAATTTTTGATGTCTTCCTTACCATGCTCATTTTATTATTTCACCTATTTTTATAGTGTTTATTTTATGATGGTGGAAAATATCGAAAACATTTGCCCCTAATGAAATCTACAATAAGGAAGTACACGAGATAAATAGAATCTGTGGACATATTCACGTTGTCCAAAGTGGGACACCAACCAACTACCCAAGACTCACACATACAAGGATGGAGGAAGAGGTCATCTTTATATCTGTGGGGACAACACCCCTAAAATTTGTCATCTCCCTGTCTCCAGTCTCACGTCTATCTGTTCCTTCCCTATGTGGATGACAAGCTTCCTGGTGGCCTGACTTTCAGGAAGCAGCTGCTAGAGCCAATGGCAGAAATCGAGCTTAGAGGCAGGGCGATGTGACAAGTGAATAACCAGCCTCCTGGGTTTAAGAGTAAGCTCCTGGAGGGTTCCTGTCTGGCTCCAGCCTGGATATAGCCCCCAATTCTTTGTCCCCAGAACATAGCACAGACCACGTATCGTTGCCGAGAAGGGCAGTGCGGCTAGGGGAGGGGATGGAGCGGGAGGAAGAGGAAGCTAGGGAGAGCTCCCCCATTTGAGTACCTCACCCAGTCCTTTATGCCTGGGCTCCAAAGTCACATTACGGCTGATGTAGAGAATAAAGCGTGGGTGGTCACATACACTCAAGGCAGAAGACTAAGGACAAGGTCCACCCGTGCAGGGGTGTATATGTACGTGTACGTGCACTCCTTCTTCACGGTATTGGCAGATGTGTGCACAAAGCTGTGCACCAAACACATGTGGCGTTGAGTGTGGCTGACATGAGTGAGTCACAGCTGGTGACCATCCCAACAGGTCTGGGTCACTGTCTACATAAGGACAAGGGTGCCTTGACGGACATTGGAGACGTGAGTCTTTGTATATGGGGGCAGGATTGTAATACTGCATATGAGACCCAGGGCAATAACTTTTATGAATGATTTCCAGATTCCTACATTCAGTCCCAGAGGGACTGAGGCCACATCAGGACTGAGACCATGTGATTAGACTACCCCTCCTTCATATGCCTAGAAAACTTCTATTCTTACTTCAAGTCTTCCACTCATTTATCCCCCTTTTCCTTAAAAAGCCTCCACGTAAGAGTCTATCACAGGACCGATGTCCTAGTACTTTTCATAGCATATTCCAGTTACTTGTGTGTGTGTGTGTATTTCCCCCTTACTAGCTCACGACATCCTTCAGGTCTGAGCCTGCAGGCCTGTCTTGTTTCCGTCTATACCACAGCCTTGGCTCCTGACACACAGCAGGTAGAATAAACATTTGCAGGATGAGCTCTTGAATGCCAGCTCTCAGACCCAGAGTTAGGCCCTGGGGCCCCTGTTCTTGAATCAGATGCCAGCAACAGGGCAAAACAAAGACATTTGCATGCTCCCAATTCTACTAAGTCAGTGGCAGCAAGAAAGGATGTAAATGCATCTGGGCTTGCTTGATCAGAGCAGTCACTAAAAGCCCTTGGGGCCTCCAGAGACTTGAAGCTGGTAAGCATCTCTTTCACCAGAGTGTGGGGTGGCAAACTGTTTCCTGAAAGGCCAGAGAGTAAATAAGTTTGGCTTTGAGGGCTCTATGATCTCTGTGGCTCCCACTCAGCTCTGCCATTTGGAAGCAGTCATAGACAATGCATGATCAGATGAGCATGGCTGCAGTCCAACAAAACTCCATAATCGGCCAACCTCTGGTCTAGAATTCTTAAGTGGAGGGAAGTGATGCTCAGACCCACCAGTGACAGCAGAGGCCCCTGGTAATCAAGAAGGCCTAACCTATGAGCACACCTTCTGAGAACAACAACCTACCACAACATTCAACATCATGTCAAGGTGGAGACCTGCTGGAGGCTGAGGATAGGGCTGTCATGTCTGGTTGCCTAGGGTGTGCACTGCACAAATCCAGGAGGTGCCATTCACATAGACTGTGACATGAGTGGTGCCTTACGTATGTGTAAGGAAGGTGTAAGGCACCTTCCTTAGGTTGGACAATGTGTCATCCCTGCCTGAAGATCACCAAGGATCCCCATATTTGTGAGGGAAAAAAAAATCACTGTCTGGTGGGGGGCCACATGGACTCTTGGCTACTAACCAACTAGTTCAAACACTTAAAAGATAAGAGGTGTCTCCTTCAAGATAAGGGTTGTGAGCTACTTACTTTGAGAACAGCTCTTTGGAAATAACTTGATGGTGACTTGCACACTGCATAGACAGTTTGAGAATGAGGGGGCCGGGACCAGACGGTCCCTGGAAGGAATGGCTCACTCCCTGCGGAGGATTATGGGAACTAAGGAAAAGCTGCTCCTGTTAAAGGTTAAAGGGCATATGACTTGGGGACAGAGGACTGCCTGGGCCCAGTGTGCTTCTGCTGGGAGCCTCCTGCTCTCTGCCCCAGTTGCACCAGGACCCAGGGACCAGCAGGGGCCTCTGGAGTACCCAGCCCTTCACCCCACCTAAGGAGTGTGGAGTGGCCCTGGGGTAGAGGTGTGATCCACCTGATCCTCACAGGCTACAGGGTCCCGTTCCTCCTCTCCCCTGGACTCAGGCCACCCCAGCTAGGCCCCAGAGCTGGCTGCAGCGGACCCCAGGTCACTCCCCCAGGAAGCCTGCTGTCCAGGTCTCAGCCATTAAACTTCGCGGAGCTTCTTTCCAACAGCTACAGATGAACAAAATATTGCCCTGTTCCCAGTTACGTTAAAAGGGCCTAGTAAAGAATAATGGCAAAGATGCTCGCAGCCAAAAGCTGCTCTTGATGGCCCTTTAAGCAAGATTTACAGCAGGCATTTAGCAGTGTCCCTGGAACGTTTGCTGGCACCGATCGGTGGGAAGTACGTGCGTAGCGCCTCCCCAGGCCATCAGGCAGGGCCATCCTTCATCCCAGGCAGCTCTGCCTGCCCCCTACACAGTGCCGGCTCCCCCACGGGCCCTGCCCGAGTCCATTAGGCCCCTGCTTGGGCTGCCTACTAATAATCCCAGCTGTCAGGTGCCTCAGGACCAGGCCAGCTAAAAGCCTGTCCTATCAGAGGGGCTGGGAGGCCATGAGATGGGCAAGGATCTGAGAAACTGAGGCAGGGATAGGGGTAGAGGCGTAGAATACAGAGGGAGTAGAGGTCACTGGAGAATAGAGGGCCATGTTAACTTGTTCATTCAACATGCATTTATTGAGCCCCTACTGTATGCCAGGCAAGCTGGGGAGAGAGAAGCTCCCAGCCCTTATGAAGCTTATTACCTAGAAGGGAAGAGAAATAACAAATTATCAACAACTTTAGTAAACTATTAATTCTTTTGATAAGGAGAGCCCAACATGGGAGGAAATATGTCCAGGTTTGGAACCATGCCTGAGGACAGGGAGTTTTCCTAAGGCATGAACCTATGCTGTCCCATATGGTGGTCACTTCCCACATGTGGCTCTTGAGAGCTTGCAGTGTGGCTCATGCAAACTGAAATGAGCTGTGAGTATAAAACGTACACCAAATTTCAAAGACTTCAAAATACAAAAGAAAGCTTGCAAAATGTCTCATTAGTCATTTTTATAGTGGTCACATGTTGAAATGATAAGATTTGGGAAACACTGAGTTAAATAAAACATATTTTCAAAATTAACTCCACTTCTTTCTTTTTACTCTTCTTAATACGATTACTAGAACACTTAAAGGTACATAACTAACTCATATTCACAGCTACCCTCGCATTTCTACTGGACAGCATGACAGAAAGGATGCATAGGGATTAGCAAGTGAGGGGGATGATGTGGAGACCAGCAGCTGAAGCTCTGGCGGTAGAATCCACCCTACTAAGAGAAAGTCAAAAGTCGGGATCCAACAAATAAGCTGGGCTCCAGGCAGAGAAATTGAGGCAGAAGCCCCCCTGCCAGCTTGTGCAAGCACACTGCCTGTCTGGAGCAGGCTGCAAACTCAGCAGGTAAGCTGGTCCCTGAAACCAACACTTGGGATGGTGGGTCTCTGGCTGCACAATTCACTCCCGATCCCACTGACAGGTTCTGCCTCAGTTTCCCCCTACTTTCGGCTCCAGCATCCTGACCTGTTGTGAACCTGGCACTGTGTTCTGTATTACACCCGAATCCTTATTTAAGTGTCACAAAGACCCTATTACATAGGTGCCCAGTGGCTGAGCACACGAGAGAAACACTTTCTTCCCCATTAAGATATTTGGCTTTCTACTTCCATCCTTCACTTCCCAAATAACAAAGAACACCTAGGACAAAAACATCAAACAGGTTTTATCTCATATACATTCTCCAACAGATTGGTAGTGACTGTCTCAAAAGCTGTGTTGAGAAGGATTCAGAGGTGCAACAAAAGAACAATGTGAGTGATTAATACTGTCCGCCATGGATGTTTGCTTGGCGTGGTGTGCGCCATCCTTGATCTAGGTTGAGATCATAATCACCAGTGAGACAGTGTCCAAAGCACACCCATATCCTAGAACTGAATTTATAGACTCGGCAGCTCATGGGAGCGTGCAGGGATTTCACTTGACAGCAAAGAGATATCATGACATATCCCCCACAAGATACCAGGATCTCAGGCTGTATTCAGAGGAATTACAGAGAGACGGTCCCGCTGCTCCATACCAATGAGACCACACCTAGACCACACGCTTTACAGGCACAGAACTATCATGCATACACTCAGAAAAAAAACACGACCAGCTTGGAGAAGGGTCACAGGACTGCATTATGTGAAGGTCGACAGCATGACCCGGATGCTGAACCAGGCAGCCTGACCGTTCTCTTCAGTACAGAGTCACAAACGACCGGTTCAACACACGCATAATAAGCATCTGCCGTGTGCCAGGCACCGTGCCAGGCTCCAGGCATACAACAGTGAATGTGGGCCATCTTCCACAGGCCCCTCTGGGTCCACCTGCTCCCTTCTCCACTCGCCCCCACACCCAAGAGGAAAACCTTAGTGAAAGGCATCCACAGATCCCTTCCCCTCTGGCTTCCAGCCAGGCTCAGCGGGTCAGAGACCAGAAGTAGGAGAGTGGAGGTCACCGTATTTGCCAAGGTGCTACGGGCGACTCAACGGAAAACCTCAGCTCCTGCCAGGTGGCCCTCTCCACACCCCTTCCCCGAGGTTCCAGTACCACTGGATCCCTCTGCCATTAGCCACAGGGTTAGTAACAGCTCCTTTTATTATGATGATCCATTTATTTATTCATTCTTTTTAAGTAGGTGCTACACCCAACATGGGGCTCGAACTCACAACCCTGAGATCAACAGTCACATGCTCTACTGACTGAGCTAACCAGGCGCCCCGGTAACAGTTTCTTAATGCTGCTAGCCCTGGGGTGCTGTACCACCCACACTGAGGCCCTTAAACCTGCCCACACCCTTGTAGATCGTCCATTTACTAAACTCAAACCACGAGATGCGTGTGAGTGTGACATCTATTTCTTGCCAGGAAGAAAACAGGCTTGGTCCCTGCCCCCAGGAGCTCATCCGCAGCAAGACAAGAAAACATCATGACCACGTGCAGTAAGCTCACAGAGGTAACAACCTGGCACTCTAAGCAGCGGGGCTCAGGGAGGTAGGGGGTTGGTGGCACCCCACGACCTGGGGTGGTTGGGGAGGCTCCTGCAGATGTGGAGGTTAAACAGACATCTGAAGGAAGAGAATTATTACCTGAGTGAAGAGTGGTGCTACTCCGATGTGATCCAGGGTGAATTTGGCTCCCCAAACTTCTCCAATCTGGAAGCAGCAGCCGAAGGAGATGGCAAGGTTCCCCTCGGAGCGATTTATTGGAGAGGCCGCAGGACTGCTTGGGGTCAGCGACACCAGAACAAGGTTTCACCCTCTTGGATGAAGGGGCAGGACCGGTGGGGTGCTGGAGCCGGCCAGTCCTGGGGATGGTCCCCATTCTACTCTTGCCCAACCCGAATCTTGGTACAATACCACAGCCCTGCCAGCCACATGGGTTGGAAGGACAGAGATACAGGAGTACTAAATCGTGTGTGCCAGAAGATGGGCAAAATTACCACCATTCTAGGTGCACCTAAGTGGCTCAGTTGGTTAAGCATCTGCCTTCAGCTCAGGTCATGATCCCGGGGTCCCAGGATCGAGTCCTGCATCGGGCTCCCTGCCCAGCGGGGAGTCTGCTTCTCCCTTTCCCTCTCACCCTTCCCACTCCCCTGCTCATGCCCTCTCTCACACTCTCTCTCAAACAAACAAAATCTTTAAAAAAAAAAAAGAAAGAAAACCTACCACCGTTCTACCCCAGTTCTGTGGAGGCAAGAGGCAAGAATGTCAAGTCCACGGGGAAAGAGGGGGTTTTAACACACAGTAACTCTGTCCACTGCATACAAGGGGCAGTCAGGTATCTAGAATCTGCTCCGATCCCTAAGACCAAAGAAGGAAGATGAAGGAGAATGCTGCTTCTCTTGAAATAAGCAGAGGACCAAGGATTCCTTTCTTCCTCTGAAGCTGGAATCACAGGGAGATCCATCCGGTGGTTCTTGGCCCTGAATATCCATTCAAATCACCTGAAAGACTTTTTTTAAAGTACCAACGCCAGCCCCTTACCCCCCAAATCTAGTGTGCAGTCCAGATCGAGAGCCACAGCTACATAAGACATAAAGGACAGGCAGCTGAGAGCCTCAGAGACAGGAAATGTCTTCCCTAAGTCCAGGGCAGCCGAGCGCCCCGAAGACGGGAGCCCAAAAGGCCCGACTGCAGGACCAACTCTCACACATCCCACCACCCACTCCCCCCCAAAATCTGAGGGACTTTGTCACCATCACTATAAGGAAAGAGACAAGGAAGCTGAACTCCACAAAAAAGAACGCCTCAAGAGAAGAAAAGACCCAGGGAAGGATGGGGTAGGAAAAGTCAAGGAAACTGTAACTAGGAAAAAATGAACAGACTTTTCCTTACACACACATTTGAGTGCTTAGTACACAGCATCTCTCCTAAACTCTGAGGCCACAAAAGGGAACACGAAAGACACTGTCCTTAACTTCATAGGCTTACATCTAGACTGGGACGGCAAATTAATGACATCGGTGCCATCACTCGCCCTTCCTGCACCTTGGCCAGACTTCACTAATCAACCCCCACATCCTTTGTACGGATCCCCAATTTGGCCCCCACTTCCTTTCAGCTGGCAAGATTCTTGTTAAGCGCCGGGCCAGGCTGTGTGGGCCCCCGACATCAATGCTCGGAGTACAGGAGCCGGGGTGCGGGGGGAGAGCAAGGGGGAGTCAGCTTTATTGAGGCATACTGACAAATCAAATCGTAAGATAGGGAAAGTTTAATCATGGTGATTTGATAACCATAGCCCGGTGAAAGGATTCCTGCCACGTAGTTAATTAACATATCCATCCCTCAATGTATTTCTTTTTTTGGCAAGAACACTTAAGTTCTACTCTCTTAGCAAATTTCACTGATATATACAGTGTTACCAACTACAGCCACCATGTTTTACTTTGGATCCTCAGCCCTTATTCGTCTTCTAGGGCCAAGTGGGTATTCTTTTACCAACTGCTCCCTATTTCCCACAGCCCACAAAGGAGGAGTCTTCAAAGCAGGTCAGAGACCCCTGGGCCAATCTCCACCACGGCTCAACCACGGCCTCCGGTGCCAACATGTGCTTCCTCCCCTCTCCAGCCTCAGTCCTGAGTTCCTGCTTCTCTGGTCGGGCACTCTTCTGAGCATCTTTGGAAGGCATGGAATGAGAAGGAAACTGTAGGTCGCATTCCTGCCGTACCCACCCAACACGCCCGGGCCTTTGCCATTCCAGCCAGGCTGATGGCCAAGCCTCGGGGCCTTCCCCCCAGCCTGCTACCTCTGAGCAGGGGTTCTCAAACTGTGCTCCCACCACCTGGCCCCATCCCAGACCCGTTACCCCACACTCTCACGGGACCCTGCCTAAATGTTTCCAAAGCTCCTCGAGTGATTCTAGGATGTGTGCAAGTTTGGAGACGGTGGTGCTAGATGCTCCGGGCATCTCCCCTCCCTGCGCCTTGGGAAGACAGAGCTGCCAGCACTTTGCTCGGAGTCGAGTCAGCTCTGCGAGGTGATGTCCGAGGCGGAGACAGGAGGCCGGCCTGCCAGCTGCTCACCCCCCAAACCCAACCCCCGCCGGGCTCAGCGCCGAGCCCTGCCAGGCCTGCTCCCCAAGGCGTCTGGTCTTCCAAATAAAAACAGGCGGCCAGAGTTCAGGGCCCACTGGCGTTCTCCCAGTAAGCACCTTTTGTTCCAGGCTCAGAGCTGTTAATTAAAGAGTCGTGATTAATGAGGAAGCGCTCCTGGTCCCCATCTAGAATGAGAGGTCCTGGGGATGCTGACTTTGCTGGAGGAATCTGCAGTCAGATTCCAACCGGAGCTATTTATAGCCTGGGCTCCGCTAGGGTTGGGAAGAAGAGCCTCCTCCTCCTCCTCCTCCCCTTCTCCCCCACTCCCCCACCCACCACCACACCGTGATGGAACACAGAGGTAGGAATATGCATGGAGAAAGAATTTCTTTTTGAGTAAATCTTAGCGCATCCACATTCCCATTAATTCACCCAAGCCTTCATTCCCCCCGACATAGATTTATTGAATGCCTACTAAGTGCCGGGCTCCAGGCCAATTGGTGTGGCCACACTCAGGAAGAGCAGCACGGCCCTGTCCGGGAATTTTCTTTCCAAGGGGGGAGTCCTGACCGGGGCAGTCTAGCAGTACAGGAACAATTATAAACAGAGGCCAGGGCTCCGAAGGAGGGGACCGTGGCTCCAACGAATCTTGAAAGGATTCCATATACCCTCCCCACAGAGCCAACCAGCAGACCACTGCCCTTCTCACCCTGAGTGAGGAAACAGGCTCTGATATGTTCTGGAAGTCGAGGGTCCCTATTCGAAATCAAGCATGGCTTCCCAAACTCGCATTCTCTTCCCTAACACACAGCTTGCACCCCTTGGGGGTCACACAGGGCCATGCTGTCAGGTGTGAGTCCACAGAATGGGAAAAGTGATGTCACCACTCCCACGGGTGACCCCTGCTAATAAGCCCCCAATGCACTGTCCCCCAGGCTCTGGCCAGTGAAACCCAGGGTGGCCTCGGGAGCCACATCTTGAAGAAGCAGAGTCTCCATCAACCTGGATCCCCGAATGGCTTTGTGGAGCAGACCCTCCCTCCACACCCGCCCCAACCAGGTGAACTTTATGCAAGCCAGACATAAACTTCAGGGCACCTGGGGGACCCAGTAAGTTAAGTGCCTGCCTCCAGTTCAGGTCATGACCTTGGAGTCCTGGGATTGAGTCCCAAGTTGGGTTCCCTGCTCCATGGAGAGCCTACTTCTCCCTCTCTCTCTCTCTCTCTGTCCCTCCCCCCAACTCGTTCTTTCCCCCCCCCTCAAAAATGGATGAATAAAATCTTAAAAACAAAAAAAGAAAGAAACTTCACTGTTCTGAGCCCCTAAGATGTCAGAGTCTACCTATCAGAGCAGTGAGCATCACCTGAGCTAATAGAGCAGGACTGCCAGCTCCAAACTCTATGTCTACTGCCTCTCAGAAAGAGTCGGTGACTTCCCGAAACATGTTGTGGCACCGCGGGGCATGAAGGGTAAGGACGCTCAACATCCTTCACAGACGCCTCCCCAGTGGGGCCCTGCTCAGAGTCACACGAACCAGCCCTGAGACGCCCTAACCCCACTCCTCCCCCGTCTCCCCTCCAGCAACTAGAGCCACGGTGGTCCCTCCAGCGCTAGCTGGGGACGGAGGCAACAGAGTGAGAGAACAGAAGAGGTGACTTCCTGGAACCAGATGACAACCATGGCATAAGTCTTCCCACGGAGGCCGAACCTAGCCCCGTGCGTGGGTGGCATGCCCAGCAAGGAGCCTCGGAAATGAGGGGAGAAGGTCCAGCACACATGCTGGGGACACCACGGGGAACTGACTCTGGCCCCAACTCTCTCCACCATAAAACGGGCACGTGATAGGGCCTTGTCTAATATCTGACCCACGAATGACAAAAAGCTCCAAACCTGCCTATGAACAGACAGAGTCCAGAGTGGAAAGGACGTGGGGAGAACCCGCATCTGGGAGCAGGCATCAGGCAGCCGCAAGGCCCAGGCCCAGAACCATTTTCTGTCTGGACTTCCTACTATCCAAGGGTAGAACGTCCTCCCTGTTTGAGTCAATTCTAATTGATTTGTTCCTTGTAGCAAAAGGCATCTTGGCTCATCTCTCAAAACAAAACACTATCTCCATGACTCAGTTTCCCCAGCTATAAAATGGGAACGTGGCTCTCGTTGTCCCAGTGAAGCTTTCTGCTAACGGGACATGCACAATGACCATGCCCATCTTCTCGGGTTTTCATGGGGACTACGTGAGCCTGCACTGTAGAGGAACTCACATTCAGGACCTCCTCCTGAGTCCCAAAGCTCCTTCTCGCCCAACACAGATGGCTGCCAGCGTCCGTAGAGTTTCCTTTACTCTTCTTTTGTAGACACCGAGCTCTCTGATTATGTGAAATGCTATTTCAAGGCCCACGCATCCCTGGATGGGACCAGAAAAACAGTTCTGCTATTTCTAAGCCCAGCAGGTGCCTAAGGAGGCCGGCTCCAGAGGCCGCCTTGTCCCCTTTGTTCTGCTCGGCTCCGCGCAGGGGTAGGCTCTGCGAGTAAGAGCGGAGCTGCTCGCCCCATAACAGGGCAGGAGCGGGCAGGAACGGAGCCCGGACAGGTAGAGAGAGAGAGGCCTGTACTCAGTCGAGCCCTGTGCACTGGGTGTGAAGCTGTCTCTCCCCAGCGGTGAGGAAGAATTCTCTGTGTCGGTGTCCCTGGGCTCAGTGGGCCGCCCGGGAAGCCGCTGTGTTGGGGAGGGTGTCCCTGGAGGCGATCAGCATTCACATTAGTGGGCTGAGTACAGATCACCCTCACCAAGGAGGGGGGGCTCCAACGGGGCAAAAAGGCGGAGGAAGAGTGATTTGCTCTCTACTTGAGCTGGGACACCCAGCTTCTCCTGCCCTTAGACACCGGAGCTGCCGGCTCTCAGGCCCCCAGACTCAGGCTGGGACTCACCCCACTGGCTTCCCCATCCCAGTCCTCAGGTTGTGGGGCTCAGACTGGAACTACCAGCTTTGCCGGGCCCCCGGCTTGCAGACAGCCGTTCGTGGACTCTTCGGCCTCCTCAATCCTGCAAGCCAGTCCCCAGAATCAATCTCGTTCTAGATACCTATGTATATCCCCTTGGTTCTATTTCTCTGGAGCGCCCCCAAAACTTCAGTAAAATGAACCCATCTCCTTAATTCCTATGAATGCCAAAGAAGGGGATGACTTTCTGACTTTCACAGCAAGAAGCGAATGACTAAGGGCAGAGGCAGAACTCAAAGGGGCCACGGTCTCCGAGGCAGGGCAGGCTCAGAGAGGAGGAGTAATTTCCCTAAGGTCACACAGCACTTGGGGGCCGACCCAGGATTCAAACACAGGTGTGCTTGCTCCCCCCAGAGTGCCTTCCATGTTCCATACCTGCTGTGTCCTCGGTCACCCCGACATTCCTGCCACTCACTCAGTCTCCCTCCCTGCTGCCCAGTCTTGTTCCCAGGGAGGCATCTTATCCTCATGTATGGGGATGGAGCGCCCACAGGACCATGAGACGGGGTGAGGCTGAGCCCTGCTCGGTGCTCAGGAAGTGTGTGTAGTGTATACACAGTGCACACACATGTACACACATGCTTGCGCGCACACACACATACACACACACTCCTTGTTGGCTGCTCTTCCCTGATCCCCCTGAAACTGGGCAGCTACCGGCCGTGGCCTGGGGGAGCTCAGCTGAAGCAGACAGCTCCGAGCTCCACTGTGCGACTCCAGGTACAGAGATTTCCAGGGACCCACCCCTTTCTTCTTAAAGTCATCCCAGCTCCTATTTTCCGGGCAGGTGAGGCTTGAGGGAGATAGTCATAGGACCCTTCTAACAGGCCAGGGATCACCGGGTGCAGACCCCGAGACGAGGGTCTGAGAAAAAGTGGTTTATCTGGGAGGCAGTCCCAGGTAAGGTGCGAGATGTGGGAGAGGAAGACAGAGAGGGACAGCCAGGAGGGATGGTGTCCATTCGTGAACCAGTGACCACTGGGGACAAATGGGGTTCAGTCCCCTGGGAACTTCGAGGAGATGGGGCGGGAAGGGCTTCAGCTGTCGCAGTGGAGGATGAAGGGAGCTGGGGAGCTGGAGTATTTATCCACCAACTTCCATCTTCACTGGCCAAGGGCGGCCCCCCGACCCCCAGGACGTGAACCACCAGTGCTTCCGGCCCACCCTGCACGCAGTCCGAAGAGAAGCCACAGCCAGACCGAGAGTGAGACTCCGTGCACAGAAGCAGGATGTGGGAGACACACAGGCAGGGCACCTACGGCCTGTCTGCTCCTCCTTTCCTCCCACGCCAGCCATCCTGGGCCTCCCTGAGACCATCCACCCCACCTCTTAAGCCACCTGGGACCCTACCTTGAACTTGGTGCCTAAGAGCCCAGACCCAGAGTCACACAGTCATACTTCAAGGCCATGTGGCCCCAACGACACGCAGAACCTCCAGAAGTCTCTGTTCCCTTCTCTGCAGCACAGCGTAGGGGTTCCCAGTTGCGCAGCAGCCGTGAGGTTTGGATAACACAACGCTTGCACACCGACCATTCAAACAATGTTTCCTGCCACCCAGGGCGGTCCCGCACCGCTGTGTGGATGGGCCCCTGTCCCCAGGCACCTGCCCAAGAGAGCACCAAGTGCAGCTGAAGTCCAGCCTGGGCTCCGCTCCCTCAGCCATGCGCCTTGGCTCCAAGGAAGCCTGTTCTGTTCCCACTGCCCCCCCCCACCCCCCCCCCCCCCCCCCCCCCCCCCCCCCCCGAGAGAAACACCCATGATCACCTACTTGCCTTGAGATGATGCCTTTTTCTAAGTTCACACAGACGCACTATGTGGGTTATGGGGGCTCTGGTGACAACTGTTATCACTCTCCTTTTGTAAGCTAATCCATTCATGGGAGGGGTCCCCTAAATGGCAGGAAACCCAGGCCAGCGTTGCAGGAATGGCCTTGCCTGAAGCATTTCTCCCACAACTTAAGAAATAGCTTTGAGGGGGGCACTGGGGTGGCTCCGTCGGCTAAGTGTCCCAGTCTTGGTTTCAGCTCAGGTCATGATCTTGTGTTTGGGGAATCGAGCCCCATGTCAGGCTCTGAGCTCAGCACGCAGTCTACTTGAGATTCTCTCTCTCCCTCTCCCTCCAGCTCACACTCTCTCTCAAGTAAAGAAATAAAATCTTGAAAAAAAAATGACTTTGGTCAAGGATCCTCTAGCCCAACAAACAATCCTAAAATTTGTATGGAACCAGAAAAGACCTCGAATTGCTAAGGAAATGCTGAAAAAGAAAAACCAAGCTGGGGGCATCACATTGCCTGATTTCAAGCTTCACTACAAAGCGGTGATCACCAAGACAGCATGGTACTAGCACAAAAACAGACACATAGACCAGTGGAACAGAATAGAGAGCCCAGATATGGACTATGGTCAAATATCTATGTTCAAATAATCTTTGACAAAACAGGAAAAAAAAAACCCAGTGGAAAAATGACAGTCTCTTCAATAAATGGTGCTGGGAAAATTGGACAGCTATATGTAGAAGAATGAAACTTGACCATTCTCTTACACCATACACGAAGATAAACTTGAAATGGATAAAAGACCTCAACGTGAGGCAGGAGTCTATCAAAACCCTAAAGAAGAAC